>CM068319.1:15347421-15654921 GCA_034766995.1 Acanthacorydalis orientalis | reverse complement strand
ATATTTATTTTAACTTTCACAGTACTACATATTTTGTGTTCAATATTTGTACTTATAATAATCTTAAAAGCATGAATTTATACATCAATACATCATATATATATATACATATGCATATATATATATACATACATATGCGTGAACGTATTATTTATTCATAGGTATGTATATATTTAGGGTAACAAAAGTAAATATATGTATGACGAATTCTCTAACATATTAAATGCTATGTTTGGTAATTTTCCATTAAAATGTAATATCATTCTTCGCATCAGTGTTTAGCACACACTTTCATATCAACGAACACGTCGCTAAGCGAGATTATGTGCAATGAACTATTTTACTACACGTGAGATTATTTTTCTAATCACAAGAAGTGTTTAGTTAGCATGTCTATGCTATACACATATGTTTGAAAGTTATATTATTTCCAGTACGTATAATAATATTAGAACTTAATAAAATTTAATAAAACAAAAATTAATATATTTTTATAAACTGTAATTTTCTTATCGTCTTGAAGGAAATTAATCGCGTAGGATATCTAAAAACTGTGCAAAAAAATAGTTTAAAAGATAAACGGATATTCCAGAAACTCTACGAGTGATTTTATAAATGAAAAGACGAATTATTCTGCTTTTTGAATAACACGCAAACCATTCTATTGTCATTGTTATTCAGATTAATTCTATTATTGAGAATAATCCACAAGATTAAATATTACTAATCGTTCACTTTCTTGATAAAGTTAATAGATCTCGTGTCTAGAAGATTAAATCGATTAAAACGTCTTATACTAGTCACTCTCTTACAATGTCTATGTTGTATTAATGTTAATATTTCAAAGCATAAAAAAGATATAGGTTGTCTTTTTCTCTACCTATTTAATATGAAAAAAATCAGTTCAGAACTTACACACACATATATATATATATATATATATATATATATATATATATATATATATATATATATATATATATATATATAATGTCTACACAATTATTCAAATAAAGACAGAATATAGAAACAAAGCGAAAGTAACACAATAGATAAATTATTATTGTAAAAAATAAAGACATGCATTCATGTGTCAGTATATTTTTGTTTAGCCTTCACTCTTTTCAATAGATCCAAATAAAAAAATATACCTTTTCATCGACAAATCAAAACAATGTGAATAAATACTTAATTTAAAGAGATAATAAGAGTTAAAAACATAATAATCGTTCATTAATTATAAATAAAATAATTTAACTCATTAACAGAAATTCTTATATTAATAACTGTTTGATAAAATTTTATCATAACAAAAAATAGTTAAGAAAAAATTGAATTTTTTGGAAAGATAGGATATTCCTATTATATTATAGGATATATAGAATAGGAAATTTAGGTTAGTACAACTTTCGAATACAAAAAAAAAAATAAAAAAATAGCAATGAAATATTATATAATATTCATAGAAATAAAACAGGTGTATTTTTATAAAACTAGATTTATTGTTTTCACAAATACTCCTTTATGTATTTGCTTTTTTTATGCTCAAACAAATAGCCGATATATATATATATATATATACCGCCCAAAATCCTTAAATAATCTCAAAAACAGATTTTTCGAAAACCAAATATTTACCGTTGCTTCAGGCCTTTTAAACTAAAATCCACATCTTTCATTGTTTATTGTAAAAAATAAAAAAAAATATTAAAAGGTTCCAATTCTAGAATATAAATCGTTTGGCTTATTTATACTAACAGACTGTTTAAAAATATAATTGTCTAGCAAACAATGTGGATTATTGTAACACGTTGGCTACAGTGCACATTGATGAAATTGTTTGAATGCCTTTCGTGAAAACCGTGACAATTAAGTAATATTAAGCGTAATGTTTACTACTTAATTGTCAGTCAAGTAATAATAACGAGGATAAGTAAATAATTTTAAGAGAACTGATAACAAGAATACAAAGTAATATTTGATTTTACGAAAAATAAATCATTTTCTACATAGAAATAAAAATGACTGAAATTTATAACCTATTTTTAATATTATCAAGAAGTTTTATTGTTATTTGTAAAACATCTTGGTTCATATACGACAAAAAAATCTCAAAAAAAAATAGTTGAATAAACTTTCATATGGTTTCCGCAATACTATTCATTGTTATATCTGAATAGATAGACAAAAAAAAATGATTTATTGGATATGCCAAAGGTAAAATCGTCTAAACGCATCTATCTTGCACTTTTTAATATTCATACAATTTTCATTGAAATATTACTCGAAACTATAAGTGAAAACATAAAAACTTCCAACGAAGAAAAAGTTAATAAGTTATATAGATTAGACTTAAAGGTGTTAAAATTAATTAAAACATCTTTCGATGTGAAACTTTAAGATTCATTAAACATATTTCAAATGATTTTCGTAAAAATTTCAATGTTGCAAGAGTTAAAAAAGCTAAGTTTTGTTTATACATAATCCTTCAGAAATGGATTCCGAATTAACTTAATTGGCGTCAGGTACTCCAACTAGCTATTAATAAAATATAAGATTTTCTATACACTAACAATTATAATCAATCCAATACACCAAGTAAATAAACCACTAAATTCAAAGGACAGTGAATGTCTCATTTAAATTAAATAATCTATTTCATCCCAGTTTGTCAGTAAGTACTAGTAACATATAATAAAAACAATAACGACAATACATTTCAAAATGATAACGAAAGGAAGATTAAATGAAAATATAAGAAAAAAATAACTCTACTGCAGACAATATTTTGTGAAACCATGTAAACTTATAAAACCTATATCATAAATAAAATATATTAATTAAATAGCTTACATATATATATATAACGCAAATAAATAAACAAAAACACGTATTGCACATCGTGTATTTTCCACAGATCAAATGATCAACCTAAGTTATCAAAATCGGATATATTTTTCATAAAAGTTTATACTGTGATCCATTATGGATTTACGATACGATACATTATGCTTTTGTGTGCAACGTTTCCAAAATATTGAAATGAATACATTTACCTTTTTATGATCAAACACACAAAATATATCTCAGCGATGAACAACAATAAATATTCTTTAATACTATGTTTAACTTTTTTTATAACATAGCCATAAAAACAAAACAATTTTAACATGCAACTTGTTGAACATTGACAATATTCATTTGTATTCCTTTTTAAATACGCTGTTAATATAGATATTTAAATTTGACATTTCTGAAATAACAACACTGTATAATACTTAACTTTTTAACGAAATTTATATTTAATTTATTTATTAATATTATAAGAATACTTTTTCATTATTATACTTTAAATGTTTTTTAATTTAAGAATATTTTTCATAACAGTACATTTTTTGGTATATATATATATATATATATATATATATATATATATGTGTGTGTGTGTGTATGTGTATGTATTTAAGTGTACAAGGTAAGCTTGGTAAAATAAATGTGAATATCTGAGTATGTTGAATATAATTCTTATAAATACATTAAAATTTAAACAATCGAAAACAAACTCAAAATAGAAAAAAAAACTTTTTCTCTCTGGTACGGTATCTATTCTGGGTGGTAAATATACCTATAATATAAGATTTTTTGTCCGGTTTAAAATCTAGGCGATGCTATCAAATTTTACTTGAAGAGCAATTTCCTGTATTTTAACTGAGGTCAAAAATATGTTTTTTTTTCAATTACAAATCATCTATATAATACAAACGAAATAACACGCAGACCCACTATGATAATGTTTTCAAAAACTAATTATGTTGTAAAACAGACTATTTGTGTAATTAATAAGCAATAAAATAATACATATAATTCTAAGGTCGGACATTATGTCCGACTATAAAATTATATGTATTATGTATTAATATATGTGTTAATAAACGTTTATTTTGTTAGTAATCTGACACAAAGAACCTCTAATAAAGATTTTACTTCTTTTATTAATTGCAAATACACTATGGGCTGTTTAAAATTACAAGTAACTAAAAAAATTCAATACAGTTCTGACACTGTGGATAAATTCACATTCATAAATGATTTCTTTTCTCATCCTACAAACAACAAAACGTTTTTTGCTCAAAAACATGATATAAATTATAAGTGATAATTATGTATTTTTGCTTATGCCCATTTCAATGATAATGTCATCATTTTTAGAGCACCAAGGTTTAGAAAAATCTAAGACGTTTTTATATATCTTGACACTGTAAAAATTCCTTTATAAACTAATGAAATAAATTATGTCTGGTTTATCAATGTTCTATTCCAAATGTAAACAACATTTTCAACAGAAAAGAATATCTGAACAATAAAATGTTACTTGAATAAAAATAAATAGTCTTAAAATCCATTCCACGAGCTAAAGTTATCACAATATACAGACATTGAATAATAAAGAATCATCTTCAAAAGAAACATTATATATATATATATATATATATATGGGACGAAGTTTATATCAATATATTACAAAAAACTATTTGGTATATCTGAAATATAATTGAAATAATGTTACAGCTTTAGTAAGACAACATCTTTCTGGAGTAATATATTTCAGCGTCCTGAAAGAAGAGATCAATAACCAAGACACAATATTTATTCTGTACGCTGTTTTCTTTTGTTGTTTATGATATCCTCTCTGGAGGTTGAAAAAATAAAAAATATCTACTTATGATACTAACAAATTTATATTTGACAATGTACATGCATTTTTAAATGAATGTTTTTTTCAAATAAAACTGTTTTCATACACACTATTAATTTTAATAAACATTTAATAAAGACTCTGAATACACACATGTATACACACTCAATTTATTACATTTACACACACACATATATATATACATATATATATACATATATATATATACATATATATATATATATATATATATATATATATATATATATATATATATATAAGTATAGCGAGAGAGGCATAGCGAAGACTTTTCAAGACTTGCGCAAATCATATATTTGACGTTTTTTACTATCATATTTACTATCAAATACAAAAAACTAGCAGCTCCATTGCAGTATTTCTGAAGCTTTAGTAACATACCAGCACTACTGAGAGATTCGTTGAAAAATTGCTTTTGATCGAGAGTATGAAATTTACTGGTGTATAGTTTTTCCTTTGTACTTTATATATATATATATATACATATATATATATATATATATATATATATATATATATATTAGAATATACACATTACGGTTTCGAAAGTGTACTCTTAAAAAAATGTGAAATGTTCTAAAAAATTAACAAGCAGCTGTATCTAAAATTTCTTCTAGATGTTCTAAAATGTAAACAAATCAAAAGCTCCTAATATACTAACACTTCTTAGCAAGAAATGTAGATTTGTAAGAGCACTACATTTAAATACTCATAAAATAATGACGTTGCAATAGCGTCCATATTAACGGAAAGAAATGAAACAAGCTACTAAGAAGCAATATTAAAAGTAATGAATTTTTCATTTATATTTCTATTTTTCTGTATTTTATACCAAACCCAAAAAAATATATAAAACGACATTAAGTTGCTTGACTGAAAAAATTTAATGTGATATTGTTTTATTCCAAATTTTGTTTATTACTATTAGGTTGGTAGAAAAATAATTACGGTTTATGGCCTTCAAATTCATATACGCTTTTTAATTTAAGTAATTTTAAGTGGTTCAGAATTATTTGATGAAAAACGCCTAACTTTTGTGCAAGCTCTCGAATTGTTGTGCGTGATTATGATTCAACTAACGCCTTCATTTGTTCGTTATGAACTGAAGGACGCCCGCGACCCGCTTCATCTTCAAGATTCTTGTCTCCACTACGATTTTTTTGGAATCACTATTGCACCGTACTTAACAGCACCCATACCAAAAGCATTGTTTAGTTAACGAACAGTTTCTGCTGCTTTACTACCCGTTTTGAAAAATTGCTCTTATTCGCTTCTTTTCCATCTTTAATTCAATAGTCCAATTTGAAGCAAAATTAACAATAAAGCCAAAGTCTATGTTACCAAAATACAGACCGAAAAATGTACTTTAAAATGATATTAATATGAACACGAGAAAAAAACACTTTCATTGAAAAAAATTAAGGTTAGAATTCAGAAAACAAACACCGCAATTATTTTCCTACCAACCTAATATATTTGTATATTAAACAAACTTAAAAAGCATACAATTATTACCAAATACATTATTGGCAAATTAAGTTCAAATCACAAGAATAAAAGTATCGTCTTTATAAACACAAGAAAAACATATAAAATATACTAATAAGATTGAATGTTGCGAAAGAGCAGGATAGAATGTAAAAATGTTTTCTCACTAAAAAAAATATTATCCTAATTCAATAATATTAAATTTGAAACTGATCTATCGAATGTACATTAATCCATATACTTGAAAAAAACTGTCAACATCCTGGAAAATAACGATAAAAAATATTGAGAGCACTGTCAATTGCTTTTCGTTCCCAGTTACAAGCTCCCTGGATAAATACAGGCTTTTTTGTACATTGTCATCTATTGATCCGACTTAGACAACAAGAAATATATTTTCAACGCAACGAATCTACTACGAACACAATTGATAAAACGCAAGAAAAGGTTTCAGAAAAACGACGTAATCGACTGTGGATAACAAAAATAAATTGTTTTGCGAAAAAGATTAATACGTAGGATTTTTAACATAAATGTTATTCAGACTGATCGATGTCAGAGCGAATAATAAAATAATATGTTTTATTATTTCAATTTAATTGTTAGAGAAAGTAAACAATATCAATGGTAAAATATGATTTAAAATCAATTCATAAACAATAATTTCATGAATTAATTTCTGATGAATATTTTAATTCAACAGTAAATATTAATACAGTTATATTAATGTTAGTGTTTCAAAGCATAAAAAAGATATAGGTTCATCTTTTTTCTCTATATATACATTTTTATCTATATATAAAAAAAGTCAATTCAGTAATTATATATATATATATAAATTTCTACTTTCCCATAGAATTTATTTATTATTTTCATTCCCTTACTATATTTCAATGAATGTACTTCTGATGAAGAAGTTGCTAATAAAATACAATAATTTTCATAAATCTAGATGTTTTGAATCTTTAAAATTTCTTTTACGGTTTATTGTTCATCGAAAAAAATATACATTCTTAAATGTTTATAACGAAGACACTTAAAAGGAATGTTTTGCAATTTTAATGCCTGTTTTGTACATCAGATTCTCTCTACCTTAAACGACACATAACCTAATACAATAAGGCCATAAAAACTAAAACACTCATAATTTCAAAATTTATTACTAATTTTATGTTTAGATTTTTATTAAAATATTATCTCAACCTTGCATTGAAATGTCCATTTTGGATTCCGTATATTTTCAGGCTTCAGTAAACACTTCACTGATTTTTATCTTCACACCTAAACAAGTATACTTGTATCTATCTTCACTGATATATTTCAAGTTTGTATTTTTCTCAGTTTTTACACTTCTTTCTATAATGAATACATTTATTTTGTATATATTTAATTTTATTTGTTTTATTATTAAAAGTAGTTAAGGTTTCTGGGTAATATATTTAAAAAATAATTATCAAAAAATATGACACGGATATCATCTTTTATACAATAGTTTTAGTAAATCAAGTCAATATTTTTAAATATACGCATACATACGCACACACACACACACACACATATATATATATATATATATATATATATATATATATATATACATGTAAATAATTAGTTATTTTCAAATAAATATTCTTTGATTTTTTATAAAATCAAATACATGGTAATAAACATTTCAGAAATAAACTCATTGATTTGATTACTGAAACTTCTACAATTATAATTTAGATATGCACACTTCTATCACAAATAATCCTCATAAAAGACAAGCATATAAGATAAAATATTCAATATATTCTAATGTATTTCTCCACTTTAATAGGAAATTAGAAATAAAATCCAGTCTCGCAGTAGTATATTCTTATAAATAGAAATATAATGTTAAAAACAATCAGAGAGATAACTGTGTTACACCTTAATATGAATTATTTTCACCATAGGAAAATTCGCTCATTATCTTCAAAAATATTCCAAAACTGTTCTCTGTTAAAGATGATTCAATTATCCAATTCAACATGAACATATACATGATATTTAACGAAAGAATATATACTAAGTTACGTTTGTGTTACGTGATCTAAAATGGATTTGTTTATTGAATTAAACTCATAATTAAAGGAAAGATAATAATGTATAAAAAAGTAGAAATCACAAATTGAAAAAATAACAAAACCATTTCGAAATAATGTTTAAAAATTTAACCAAGTATAATTTTTGTATACACGAAATCAATTTCATTAATGAATTCGCATCCCTCAAAGCACAAAGCAAAACCCTAATGATTTGAAATTCAATTTAAAACATGATTTACAGTCCAATGGGCAACTTACAAATTAAACATTTGAAATGGACTAGGTAATTATCTCTGAACAGTTTTAACAGAGATTAAAATTTATTAACATATTTGTTTACGTTACTCAAAGCAATGTGAAATATATAATTAACGTAAACATTGACTAAAAACTTCTGACCGATACAACGTATCAAAATCTGATAGACTACGAAAAAATATGTATACAGTAAGTTACAAACATATTTGTTCATTATAAAGTAAAATTCACACTTCATAAAATTTAATAATGGATAAAAAAATGGATTAAAATTAATAATTATTAAGCCTTAAAAATGTTCCTTTTTAACATTAACACATTTCTAATCTTTTTAAAAATAAAATAAAAGTAAACATCTGTTCTCAAAAAATTTCTTTGAACTCAAATTCAGTACCTTACATTTACTCTTTTCAAACAGTAACAAAAAACAGATCTTATAATAAATCTTTTGAGATTTTAAAAGTCTCAAGACTTTTTTTAAAATTTCAAAAATATATTTTTCTAATTTTGTATAAAACAGAAAGAAGGCATGATTAATTACATCATTTTTCAGATTTTACATTTTCATTGCAAAATGTATACTTCAATGACATGAACGAAAAAAAATTTAATTAACATAAAAATAACAGCACTGGTTTCTAATGTCACAAAAAAAGCATATCTCGACAGATGAAAAATTTTACATTGATGTTAACTTTCATTTGATCTTAGAAATATTTCAAATTTTTACATTAAATACTTGTATTTCAAAGAATCTATATTTCAAAAATTTATTACCAACGATTCCAAAAATGTACACAAAAGTCTATCAAATTTAAGTCACAAAATGTTGATTTATTTCCCACCATTATTTTTATTTGAAATCTAAAATATATAATAAATCTATATAAAACTTCAATATTTCAATAAACAGATGATAAATATAAAACAATATATATTATATATTGTCATTCTTCCTTTTCTTATCACCTCACCAGCATCCCTCTTACATTTATATTTTCCAAAATAATATTTTCCTTCGAAGCTTTTCCGATATACTTTATATATATATACACTTTTTTATAATAATCTTTTCTTAACATAGATATAATATTAGAGATTGTAGATCAATGTCCAAAATTTGATGATTTCTCATCGACGTTCATCCTTAATTCAGAGATAGCAATTAATATTAAGAAATATATATTTTGAATTATTTCTTAGGAATCATATTTTTTGGTTGTTGAAAAAACTATGAACTAAACAACTTAATAATTTTAAATTTCATTAATGCTTTTATTATTTTCAATGAGATTTGTATATTCATTGAGCTTATCAGAAGCATATTTTATAATACAAATTTTGATGACATTAAAATTTAACATAAAATTACATTTAATTATTAACATAAATATTATAAAATCATCGAGATAAATAAAAATAAGTCTGCATAGATTTTAACCAATCATTAGAAAATACGTGCCTTCATTACTTGTATTGTACACAATAAAAAAATACAAAATTATTGAAATAAAAAAAATATACGTTCATTTATATATATATATATATATATATATATATATATATATATATATATGTATATATATATATAAGCATGTGTATATTTATATACACATGTAAGTATATGAATGCAGAAACTAAAATAGGATATCACTGAAACCGAAAAATTCTCGGAGAAAATGTCTTTATATTCGGCAATATCACATGGATTGGTTGCCGCATGCCGCATTATTGATTTCAACATGAAGTGATGTCGCGTGTTTCCTAGCGCAAACGCAGTACCAAATTATAGTATTAATGTATTTAGTGACTCTTGATAAAAAAAAAAGTAAAAACTGTTTTCATCTTACACCATGATCAGCAATATTGACATACTTAATTAACTGTATTGACACTGAAGACGTTCAGGCCTTCAAGTACAAGCTCTACGTACGAACATAGGTACACTCCTACACCACACATCAAGTCGTGCTATATCATTTTAAAAATAGAATTAACTAACAAAAGATTAACTAAAGATAACTCTCTTTCACAGGAAACTTCTAGTTCTAGACTTGCAATTCAAAGCAAATGTAATCATACAATAATTATAATAGTAATAGTTCATAAATTCTATTCGTTCATTCATTTCTCTATCTCTTTCTTCTTCTTTTTATGTGTATATATATATATATATATATATATATATATATATATATATATATATACACACACTACATAACTCAATTAAATAAATATTCGTACAATAAATAAAACTTATTTTTGGTATTTAAAAATATTTTTTAGTAAAGTTTAATCAATTCATATACACTGGATCAAAAAAGTCTCCATACATCTAGCTGTAACAAAAATTTTCGCTTATTTCATTCTGAATTGTTTATATTTTTTTAACTTTTTATGGTTTATTGTAACTTAAATAGTAACTTTAATGAGCCACCATGAAATCAAACGTATTTAAATGTTATTTAAAAATTAATGTTATGTTAAATAAAGAGAAAATCCACATTTTACTGGTACTTGTTCGGTTGTTAGTGTGCTAAAGAGTATCAGTTTCCAATTTAGTTTCGCTCAGCGTGGTTGAAATATATAGGCTTTTAAATGGAAATACCTTTGTCAATTCGTGAATTAATTATCAGTTTAAGATTTGAAGGACAATCTTTGAGGCAGAAAGCAAAAACTGTCAAAAAGTCACATGCAACAATGCAATATATAATAAATAAACGTAAAAAAAACTAAAAACAATTGAAAATAGACCTCGTTCTGGTCGACCAAGAAAATTAGAAAATATACACAGACAAGCTATTCTCAGAACTATAAATGAAAATCCCAAAACAAGTGCACCTGAGCTCACAAACATGCATACAAATAGAATACAAAATAAAAATTGTACCCGAAACAGTAAAAAATGTATTTCGCAAAGCGGGATTTAAAGGACGTGTACACAGAAAAAAGCCTTACATTAGTAAGAAAAATAAAATATTAAGATTAGAGTTTGCAAAGGCACATGTTAATAAGCCTCTAGCTTTTAGAAATCAGTTCTGTTCACTGATGAGTCGAAATTTAATGTTTCTAGCTCTGATGGACAGATAATGGTATGGAAAAAAAATGAAGAGCTAAAAACTAAAAATTTGTGTTCTACTGTTAAGCATGGTGGGGGTAATGTTCTAGTATGGGGGTTTATGAGTACGTCAGGAGTTGGCAATTTGAAATTTATTGGAGGTACAATGGACAAACACGTATATTTGGATATATTGAAGGAAAATTTAATAACTAGTACCCAAAAACTCGAACTTGGGGAATCATTTATCTTCCAACAAGACAACCATTTCAAGCAAACGGCGGATCAACAAATGGCTGATATATAATGTACCAACATAACTTTATACATCCCAACAATCACCAGATATGAATTCAATAGAGCATTTGTGGGACGAAATAGGAAGATTTAGAAAACATACCTTGGAAACAAAGAACAGTTAAAAGTTACAAGAAGAATGGAATTCCATCGATTCAGATGTAACAAATAAATTTATAGATGGAATGAAAAAATGAACGCTGAAGGTGATAAATGCAAAAGAATGTTTCAAAAAGACTAATAAAATTAATGTATTTTAATAAATAATTACTGTACCTATTAAGTGTATGGAGACTTTTTTGGGTTTTAAATACTAAGTTTTGTTATTGTAACTTGTTTATTGGTTTTACTGTTTAATAATATAATATATACTTTGTGTCATTCTCTTTGTATGATTACAAAATACATGTGATCTGCATATTTCCATAATGAATACATTATGGTTATAAAAAAAAACAAGTGTACGGAGACTTTTTTGATTCAGTGTATGTTTTTATATATTTTAGTAATGGAATAATTGGTGATACTATTTAAAAGAATGTTTTTTCAGCTGTACGAAGAGTTGAATGATGGTGTATGTACGTACGTACATAGTACATGCATACAGACAGAACTAAAAATACCAATGATCATAAAATTTTATATCTAACACAATTAAAAAGTACTCTTTAATAACACATCATGAAACCAGACTAAAATGCTTATTTTTTAATTAATTTGTCTGCAAATTTTGGTTGGATCAGCTGAAACGATACTATTTAGTGTAGCACTATTTTTAATCCATAAGAATGGAAAATTCCATTTTTAAAATAACATCAAAACACAAGCAATTCATGAACAGTATTCTTTTCTTATTTTAGAACACTGACGATGTTTTCAGTGACAAGTAATTTTAATAATCAACGACGTTGTTGAATATTGAAATTAAATCTTCGTTGCACATATCAAAACAATATTACACACAGAGATTTTTTTCATGAATTATTAATTAAATTATTACTTCATATATATATATATATATATATATATATATATATATATATATATATATATATATATATATATATATATATATATATATATATATATATATATTCCATAGTATGCTACAAAAAGACAAGAATAAATAAAATATTTCATATATTGAAAAAATTATAAAATATGCAAATAATAGCAATAAATTATATATATATATATATATATTCCATAGTATGCTACAAAAATACAAGAATAAATAAAATATTTCATATATTGAAAAACTTATAAAATATGCAAATAATAGCAGTAAATTATATATATATATATATATATATATATATATATATATATATATAAACCCACAAAGAGAACAATGAAACGCTGGATTAACATTTACCTATCAATAATAGAATAAGACTTACTGCAAACCTAGATCACAATAGCACATTTATACAATATGTACATAAAACAGGAAAACACAAGTGATTTTTTTTTCTAGACGCAAGTGTCCGAATTAGAAACGGGTAGGAACAAAAAATATCCGATCAAAACAATTATGTTAACTATTAAGATCGTAATTTTTTTTTAGGTATGCTGATTGTATTTACACATAACATTTGTGTATTATTAATGAATATTAAAAGCCATTTCACTTACAATTACATGATTCCTAAATATCATATGTAATACTTGTAAATAAAAAGGATGCTTGACAAAAAATTTAACTGAAATATGCATACCGATAAAAATCACAATAATTATAATAAATATGAAAATATGTTATAAAAATGGAGATATTAAAAGTGTGGTTTATAAATTGAGTGCCCAAGACGTTAAATCCTCTTATTTTAAAAATCTATTAATATATGCTTTTATTATTTACGATTATATATATATATATATATATATATATATATATATATATATATATGTATAATTTTTAACATGTCTGTTTTCGCAGAGAAAGTAATTTAAAATTGGGTAATATGTTTATTTAACTTAATTCATTACAAAAAAGCGATTATTAAGAACTTATCAGAATACTATTTAAACAAACATGTGACCTAAATATCGAATGCACATCGTATTCACTTAAACCTCAATTTCAAACCGCATTTCTAACTTATATGTGAATGTGGTATGTACGTTAAGACACAACCAACTTTTGACATTGTTTTGAATTGAATACTGCCAGACAATATAATAAATATCTATATTAAATTATTGTAATCCTATTACAGATTTTTTAAATTAATTTATTCCATATATAAAGTAATAATTAAACCCTGTTCTTATTTTACGTGGACTTTTAATCGTAAAAATTGCATATAAATTGCTGTTATTAAAATTACAATTGTCAACATCGAAAAAATTACACTTCTGTAATAATGTCTAGAGGATAAAGCTCTTTTATCCACCTGAATACCCTTTAACTATGTCGTATTACTAGTTAATATCTTAAATTCGTTAACATTAATTTTACTGGGCTTCGAAAATCAGATACAATAAAACAATATTAAGGATAAGATTATTCGCAACTATTGAGATAGGTAAATCAATCATATCCGGTAAGTAGCGCCGTGAAACTCATTTAAATCATAAAATCATCTAATCTATAGAAACGTGATTTGTTCTTTGAAGATAAATAAAGATGAAAATCAAGGTACAGATTAATTGTAATTTAAATAAGCAGTCCAATATCGTATTGTATCATTGATCTCTCTCTCTCTCTATACATATATATATATATATATATATATATATATAGAGAGAGAGAGAGAGAGAGAAGCGTAAGTGAAAACATTACATATCCATAAATGTAAAAAGTAAAAAAGAGTTATTATCTCACAATCTCTTAGTATTAATTTCATTAAAACATTTTACAATTTTGACATTAAATGTTAATTTTGTTACCTGTTTCCATCCGAAATTTTTCCTCGAATTAATGAAAAAAAAAACAATATTCAGAATACCAGAATCCGCTACAATGAATTCAATTTCAAGAAAATATTCATAAAACGATTCTTTAGTTATTCCAGTACTTGTTTTATATTTTATACAAGAAATAAATCAAGTTCTATACAAACTACTGGCAAAATTATTTTTAACGCAGATAAAAAACTCGAATATATAATAATTTAATCGTTGAACCCTCCTTACAATACGTAACATGTTTCAATTTGTTTAGTTCAGTCAGTTAGTATTGAAGTACGATTTTGTGGAGAGCGTTTTTTTTTTAATCTTGTAAAAATGAATCATGAAGAATGCGTAAACATTAAATATTATTTCAAACTTCAGAAAAGGAACAAAGAAACCCACTAAATGTTAGTTTACGGAGATGCTCCAGTTACTCATAAGACGGTTTACAAATTGTTTGGGCGATTTCATAATGGTTGTGAGTCGGTTGAGAATGAGGAAAGGCTATAGACTATTAACACAAAACAAATAGGCGATTGACTATTCGAGAAATCTCTTAAGATTTGAACATCTCCTTTCATTCTCCATCATGACAAAGCTCCTTACCACACATCGCTTCTAAAACAGCATTTTTTGTGGAATAAAATAATTACAGCGTGTACTCATCCACAGTATTCACCAGATTTGGCACCCCATGTGACTTCTGGCCCTGCCCAGAAATTAAAATGTTAATGAAAGGAAAGCGTTTTTAGACAATTCCGGAGATCGAAGCATCCACGACTGCTCAATTAAAGGCACTCGTGAAGGGCTTCCAATACTCTTTTAAAAAGTGGCGAGAACGTTGGAATAAGTGCGAGACAAGTGGGGAGAAGAAGTAGTTTGAAGAGGACTAATGTAATTTCTTCTATTTTACCTTAACAATTTTTTTTTATTCGAGCATTCACCGTATTTTTTGATCACTCCTCGTATATATGTAAAACATTTTAATTAAAAATTATTTTTTTAAACTAGATAATCATTATACATATAATTATTAAGAAAAAAAAATGAAAATTTAACAATAAATGTCAGTAGACATATAAAATCTTATATATAAACATAAAAAAATGAAATGAATAAATGTTTTTAATACAAAGAATTGTTTTGATAAATAAGTATATAATGTTTAACTAAGATTTATAAAATGTAATAACGAACTATTCTCATTTCTACATATTTTTGATATATTTAAATCTAAAGCAATATAAATGTTCTACTTTTGTTTCTAACAATACAAATAACATATGTGCCAATCCATTAAAATTGTGCACAGAACTAGGCACCCTGTAGTAAAAGGGCAAGGTCACGAAAATCATTATTTGCCCCGAAATTGCTACTCTAATATATGGTTATATGGTTATATATATATATATATATATATATATATATATATATATATATATATATATATATATATATATATACATAAATGCATGTGCTTAGATATCGTTTTCCACTTCTTCATAAATCTGAGAAAATAATAAATTAATATTATAACTTTGAAGCTCAAAATAATTAGAATAAATAAGTAAATATATATTGCACAGGTAATTAGTCAAATTATAAATACAATAATATAATAATGTATGAATCTTCTAGTGTTATAAATGAAACAAGAAATATTAATACCTATCATATTGTTATTTCATTCTTCTAAATAATATTTTGCATAATTATTGTAATTTGTACTCACCTAATAACTAATCTCACAATTAGCAAATGCTAAAAAACGACAGCTGCAGACATGTCAATCCGAAAACAGCTGATATTACAAAGTACTTAATTCAACAACACAAAGAAACAATGAACACAGTAATCACTGATTTTATATAATTTTATACTTTACATAGACACTCAAAATATGAATGGTACGATGTTCGAATAAAAAATTATTGCAACACTACACTCAACGTATTATGAAATACATGCGAGAAATAGTTATTGCTCTCAATTTAGAATTTTTTGACAATTAAATAATGAGCGTATACTTCACGTAACTGAGGTAAATCTACAGACAAATTAAGTACAATCTAAACACACTGAAGAACAGCTGGAATCTGATGCACAAGACAGAATATAGAAAACAATGCACACAATAATAGTCACCAAGTTCACACTGCGCCAGTCGACCAGTGGAAAGTATAGTCTTTATTGCATATTTTTCAGTGGCGTCGGTGCTAATCCGTTTTTCCTCAGTTTTAACCATATTCAATTTTAATTTCAATAAAAATGTTTTAATTTTCGTCGATGCATTTATAAATTATTGAACTTAAATACTTTTAAACGTGTTTTTCTCACAAACCATTTATTTTTTTTATATAATAAAAAAAATACCTAGTAATTCATAAACAACATAATTTTTTTTATAAAACTAAATAAATATACAAATATATAATTGCAATTAAATAGATGTATTTGTATATATATATATATATATATATATATATATATATATATATATATATATATATATATGTTTGATAAGAGAGTGAAAGTAAATAATTAACTGAAAGTAATGATGTTATTTTAAAACGTACCTTACACAATTTTGTTATAATTTTAGGATTATTAAAATTTTCGTGTGTGTATTTTATATATATATATATATATATATATATATATATATATATACATATATATATATATATATATATATATATATATATATATATATATAATATTCATGATTGTGCATTTAAGAACTAATTAACTAATTATAATAATTAGACATGAAGCAAACCGCTTATTATACAATTTTTTAAATAAATGCCTAATCTACATCATGAATATGGTTCTTTAAGCTATTTTATTTTAATCTGATAATTTTATAATTACATACAAAAATATATTGAGAAATAAGAAAATAATTGTCCCTCCTAAAACAATTAATAAAAAATTACAATAAGATACAGTTTTCGATAAATATTGCTATTAAATCAAAAATATTTTACAAAAATTATTTCATAAATTCATCCAATATGAATTTGGAAGGTCAAATCATTAACAGAACTTAATTAATAAAATAATATTTTTTACATCGTAAGTTTTTTTTCTGAAATTTAATATTTGAGAAAAAAATAAAATTATACAAACATTTTGTTTTCTTAAACTTTGCGTTTTCTTTATAATATTCCCATAATTCTTGAAAATCAGAAAAAATGGAAATCAGTCCTCTACTGAATATTAAATACCTGGTGTAAAAGTTCAATCCTTTCTTTTATTTTTATTTAAATATATAATTACTTTAAAGTCTTCATATCAAAATAAAAAAGTTATTTTACAATTAAAGATTATAAATTCACTTGTAATTACAGTAATATTTTTTGCTTTCAAATATTTGTGTATATATATATATATATATATATAAAGTAATATTTAAAAAATATTGCAATTAAAATAACTTCTTAATGAACATATACACTTTAAATTATTGTTTACACAAGATTAAAATTTTTTTCAATAATAGAAAATAAAATGCAGACACCCAAGTCAATTATAAAATATTTTATTCCATACAAGTGAATACATACTTTGCCCATCTACTACCTTTGACATCGTTAGATATAGTTTAAAATATTCGTTGCATCAACAAAATAAACAGTATGGCTACATAACCAAAGTTGTCAAAAGTATAGAAAAAAGTTGTTTTACTTTCATTCTGAATGAATGATATTGTAAAAGCACTTTTTGTGTAACTATAAAATATTTCAAAAATGTCAGATGAATCTGATGTTGATACTGATTCATCTTTTGACGTTTATAAAAAGAAATATAAATTATTGTTTGAAAGGTGCGAAGTTCTAAAGCAAGATAATGAAAGGTTATTTAATAGGTTCGTGACTACATGACAACTGATCCATCTGAAACAAAAAAAATTGTTAATTTTTAATATTTTTTAGAATAAAACAGGTTAAATCCTTATTAAAAATTAGAAAAAAAGAATGTAATTGTATTATAAATCGTTTAGATATGCACGGAGATGAATGGAGAACTGCACCTGCTAAAAGGAATGTAAATACAAGTGTTAAAAATAATAAAACTCCACCTAGTGTTACAGTTAAAATAGAAAAAGGTATGTAACTTTATAACCTGTTCGGTACATTATTTAATAAATAGTTTTAGATTATAACCGATAAAATAAATAAGTCAAGTTAGTTGAATATATTCTTTTATATTTCAGGAATAAATTCAAACAAGCCTACTCCGGACAGATCGAAAAAAAAATCAAAGAAAAAAGTTACAAAAGTAGAAAAACATGAAAAAGATCCTAATGCTCCTAAAAGACCTGCAAACCCATTTTTTCAATTTTGCCAAGAACAAAGAACAATAGTTATGGAAAGATTAAATTCAGAACTAAAACCAGGTGAACCTGAACCATCTAAACAAGAATTAACTAGACAGCTTGCCATTAAATGGAAAACACTTTCAACAGAAGACAAGCAAGTAAGCTGTTATGATTATTCTTATTTATGTATTTTTGGTAATATTTTATGTATATATTGTTCCTATAATACGCATAAATAAAATAGTTTTTTTTTCAGATTTATGTCGATATGTATGAAAAATCAAAAGAAAAATATGCTTTGGAAATGGATGCATATAACTGTAAAAATTAATTAAGTACCTGAACTTTGTATAAAAATCATTTTAATAACTATTTATCATTTTTTTAGCTGAAAAGTTTTTACAAAATGTGGTTCATATTTTAATGTATATTTTATTATTTTTATAGTCTAGTTAATTATTTATTTTATATTCAGTTTTGAATTTTAATAAAAACACAAATTTATCTTAAAAGTATAAAAAATTTAGTTTCAACTGTAACAAAAAGTTTTTTTTTTACATATATTAAATGTTACTTTATATGTATATTGTACAATTGTTCGGAAAACCTTTACGTTTTATTTTTACTTTACATAAATATAATTTTCAATTTATTAATGGTTTATTTTTAATTCATAACCTGAATTCCATATGGATATACTTAACATGTGTTTTATATGACATAATTTAACAATAAATTTTACTAATTATAAAATGATTATCGTGGATTTATTAAAATAACTTTCCATTCCAGAAACAACTTAGAACTATATTTAATATATATATATATATACACATATGTATATATAAAAACTAAATAACTAAATTCTGAAAAAAATTTTAAATTAAGATATAGTACACATATTAGAAATCAACACTATAGATTACTAATTCACTCAATATGTATTAACAATTAACTGATTTTAGTACATTAAGCTCTATAAAAACAAATATATTTTGTAATTAAATATCTCAAGAGGATATTTTCAAAAAACATTTAGTAAAATTTTGCTTGCTTCTTTTTTAACCATTATCAATCCAAAATTAATAAATGAATTAATTTGAAAAAATAAAATGTACCTATTTTTTAAAAATTCATTATAATTCTATAATAACTACAAATGCTATAATTACATATGAATATTTAAAAAAAAAAGATATGACAAATTCATTTAAACAATGTATCACAATTTTAAAAAAATAACAACTCATTGAAATACAAAGTAACAGTTCATTTATCAATGATTATTTTTATAACTTTATTAAACTGACTGATAATATGAAGATTTAATTCCATTCTAATTTTAAAAATCTAGTAACTGTATAGCAAAAAATATTATAATTATATTTATTATACAATCATACTTAACATAAAAATAAACTAAAATATTTATTTAAAGCTGTCTTTTTCTTTTCGAATTGCTTTCATTGTTGAAACTTCATCAGTACATTTAGCATGTTTTTGTACAGAATCTACATTCACTCTCATAAAAGGATTAATTAGTTTTTCAGCAGCTACTGTAGAAGGTACCTGAAAATAATTATTTGTGTTCATTGTATATTACATACACATGTATGACAATAAAAATATATTTTTAATTTAAAATTAAAAATATATATATATATATATATACTATTTAATACTTAATATAAAAGAAATGCTATGTCTACATATTCCAAAAATTAAAAAATAATTACTGTAGGCTCTCCTTTTGCACGTTTTTCTTTAGCCCATTCAATTTTATTTTGAATGTCAATATTATCTTTTTCAACATGTTGTGCAAAACGTAAATTTTGTAAGGTATATTCATGTCCACAATAAACTTGTGTTTCTTCACTTAGTCCACCTAATATTTTCATTGCTGTACACATCTGATCAGCAGTTCCTTCAAAAAATCTACCACAACCAGCAATGAATAAAGTATCACCTACAAAACAATTGTTATAGACTAAAATGAAAGAAATAACTAAAAATAATTTAAATTTACTTAAAAACAATGTTATTTCCCAATTTCAAAGATTTTACATAGTAATTTATGTAATTAATAAACCTGTAAAAACTGCTGGTGATTTAGAAGTTTCATCAACTAAATAACAAATATGTCCAGTAGTATGACATGGCGTAAACAAGCATCGAACAACCAATGATCCAATTTTAAATGTATCATTCATTCCAACTTTTTTCGTTAATGCATCAATTCTTTCATCACCACCATACACTTCAATATTAGGGTTTCCTAATTTTTTCACAAGTGCTTCATTTCCACCTGCATGATCCCTATAGTAATTACAATACAATAATAAAAAAATATAAAAAATAATACAAATAATTTGTAAATAAAATCATACCAATGATGATGTGTTGTTAGCACTTTGTTTAAAGTAACACCTTCCTTGTTGACAGCTGTAATAACTGTATCTGGATCAACAGGATCTACAATAGCAGCTTCTTTAGTGGATTCATCAATAATCTAAAATTTTAAAAATTCTCATATTTGATATTAATGATATTATATATATACATATTATAAATATACATATATATATATATATATATATACACATATATATATATATATATATATATATACATTATATATATATATATATATATATATATATATATATATATATATATATATATATATATTCCATATACATGTATTTCAAAAGTTATAATCTAAAACTTCTCATGACATATTTTAAATTGCTGAGAATATTGTAATCACAGACAATATATTTTTTAAGTCTATCAATAGAATCTATTGACTGGAACAGTAATATAAATCAGAATATGGTAATGGTTCAGAAAGAGGTCTTTTGTGAAAACGCACTTTAAAAATTCAAATTTGTTGCTATTACCTATTAAATATTTTACGTTATAAAATGAAATTTAAATCTCACCAAATACATATAATTATCTGACAATGCAGGTAGTACGTGAATTCTCATTTTGTCAAAATGTTGAACAGACTGTTGACTATGAGCACGAAATCCAAATTGTTTCCAAGCATTCACTAAAAGAATAGTCTAATTTTAAAACAGTACTGATTAGTACGTAATGTCTCCAATGTGTGATATTTATGTTAAATTTAAAAACTTAGACAATTATGTGCACATTACAATGACTTTACAATATTTTCTGTCAACAGATAATTGCCGATCGTAATATTTTCGTACCATAAAAATAAGCAGCTGTTAAATTTTTAACGACACCATTTGGTAAAATTCTCGTAAAAACTTTAAACATCTTAATTTAGAGAATTAATAAAAAACATCATTAAGTCATTGTAAATAAAATTTAAATGACAAACATCGACAATCTTCAATACCTTTAACCTTTAAATAATTAGAAAGTTTAAGACAGAGAGATTTGTTTCTTTCTCACTTGCAAAATTTAATTTCATTAAATAAATGTGGAATAAAAATTTAATGAAGTACTGATTTAGATAAAAACAGTATAATAAATAATTAGGTCTTGCTTTGATCAAATAATTTACAATTTAAAATAATCAACAAGCTTTTAATCTTTAGTCCATTGGTTTATTTTATTCAATAACAAAATTAAATTATTTCTATTACTTGATCTACTATAATTCTTCTTTTGTAAAATTATTATTTGATAAAACAGCATTTTAAGAAAACAAGCATATATTGGTCACTTATTACTACTAAACAAAATTTAAATTTGCAATTATAACAATATTTTATGTAAACTGTATAACTGTATTTAAAAAATTTTAACATCCTGTAATTTAAATATATCTCATGAAAATAAAATAATATATAAAAGTATTTAAACGCATATGTTTTTAATTTCTGTATTTTTTAACTTCTGGTACAATTTTTTATTACTTTAAACCCAAATGTTACGCTCATGCTTAACAATCATATCAGCTTTAAAGCTCGGTCTTTGATATTTCACAGTTGTGTATATACATATATACATAGATTTCTGATATACGTATATGAATTGTTTAAAGCTGGATTCAAATTTGAATGTGGCGTTAATTCATGTCAGCAAAAAGTTAAATATAAGAATTTAATGTAATCAACTCTTAACTGAAATCAATAAAATATTTATATTTTACCTACATATATTAATAAAATATTTTAAGTAAGGTTATATTTGGTATATAAATACTTTTGGATCAATAATTCTGACCACTTTGACTGATAACACACCTACATAAAACTATGATTTTATCTTAATTTTATTAAACGATCAAAATATTTATTATATTTAAAAAAAATAAAAAAATTCAAAATATATCGTGAAACTAAAAATATTTTAAAAATATGTATGTGCAATTTTAAGTGAATTAATTCAATTATCGTAAAAAATATTTAATTAACTATTATAATTAGTGTATAAACCAGTTAAAATTATTTTTTTATTTATTTTTCAAGTATTAGACATTTAAAAAGTAGTCTATAAAAACAAAAAAAAACCGCTGGAATTTAAATATAAATATTTTCATTATATTTACAACCTTGTTTACATTTTTCATGATTTCTGATGTATTTTTAAAATATAAATCAAAAAGTAAAATATTTTTTTAATATTAATTATTAAAAGAATTGCAATTAAACACAGTATGAGCAACAGATGTTTTAAAAAGGTATATAATATTTAACATCTCAATTTTTTCAACATGAAATATGGTACAGTAAAAAATGAACCGACAATAAACTAAAAACAAATTAATCATGTTAAATTATATATTAAAGTAAAGGCCTTAACAGCATCAAATACAAAATAATATTAAAATTTCATTTAAATGTTTATTACTTTAACAATGCCTATTTCGACAATACTGAAACGTGCTTCAAGCTACATTTGGGGCATTGACTCAGAAATCATTAGTCAATCGCAGTTTGAGGATAATGAAATTTTATTTTGTAAAAATAATGTTTGTGTTCACCCTCCAGCTATGGCTCGACAAGAATATGATGTTATTCATAATCCTGGTTATTTGACTGTAACTACAAAAACTTTTACAGATCAGTATAATGATGCTAAACGGCCTACATTGTTTTTAAATTGGATTCCTAATAGTACTCTTCGAAAATGCCCTACAACACTTGAAAATTCAAATCTTGACTTACTCAAACAAATTGAATATGAAAAAAGTAACGGTGATATAAAACTGAAGTATATCAGACAAAATAGTACGGAATCTTTAATATCAACTGACTCAAAATCACTAGACACACCAAAAACGTGTACAAATCCATTTTTATCAAATTTCGAAACATCACCTCTACAAAAGAGTGATGATGCTACTTCAAATACAAGTGATTATGAACCATGTTCGCAATCTATAAGTTCTGATGGCTCAAAAGATGAAAATAATGATTTACGAATAAATATAAATGTAGAAATTTCAAATCCAAATATTGAAATTATAACTACACCTGACAGTATTAAAGATATTGCGGAGACATATGAACAAAAAATGTTCACATTCCCATGTCCTGATGCCATAATAGCATTTGATGAACAACCATGGATGACAACGCCTGAGTTATTAGCATTGAGACATAATTTGACATTTCCAGAAAGTGTTACTTCGTCTCCTATTTTAACTTATGCAAATAAAGCACAACATAAATGTAGACGGTTTAGCGTTGATTTAAGTCAAATGCGATCTCTGCGTTTATTCTTTAGCGATAGTAATTGCACAAGTGGCCAGCTTGTTGTTGCATCACGTGAATCACAGTACAAAATTCTACATTTTCACCATGGAGGATTAGATCATTTAGCACAAGTTTTACATCAATGGCATTCTCTACTTCATAACATTAAATTAACAAAAGGTAAAATAGAATCCAGTGTATGAATTTATGAGTGTGTGTATGCATGTACATGTGTGTGTATGTATGTATGTGTATATATATATATATATATATATATATGTATGTATGTGTATTTCTATATATATATATATAGCAGTAAAATCATTTTAGGTGCAGAAGATAATCTACCATATCGACATTTCATGGTTTGTCGACCTGAGGTCACTTTACAAGAATTACATCCAGAAGAAGGTCAAGTTCCTCGATTAACTACCGATGCTTTTAGAGCTTTATTAAATGAACGAGGACAACTTGAAGATGACTTAATTTTACGTCGATCTGTATTTTTTGGAGGAATTGAACGTGGTTTAAGAAGTACTGTTTGGCCATTTTTATTACATGTTTATCCTTATCAAAGTACATATGAGGATCGTATTCATATTTCAGAAATTAGGAGACAAGTAATTATTGTTTTTTTTTAAAAAATAATGTTTCAATCGTATATGAGTAACAGTTTTACTTAATTAAATTATAAATTAATAAAAAGATCAAGTATTTTCATTATATTATATAAAATAGTTTATTCTCAAACTGTTATATTTGAACAAATTGTTGAGTTCTAGAATATTTAAAATATATAATTACTTACTTTTATGTTAAAGAAAATATAATTCAATTACTTTGACAGGAATATGAAGAAATAACAAGAAGACGTTTACATGAAATGACAGATGCCGAACAAGAAAAATTTTTCCGCACGATACAGTGCGTTGTTGAAAAAGATGTTATTCGAACAGATCGTGGAAACCCGTATTTTGCTGGTGAAAACAATCCAAATATTGAAACAATGAAAAACATTTTGCTCAATTATGCATTTTACAATCCCAGTTTAGGGTAAAGTATATTATTTTATTTAGAAACAAATCATTAAAAAAATCAAAATATGAATTTATATGTGCAAATAATTGTTTTATTGTGTTAAAAAATTTAGGTATACCCAAGGGATGAGTGATTTACTTGCACCTGTTTTGTGTGAAATTGGTGATGAAGCTGCTACATTTTGGTGCTTTGTTGGACTTATGCAACGTGCATTTTTTGTAGCAACACCAACTGATAATGATATGGAAAAAAATCTTACATATTTACGTGAACTTATAAGAATAATGGTGCCTCATTTTTATGCTCATTTAAAAAAACATGAAGATGCTTTAGAATTATTATTCTGTCATAGATGGATATTATTGTAAGTCACTCTTTTTTAGTGTTTGTGCAGATATCATTATGTAAATATACAAAATTAATTTAAATATGTATGTATGTATATATATATATATATATATATATATATATATATATATATATATATATATATATATATATATGTATGTATGTATGTATATATATATATATACACATACATACACATACATACATATACATATATAAATATCCACACATAGATGCATAACATACAAAAGGTAAAGTACAAAAGAATATTTATATCTTGTTTAACTTTTTAGATGTTTTAAACGTGAATTTACTGAAGCAGTTGCTTTACAAATGTGGGAAGCTTGCTGGGCAAATTATTTGACTGATTATTTTCATTTGTTTTTGTGTCTCTCAATCATTTGTGTTTATGCTGATGATGTAATAGCTCAAGATTTACGTGCTGATGAAATGTTATTACATTTTAGTTCTTTAGGTAATAAATAATATAGATAATAGTAGGATTTTGTTATTTAACAAAAAATTTCCTTAATATTATCATTCAATAAATGTTTTAGCTATGTATATGGAAGGTCATGTTATTTTACGTAAAGCAAGAGGTCTTTTATACCAATATAGACAAAGAGCAAGAGTTCCTTGTACACTACGTGCACTTTGTACACGTTGTGGACCTGGACAGTGGGACAGTAGTCACAGTCCGGTTGTCGAATGCGTTGGTACAATAGATTGTCCATGTCGTTGTAATGACAGTGACGATTAAATAAATTATCGTTTAAAAAAATCAAAATATTTGTGTGGATACTTATTTTGGATAATTTACATGAGCATTTGCATGTATGTATGTATATATATCTATACATATACACACCTATATGTACACATTCTTAAATACAATTTTGTGCCATAAATATATTTTACTATAAGAGTCCAAAATAAGTATCAAAAAACCTGTTAATATTGTACAAGCTATAAAAGTACTTGTTTCAACAGCTTTTTATATAATTTTATCGTAAATAGAATTATAATTAAAAATTTTAGTTCATATTTGCATCATGAAAGAATAATTTTAATTACTTTAGATAGAAAAATTTTTGTTTTAATATGTTGATTATATGTTTACGTTATCTAATTGATATGTATTTGTACATATTACCAATGAATAGAAATGCTAGTTTTTAATTTCATAAAAAATCATTTTAAACAATTTGCATTATTTTATATCGTTTTTACATAAATGATTTAAAATATTTGTTATTTATTCCATTAATAAAACGCTTTAATGTATTATATATTTTGAATAAAATAATTTAAGATCATTTTATTATTTAAGTATTGCTAATAAACATACTTTTTTCATACTAGACATATTTAGTTATGTTTATGTTGTAATGAATTTCATTGCAATGTTACACATTTATGTCAAAAGTAATAGCTTATATCTGTTATTTGCTATTATTATATGAAAAAGATAATGCTTTATTATATAAAATAAGGTACCTTTAAAAAATCAGAAAATTTCTTACTTCAATTTTATTAAACTATCAAAAAATATTTTTTTTAATATTTAAATGTAAATTATATAGTAACAAATGTATTTTATTTTAATGAAACATACTTAATTGTATACATTTGTATGTACTTTATTAATTTAATATTTGATTCAAACTATATTAATACATTTTTATATTCAAAAAAATGTTAATACTTAAAATATGTCTTTTATGAACAAATTAAGAGTTAACTATATAAATTTATTTTTTCTATGAAATTTGAAATTCATTATCCTTTAAAAATAGCAGCTAAATTATAAGATCATTTTAATAAAAAAGGTTGCTACCTGTAATATTTAATATAACAAACTACAACATGTATGAAGAAAATATTAAACTGATTTTAACAGAAATAATAAGGATTATAAGTATTGCTTATTATTGATTCAGAAGAGAATATTTAAAGTAATAAATAAATTGCTTTTAGAAAACATTTAATACATTAGTTATCATAAAAAAGTAATGTTCCTTGTTACTCTTTTGCTGAACAACACTAATATTTATTTAACTATGAGTTAAATAATGATTTTTTTTTATATAGTTTTCAGTATTTTTTCGATTATGTAAAGATATGAAAATAATATAAATCAATAAAATACATATGAGGTTGATAAAAGAGTTTATCAAAAACAATAATATTAGAAAATATATATTGTTTTACAAATATCTTAACCATTGCTAGAAAAAAGCTATATTTTAATAAAACAAGGTAGCAATCTATTTTTTATAATTTGTATATTATTGTATGGAAATAAATACGAATAAATACTAATTTCAGTGACGACTTTTAATAAAGCTCATAATAACTCTTATAGTTAACTGTATATCACTGCAAAAATTACAATTTGTTTTTATGTACTATCAACTCAATCTACACATTCTAACTTCTACATATTTAGAAAATATGGACAAATATATACAAATATGTTGTATGAAAATAACAATATCATAAATAACTTCATTTTTAGCTTCTTCTAAATTTCTGTCACTTCTATAAAATAGTATGCTGTTTTATATGCTAAAAAGATACATTTTTTAAGCAAAAACATTATTTTCAAAACAAATATATTTAAAATAATTATAACAACAAAATAATAAGGCTAATAAAAATAATATAAATATTGTTTTAAATATATCAAATAAATTTACTTTCATCATGCACGTAATTAGAAACACAATTGTAAAAGTGAATATTCATTACATCCATACATATAATACATATACATACATATATACATATATATATATATATATACATATATATAGACACACACACACTTGCAAAAACACACATTTCTTGAATAATTTGCACAAGACACAAATCAATTCAAAATAATTATGGAGATTAGTGTATGTATGTATGTATGTATGTATGTATATGTATATATATATATATATATATATATATATATATATATATATATATATACACACACACAATTGTATACACGTTAAACATATGTATACCCATGATCACATGTATATAGTCATACACATGTGTGGTATACATATAGAACACTGATTTGTAACTATGTGTGCCATAATAATAAAAACAGTATTACATATTATATTTAAATAAGTTTTGAATAGATGCTCATGTTAAAATCTGTAAATATAACTAAAATAGCGTGCTAAATTTATAAGTCGTCGCTGATAATTATATTAAAAAACATTGCAGATACATTTATTTATAAAAGTTAGTGCATGTAACATTTTAGATATAACATTTCTTTGAAGACTATATATGTATGAAAATATAAGCAAAATAAATTACTCTTGGATGTTAATGCATTATGTATCAAATAATTTTTATTTCACTAATTCATGTACCCACAATTATTTACTGTTAACTTGTAGTATGGTAATAAAAATTTAAATGTGTAAATGTGCAATGAATTTTACATTTGAAAACTAGATTTAAAGAAAAGATTACATAAAGAGATATTCTAAAAGGAGGAAACAATATATAACAACTCATGAAAATATTTTATTGTAGGTAAGTATTTCAAATATTAATATTTCATTGATTTGTACAACTGTAATTGACGTTTTTACTTTAATGTATACATTGCTTTGATAGAATAAGTATAATTATCACATTCATTACATACCACCTGTAGTAAAATTTATTACTTAAAAATGTAGTTCCTCTATATTATAATTATACTTATAAATTGCACTTGAGAAATATATCATTGTATTCCAAAACCATTAATATAATACACAATTATAATTCACATATTATATATAAATATAATACACCACAAGCAATGTCATATATTTAAAATGAAATTATGTTTAAAAATATTTCCTTTTTAGAAAATATTAAAGTTTATATGTTTTAAAATATAATGTAGTTACTTTATTTATTGACATTAATTGAAAGAAAAAATTAATTTCTTATCATTTTCATGCATAACACATCACATCTGTTCAAGTGTTTAAAAATAATATATGTATTAAAAATTCTGAACAATATCAAATATTTTATGAATTAATTCATTTATAATTTTTATAATTAAAAATGTTTATCAAAAGTAATTTAAAAAATCTGAATAAAAATTAATATCTTATTTTATTAAATATTTGAGTATGTAAAATTTATATAATTTTAAATATACCAAACTATATAGATATTTTATTTTTTATTATAAAACTTACTAAAATGGCATGTTAGATAAACATACAAATAACAAATATAATCACAAATTACTTTTTAAACAATTTTTGCTTGTAAATAATAAATATATAATAAAAATATCATTTCATATATACTTTTACATTGTTTGTATGCACAGGTATGTCATACATATATATATGTATGCATATATATATATATATATATATGCATACATATATATATATATATATATATATATATACATATATATATATATATATATATATATAAATATATATATATTTATATAAATATATATATATATATATATGCATATATATATATATATAGATGTATATATATATATATATATATATGCATATATATATATATATATATATATATATATATATATATATATATATATATAATTGATATATTTTATACCTTTAAATTCATATTTTTTATACTTTTACTTCTTATTTACATTCTTTAAACATTTATCTACAGACTCAGGATATTTATTTGATAAACATTTTATGACACCAGGTTGAATTGATTTCCATACATCAGACAACTGTAAACAATTCAGTTATTTATTTTAAATTATTTCTATTTTCAATATAAACAAATGTATATGATTCTTTCATTTTTTATTACCTCACTGTGTGCTTGTATTTGGATAGATACCATAGTACTGAGTACAGATGCAAATATTTCTAGATAAATATGAAGTAATTGTGTTTCTATGTAAACACAATATAAACTGAAAGCATTACGTAATTCCATATTCGATATTACACTTTCTTGCTGCATCATTTTTGTCTCTAGCTGGTCTATCCTTTCTGCCTAAAATTAAATAATCAATAATAATTGAAAATAAAATGATAATTACACTTATAAGTACATACATCCGTTCCTTTAATAACACCTTGAATTTGTCTTTTTTTTAAACTTAACATATGTTGCAATGCTCTTTGATGATCATGTAATACCCCTCTCTCAATACGTTCGCATAAAGCTGAATGTGCTGCAAAAGCATCATTAAGTAATCTTAATTGTTCACATACTGTGTTTTCTTCTCTTTCAGCAGTACGTAACGCACTATTTGATAAAGTTGTAAATTCCCTACAATTAAATTTTATTTATAATGTACAAAATTTTTAATATATTCATTTTAATTAAAAATATTAATTCTTTTTCGTTTCATATCAAAATGTACAATTTACTTTGAAATAACTCCTAATCCTCTTTTTATATTATTCCATATTACATTAGTACTGGTAGTCCACTGACCATGACCATATGATTCTGTCGCTAATTCTTTTAGTTGTGTGCTTAACTCTAAAGTATCCTGAGCTAACATTCGACTTCTTTCAGCTCCTCGTTCACATATTATTTGTAATTTGTGTACACCATTCCAAATACTAGTTAACTGATCACGTGTTGCTGGAAACTCTACACTCATATCAGGTGGTAAAAGATCCTAAAATGTCATGTTATAATAAATTCCAGTTTTTTATATAAATATTAAATTTTGATATTTATACATAAATTATTATAAACAGAAATTGCATTTAAAAAAAATATTTTAATCTTATAATATTAAAATTACTAAATAATTAACTATAGTAAGAGAATTATACTTTTTTTTATTTTGTAAAAATCAAAAAATTGTGTAACTTTCTTAAAACACAATTTTTTATAAGTAAAAAAAGTCATGTGAATTTATAAATGATTTAAATTTTGTAAATTCATTATGATTGATTTTAAAGAGTAACATACATTGAAAAATGTAATATACACCAAATTAACAAAAATTAAGTGTAATAATTAAATAAGAAATGATTTTCAAATAACCTTAGCTTTTTCTGATAAATCTGATGTTAAAAATTCATCGGGTTGTCGTTTAAATATTTCTTTGATACGATGTTGATGTTCAGGTCCCCCATCTGTTAAGAAAAATTCTATCAACGGGTTGGATGACAAAACAGGATGACGAGCTATAAGTGTTAACCATCGTTGTAATGCTTTTCTTCGAGATTCTAGAAAGTGAGAATCAAAAACGATTTTTTTTGGTGGTAGTCTCGGAATCAATCTACAAAATTTATTCCAAATATTAAAAACCATCTATATAAACTGATACAATTTATATTCATAAGTATTTTAAAAATATTTTAATTTCTTCTTTTTCCATTTTATTAATGTTTCCTTTCAATAAACTTGAATTAAGATTACCTGTATGGAAATTTCATAAGTAACATTTCATGAAATGCCACAAAATCATTATATCGACGTTTTACTGTAGTATTATGTTTAATTGAAGATACTAAATACTCTGAATGTTTCAAAAATATTCCTTTCTTTTCCGGAACTAAATCTATTGTAATCGAATCTATTTTTACTAAATCCGAGTATGTGTAATTTATAATTGGTTTATTAGTTGATACATTTGGACAATGAAGATTTTTTATCACAGATAAATCTCCTATATCAGGTATAGGGAACTCTAAAAGATAAAAATCAGTTACATTATTAAAAATATTCATTAGAAAAAATAATCCTCTTTATATAAAAACATCTATTCTTATAAATATACACTTCTATATACCTTTTCCAATGTAAGTATCGAGTAATTTTTCTGAAACTGGTTTTCCTTTTTGTGCTGATGCAATATAAACTAAACTTTTATATAAATTTATCCTAGTTATATGTTCAGATGATCCACCGCATATTTCCCATATTTCTTTCAGAACTGTGGTAGACAGTTTAGACTGCTTGAGAAGTTCTTTAAAGATATGTTTTGATAAAGGATCACCGTTTGGTGAACAAATATCAAACACTTCACGGTAAAATGCTGGAACTATACCTATAAACATTTTAAAGAGTATATGATTGATAAAAAGTTAATATATTCTGTTACTAATTTATACAATAAGAAATGAATTATCATATAAGTGAAGTACTATTTGAATAACTAAAAGTATTCTTAATTAAATTAGTAATTCATAATTAAGTTAATAATGATTAGATAATGAATAATATTAGTAAAATATAAAATTCATAAATAAGAACTAAATGCATTCTATTGTTAACAATTGAATAAATATGAAAGCTAATTTACAAAGATCATATTTATAATATATATTATGATAAATTATTAAAATATTTGCAATTAATATTTTAAAATTGAAATCAATCAATAACTTTCTTTATTTGATCTTACATATAAATAATAAAATAAATAAGAATTATAATTTTTGAAATAAATGAAAATTAATTCATTATAAACATAAAAATCAAGATTGTACATGCACGTTTCATGAAAAGTCTAATTTTGGCTCCTAATATAAAAATTATTAATTTTATATCATATTTCCATTATTATAATTTTATTTATATATTTTCATTTGAGCATGTCAAGCAATATTATTTATGAATATTGTTTATTTGCAATCGTATTATTAAATGTAATATCAATACAATTATTTTATTCGAAAAATAATAATTGTTTACAGTTCATATAAAAAATTATGGATTTCATTTATTTTTTTTAAAAAAAAAAATAAGTAATACAATTAAAAATACACATTGTATAATATAATAAACTTAATGATAACAACCTTTTACAGTTTTCAAAGTATAACGCTAAGTGATACAACAAATATATTTCTATACAAAAAATACAAATATTTCGGTTCGGTCAATGACATAATCAGTGGATAGCCAGGTAAAACATTAACTAATGCAAGATTTATATCGAAGAAGAATTGAATGCAATGTATTGTATATTGCGTCACATCTCAGACAAAAGAGTTGGACCTCGCCACAAAAATGCTAATGACCAATATGTTTGCTGGTTTTCCGCAAGTTCAAAAGAAGCAATGATTGAAAAAGTGAATAAAAACAAAAATTAATTTTTATTCCTATATATATATATATATATATATTATTCAATCTTACATATTCATAATTTTTTACAGTATTTCATTTTTATTTCAGTTCAATCTTCTAAATTCACGCTTTTTCAACGACATTTAAATGAAATAGCAAAAACACAGAGCAGTTATTAGAAATTATAGAAAATATGAAATGTTGTTAAACATTACGAGTTCAAATAAATGTTGTTTCTAGGTTTTTACAATATTTGGTTTTAATACGAAATACTATTATTACACGTAGTTAAATGTTCTATTGAAGTATATTTTTAATACTGAAATACGCAGAACCTATGATTAATTCATAATAATCTATAAAAAACAAAATTGAACGCATGAATGCGTCACGTTGATTCTTTTGTAATTACAGCAGCATTTACATGCGCATTTTTTTTATATTATTAATTTTTAATTGAAATAAATATTAGGAACTAAATTTAAATAAAAATAAATTTATTATAAACTTCTAATAATAGTGCAGAAGTACTTGTAAATAGTATATATATATATATATATATATATATATATATATATATATATATATATATATATTCGTAAGCATACACATACATTAACTGCAAAATATTTATATACATTTTATAAGGTAATGTAGCAAGGTAAATAAAACGTATATCTAAAAATAATAATTAGCGCAGTATTTTATTATATACAAGAAATAGACATCTTAAAATCACATCATAAATATATTAAAACATTCTGACAATAATTACAAAAAAAAATACACACTAAAAGCATTAAATAAAAAAAAATCGAATTGAATCACTTTCGTACAAATATGTATTTTAAAATGAAATAATATCAAAAAAGGAAACACCTTTTGTTGTCTGTTTCAACACGAAAAAGAAATATAAAAGTTGAATAAAATTATTAATACAAATTGTGTCGAGAATTCGGAATACATTTAAAAATATTAAAGATGATAAAATGGGGTATCTTATTTTTATTACGTCAATGGGAGTAAATGTTACTCTTGTACCCAATATGGACATTTATTTATTCGTACATTTTGAATATTTCTTCAATTTAAGTCCTTTAAACAGTGAATATTGCTGTTTTCAACGTTCATTATACATTAAACTGTTGTATAAATTTAGTAACAAATTCAGTTGATACATATTTTGATACAAAATATTTTATATTTGTACAGAATTTTAAAACTTGAAAAAAAAAACAAAACTACAAAAAAGATTTATTTCATGTTACAGATTTTTTAAATACTTCACATTACAGTTATCTCCGTTAATAATGGATGATACAGTCGATGTTCACATTGTTGTAAATAAAATTCATAACTATATTCGAGTAATAATATTACTTATTTAAATTTAATCGCGTTTGTAGATATACAGAAAATTTGAAAATTAATACCAAAAGTCACGATTTTAATAGTTTAAAATTTATTTCATCGCACAGATTCGTTAACAGGCGACATTTTATAGAAGCAATAATATCGATTACTGGGGAATGACTATATAAATTTATTTTTTTTTATACTATGTAAATGTTAAACCCAAAAATTAATAAACGTTAACAATTATAGACAACTTTTTAAACAGTCACTGTAAAAGAAAATATAGATACACAGACATTTTTGATAACAATGACAAAAATATTAATATAGAGTAGATACATCAATATTTGGGACAGGCTTCAATTTAAGATCATTTACCTAAAATGTGAAATATAATTTATTAAAATAGATAATAAGCACATAAAATTGTAAACAAGAACCGATGTATGCTTATTATTTAAACAGAAACCAACCAATCTTTTCAAATATTAAACACCATATTTTTTATTTAATAGTTATAAATCAAAGCCTGGTCTGAAATTAATGTCTCTATCCTAATTATAAGCGCATTTTAGAAGTTTTTAATTAAATATTTTATGTTATTCCTACATACTATTGTGATAGATCAGAAAAAGTGTTAAACTGTGTACACTTATTGTAAAACTAATTTTACAAGCCCTATTTTGAAAATTGTAAAATAGATACCGGCAGTTATAAATTTACAATGCAAAGATAAATATTTAGCACATTACACTAATTGTACGATAATTAGATTCGTAAATTATGGTTCATACGAGGAGAAATCAAAAGTAAACAAATTCTGAAAGATATACTTGTTTTCATAAATGAATTCCTTTTTCACTCAACAAACCACACCAAAATGTCGATCAAAAATATTCAATAAATAATCATTGATTATTTTCAATTGTTGCTTACAGTTTCTTATATGCATTTCGAAGACAACACAGTCATCCTTAGAGCGCCAAGTTACCGAAAAACTACCTTAGTGAAAAAGGAATTCATTTGTGAGAGTGAATATGACTAATGTCAGAGCTGTATTGTATGTATGCATTAATGTGTGTATGCATATATATATATATATATATATATATATATATATATATATATATATATATATATATAAATAAATAAATTTTCAGTTGAATTTCAGCAACTTTGCTGTATTTTATTCACTTTAATAATGTAAAACTAATAACATATGTAGATTCAAATAGTTTTTTTTTTAAATCTACTTGTTGTTTTACACTCATACATTATTAATTATATGATAAATAATTTATAAAATATACTTCTTATCTACTGATTCATACATTACGTACATACATTTTTTATGCATGTTAATAGAATTTTCTACTTTATTTTCATAAATTAACATAATGCGCTAAAAAACGAAAACAAATAGAAAAATAAAACGTTAAGAACTCTACATATGTACATATATAAATAATTTTATCTAGAATCACTAACCATGTGCGAAATCCGTCATTTCATTCAAGTTTATTTTTCCTGATTTCAAGAATTTTTTCGGCGAGTTTTAAATCCCATAAAGTATCTATTTCATAACTGTCTTCTTTCGGTATTTCCACAAAAAAACATCTAAAAATGTAATTTAATTGTTCAGTTACTTTCACTTTAATTTATGTAATACTTTTATTGCATGAATATTTTGTATAACTTTTTCACGGAAGATTAGTAAATACTTGATACACATATTTTATTTATCTACTAAATTATCATCAGTCAAAAAGTGGGTGGTAAAATCACAGTATCACCAAACGCACATACACCGGAAAAACGCAATCAGTAGCGTAATTCAATTAAAAACAAAAACATTTTACCGATCGCACTAGGCTGAACTAATACATACTTTATGCAACAAAACAAGTTCAACTTGTTGAGCTGGCCTGTATACGTCAGCTGACTGCAATAAACCAGTAATATAAAAACAGTTATATACAATCTTGTACAGATAAAGTTTTAACATATACATATGAATTGTACATAACATACATACACACCACACATTTTATATATATACATATATATATATATATATATATACATATATATATATATATATATATATATATATATATATATATATATATGTATATATATAAAGAGAAAAGAATATGCTGCCATTCATTAATACAAATACTCAAATTGAACCTGATTAAAAAAGATTTGCTTGAAAGTGTGAACTAGAAGAATTCTATACTGTAATTATTATTATCTGAAATATAAAATGTTTGTTTTATGTACATATATATATATATATATATATATATATATATATATATATATATAAAGAGAGAAAAGAATATAATGCCATCCATTAATACAAATACTGAAATTATAAGAACCTGATTAAAAAGATTTACTTGGAAGTGTAAACTAGAAGAATTCTATACTGTAAATATTGTTATCTGAAATATACAATGTTTGTTTTATGTACATATATATATATATATATATATATATATATATATATATATATATATATATATACACACAATAATGTATTCACAACCATGTATCTTTGAGCTAATTTGTAAGAAAGTATGAGGTATTCATTGAGAACAAATCATAAAAACAAAAAATTATAATTTCAATTGGATGAAACAGTGTAAAACTGAAATCCTAGATTTTACTTTATTTAAAAATAAAAGTGTATTTGGTCGATGTATTTTACTTATTCTTATTTACGGAAGTGAAATATAAGTAAAAAAATAATTAACCGATCACAGATAGTACTGAGAAATATGAAAAAATATTTGCTGAGAAGAAAAAGAGGAAAAAATTAATGCAAAACAAATAGAATTTACTGATATAATAATAATAGTAAAATTTATAATTTAAATAGATAAGATATATTTTTCTTAAAAAAATGAGGCAAATAAAAACTAACAGAAATTATTAGAAGCCTTGAAATGAAAAAAAAATCAGGAACAAATCAATAAACATTTAGGATAAGGATATCAGAAAATGTATAGAAATTATGGGAAAAAAGAGGTACTGCATTTTTCAAATGGAAAAAATCGACGTTTTCCATCAGTAGATTATAAAACTGGAAAAAAGCATTATTTGTTAGAGAATAGCCAGTGAGTAAAGAAACGTATATAAAAATTAAAAAATATAAACACAGAGATAGAGAGCCTATTATTTATTAAAAGTTGTTTTATTTTCATCATACATTTGTATGAAATTATAAACAAGAAAGGAACATATTACTAATTTAATTAATTGATTAGTATTTAAATTTCAAATATTAAATTCATTTTTTTATAAAAAACTAACTGATTTATATATTTAAATGTATAACCTATGTATTAATTTCTTATATTAATAAAAGTGTGTATATATATATATATATATATATATATATATATATATATATATATATATATATATATATATATATATATATATAAACGTTATCAGTCTAGAATTTGATCTGTTTTAATATTTTCAAAAAATATGTTTCATGATTAACGTTATTTTAATGTAAGGAAATTTAATAAAAAATGTCATATTTTCAGTAGTAAATATTCAAAAATACATAATTTAAAAACATATAGAAATTAAGATAAAATTCCTTTAAACATGTACAATTAAACAATATTTTGGGATAATAAAATGGCAACATAATATGAAAATTTGAATACAGTTCAATGGATAGATGTTAAACATGGCAACAAAACATCTTTGAAATAACATTAATCAATCAGATCTAGTTAAAATATGAAAAAATAAGGCACAATGAATAAAGAGGAAACTAAAATTCTACAAAAAGATGTACCAATTCGAAATACCGTCCAAATAAAACCAAAAAAACAAAATTTCTTTCGTTATAAATAAAATTGGTATTTTTAATCTCTTATATGTTAAGTCATATTTTATATTTACTTATTGTTTAATTATAGTCATTTAATTATATTCAAAGTACAGTTATTCATATTTCATACAAATGTTTGAATATACAAAAAAAACAGTCTGTTCACAAACTAAAATAATCTTTAATCATGATAATAATGAAATTAATATTGATAGTAAATTAATTAAAAAGTGTTGTTGACAAATTTAAATTCGTATCCAATAATTTAATAACTATTGAAGATCTTCTTTAAGTCATTATATTATTTTAAATATATATAAATTTTAATAGCATTGAAAAAGTTTTAGAACTGTCCCCATTCTATCTGTCACATAAACGGTGTCAATGAAACACCTGGAATTGTTAAAAAAATAATAAACAAAAAAAGTTTTAATTAAAATAAATTATTAAAAAATTCATGCTCGTTTAATAAATCATAATTTCAATTTGAACATAAACTTTAATTTAAATAAATTAAGAAATATATTACTTTTAGTATAAGTTTAAATAGACTATAATACTGAACACGAACAATTTATATGAAAACATTTAAATGTATATTTATTATTTTTCCAAGGTCAACACATCAACAGTACGGAGATAGATGCATTATCACAAAACAATATTATATTTTAAGATGATAAAAACTATTATTAGTACTGCTAGTATGACTTTTTTGTATGAGTGTTAGTGTTTATAGAATGTTGATAATTTTTATGATTTTCAATTTAATATTTGTTATACAAATATAAAATTATGATTGTATATGCAATTATTATGGCAATATTTTGACAAATTCCAATATTTTAAGTTATAAATTATAAGTAAAATCACTATTTATAACAAATAAATTTGAGTTTAACTAATAAACTCTAGTTTTATTTCAGTTCAGATCGTTTAAATACAAATTCAGTCATATTTAATGTAAATAAACAATTTCCGGATGAAAATTTAGTAATATAAATATCAAATATGAATAATTAAAAATGTTTGTTATTAAACATTTTTTATACGAAAATCATTTAATTAACAATATATATATATATATATATATATATATATATATATATATATATATATATATATATATAAGTTGTATGAAATAATCAACAATATAAGAAGAAATATTATATTTACCATCTTAAAAATCTTCTTTATATTTTAAATTTACATGTTTAAATGCGTCGTATGATTATCATCGGAAAGGAACTGCGATAAAATTTACTACTGTTGAATGAAAGTAAAGCAAACCTCTTTAATACTATTAATGAAGATAAAATACTTCTTATCACATACGTTATCATATTATGTAGCAATTAACGAATAGTTCTTTAAATACGTCGCATTTTTTTTGCTAGTTTATCATTGTATTATTAAATAAAAGTATAAAAAAAATGAATCATAGAAAATGATATGCGAAATGAAAATAAATCTTATTAATCATTTAATGACATAAAACATGCAGTTAATTATTTTAAATAAGTAGATATTTTATAAATATGATTTTTATCAAAGATACATTCTCAATAAAATATTACAAAATTTAATATATAGAAGATAATAAGTGATAAATATATTAAAAATGAAGAATATAATATAGTGACAATTCGAAGACATGTACGTGCATGTGAATGGCCTATAAAATGCATAAAAATGATGGAAACATTTTTTTTCGTAAGAAGTAGAAAATTTCGGTAGATAGAGGAAAAAATTTTTCACATTAATATTTTGCACAGATTGCGAAGACAAAACATGACAATTGAAAACACTCACTTTCAACAAATTACAATTTATGATTTTTTTACACTTTGATTCATAAAAATATAAAATGGATATTGAACTTTTAACTTAGAGTTCTAGTTAAATATATGCTTTAAACTATTAAACTACGTTTTCCATATCTGTTCAAAAATGTCAATAGGCTTGGGTTTAATCAAATCACAGTTTGAGATTCTATTATATTATTAGAAACAATTTAATTCAAAGTTTTAGCCGTCATTTAAGGAGGTAGAAAATAAATGTTTTACTTTTTTTTAGAAAAATCAATATTATATACATACCTATTATTCTGTAAAATACCATTTTGAATCAATTTTCGTGCAGTAAAGTAAAACATTCCATTTTCAATCAATTCTCCATTCCAGTCTTGTCTTCTAGGCCTGTATTTTGGATCAAAATTTAATGGACTTAAATTTTGTTTATGGTCAATATTCCAACGTAAATTAAAATTTCTGAAAAACATTGTATGTATGTATATATATATATATATATATATATATATATATACATATATATATATATATATATATATATATATATATATATATATATATAAATATATATATATATATATATATATGTGTGTGTGTGTGACAGAGAAATGCAATTTCTCCAAAATTTTATTCGCAACAATCTTAGAAAAAGTGTTCAAATCACTTGATTGGGAAGATGAAGGAATAAAGATAAAAGGCGAAAGGCTAAGTTACTTCCGCTTTGCTGATATAGTTACTTTCGCAAATACTTCAGAAAACATGGAAAAGAGAATTGAAGAATCAGACAACAGCAGTCGCAAAATAGGACTCGGTATGGATCACAGAAAAAAGTGATGTTTAATGTGTTTGTTCTTTCAAAGAAAATAGAAATAAAAGAAACAGAAGAATCAGAGAAGTCGCGAAGTATGTTTATTTGGGCCAACTTATTAACATGGTCGGATCATTCATTGATGAAGTCAACAAGAATAAAAATTGAATTGAATTTATTTGGACGAAATGCTCCAATATTTAAATCGAGCATCCCAATCTGTTTGAAGAAAAAAGAATTCAATCGGTGTATCCTACCTAAACTCATCTACGGAAGTAAAACATAGGTTCTCATTGTCAAAACAATCCAACTTAAGATAGCGTAGAGAAGTATGAAAACATATATGTTAGGAATAACAAGAAAATTTAAGAGAATAGGATGAATACGAAAATAAACTGCATTTACAGACATGATAACAAGAAGAGTTTGAAATATAAATGGACGAGACATATTTCAAGAAGAGAAGACAATCGATGTACAAGATAAATTATTGATTGGGAATCAAGAAATTTAAAGACCCAGTAAGAGACCAATGAACTGATATTATAGGGGCATAAGAACATTTATCAAAATTTTACGGAAAAGAGAGGCATTGAACCGGAAAAGATTGAACTGTAAGAGGTCTTCATTCAGCAGTCCATCAAAAGAGGCTGATGATTATGTATTTTATATATATATATATATATATATATATATATATAAATTAACATTTTTATTAGAAATCAGTGAAAAGGAGAAGCATTCAATCGTACAAATTGGAAAATCATGAAAGAGGCCTTTATTCATCAGTGGATTGACAGAGGCTGATGATAATGATGATGATGATATACCATATTTAAGCTTTTTAAGATTCATTGCTGGATAAATTTCTCTTCTAATACCTTCCAGTTTAAACGAATCGGTATTTTTATTTTCCATATACTTCCAATATATTTTCTAATACCCTTATTCCACTTGTTCATCGATCCCTTTCAGGATTTTTGACCTTTATTGACTTTAGTACCTAATTTATGTTGTTCATTGAATATATTTTCTTTTATTCTTACATGATCGCGTTATTCAATTTAATGTTTATTTAACAGAGATAGAAATTTAAACGCAGGGCAGCAACGTATAACAAATTTACAATCCTGCCGTTTCAATTATAAATATATAGATATTAAATGAATAATACTTGATCATGTCCATTTCAAAGTTTTTGTCTTATAATATTGTTAACTCCTATTTATTTTTGTACTTGTTCTATTCTTCTTCTTTTTCTTTTAGCTTATTCTAACTTCCATTTCTCTATGATACTAGTGATTTTTTGAGATCGCTGAATTATATTGATATTTGAGATATTTATATTTTATTTGAAAAAAATTAAATACATTTTTATTTACAAGAAAGTTTACAAATCATTAGAAAAAATAAATTTCGCTTTTATATTTTCTTTTCATTAAGAATAAAATCTTAGCGGTGTAATTGGTCATATTAGCTCCCCTTACCAAACCAATACGGATAAAGTTTAAGGAATATAAAAAAGTTCAAAAAGAGAACAATGATTAATAAAAAATATATTGAAAATGTGCCTAAAATAGAGGAACTAATTTGTTTATACTGGAATAATTTTTAAAATATTCTAAACCAACGTTTGATGGTATGGATCAGAAGTCAATTATGATAAATCATTAGAATGTAACATTGTAGGTTTAATCATTATGTACTTTTTATCTGTTGCCTATTCGAGAATTTGTTGATTAAATATTTTGTTGTTACGAAATCCGTAAAATTGTTTATACTTATGAAAAAATAGAATTAACTTATATATATATATATATATATATATATATATATATATATATATATATAATGTACCTGGTTTCAATTGAAATGTTAAATATTGTTACAAGAGAAGTTTATCATTCAAGGATTGAGCTTAATAAATTTCATATATAATCCGAAATTATTGTTTCATAATTTATGTCCATGGTGTAAAAGTACGAAAATATTAAATGTAATACAATAAAATAAAATAAACTTAAAAAAATTCAAATATTAATCTGACAAACGCTTAAATTTAAACTTACCTTGTGACTGAAAAAATACAATCTACATTTGTATAATTTGATAATATCATCATTGCGTCGATTAAAAATTGTGATTTTAAAAACGGAGATGTACATTGAATAAGACTAATCATATTTATTTCAGAATGATGCGATAAAAATTCTTGTACAGCCATAATTGAAGGCGCTGTGTCACTTGCAGTGTACTCAGCACGCCAGTGAACTTGGGCACCTGCTAAATACCATTATATAAAAGAATAAAAACATATATATATATATATATATATATATATATATATATATATATATATATATGTATAGAGAGAGAGAGAGAGGAATTATTTATGTATATTAAATTTTACCAATTTCTGCTTCTTTTTTAATATCTTGATGGTCCGTAGAAACCCATATAGAATCAAATCGTTTCACTTTTTTGATCTCTTTTACAGCACGGCTTAAAAGAGTTTGGTTCTGTAATAAAGCTAAGTTTTTCAAAGGTATACTTTTCGAATTGCCGCGCGCTAAAATTAATGCTGCAATATGGAACTGATTATTTAAAAAAATCCTGGAAAAAAAACATATATGCATATTATTATTTTTAATAAAACCTTCATTTATATTTTAAAAATTAAAATTACCTGTCTTTTGCTAAACAAATATCATTTTTATAATTATTATCTATTAGGATTACGACACGTATAAAATAAAAATAAAAAATTAGATATCTTATAATCATTTTTTGTTATATCGATTGGTGTGGAAAAGTTAACTGACAAGAGACAAATAAACAGGAAATCTCTAATATATTCCCTCGATTAGAATAAGATAATTTAACTAAACATAGTACAAGCCTTAAGTATGTTTGGCATTACATGCTATCTCGTTTTAAAACTATATGAATGATATGTATTCGTCTTGAATATTTAATTAATTAATAATAGATACATATCAAAAGTTGCAATGAATAATTAATTACAAATTACTATCTTTAAAATACATCTTATAAAAATAAACTCCCTATATTCGCTTACATTTTTATATCATATAATTTGAATATATATTACAGAGTAAAAAAAAATAAACAACAGGATGAACTCAATGACATTGTTAATGGACTATTTTATTTGATTACTTTTATAAATAATACGAACACGATTTTAAAAACATATTCTAATCGAAGTTGAGCATGAACTTTAATACACTAATAGTTAACTTGAAGTCGATAGAAATAAAATGAGTTTTAACAATTCAAACACTAATCATAAACATACAAAGAGAAGATAATTGTACCTCATTATTTGTTTGTAAATTATTGTAGAAGGTTAGAGATAAATTATTAAATAATTATATCTATTATTTACAGAAACTATCTCAAATTGGATGTGAAAAATTAAAGATAAATAAACATATCAAGTATATGTCAATATTATGAACATATTTCATCGATCGATATTTACAAAATTGATAAATGGAGACCAAAATTCAAATATAATCAACCTTTGGTATCGAAATGTGACGAAAAGAAAAATGTTAGTTATTTTGTATGAAAACACATAAAATAAAAAACAAATCTAAATCCAGAAAAAAACAATTATTTGAAAATAGAAATATGAGCAACTTCATATTTTTGTAATTGGACCAATTCAAATATTTTTATTTTTTTCTGTTATATTATTACAACTAATTCTAATTAAATAAAAGAATAACATATTTATTTAGAAGTGCATTTGATAACTTCATTTTATCATTAATTTTACAGTAATTGAATTAATATGATGTTCGTGTTCAAATTTCGAAAATAATAAATTTTAGTGGTATTATTAAAAACTACACGTTTTATGAATCCGAATAATGTTACTACAATCAAAAGTTTATTCAGTACTTATTTAGGGTTTAAGGGCGCATCGATAACTAGGATCATTAGCATCCATTAATTAAAAAAACTATAAGTAAATTGAATAAACAAAATATGTTAAATAAAAAAAGGTATTTAATTATTTATTAAGTTATAATTTATTTTCAAAATTTCATACTGAAAACCTCATTCTTCAATCACATTTCAGAATTGTTACGCTTTTAATATAAAAACACATTTTGTTAATATGTGAAAAGCTTATAATCTATTTTTTTTATGATTTAGTAAAATATTGTATATTACATTTCTTTGATTTTGAGATTCGGAATATTTGTAACTGCTGCTTATTATTGGTGCTCATATCAACAATAACTAATCATATTTTTAATCGCAAGAAAAATTTTAAGTAATTACGTTATCACTAAAAAGATAGGTTTGTTTGTATGGAACCCTAGTAAAAAATATCTTTAATGGGAAATATTTTAATTAGAAACTGCATTTTGTCAAATATAAAAAAAAATAAAATTCAACTTAAAATTGTCAAAGAAATAGATTAATTATATCCGAAATAATTTCTTAAAATTTCATTAGATAAAGGCAAAAAATATAAAAATGCAATAAAAGGATTTACTTATGTATGTCTTTTATATCTGGCATTTGAAGATATCTCAGTATTGAACTAATGCAACGATATTTTTTATTAAATGTTATTATTATGTATCTAGTTGAATGAATCGCTAAATTAAAGTATTTAAATACGCATAAAGAACAGTATATAGCAATTTAGTATATAAAATTAATAAATACATATAAATTAAGTTACAAATAAAAAACGTTACGAAGATTTTGATTTTGATTTTAATTTCTCCATTTCTCTAATTCGAACAGCGATTTGTTCCTTAATAATTTGTCTGTGCGGCTCAGCTTGTCCCATTGCCTCCATTTCTGTTAACCATTCAATCCGATCATCAATTTCATCTTTAACTGTAAGACGAGAACAAGACAATACCTCTTTAAATTTTAGATTAAAAATATAATACAGATTCTTCAATATAAAATTTAAGGCACGAATTGAAGTTGGCACGATAGAATCTAACATGACTACAAAAAGTATTATTTCTTACGTTGATCAAAACGATTTTTGGATGTTACTGGCTGCTTTTTACTATCTTTGGATTTGTCTGCTGGCGGTTCACCTAACTGTCCATATGACATTAAACCTTGTAAACGTGCCTTTTCCGTCTCGCGGTCAAATTTATGTGGTATGGGTTTAAATTGGTCTCTTTCATACACTCCAGATTGAATAATAGTGCTGCGTGATCGTCGCTGACACGGTTTGGCTAGAGTTGGTGTTATTCGACGAGATGCTCGAGGATTTGTAGTAACGGAAGGTAATGAATCGCCAGAACGAAGGAAATAGTTCAGTTTATTTCTTTGCATCATCGTTAGTTTAGATTCGTCCATAAGAACTAAAATACGCAACTAAATTATATATATATATATATATATATACTATAATCCCTCCATTTACGCGAGTAATTGGTTCCACGAAAACAGCGCGTAAATAAAAACCGCATAAATGGAGCCAAAGAAAGCTGTTTAAAATAGGGATCTGTTCTAAATTGTCAAATATTTTACTTTTACTGGGGTAGAAAAGTTTTAATTAAACTTTTTTTAAAAAAAATATACGTCTATATAAGAGGTTACTGATAACAAAAACACACACACACTTTTTGATGTAGCTACCATTTATTTCCATAAAAATAAAATATCACAAAGCTTACACCTTTACAGCCACTTATTTAAAATCACTCTCGCTAGATGAATCTTCTACTGTTACGGTTGTCGACGTTGATGGCATAAATATCTATCCAAAGTATGCTGCTTTCCTGTTCGTTTCCTTTAACGAACGGGAAAGCATCATTCGAACTAATGACTATGATTTTGGAGTTATTAACAAAAATTGTACGAAAACATGATCGTATATATGTGCCAAAGGAATATGTTAATATGGTTATTTAATCCAGCATAACATTTCCAGTAAAAGAAGTACAAACTGCGGAGATTTTTAAATTTAAAAAATGGTGGCCTCCTTTTTACAAAAAAAAATCTTATGGGAGAAGAGTTCCGAAAGACCATAAAAAAACATTTGCTCCTTCAACATACATGAGCTTTCAATACAATGCTAATAAAGCTGGGTTGGTGGAGACTGAGGAATTCACAGATGGTTCATCAAAAAAACACATTTCAACTACTAAAATATACTACAACTGTGGTGTCACTTCCGACTCCGAAAGCATATGAATCGAAAATTTCGATAAACTATAAAGAAATAAGCAAATTTAAAATAAGTGATAGCATTTTAGAGGAGTACATCTCATGCTAGAAGAAACTCAGCTAGAATCCGTTAGCGAATATAATTATGCACCTTAATATTAGATTATAAGCGAGATACATTTATGTTATAGTATTTTTTTTTTAATAAAGTCTATAAAAAAATGTATTTTTTAAACAATTTATTATGTATTTAATACTATTCCATGCAAAAATAATATAAATCAAAACAATTTACGTTCATTCTTTATACATTAAGGTTTCATGGACAATAACTATTAAGCAACTAACAAATTAAAAGCCTAAAAAAACAAAGAAATCTTTAAAAAATTTTATTATTTTTGTGTTACGTAGTTTTTATATTGATTACAGTAAAATTTAAATTCTGTGACTTATGTAGTTTTTGAAATGGCCGATTCATTTGAAATAGAAAAAATAAAAAAAATAATAAAGAAAACTTGTTTATACTCTCTCTTTATCTATACATCTCTCTCTCTCTCTCTCTCTATATATATATATATATATATATATATATATATATATATATATATATATATATATATATATATCATTTTTAAAGGAATGTTTTAGTTATTTCTGACCTCTACAAATCTGCATAAGGTAATCATTTTCTTTCAAAGGTAACCCCCTCACACACACTCATCCGAATAAAATATTATAATATATTAATTTCATCCGAAATAAATATATTATAACTATTATTACATGTAATACAATTCCTCCAAAACAAGCTGTGTTAAACAATTATATTTTAAAAGGATATATAGTAAATATATTTAAATAATAATTCTATTATACACCTTATATACAGCGGAGATATTTTATTCATGTATACAGATGTATATAATTCAAAAAAATATTAATTTATAGTGCATTTACATATTTATGTAGAATACTGAAAGTATATTGTATAAAAAAATTGAAAATGTCCTCTTAAATGTGATAGATAAACCTGCTATAACCTATAACAAAGTCAATAATTCTTACGTTTTAACATTTGGTGTGTTTCCGGACTGTATTCAACTTTTCTGGGATGAAAAAGTCCTCCTTTTGGTACTTGTTGACTGAACCAATTCGTATCCATTATTAATTTTGATAAAAATATTAATTAAGATAATAAGTTAATATATTTACATATAACACGTATAATTACTGTGTGAGACTAGTTTGTAAATAATTAAATATATAAATCTATGTTTTATTTCCATAGAAACAGAATATATTGATTATGATTTTCACTAAATATACATTAGGGTTCGGATTCATCGATATACACTAATATATTAATTATACAGAAAATAATTCCCCTTTTATTTAATTCCCGTAATATAACAACAACCTTTGTATTTTTATTAAATACGGGAATTGTTGAACGTTTAATTTTTTTACTAATAGTGAAATAAACATAAAAAATAAAAAGTCGATTTTAATGTTATTTGGTTCTAGTATTCTCATATTATTATTATCTTTGCAAATAGTTGGAACAATGTGGTAATTATTTGAAATTAGATGAGGCTAATCCAAAAAGTAATTTTCCGTAAGAATCACAAAAAGCATTACAATAAAGGTATTTTTATGTGTTAATTGCGGAATAAAAATCGAGTAAATATCAAAACATTATTTGAACCAAATTTCTATCAAAAATAGATAATACGTCAAAGTTAACAATAGAACAAAAACGGAATGGAGTTCATTTCGATGAAATGGTTTAATATTTAAAAAGATAATATTCTACTTTATCCGAAAAATTTTTGTCGAAATATTCTACTTGTCTTTACTTGCTAAAATGCGGGGCGTTAGTTGAAATATTAAGATAATTCAGAAAATTCAAACAGTACAGAAGACAGCAAGATTTATATTGGGAATAACAAGAAAAATGTTATATATATATATATATATATATATATATATATATATATATATATATGGGGATGTTTGCATATGTATATAAAGAAAATATATTCTATTCAACAATGTGTGTATTTTCTTTCAATACATTTCAATATAAATACGATTATTGATTGGTTTCTACAGTATAAACATAACTAAAGAGAGATACTAAATACACAGTGCAGAATGTTTGAGAATGATGAAACATATTAATGATGTGTCTCTATCCTGTACATGCACATGTATATAGTAATAATAACAACGACGAATGTATAGATTTTTCAGTGGCAATAGTTGAATTAGGATGTGAAAATATAAAATCACTGCAATAATGTTAAAATTACATTATTTTTTTAATTGTGTATGAGTGCATCTTTGTGTGATTTTTTAATGAAAATATGGACAATATTTATTTAGATTATATGTAATAATTACTCCTGTTAACTGAATTATTTATTATAAGTATCACTCTAAAGCAAAATATGAATTATAAAAATAATTTTATTGATTACGAAATTCCAAATTATAATTAATAATTTTTCACAATTAAATTTTTTTGGATATTTGAATATATACTTGTGAACAGAAGTAAATAATTTTCACAATGGGTTCATCGGAAAATTTAATTGCACCGAGACCAAAACCAAAATATTGTTCATGTCTATTCAACCACAATTTACGGCGCAGTGTTATATTTAATGGAATAATGCAAGCTGTAAATAAACAATAACAAAACATGTTTAGATCTCAATAATAAAATACTTTCAACTATTCTTTTTAGATCTTACAAACTTTTCTGATAATTATGTCTTCATTGGCATTAAAAATTGGATTAGAAATGCGCGAAAAACAAGAATTAGATTTAATTGACCACGGAGGATATGCAGATGAAACTGATGATGGCCAGATACCTTACAAAAATGTAGATCTTATTCGATTATGGACTGCTAAACAAACTAATGATTGTATGTTAAATAGCTTTATTAAATACTATCTAAAAAATATATGATATTCTCATACATTCTTGACATTTTACTTTCAATGTTAACAAAACTATATAGAATTTAATAAAAAAAACTTACATACCATAATTCAATATAAATAAATTTTCATGTTGTATTTTAGTTCACATTAAAATGTATACAATGAATATGATTATTTTTCCAATTTATGTTCTGTCTTGTTTAATTTCTATTTACGGAGCTGTAATAAGATCACGAATCTTAATTTTAATACATTGTTGTGGTTTTGCTCTCTATGCGTTCTATGGCATTGGAATCGTTTTATACAGAGCATATTTTTATAATAATGAACTTGAAACTATAAAATATTACAGAGATGAGATTCGTTTACAACATAAAACTGACTTTTTTGATAACATTTGGTTTGGTATGTACATTACATATTAACATTAATTTATTTATCATGTGTTCAATAAAACAGTCATTACTTTCTATTTTAGTTTTGGTTGTAGGATTAATCTGTACTATATTTGCATTGCTGACTGTGTATGGGATTTTAACTGCCTGGTATTACCAATTACAACTTCGAGATGAAGCGTTGGCAAATGAAACTTGTTCAAACAATGTTAATGTTAATGTAAATAATATTGTTTCATATGGAACAGAATTTATGAAGAATTTATGGCCTACTAATACTATTAAGTCCATGTTGCATTCATTTAAACACAATTACTGCATGTATCAAAGTGCAAAACCCACAGCAGTATAAATTTTGCATTGAAAAATCAACCTTGGTTCTTGCTTAAAACTATATAATTAATGCTGAAATAACATATCAAAGACATCATTTTAAATTTTACAGTATCTCCAAAACAGCTACATAAATTCTGAATTAAATTTTGTTCGTGTATTTTTATGCACTTTTTTAAAAACCCACAAATGATAATAAAAGTAAAATACAATATCTAAAAACAAATATAAGTTGCAATTTTAGCTATTTTCCATAAAATTTAATATATTGTAAATGTTTCAATCTCAAATAGTTCACTCTGGAAGCTTTTACTCCATTGTTAAAATTCTTAGTATAAAGTCTCTTAGATGCTTTTAGAGAGCAATAAATAATATTAAAAAATTGATCAGAATTATAAATAAATAATTTATTTTTTATATTTATTTACTATCAAATATGAAAAATATATTTGCATGTTTTATTAAATTCATTTGATTTCATTCTATACATACATACATATATATATATATATATATATATATATATATATATTTACTGTTACTTCTAGTTGAGGAACAGAAAAAGAATGTTAATTGTCCTCAACAATTTATTAATACAATATTACACTTTCATTTTCAATAATTCAAATAAGTTTTAAGCACAAAGTACATATTTAAATTTAAAATGACTTTTGAATATTATTCATGATTTCACAATAGTAATTTAATTTTATTGTACAATTAACTGGTCCAAAAATATTTATAAAAGTTAATTCTATTAATTCAAACAAAATAAAAGCTATAAATTAAAATCTTATTTATAAAGTGAATACAATAACTATCTTAGATGTTTTCTATGTAGGGACAATAATTTGAAATAAAAGCCATTTTAAAAAATCTATAGAAATATAAACATATGAATTGTTAAATGCATTTTTAAAACTCAAAAATTTTTTTTGAGTTTTTAATTTAGATTTTTGTATAAGTTGTTGATATATAAATAAAATAAATTATTACTATTTAATTAGTATATGAATATACATATTAGTGTTCAAATTTGTTTTTTTACAATTACTGTTATTTTGAATCGATTGATAACACACAAAGAATGTAATATTTATTTTTATTACTAATGACTCAATATGTTAAATGAGATTATTTTTTATTGAACACATTTGCAGATAATAGAAACAATGACAATTTTTATTGAATTATTTTTTTACTAGTTATATGTGGATATATCATTCATGTTCACTATATATAATGATGAGATTTAGAAGATATTATCTATATACCTAATACAATCAAGGGCAAATAATTGATTGAAATATAATTTATTTGAGAAGTCTATTCAGAACATGAAACTATATGTGAAAGCAGAAGTCAATGATTATATTTTCAACATGAAACTACTTATGCACTCATATATTTATGACTGCACAAGTTTCATATTTTGCACATGGATGACATTGCATATACAAATTCATAGCACAGCTCTACATGTAACAGTTTTAAATAATTTGAAATTTCTTTACAGTTCATTCATAGACAGCTACTTTGTTGAATGATTAATATATTTTTAAGCATATTAGATATAATTTTTATTGTAAATTTCAATATTATAATTGTCAATAAATATTTTTAAAAATATATACTGTTTACCTGTATAATCCAATGATACATAATAATCTTTCTATATATAAAAAATAATTCCATCGTAAAATTTCCATAAAATAAAATTTTATTTTTTGTGCAGAACACTTCCTCACATTGTCATTCCCCCCGCTACACTCTAGTAACACATTAACCATTTTCATTTCTGATCATCAATGATTGGTTGATAGATATTGCCTGGTCTCTGTTGTAATTGGTTGACATCAGCCGCATACATGTAGCTCACTCAAGGTGTATAATGGAAGAAGTGTATATGATTTCAACGTAAAATTGATGACATTTATTTAAAATATTGTACTCACTGAAGCTTCAGAGTAAAAAAATTGTTACACATTTCAACATTGTATTTTGTTAATTTTTATAAATTTTTCAAATAAAAATTTAACTTACATTTTATGCAGATTATTTGTGCATATAATTTGTTAATTTCTGTTATTTATTAGGTGAGAGCAAATGCCAGCGAGCGAGGGGAGGAGCCCCTTGTTTTTTAAAAAGAATGTAATCAATAAAATATATTACCTCCAAGGGGCAGTCACCTGGTCTTATGAAAAAATAAAATTTATGTAAACATAAATAATGAAATATATCACAAAATTAATATAAACTTTTGGAACAGTCACATGGTTAACACAATGGGCTTATTGACTAATATATTAATAAAATATGGGATTCAATTTAATTTGTTTTGTTAACAAACAATTATTTTGAATAGACAATAAGTTATATTCTTAAATAATATAAGTAAAAAATACAAAATTACTTAAAGTGTACAAGATTTTATTAACATACCTAAACATATTTTAAAATTTATGATTAATAAAGACAGATATAATATAAAACAACAGATATAAATATATACATATACCATTTGTAAGGAACCCTTAATGGCAACTTTAACACATCTATTTGAATAATGAATGTAATATTATTGAAATAATAAGTAGTAATAAATCAAATTTAATACAAATTCAATTATATACAAAATTTGTAAGCAATTTTATTAAATAGTTTTTTTTTTAATATTAAAATGTTTAACAGACCTCAGAACTGAGCACTGTAAAATTACATTCTTTCTTCAGGTGATTCTAAAAACTGTGCACTTACATCTAATGAGCAGTCACCCTTGACATTAAAGACAAATTTATAATAACTTCCATCGGCACATATTACTGCAAATAAGAACAATATAATTAGACAAGTATAAAATATAATAATCTAAAAGTACCATATCATTAAAAAAAAATGAAATCAATATTAATTAAATATAACTGAAATTATATTCAAAATCAGATTTATACATTTAAAATTACTTGCACTCTTGGAAAAAGTAAGTTAATTATAAAAGTACGTTATTAAAAAAATATTTTTATGCAAATGTTTTATATGTGCATATACATATATATATATATATATATATATATATATATATATATATATATATATATATATATATATATCCAAATATATTTTATATGTGCATATATATATATATAACAACAGGGTTCCATTACTTATATATATAAATGACTGTAAATGTATTTGCGTATGTATAAATATTTATGTATGGATACATACATACAACATATATGAAACTAAAATACAAAACATAAAAATTATATGTTATTATGTTATTAATATATATATATATATATATATATTACAAAGTACTGAAAAAATACATTCTTATTTTTAATAAAAAAGTATAACTAAATTTTATATTTCATTAATTAAAAATATATGAATTAATTATCATTCATTTTATTAATCTTTTCAGATACATATATAATTACAAAAATATAAATACTCACCAATAACTGAACTATGATCTGTACCAAATGCACAAACACAGGGTGGGCCATTGGGTACAGTGAATTTACAAAATGACCATGTTGATGCAAAATATTTTGGTAAAAAAGTAGCATGTGCAAGACTTGATTGTCTATTTAATTTTGGATCATCAAGTGAAAAAACATGTACTGTACCATGATCAGAAGCTACACATAAACAAGTTGACGTATGATTAAAATTGATACAATATATTGTTGCTGCATGTGCACCTCTACGCAATTCTGATATTCTATGACCAGTAGCTGTATCAAATACTCGTATTAATGTTCCTTTCTCTGATGCGGTTGCAAGACGTGTGCCTTGTAAATTTAATGCAATACAGCTCAAAGATGCTTCATGAGCAACTATATCAAGTGGTGCTTTTTCTGTATTAGCTAGATCTACCACCTGCAATTATATATACATATGCTCACAAATTTTAATGTACATTGGACATAATTAAATAGACTGAATATTTAATTATTTGTATATGATTACATTATTTGTTCAATTAATATTAGATTAAAAATTAAATTAGGGCAGTGAAATATGTAGTAAATTTATTTTCAAATCAGTTATTTGTGCATAATTTCATTATAACAATTTTACAAAATAGTAGATTTAAGAAAATGAAAAAATATTTATTTATACATACAAACCATAAAAAATCAATTTTATAAATAGTGAATGAATATATAATAGAGAATATTAAACTGTATTCAAAATCTGAATTTGCATAAGAAATGATAGTAGACACTATAAAACTTCTATTTACCTGCACATGACCTACTTTACGACCAGGAAATGCAAGAAGTGAATTATTACTGTTAGGGCAAAGTACACAAAGACCTTTAGGATTTGGACTTGTTTCAAAGACATGTAATTGCTGAGGTGTCTGAGTAAAAGTATATACTTTAATAACACCTTCTGTAAATAAAGTTTTAATTTAAATTTTTTAATAAATTTCATGCTTCAAAATGATACAATTAAATATTATAATAAATAAAAGTTAAACAAACCTAAAACAACAACAATTCTGTCTCTTCTCAATCGCACTGCTTTAACAGGAGCAGAAAATTCTAATGATATAGCTGGTTGCTTTTTTAAGTCATCCCAAATTATAACTCTATTAGGAGGATATACTGGTCTTTTACTTCCGCCAACAAGAGCTAAATAGTTACAACGAAAAAGCATTTCAACATAGCTTAAACCGCCATCAGGAAAATCTTGTTGTTCTTTTTCTTTTAAAGGATCACAGTTATATACTCGAAAACCCGATTCAGTAGCGCAAGCAAAACATCCTGTCAAAGAATATTACTATTAATTACTTTATCATGTTATTTTTTTAACTTTATTACCTTGATCTTGGTTAAAGCCAGCAAACAATAAACCATTACCATAAGGATTTTCTGTACCCAAACTCATTGACATGTTTAATTTTCAAAGATTTTTCATTAAATATAAATAAATAAAACGATATGGGCAAATTTCACAACAGCATTATAATAGTTTGTTGAACATAACCTTAATATGTATAAATATTATTTTTCTTAAAAATAGATTTGCTAATATTATATGATCAATTGGGTTATGCCAATAAATTTCAATAATGTGTGGTATATTTCATTTTTGATCAATCATGCTCCAAAAATACTTCAATATACAAACTATTTGACATTTAATCGTACGTCAAAATATTTAATCTCATACGCGACCATTTACCAAATTAGAAAAGTTAATACTAAAAGTAATAAGATGTATTTTTATAAATTATGAATGTTATAAATGTTATAATATAACGTCCAATTAAATGAATTGCAAGAGATATAAGTAATCATTAATATCAATATAATTGGATTTAAATTATACATTTATAGGATTGCATACTTTTTGTATAATTATTATTTACAATAAATAAATAGTCCATGTTACAAATAATTTATATTTAATATTTTTTTTTGCGTGTGTGTATATATATAATATTCTGAAATTTAAATTAAATAGTATACATAACTATGTAAGATACATAAAATTACTGGTTATTTATTCTTACAATTTATTAAAGAAAATCAAATAGAAAAAAATCTAACATATATACAAACCATAATTTTAAATACAAATATTACACTTTTTCTAGAGATAATATTTCAATTATTTTTTTTATTGTTATAACAGAAACATTTTGATTAAAACTTAATTTAGTTATATACTCTAATATACTAACATTAACATTGTTCATATCTGTTTTATATGGAATATCATAAAATGTAATATAACTAGTTAACATATCTTCAACATTATGTTTATCACTTACAAAAGTACCTTTAATATAATTTTGTAGTTGACGTATTATATTTTTTTGCCATGAATCTATTATTACACACATTTGTTGCTGTAATGACAATGCAGATTCTACTGATATTAAAGACCTGCCTGTTGAATTGGCTACAATTTGAGAATTCATTAGCTTTAACTGCCAAATAATAGATGAATTTGGTGATTTTTTTAATGCATAAATATTCTGTAAAATAAATTTTATATATATATATACATACATACACATGCACGCACGTGTACGCACACACACATTAATTACATACCTTTACAAGCATTATCCATATGGGGAAGATAATCAGTTTATCTTTTGTTACACACTCATGAATCATTGTTGATAAAAGTTGTTGTAACTTCATTTCTTCTTCATTAGATGTTAAACAGCTATAAGTTTCATCTGAAGTAAGAAACTGTTCAATGAAATATTTAACTACTGTTTCAGATGAAAATGTACTTATATCTTTAATATAAGTATCCCAAGATGGGAAGTTTGTTTGAGTTATTGTATGAGCTAATAAACTTTGAGAACCAACTGGATCATCAACATAACTTAAACATCCTGCTTTTTGTTTTACTTCCATTGATCCGAAGTTCTTTAATAAATTCCTGCATAAATAATTTTTAGGATGTACTTTTACACATATATAAAGATAACTCACTTATAATTAATATATAATGTTTTCTTTTTATTTTTGTTTATACATAAATGTGTGTCTATTTATGTATGTATGTATGCATGCTTGTGTGTGTGTGTGTATATATAGTCACACACGCACACATGAAAGTGTAAACATGCATACAATATTATTTTTTTATTATTATAGAAACAATAAATAACATACAACAGCTGATCCCAATTTCTATTTTTTTCAAAAACAATAGGCCAATATCGATCATCATCCACAGTTATTTTTGTGACAGTAGATAATTCTGGTAACATACACGGAGCTTTCATTTTGATAACTTCGCCATCAATTGTAAAAACATTTAAATTAGTGTAACAAGCGGAACCATTTAATATATCACGAGGAATTATCAATCGTAACTCAACTGCCAAAACATAAAGATGACGAAAAGCTTGCAAATGATACCTAAAGCATAGTGAATAAAATAAGACAAAATTTGCAAATATAAATGGTAATTAGAAATATATTTATAATATATAATCAATAATAACCTGTTATCATTGCTATGGGTAGGAAACTTAGGAAAGAATGCACATAACATTGCAGCTACTGCTGGCCAAGATGATGAAAGTGTAAGACGACCAGCGCCTAAAAACAACAATCCTAATGCCATATGTAACGCTAAGTGAGCACCATACGGAACAGTAGCACTACTGGCTGGACTAACTCTTCTTCTTAAATGACGAATTAATCGAAGGACTGACAGATCACCAGTTCCTGCCATTACCTATTGCACATTTTTTTTATAAAGTTTTATTACATAATTTTAAAACATTTAATAGAAATAAACTTTTTTACCATTGACAATGACAATATAATTAAATTGAGACAAGTTTCTATGGTTGGTTTTCCTGCTAATTCTGCAATTGATTTTCCTGTTAATGATGTGAACATATGACCATAATATAATAAAGTTTTATATGCTTGTGAGTCTGCTGAACCAGCATAACGCAGACCAAGTGCAAAACAAGCACCTGCTACAATATTACAATAAGCTTGGCTAAAATAAATGAAATTATAATTAAAAATTACTTATCATAGCTGATTTACAATCTATTTCTGAACAACAATTACTAAAGGTTTATTTGATTATTACAATAAATTTAAGTACATTTTATACGTAAACAAAAATATTTACATATATATATATATTACTTTAAAAAATAATACTCACTTCATTGCTTCAAAATCTATACCTGGATTCATATCTGGTTCTGGTTTCACTAAACAATAAGGCCAAATTGCATCTGGTACTTGTTTTTCAACCCACTCTGAAGTTGGTTTAATATCATCCCATAATATTAAAGCTAATAAAAAGTATACTTTATACATATATACATATATATATATATATATATATATACATATATATATATATATATATATATATATACATACATATATATATATACATATATATATATATATATATATATATGAAACATTTTACCTCTTGAAACAACTCGCAATAATAATAAATCTGGACGGACAAAGCCAAGTAAATATTGAGTATCTGGTGGACGCATCCAGTCTGCTATTGCTTTACTACCACTACCAAGATACATAAGACCAAGAGCCAGTATTGCACCAGGAGCAGTCACATCTAAATTAACATTATGCCCTTCACGAATTTGAAAAGAAGGAGCTTTATATTTTTCTTTTTGTGAACCTTGAATAAAAAAGTAACATTGTGATTAAATATTTTCTACAATTATATTTCTACATTTATAAAATTATACTTATTCTAATGATAAAGTTTAGGATACATTTAAATTAAAATTAGTTTAAGTATCATTTACATCAAGTGTTCATGCTTTTTCAATGTTCTTTACAATTATATTTATAATGCATTAGTAAGTAGTAAGAATCTCTTACTTTATTTAGTAATAATAGCATAAGATAAAAATAATAGAAAATAAAAAAAATATAATATTAACAATTTAAAATAAATGTATTATTAATTGGTTTACATGTAACATTTTTATGTTTAATAAATTTTAAATTGTAAACAGGTTACTTGAAAAAATTAATTGTTCTACCAAATTATTTTTTCAAAACCTATCATTTACCTGTAAGTGGTCTTTTATTTCCACCAACCATATAATAATTTAATGTATCTGCTATAGCTAAATCAGAAAGACCCAACTGCTTTCCACCTTGTCCTAAGGTTACTAAACCTAATGCTAATCCTGCAGCCAAGGAATACGATTCTCGATCAACACTGTTTTCCATCTCAGGACCAGGTGGTCTTCCTTTAAAATAAATATAATTTAAAATATTCTTTTATGGCATAGAATGGAAATACTTACCTATTTCACCTAATAATACTTCAGTAATATGTCGATGACCAGAACCTTGATAGACAAGACCAATGCCCAATAAAGAAGCTACTTGAACATTTTGTGGAATATCTAATTCCATAGATGTTGGAGGTAACAATGCTTCTACATGAATACTTAAAATTTTAGTTGTAGCAGTGTCCATTGTACCACGTTTTGTAGCAGACAAACCTAAAAATAAATTTAATTAATAATATTGAAAAATAAATCTTATCTTCATGTCTCAGTTAAATTCATTCTTCTTATAAATAATACAAACCTAACAAAAGTCCTAAACTTGTCATTTCATTCAATTTAACTAAGTAATCATACATATTCATTACAGCTAAATTTTTAAGATGACCATTTAATCCAAGAGCCATTAGAAAACCAGCATGCTCAGTGGGTGTTTCCTGGTTATTCTGAAACATATTTTTTGAATGAAAATATGTTATAATATAATTGAATTTATTTCTGATTTTTTTTTTAAAATGTACCTGTAATTTTGGTTTGTTAAATATTATCCATGTTGAATCAATATCTGTTGCTTCTGGACTTATTCGAAGACCAGCAGCAACACCATTATGAAAAAGTGGCCAGAGATTCATATTTGGAGGAGTGTCAATGTGTGTTAATTCTACAGCTGTACCTCTCGGTGGAGCTTTACCACTCAAACATAAACGTGGAATAGGAAGTATTTCAGTAATAACTGGTAAGTGTGTACGAAGTGTAAACATCCCTCTGAAAATTTTGAAAATTTAGATATTTAGATGATAAATATTACTTTTAAATATTTATACATACACACATGCACATGCACACATTTATCAAAATAAAATTCATTTAAACTACAACCTATTTTAAGATTTTTACCTTCCTTATTTAATAAAATACTTGATATTAAAATTCATCTTAAGCAATAACATATATTAACAATAAAATAGTTAAAAATATAAATACCGTCCAACCGGCAAGGCCATTGTTCGAGTAGAGATAGAAAACAGATGTCTTTCTTGCTCTTCTATAAAATCATGATCTGTTACTTCAGGTCGTTGTATTAATCGTATTGTGACAGGTGTTGCGCTCTGTAATAAACGTCGAACTTCTGCTACACGTCTATCACTTGGAAAGCGTAGCCTCAATACTTCAGTATCCATCTAAACATTAACAAAAACATATGTAATATTATTTTAAACATTTACTCATATTTCAGATATGTACATGTTCCATTCCATCTTCAACTTCTGATTTTGAATTACGAGTAAATAAAGTATTATGTATATCCTCTTGACTTGGTTCGGCATATAAAAGAAGTTTTCCATCAGAATTAAGTCTATTTACGGTCGGTGATTTTTTCTAGACACAAATTGATACATCTGTTACTTTTAAATATATTTATAATATATATATTCTCATTCATACAAAAACATACATTTATACACACCTAGAACTTTTTTCCACTTTAAAATTAATTTAAAATAAAATATTTTAATTTAAACTTGTATTAAAGTCTATAATTTTGTTTATATTAAAAAGTGTACAAATAAATCTTTATTCACTCACTAAAAAATACAATGGAAAAAAGGACCTATGGTGATATTTTATCATAAAATATCTATTTATTTACTTGTGGTATATTTAATTGTGCTGCTAGATCTGGCCGTTGAATTAAATAATACGCTTCAATTGGCCAACAAGATGGTGGATTTTCTCGACATTCCCAAAGCGTTTCATAAAGTAATAAACTAATACCTGGTGGAAGACTTTCAAGTTCATCTTTAGTAAATCCTACAAAATTTTTAATAAATTTAATACTTTTTAGAAAATATTTATCATTTAACATATTAGAGTAAAACTAGCACTTTAATATATGCATCAAATCATTACATACCTACTTCAGTCATATAGAGAACAGCTCGTTGTTTAATATTTAAATGTTCATATTCTTCTCTTTCTATATTAATAGAAGCATATGAACTAAATCGACTCCCTGGAGGTATAATTTGTTTTATTAAATTTTTTGTTACAATATATTTATCAGTGTATTGTCGACCTCCTATTATCATAGCAGTTAACTAAAAATATGTATTTCTTTTTTATTAATCATAAATTTATACTAATTTCATTTTATTTTAAAAATAAATCATATCATACTAATAAAAATATACTTAAATCTATTAAAATTAATCAAACCTGAATTATGTGACTGCTTCGTTGATTTACAGAAGTTATAAAAGGATAAGGTTTTGTTGCTTTTCCAGAAATTATATTGTTTAATTGCTTCATTATACTAACAGGATGTTTATCCATAAATGACATTAGAGTCATTTTTGATAAATCACTTGTATGCACTTGACTTTTACTTTTGTTAAGTTTTAAAGAACATAAATGTGGATAATCTAACCAATAATGTACAAGAAAATGATTCAGCCTTAAATCAGAAGCTAAGAGGTGTAATAATTGTACTAACATTGGTAATTCATTAGAACGTAATGAATATAATTTTAGTTCTTCATATACTAAATGCAAAGTAAAAAGAATCAATGGTAAATGAGTAAATAGAGGTGAATTTGAATTGATATGTACTGTTGTAATAGATCCACTATCAGTTTCTTTAGTATTGTAAGAGAGATTAATTCCTAATAAATCAGTCAAGCCATTTGAAAGAACAAGATTTTCATCTGATTTAAGTAGGTAAAGCCAATCTGAATCATCAGCAGATGTTCGTTGTCGTTTTGGTGCTGATGGAGAATTTGACTGTCTATATTTAGAACCGTATTCCAAATGATCAATATTATACCCAATTAAACCTAAAAAAAATATATAAAATAGATTTTAATACATACATATATGTATGCATGTATGTCTATGTATATACATGCATACATACATACATATATATATATATATATATATATATATATATATATATATAAATGAGGATGATTTGAAGAGTAACTTGGTTTGATATTAGAGACACCAGCTTCACTTTCAGAGTGTACTTTATTTTTCAACATAATCCCCTCAAAGCTTATGCACTTGCCCCAACGTACCTCCAGCTTTGAGAGTCCCTTCTGGAAGTAAGTTTTTTCGAGTTTCTCAAAATAGCCATTTGCGACCTTTATCATCTCTTCATTCAACCCAAATCGCTTTCCAGCCAGGAAAATTTTTGTCATCACCTTTCCAGTCAAGTAAACCGTCTTTACCTTGTTCGAAGCCGTTTCACCACATTCAGTCCACTGTTTTCACTGCATTTTCAATTTTGGTGTGTAATGGAGAATTCAAGTTTCATTCATGGTCACAAAATACAGCATGAAATCTATTAGATTTCCCTCTCCCAAGTACATGACCAAAGTTACTCTTCAAACCGTTTTCGTACATATATAATTTTTATAATCATTGAATTACTTACTAAGTAATAAATCACTAAATAAATTCCATTCCTGCTCTGCTGACATATCAATAGGACCAGGAGCATTTCTGACAGTATACCACCGAGAAATTAATAATAACGCTAAATCTTTATGTAATGAATGTTGTAAAGCTATTAAACAAGTTGATGTTAAAGATCCTATACACAAAGATGGAAGACGAACACGATAGCACGTTCCATCTGAATACTGAAGGGTTATACGATCAAAAATAGCATCTCGTAATAAAGTTATGTTTGTTCTTCCTAGGCCTACAAATAAATAACAAAAAAAATATGAGAAACAAAAAAGCTTAGACATATATATATACACACGCGCACACACACATATATATATATATATATTACACACATTCAGATACAATCACACCTATATAATTACAATATATGATAATGTGAAGCATTACATTAATGAAATATAATTACACAATATACCTTCTTCAGTTAATGAGAAAATTGGTGAACGGCCTATCTGAATCTGTGTTGGGTGGACAGGAGAGAGTAAACTTACTGCGTCATCGAAACGAACTTCAGGAGTATTATAATTAGGTAATAAACTACTCCGCCTACAAATATACACATAATGCACCAAATACAACTATATTTTAAAAATAATCTGACTTCACGATTATTAATAGTAATAAAAACTATCAAAATAAAATAATTCATTCTGAAGTATTAAATATTTAACAAGATATATTTCCTACATAAAATTGTTGCTTGGTACTGACTAACTATACTAATTACCTAGGAAATGGTGTACTTATATTTGTATGAATGATATTTTGTGTCAAAAATGGCGATGTTCCAAGACCAGGAACAATTCCTGCAACGTGAAGTTTCCCTAATACAGTTAAGCCTGAATATAGAATAATATGACCTTCAGGTTCAATTATAGCCATTAAATGAAGATGCTGAAATAAACCATCCTTTTTTAATCACTTATTGGTATTTAATTTTTATCTGAACATTTATTAAAGACTTACATACTATATACTTACATAATTTTATTTTTCTTAATGAATTTGAAACTGCATGTTTCTTCTATATAGGTATTGGAAACAGATATAATAAAAAAAATATACTCACTGGAATAGCAATAGCAGACTTAGCTGCAATATTCACACTCATTCCTATTATTAATTGAGAATTATTTGCTTGTTCCATTCGAGCAACTTTCAATTGTAACTTGGTTGGAATTAAGTAACACAAGTATGCTTGGTCTACTAAATCATATGAAAGAAAAACTGTAGTTGCTGGTCCATGGACTGAATTAATTTCTCTGAAATTTAATACCATTTACATCAAGTCCTATAAATTTCATGATATAACTCAATCAAATATTTAAACATATCTCTCTCTCTATATATATATATATAAACATACTTTGAAGATCCATGAGTTTCAGACCAAACATGTTCAAGACATATTTCAGGAATAAAATTTGTTTGAAAATTCATTGTTGTATCCATTCCTACACTTGTACAAGTATTTAAATTAGATGATTGCTGAAGTCTTATAGAGCAGTTAAATCGCATGTTACTAGTTAAATACGGTGATGCACATGGAGTTTGACATCGACTAAAATATAAAATAAAATTTCATTATATTTTATTTTACTACTATCAGATAAAAAAATTATTCACTTTTTAGGAGTATTTAATTACAAAAAAAATGATTTATATATATATATATATATATATATATATATATATATATATATATATATATATATATATATATATATATATATATATATATATATATATATATATATATGTATGTATATTTCCCCCATACAAATTTTAATATGCATCTATAACATAATTCACTTTACTTTGTATGTATATTGATATTAGTCAACTTCGCCCCGTATTATAATACTAAAATTATTTTTTTACACCTTATATTAGCCATTGGGCTTAAACCTCGAGATATTTGTAAACTAGTCAAACTTGATATACTAGGTGCACGACTACAAAATGGACTAGCAGCAGCTGAAGGTATATTTAATGCCTGGTTTCCTTTTAATGAATTTTGTTGCATCTATAGAGCAAATAATTATTAAAAAATTAACAAGTTTCTATAAAAAGTAGAGTATAATTTATTTACTTTCAAATTCAATGAATTATTACTTGTCCTCATTGAGATTTTTGAAGCACTATCCATAAATTCTTGAGTTTCTTCTACTTTAATTTTACGTAATAAATATACACTATGTAAACCTGAATTACCATCATAGAGCATACATAAACTAGGATTTACACTAGTAAAAACAATTTTTTGTGATGAATCCTGACATAATTTCGGACTAGATATTCCACGACGAATAACAACAGGTATTATTTCATTTAAAGGATAAGCTAAGGAATACAAACTTGAATTTTGTATTTCTAAACTCTTTTCAGTAATTTCTGATTCTGGTCTATTTAACAGCTGAACATCACGTTCTAATAAAATACCATATTTAGTATTCCAGACACTTGAGATCTGAAACTGTAAATTTGTAACAAAATCTTCACCATTTTCTGTGAATATTCTCATATTGTTGGAATCTATTAGGCAGATACTATGTAAAAGTCTGCACGCTCCATCCGTTCTCTGAGTTTCAAAATTATGTAAATTAAAAAAATTTGGTTGTTGTGAATGAAAAACACACCATAAAGCATGCTTTATAGTGCTACTCATTGTATAACAGCATAAAGTGACACGAGATTCACTTAAACTTAAAGTTGTATTTGGTGCAAGCAATCCTTTTGACCATATAGCAGTACTACCTTTAATATAAAGTTCTTCTTCGATACCATATGAAAGATGATTAAATTTATTACTTATGAACTTCTGATTAATTAAGTTGGAAGCATTTTGATACATTTTATTTGAAACATCACTCAATTTAGATTCATTTTTACTTTCATTATCATTAGAAATTCGACTTCTATCTAGTGAAAATTTAGAAACATTATTATCAGAATGGTTATTTAAATTAGTTGGGGTATTTGTATTTGAATTTTTCCAAGATGTTTCACACGTGAGAGCGCTTGATGATTTACTACTTATATAATCAGATATTTTATAGAAATCACTGAAAACTGGTTTGTTACAATCACAAAAATCAGATTCTTTATGTAGTGATTCTTTCATTAACCACCATTCTGAAGGTTCCATTTCAGATATTGTAATACGTTGCATATGTTGTAAAAGAAATGATTCTGGTGCAAGACTCGCAGGAATAGGTAGCGGGTTTACATTTCCTGGATGTCGCCATATTCGCTGCCTTCCACTCGGGATAAACTCCTAGTAATAATAAATATTATACTATTTATATAAATATTTCAGTAAAACCAGGTCCAAAATCACATTGAAGATAAATGTATTAAATAACAACTGTATTCGAAAATATTTTTTATGGGTTACCTGAGGCTCAGATGCAGCTATCATATTTTCTTTTTTGACTTCCAGATTTACAGGATTCTTTATTTATAAATAAAATAAAATAAAATAAAACAATAATGATTAAGTTATGAAAATAACAAATTAATTTTTCTAACCTGTTTTCTGAAAAGATTTACATTTTCAAATAATTACATATTGCCAATATCAAAAATTAACTATAACTATAGCTTTCTTTACAAGAGTAAAACATAAAATATACGTTTGTTATAAAAACAATATATGTATTTATTAATGTAAAAAATAGTATAAACTAATGTACTAGCATACAGTTTCTCTCGGTTGATCGTAATTTAATAACAAAATAATATTTTACATGGTTATATAATAACAATGCAAATAAGTTTTATAAAAAAATCAACACTGTCCATTATTAATTCACTTAAATATTTTATATTTGGATTTCACATAATTCATTTAATATCAAGCTGGATCAACATATTTATATTTTCTCCATTTATTCATATGCATGAATCATTGTTCACTAATTACTTGCTTAATAATTACATTTTAATACAATTGAAAACGTTTAATAAAATTAAAATGTAATATTTAAATTAGCATACAATTAAATTATTCTGGAAGTGTTAATTATTGTATAGTTTTGTAAACATATGTAGCCCAGACAATGTATCTTGGCACATATACCGATCGAAAAATCACGCTGTCCACTATCAACCGATTTGTATCTCTCCTCTTAATGCTATACAATATTCATAAATTTGTTTTTTATGCCCTTTGCCAAATACACACACCCGCTCTACATTAGATACATTGTTGCGAATAATATAATATAACACCATTCTAAATGACAGTGAACAAAGACTATTTATAGGTGATCTGTAGTTAAAAAAAGACAATATTAGTTTTTATTTATGTATGTATATGAATTGATGTACACTTAACGGCAGAACTGAGAACTATTTTATTTTCGCGGTATAACCGCACCAATGTTAATATGAAGATAATCATCACCAGCTATTAATTAATTTGTAATTATTTATTATTAATACTTGATTGATTATATTTACATTGCCATTTTGTAATAATATTTAATAATCATCCGAATAAGGCGTGATAATGATTATCAATTACTTAACTTTACCCTGCCATCTATGTGTATATTTGTTTGTTTCTCAAATGTTGTGGTGGTTTGTAGTGGTTTTATCTATGGTAGTGGTGAACACATGTAGCTCTCACACGTACAAACCACACATACAAACCGGATAACTGGCCATTCCTGTGATCCTATTACAAGAATCGATTTCTAGACGAGATTTTCTCATGTTCTAGACGGTTTTCGCAAGATCGCGAAGATTGTGACCCTGATATATTTTCACTGCACAGGCAAGCTTCTGACAATCGGTTGGGCTTTGTCCTGTATATTTTGCTGATCCACTGCAGAATCAGTACATATTACTGATTTAAAATCATTTAAATATAGGTTGTTTGTGGACGTATACTAAAATTACTTTTAGGGTTAATAATTTAAATTTATTTAATTATATTTAATATAAAGTGTTAATAAAGAATTTCTTATTCGTTCGTTTGCAATATTATATGTATATATAACACAAACATACATACATACACTATGTTCGCTACGCTTATATTATTCGCATATATATATATATATGTGTGTGGATTTGTCATAGGAACCTGAATTCAATTTATTGATTAAAATTCTATCTTTTAATAATATCAAAAAAACCATAGCATAATGAAAAAAAAAGCTACAAAAGCTGATCAACAATATTAAATTTGAAATGTTGAATTACATAGTATCAAGTTTTGCATTATTTTGGAAAAAATAATAGAATATATTTATCTTATTTCAACCCCAAGGATCAATATTCATTGGCTTTAAGGAAATGATAAATATTAAGTAAATTTTAATATAACAATTTCAAAAATAGTACATTTGATAATAAAAATATTTTATAAATCTACTCAATTAAATAATAATTAATCACTTATTAAAAAATATGAAATAAACAATACTAAGTTTAGATTCATCCACTTATCTTTAAAAAATGTATTTTAGAATTTTATATATATATATATATATATATATATATATATATATATATATATATATATATATATATATATATATTCAATGAGTATGTGTGAGTTTATATACACATATGAAAACAATTGTTTCAAATTATTTATTTACTTGATAACTTCTATCTATTAAATATTTTATAGCTGAAATTACTTTTTATTGAGATAAACATTAGTCAAAAATATAAATTTATGTTTTCATTTTAAATATAACTAGGGAAAATGTCACAAAGTACATAATAATATAAAAATCATATTTAGTAACTTATTTGTTATGATCACCAGAAAATAATAGCATTTATACAATATAACAGTTCACTGTCAAAATCACTTTTTTTATGTGCACATATCTTCTAAAAATGAAAATCCTTAGTAAAATAAAAATATTTGCAAAAATAACTATTACATTTTTATTGAAGATTAAGTGTAATATTACAAAAAAAATAACTCCACTTATTACTTTTGGTACATTATTAAACTGAGTAGGATAGCAAAAAAATAATATATTTTTTTTTAATTTTCTATAGTAATGTGAACCCTGACAAATTAAATTTTCATTCTTATCTTCTCTGGTAATAGTTTCTCTCTCTTTTCAAATATATACACGTTAATATACAACGCAATTTTAAATTTATGATAAACGTTATAAATTTTCAGAATTTGTATTATTAGATAACATTTGCATTCGTTTTTTGTGACTTTTCATATGTGTATATAATGAACCAGACTGTGTAAAACGATGACCACAAACAGAACAAATATAAGGCTTTACACCAGTATGAATATTGGTATGACTTTTGAGTTGCCTGGTATCAGCAAAGGCTTTTCCACATACTGTACATTCATGCTTCTTTTCTCCTAAAAAAGTTTTATATATATATGTATATATATATATATATATATATATATATATATATATATATATATATATATAAAATGACAGAAAAATATAAGTTAAATAAATGCTTTATTAAAAAAATAAAAAAAATACCTGTATGAGTTCTCATATGGGCACTAAGTTGACTATGTGTTTTATAACGTTTATTACACTGAGGCAATCTACAAGCATATGGTTTTTCTCCTGTGTGTGTCCTCATATGTGATGCTAGATCAGTACTAGTACGAGATCCTTTACCACAAATAGAACAAACATGTTTACGTTCCCCTGTATGAGTCATTTGATGTGTAGTAAGGGCACCTCGGCTAGCAAAAGCTTTAGAACATGTTTCACATTTATAGGGTTTCTCCTAATACAAAAAAAGTTTTTAATAATTTAAACAATTTTTTGCTATACAAATATAAATTAAATTCCCAAAATACCAATTATTTTTCAGTAAATCAAATAAATTTTTTATCAAAAATTATTAAGTAAAATAGATTACAGAACTGTTTTAAAAATAAAGCACACAAATATATTTTGAACTATAAAAACACATTTTCAAAAAAAATTTATATTTTTATTCAAACTCAATTGTAATCCTCTTTATTGTTTAAAAGAATTAGAGTACTATCTTAGAAAAACAATATTTCAATATAGAATAATTACTTAATATTTTTATATAATTATATACCTGAGTATGTGTTCGATTATGTAATTTTAACTGAGTTGCTGTTATACAAGCATATCCACAAGTTGAACAAATAAAACGTTTTTCTCCTGTATGAATTCGTCGATGGGCTGTTAAGGTGTAAGAATGTATAAAACGTTTATGACAGATGTTACATTCGTGATTTTTTTCACCTATTTAAAGAAAACATATATTAGTCCCTTTACTAATCATACATCAATCTTGCACTAATCTTACATTTGATTTTTAATCATCAATATATACAGTTATGTACAAATGTACATTTAAAAAGAAAACTATTTTTTTACGTAATATAACATTTTTAAATATTTTTTTAATCTCACTGTTAATACCTGTATGTATTTTATTATGTTTTCCAAGACTTCTTGGATCAGCAAACTTTTTATTACAAATTTTACAACTTACAGGTAATTCACCTGTATGCTTTCGCATATGTACCTGGAATAATGTATTAATAAAACAGTAATTTTAAAAGATGGTGTCTATTGCTATAATAAAATGAAAGTAAAACATTAAATAAAAATTCACATTCTTAAGAGATGAACATATGAACATTAATATCAAAAGGTTTAAACTAATACTACTTACAGTCATCTTATTAACTACAAGAGGCACCTATTATTAAAATATCTACAAAATTGATATATTACAGAACAAATTTGTAACTAAACTATACAATAGTAAATAAAAAATGTAAGCATTCATATTTAAATAAACTAATATTAACACAAGATTTCAATACAAACAATAATAATAGAGTTCACTTATTTGTGCATAATACGTATTTATTCAAGTTGTACTGACCATTAAATCAGCAGCATAATAATATCGTTTACTGCATAAAGTACATTTTTTAGTTTTTTCTCTAAGGCCATGTGTTCTGAAATGATTTTTCAATGTAGATATTAATTTAAAATATTTCCCACAAACTTCACACATATAGCCTTTTGCTGTATAATGTTCTGATTTATTATGCAATTTAAGATCTTTTCTACCTATAAAAAGTATTACATATTTACAGATTCAATCCTGTATGCATGTCATATATATATATATATATATATATATATATATATATATATATATATATATATATATATATATATATATACATACACACATGTGTATTTATAACATTCTCAAATACATACATAGTTAAATTAACAATAACTTTTTCAATAATAATTCTTTATAATTGTTATAAATCTTAAGAATAATAGAAATATTTTTTTACATGTATATACATAATATCAGCCAACAATAATAAATTTTAAAAACCAAACATTTGAAAATGAAAATAATAGAATTACACTGAATAAAATAACTATTTTAATTACCCAGTCAGTTTTCATAAAAAAGAAAATAAATAGCAAACACAATGAAATATAAAAAATGTAAGATATGAGAAACTTCTGGTAAAATTAAAAACATAAAATTAGAAAAATTTAAAAAAACTTTTAATATGATTATATTATTATTCATACATTTAAATTTTCGTTCACATAAACTACACTCAATTAATGATTTTTCCGATGAAATATGTTTATTTACTTCACAAATAACATCTGAATTTTCTGAAGGAAGAGATTCATTTAATTCTGATTCTATTTTTAAAACATAATTTTCAAAATCTTTATTTTCATTTGACATGCAGGTACTGTCATCATCATTTGATTTGAAATCATTTATTTTCTCTGGTGTTTTATTCTTATCAATATTTAATGTAATATTTTTATTCTACAAAAAAAAATAATGAATAGAAAAAAATAAAATAATATAGTTACTAGAATACAAAATTTTCTTACATCAGTATTTGATGTTAGTTTCTGATTACATACAATGTGCGATTCTTTAAAAGTTTCCACCGATGCAACCGTTTCAATTTCTATACTTTCATATCTTCTATTTTCATCAATTTGTTCATGTACTGAAAAAATATTTGTACGGATTTAAAAAGATGTTATAAAATACTAAAAGCGTATAGAGATTTTTGAAAATATACAAAACAGATAATAGACATACAGAACATTATTGATTCTTCTTTCACATCTTCTGAATTTTCTAAATATTGTTTTAAAATAAAATCAGAATTTTCTGCAATTTTTTTGAATGTAAAAGATTTACTTATTGCCAGAACACATTGACAGCATACTTGATTTGGAAGACCATCTCCTTCTTTTACCTATTATTAATGTTTAGTTCAGGTAATTAAGATAAACTATTATAATTAAATGAGATTATTTACGTATATATGCATACTTTTTTCACTACTTTATAAGGGTATTAAAATTAAACCTCGTTAAATGTATAAAAAATTATTTTCTGGATTAAAGCTTAAAAATTTTATAAATTTAAATTAATTCATATTGGTAGGTAGGCTAATTTGCTAATATTTTTGCTTTCAATCTGCATTTAAATTAAAAATAAATTCATAGTGTAAAAAATATGAATATATAAAAGTAGAATTTAGCATTTAATACTACATACACTCCTAAAAATATATTTTCATACTTAAATATTTTCTGTGAAGTAAAATTAATATTTAGAAATATTACCTGAACAGAAGTACATGCCATTAACATTATATCTAACTCTGCATTAAATAAAGGATGCAAATCTATTTTTTCTGTCAAACAAGTTCTACATTTTTTTTCGAAAGAAAACATTATTTTATTTATTTTCAAATTGATGATTACTTAAAAGAAATTATTAAGTTGCTACATTTAAAATACAGATAGTTAACCCATATCAGATGGGTATGTCATTTGTCCAGATTTAATACGAGTCCTTATCTATGGTTTAATACTAAGATTATAGTGGAATGTTAATATCAATATTGTATATAATGTTGAACTTATATTTGAAATCTTTTCATAGATTTTATTTATTACTATAAGCATAATATCGAGATTTTAAAGATTCTTTGAACTAAAAAAGAATATTTAGCTGATTGTTAAAATTGTTTTTCATGACTTTATTCTTATTTAATTGTAGTTTTTTTATATTTCAATTGATTTATTTAAAATAAATTGTATAAAAATAAAACAAGTTCTAAGTAATGTTTGTTTCAAGGCAGCTATAAAAAATATTTATACTAGATAATAAATATTTTTTTATTAAAAATAATATATAAAACAAAATTAAAATATTTATTAGTTATTTTATTAACATTTCCATTTCATCTATACTGTTTGAATCATCTTCCATTTCTTCTTGTTTTATTTTCTTTAGCCTTATACTTTCAGCTTGAGTTAAAATATAATTCATTGTATATTTATTAAAATCACAACTAAAATGAAAAAAATTAATGAAGATTAACTATACCAGCATATTATGAATTAAACTTACATTTTAGCAAGTATCTCATATTTATGTTGTAATACACGGTGTAAAGAAATTAATATTGTTGGAAGAATTGAAGAATTATGTTTATTTAATATATTAAAAATCCATTGAAGATAAAATTCCAAATGCTGAGAAGATTCTACTGTTGATATTACATATTTAAGAAGTCGATTCACATATGTTTCTGGTATTGAGTCAACAATTGAATTAACTAAAAATATAAATTTAGTATACTTTCTTGAATTATTATTAATTATAAACATAAATTATTAATAAATATTCTTACTGTATTTAGGTAAAATTCTCTCAATAACTTCTTGTATTAAATGAGTTTCATTTAAATTTAATGCCATCATTAAAGCTGAAACGAAATTAATTTTAGATTTATAAATTTTTAATATGACTTAAATACAGGTACCTTTGGCATATTCTTCTTTCTCAAAAGTGTCTTTTATAGTATTAGGTGTAATAGATACATTGATATTCCAAGGATCAAACACAACATTTTGTTTTAATGAATAAATCAAAAGACCTTCTGTTGTTGCAACTACCCATGCTTCACCTGTCGGTGAAAATTGTAGAGAAAAAACTCGTACCTAGAATGTTTTTTAATTTAAAGGTATATTTAGGTATAATAGATTTATTAGCTATAATTAATTTTCTACCTCTGGTTTAATTTGTCTTAAGCCAACATCTGTTTGTTTAACTCCTGGTAATTTCATCGTTACATTTCCCCCTTCCAGAGTATCTCTTTTTTCAATTAATGCTATATTTCCAAATTCAGTCATTTTACGTCGGTTAATAAAATCCTGTAAATTTTTTTTTATATTTGATAAAACACTTCATTTTAAATCCAGTTGAAAACATTTTAATTACATATAAAATTTAGAAAAGAATAAAAATTCTACATATTTTTTTAGAACACAATATTTAAATTGACATTTGAAAAAAAGTAAAATATATCAAAATGTTTTTGTTTTTCTTAATATTATTTTTTTAACAATCACAATTGTTATTACTAAGAATAGCTTTTATTTAATATAAAATGCTTACATCTAAACCATCTAAAGATCGATTTTGAGTTATTTCAAATTTTTTTATTAACATTGCTTCTTTAACATTGTAAATACATATGTTTTTTGATTGTCCTCCAGCCAAAAGATATTCTCCATCAGCTGAATAACATATACTGGTAAAGGACCTAGAAATGATTTATGTATATATGTATGTATACATATATATATATATATATATGCATACATATAAGTACTTATATTAAAAGAAATAATAGAATACAAAATGTACATACATTATTATAATAAATATTTTTTATTATATAGTTTATAAAAACCTTATTAGTACAAATTAATATTTAAATTTAAATAAATTTTATTTATTATTAAAAAAGAATAATTTATCACTAAAATGTTATTAATACATTTCACACATTCAAGAAAACATTAATTAGTTTAGTACCAAAAACTCACCTCGCTTTTAACAACTGTTTAGCAGATATTAAATCAGTTTCAGATTTTCCACTACCCAAATCATTTCGACCTTCTATTGAAGCTATTTGTGTTGCAGTACGAATATGAAAAACTGATATTTGTCCATCTAAAGTTGCTACTGCTACCTAGATATTGAATAAAATAATAATTTTTATTAACGATAAATATTTTATTTTACAATTACAAATAAAGATTTACTTTCATTAAAAAGTATTTTTTTAAATTCAATTTATTTATATTTATACCTCTTCTCCATCTGGTTTGTATGCTAAACAAACACCATCAGAACATAATTCAATCGTTTCATGTTGAGATCCATGTTCTAAAGCATTCCATAACTTTAAAGTTTTATCCCAAGAAACTGATGCCAAGGCACTACTTGTTTTGTTTGGATTAAATATTAAACTACACTAAAATAAAAAATATATAAAAATCAATTTAAAACATTTCATTTTATTATTTATATGCTTAAATAATTTTTAACAATACTTACTACAGGTCCTACGTGACCGGACAGAATTTCTAATAGTTGTCCCATTTTTACAGACCATAGAAATATATCAAATACATCTTGTCCACCAGCAGCAATGAATTCTCCACTAGTGTCAACAGCTACACAACAAAATTGTGTTGGTCTTGGACAAGTCAATGTACGGAAATTACGATACCTAAATAAAATATATTATATCTCGGTTTTTTTACTACGACACCATTAGATAAAACCACTCAAATAATAAAATAATCAAAAATTATGTCAAATTTAGACTTACAAAGAAAATCATTAATGATCAACTGAAGATAAAAAATACCTTATAATATCATAAGCTCTAACAGTTCCATCAAATGAACAGGATACTATAAATTTTTTATTTGCACAACATACTACACCTGTTACAGGTGCAGTATGTTCATTGAATGTAACATAACAAAAGCCTGAATGAACATTCCATAACTTTAATTTTCCATCATAACCTCCAGTTGCAATATATTGACCATCAGCGGAGTATGCTACACATGACATATTATTAGCATGACCCTGTTGTTTCATTACATATGTTTCACCTGGAATATTTGTTTAAAAAGTATATTTGAATTTCTAAAATACAAATTTAATTTATAACATATCTTACTTTGCCACTCCCATACCAGAAGTTGACCTAGGTTGGAACAACCTAAGGCAATCCAATCACCAGTAGCATTAATAGAAACTGCACTTATTGTATTTTCAGAAATACTTAATGAATGAATCAAATTCACTTCTGGTAACTCATGTAAAAAAAAGTCACCTGTAGAATATCCTATAAAATAAAATATAATAATTATATTATTTGCTTTATAGAATTTTTCTTTAAATATTTTACTACCTTCTTGTATTTGTTTTACTAGTTAGACAGATTCTGAATCAAATTACATTAAAAAGAACTGAACTATGTATGCATGCATGTGTGTGTGTATATTAATATTTATAACTTAAAATATTTGTCATTAGTAGATAGTAATGGCTAACTTTCAGTTATAATGAACAATTTAAATGTCACAGTTCATATATAAAAAGTAAAAATACTCATAAGTTGAATTAATTTACCTGTTACTAAAATCTTAGTTTGTCTGTGATAAGCAGCAGAAGTTAATTTTACAGTTTTATTTTCTTTTTTTAAGGAATCTGTTAAATAATGCCTAGCAAGCCGTCTAAAATTCATTTTAACCACTTTTTCATCCGAAACTTCTGTTGTATTCTTTGTTACATCGCTTTCATTTTCTATATGCATATCATCTTCAGAATCAACATCATTACACTAAAATGTTATCATACATTATTTTTATTATAGAAACTATAAATTACATTAAAAAAATTATCCTTTACACCAAAAATTACTTAAAAATAATTTTACTGACTTGTTTTTTTGACGGCGGTTGTTCGTCAAATGTTACAAGAGATTCGGGTTCAATATTACATTCCCAAACGCATGCCTGGCCATTTTTACTGATAGTTGTGATATCATATGTCTTATCTTCAAAAAAACAAGCTGAAATACTATCCGTGTGACTTCCTAATGCATAACTTTTAAAGTTTTTGTACCTAAAAAAATGTTCTAAATTAAAATGTTTTTATAAAAAAATTTATTAAATAATATTCTATAATTTGTATTTTGAAAATATACATACTTATTTAAAGTATATAATCTTGTAGACGTATCTTTTGAACCAACAGCTAAAATTTTAGAATCAAAAGACCAATCCAAACATGTAGTTTCATCATAAGCATCATGGAAAACACGTTCCATAACAAACGAATTGTACTCACCAGAATGAACTCCTGGTGTCTTAAAAATGAAAACTAAAAGATTTTTTTTAATAAATGCACTATCAAAAAGGTATTTTAAAAAGTTTATAAATTTCAAAATATTTGTTACATTCGCATGAACATTATAGATGATTTATTAACTAATTGCAAAAAACTTATTAAAATTAAGTATTCTCTTCCTAAAAAGGCTGTTAATAGTTCTGCATGGTGGAAAATGTACATATCTAATTATTAATTATTAAAATATAATTACCATTATTTTCTTTACAGGCAGCAAAATATTTACTATCTGGACTAAATTTTACAGCACATACGCGTCTTTTAAATCTATACCGTTGGACTATCATATGTGATATTAAACTTATTAAATGAGCTTCTCCTTCTACAAACATTTGTAAATAATTAATAAAAAGAAACAAAATGTTCTATTTTTTTATTAAAAAATTACCTTCATTTATAGCAAGTAAAATGCATCCATCTGGAGATAAAGACAATGTTGTATAATTGTATCTACTTTCTATGGGTAGAGTATGAGATTTATTTCTAAAAATATATATAAGTATTGTTTATTTGTACAACATTTAATAGATTTAAATAAAATCCTATTACATATTCTAGCATAAATAACATCTCATTTTCATACATAACTCCAAGAACATGTAAAAATATAAATTTTTAAAACAAGTTCTTTTAAAATAGAGCAAAATTTGCAACGCAGTATCCAGTTAGTTATTTAAGTACGCTAATATCAAAAATATGTACATAATTAAAGTATACAAATAAATATTACATTACATATTTTTTTCTTCAATATTCATTATATTTACATTAAGTTGTATGAAATAACAAATCTAGCTTATCTATTGACATCATCATTTAAATAAATTTTTTATTATAAAAATGTTTATGAATTAAAATGTTGAAAACTATGTGTTACTTTGCCATTTTCAATATAGAACTATATTATAAACAATATAATTTAATAATTACTTACACTTTTAAATTAAATATCGTTATTCTATTTCCAACAGGACTTATTAATGAATTTCCATCATTAGTAAATACAAGATTACCTTCTCTATACACTGCTCCCAATAAATTAGAAAACTAAAAATAAATTTAATTTAAAAATGTACATTTACAATATACCTACATTAAAATATACTTTGTATCCAAACTTCATTATTTAATGATCTAAATAAAAAATCCGTTTCAATAAAAATATAACTGATTATACTGTTATTTGTTTTTTAATAATGTCTGTATTATTCATTTATAATAACGTGATTTACTTTGTTAGATTAACAGAATTGCAATTTAAACATCAAAATATAAACATACACAAAAACTAGGTTAGAACAATGTGGTTTTCGTATTTTAAATTTATTCACAAAGTACTACGATATATAGATGAAAGACTCTGGTATAGATACAGTGGATACAGAAGTACTATTTTAATTGGACCATTATTTTACATATTTTTGTTAATCAGTCAATGTTTTTATTAATTAATTACTGCATATGCATTTTAAAGGATATATAATAAAAGATTTGAATATATATATATATATATATATATATATATATTGAATTTGAATCCCATTCCTGTTTTTTAATCTTTTTGGATATGTAATTTATCAGTAATAAACATATTTGAAAAATTAATAAGTTCTTATAGTAAAATCAATTTTTGTCTGTGAAATAAAGTAGTAATAACTATATTATAATACTTTTATTTTCTACATTAATAACAAATTTCTTTATTAAAATTGCAATGATTATTCACAAATAAATCCAATCTTTTTTTTAACATCTATAAATAATTCAATTTAATTATCAATGTCTAAATAAGAAACTGAATCTGGTTCTATTATATAGTCTTCATTAATCTCTAATTCTTTTTTAATGGGTGCTTGATATGGTTTCTCTATATATGTTACTAAAACAATAGTTATTTAAGAAATAAATTTTATTTAATAAAATATTTTATACCTGCACAATATGATAAAGAATTAGTCACACGAAACCAAAAAAGCATTTCCACTAGGAATTCAAGAAATTTATGTGCAAAATTCTTTAGAATTTTTCTTCGCCTGTGATAATATGTAGGTTTTTTTAAATAAGGATTATCATAATTAATTTCATAAACAACATAATTTCTTTTTATAACAAATTCTTCATTTTTATTAGCAAAAGTCACCATTTTTAATGATCAATTACTTAATTTTAAGAACGCAAATATATTAAACATATATTTCAAATTTAAATTTACATAATTAACACATTGAAGAACTTATTACAATGCACTACATTCATTATTTAATATTGTGAAAATTTATACATTTTGTTCCATGAGAATAAATATTACTAACAAAACTAATTTCACAAAAAATAATCTCTTTTACTTTGTTTTCTGCACACACACATCAAGGCATTCTTAGTTATTTATTTATTTTCTTTTATGAAGTGTATATTTTATATATATATATATACACTAAGTAAAAACATACACGTACATTCATATCCACATGCATAATTTTTTATGTATATATACAAAATAGGGTGTTATAAATGTCTAAGATAATAATTAAATATTTTTTTATTTCATATAAATATACACATTGTATAGATTTAATCATATATATTGCACAACATCCATTTGTTATATTTATATATCATATTTTATCACAACAATACATTTTTTTCATTTAATGCTAACAAAAATAAATTATTTTAATATACTTTTATGCATTACACACCAGTCATTTAGTATATTTTTCATTCCTTTTCTTTTCCCTTTTCTATTTATGTATGTATATATGGCCCGTGAAAAATGAGTAAATAGGAACAAACACAATAATGAATGATAATTGTCAGTTGTAATTATAGGTTGTATCTAGGTATATTTACTATAAAATTTATATATATATATAATGTGTGCGACTTATATTAAACATATATGTATGTCCATATAATTTAATTTTATCATTTCAATTTATAGTATTATATATATATATATATATATATATATATATATATATATATATATTTAAAAATTAGTTATAAAATTTCAAAATGGTAGATTTTATTTTGAAAATAAGATTTTATTTATTAATTGCATAATTACTACTTTGTTTTCCAATTGAATAGTAATTCAAAAAAACTTAATACTTTTACAAGGAATGGTTAATATATACTACTATTACAAAATTATTGGTTTAGATTTTGTTTGTAGTAAATAAAATTTTCCATATTTAATAAACTTTTCACTTAAAAATGGAATGTAAAATGCTCGAAAAAATGTATGTGACTTTTCAGTGTTCAGAAATGGCAACATTTTCAAAACAAACCATTTATCTTTTTGAGAAAAATAATTTGGTTCCAAAGTAGTGGATTTGTCTAAATCTAAATCTAATAAAAACGTACATTTACTAACATTAAAATACAAACTTGGTTCTTCTACATTTTTATCATTAAAATAATTATGGACTAGTTGAGTAGAATTTTCACTTTCAACAAAAGGTGCAGGTAGCATTCCGCTAAATTCAGATTTTATAATTCGGATATTCCAATTTGTATTTGGTAGAAAAAAGGAACTTGGATAACGATGCCAATCTTTTCCAACACATACATTTATTTCTAAATTATTGGTTAGTACTTTTTCAGTAGAAAATTGGTTCAATTCCATCATTAAATCAAACGGAGCATGATAGTTGTGGTATAATGCTAATATCCTTGTGATACCTAAAAATTTACAAAATATTAATATTTACAAACTCTCTATCATTCAGCTATAATTTGAACGAGTAGTACTATTAATTATAACAAAAATTATTAATGCTTCATTGAAAAAATTTCGTTTAAATCTACAAATGCTAATGTTTTTAATACATACCTAATAAAGATGATAAAATAAGTGCAGCAAACATAAAAAGAGAAGTATTCTTTAAGTAATGTGTGCCTGTTGGAACAGATTTTATATAACTCTGAGTACGAAACCATAATTTTTGAATAGAATCAAGAGAAATGGCTCCACACAAACATATCATTGGATAAATTGGGAACAGAAATCTGAAATTATATTACATTATATTATATATATATATATATATATACATATACATATATATGCACATATATTACAAAAAAAATAATCAACTTTAATAACCTTTCTTCTTTATGTTTTTGATAAAAAATAATGATTAACCACAAGTAAAAAGGTGCAAGAGAAACAGCATATGGCATACTGTAGTTGCCTGGTTTTTGGACAGGAATAAAAATATATGACAATAATAAAAAAATTGGGGTAACAAGTGACAAAATCTGAAAAATAAATTTTGAATATAAAATTAATTCTTTTACTACATTTATATATATATATATGCAAACATGTTCTTTGATGAACATATGTGTACTTTACCCAAACAATATTGAAGTTCAGAAAACCATTAATTAAATAATAAGATAAAGGTTCTGTTCCATATAAATCTGGTCCATTATCACTAAAAATATTATATTTTATAATATTCCAAGGAGCTATTACTAATTTTCCATAATAAAGAGAGTCAAAAACAATCATAGGAACCAAAATGGTTACAGCAGATATGAAACTCCATTGAATAAAACTTTTTATATATCGATGTAAAATAAGCATATCGAAAGCGATAGGTAAGCCCAATAAAGCTGCAAATGGCCAACCTAAAAAAATAAATTAAAATGATATGACATTACTAAAATTCATACATAATAACACAAAAATAATTTACCCAATAAAGCTGACAATGCAGTGAAAAATACAGCTAATGGGTAACGCCTTTGCCACCAAGCAGCAATTGCAGCAGTGTTTGCATACATGGCCCAAGATGAAGGTAAAAAGGCTGTGCTAGAAATAAACATCCCTGCTGAAAATAACTGAAATGCTAACATCATTCGACCTACATGTACACCAAATTCTCGACATACTGCTCTGAAAGTAAACACATTAATTATATACACAATAAGTATTCAATTACAATCAGTATTTTTACTTACTTATAAAAATAAACTTCTGAAAATGCACAAGCCAAACCCAATAAACATCGAATGAAATAAAATATAAGTAATGGATTTGGCTGAAATAATTTATGATAAATATATGCAGGTGTGGCATGAACTAATAAATACATATAAGACCTTAAAGCAAACTGAGGACTATATTCCCATGTTTGCATACCTTTTCCAAACACTAAAAAAAGTTAGGTACATTTATATTTTGTATACATTCACATACACTATATATATATATATATATATATATAATATAAAAAAACATTTTTTGTATACTTTCTATTTACCTAAAAAGTGCATGGGCTCCCAATAATTATATGTTTCATCACAATCAGAAATATGTGACCAAATAGCTGAACAAAACCGTGCTGATAAAATTGCTTTAAAAGCAGTGTCAACACCTGGGAATACTAATCCACCAGTTTCTGATGTTTCTGATAGTCTTAAAATTAAGATAAATTATATTTATATATGAATTAAAATACTCCACTTAGGAAATAAAAAGGCATTACTTTAATTTCACTACATTTTCCTTTCGATTAGTTTTTTTCTGATCTGAATAATTTTCTTTTTGTCGACCAGAGTTGCCTTTAGCCATAATTATTTTCGTTCACCATTTACATATGTAGGCGTAATAAGAAGTTTATTTTTTAAAATAATCATATGATAAAGTTATAGGCAAATAGTATATCAGGCTTTATCTATATGTTATAAAAAATAATATTGACATCACACCAATATGACTTTTCATAGGTAAACAAATATGTAAAAAAATGTCAAATTTTGTCACGTAAGTGTGTCTTTTTAATTATGTGTTCTAATATAATTTTCTCACACTTCAATTTAAATTAACTAATGCATTCATTCTGTTGTATTATAAGTCAAGACATCGACTGTCAATACCATACATAAAAGACTCATCAATACTTTCTTGTAATGTGAAGCTCATAGGTTAAGTTTATCTTACAATGAATGATGGGTAATTCAAAATTTATGATATTGAAGTAGAACTTGACCGATAGTTTTAATATTTACTTTTAAATTAAAATATGATCTCATGTTATTATTATTTAAAAACAAGTCAGAAAATCATTAAAATGAAATAAATATTTACTTGAAAGGTTAATAATATGAATTGAAATAGATTTAGTCGTAATTAAAGCAACAATCAATTAATATATTTCGATTGTTAACAAATATTTTTAATTATAATTGAAATGAAACATTTTTAATTAACAGCGTTTATGCATTTTATTGATTGCATAATGATATGTGTAATTTGAAAGATACATTTTAATTTTTGGAATAAAATGTGTCTTCAATGTTTTTATTTAATTGATTGAAAAAAGGTTATTTGTAAGAATTTTTTATACAAAATACACGGTTGTGGTTTTATGGTATCTATTTCTATCATTTAATAAGAACATTTTTTTTAAAAGGATTTAATTTTATTTGAATTATATTGTTGTTCTTTTGATTAATAGGTTATTTTATAAAAAACTTGTGTAATTTAAAAACATAACCTTTAAATTGATTCATAAACAATCATATCATCAATATGCCACCTAAAAAGAATGCCGATAAAGGAAGTAAAGGAGGAAAAAAGGAAGACGGCGATAAAGGTAAAAACAAATAATGGTAAGAAAGCTATTATTTTGATATTCATCATATGAATTTATCAGGAGCTACAAAAGAAAAAAAGGGTGGAACTGCTGTGAAAGTCAGGCACATTTTGTGTGAAAAACAAAGTAAATGTTTAGAAGCACTAGAAAAACTAAAAGCTGGTCAAAAGTTTTCTGATGTAGCAATGACTTATAGTGAAGATAAAGCTCGCCAAGGAGGTGATCTAGGTTGGAAAACACGTGGTTCAATGGTAGGACCATTTCAAGATGCAGCTTTCGCTTTACCTGTGTCAAGCATGGCTAATCCTGTGTATACTGATCCACCAATAAAAACTAATTTTGGATACCATATTATTATGGTTGAAGGAAAAAAATAAATTCAAGTTAATTGTTAATCTGCAAGTAAATAAAACTGTTTTACAATTTACGTTAATTTTAAAGTGTATTTTTAATAAAAAAAAAGCTTAAATATATATGTATATAAATAACACATTTTTATATTTTATTATTTTACAAATTTAAATTTGGATTAATATAACGTACATATTTTAGCAATGCGTCGTTATCTTCACATACGAAAGGTTTTTTATGATGACAGGCTACATCATGCCAATGAGTTCCATCGTTATAAAAGTTGTTTAAAACAGCTAGGCAATTTTCTTGTGCACCTCCTTGCTGTAACTCCTAAAAGAAATAATAATATATTTATTTCATAAATGCATATAAATCAATATGAATAATGCATGATTGTATTATTATAATCAATAGAACAGATAATTCTATTTAATATTTACTCTGTTATCTGGTTGAGGTTTTCCAATTCCACCATTCTCAGACCAATCATTTTGATCTCTTATATTAGCTGGAGCTAATTTTTGCAATTCTGCTGTCCAAAACCATCCATTTATACGTCGTGGTTGCAAATCAGTTCTTTCACATCCTTTAAAATCACATAATCGACCACTAGTCCATATATATTTAATCTAAGTGACCATAAAAAATATATTAAAAGTATGAGATTTGAAATTATATTCTTTGCAAATATATTACATAGAATACTCTAGATATGAATGGTATGTTTAAATGTAAACAATTATATATGTATGCATATGTGTATATGATATGTATATATATATATATATATATATATATATATATATATATATATATATATATATATATATATATATATATATATATATATATGTATATATATATAACTGTGTGTGTGCATTAGAATGATTATTTTTTATTTACAGATAAGAACCGAAACCAATTTTTTTATATTAAAAAATTATAATTATATAAGAAAACAGAGCATGCATTAAATTTGTTTATAATATTCAGTATATTTTGTTAATTAAAAAGTATTTTAAGAATTTTTATTCAATAAATGATACTGTAGAATAATTGAACATTTCTTTAGTACCCTATCATGAACTATTCGTTCTTTAATCCATTCATTCTCTGCTCGTGTTTCAAGAGATACAGAATCCATGCAACGTCGTCGACAGTAATTACGAGCACCTAACCAATCTTCTTCTACACCTTTTAATTCAGAATCCCGCCAGCTAAACATATAACCTTTTCCTGAAACAATGCATTGTCATTAACATTTTAAATTATAGTCACAATACAGTAAAATAAATTGATATTATTACTTTCTATAAAAATTTTTTGTAAATTCATTTAACGGACATAGACATTATATAATTGAAAACATAACCATATAAATAATAATATATATGCACTATGATTTTATATATATATATATGAAAATATTTTTTCAGTCTAATTTTCTTGCTCTTACTTTACTTTATTTAATTTTCATTTTCAATTGCGACTTTAAACAGTTTATACGCCGGTATCAAAAAAAAAATATAACTCAGGGGTAAATAACGAAGGGGAGAGCAAATAGAAGGATATTGAACATGTTCTAACTTGCGACAGATGAGTCAATTTACTTAGCACAAGTGGATGCGTGTTATGTATAAACGTGTTCTTACCCTTGGTCGGAAAATGTCAGATTACAAAAGTGAACAATGAATTAACAAGTTTATTGTAACCAAATTAATGTAATGGAAGTCAACAGCTTCAAGACAAAAAAAATACACATTTAGTCATTTAAAGTTCGAAGGCATGTTGATTGATAGAAAAATAAGTTTCTAACAACTAGGCAGTATATTAAAAATATTTTCTTAATCTTGACGAAATTACATGAACTCATAATGACGAAATCGTTAGAATCTAGAAGTCGTTAGTCAAAAGTTTTCCTCGGGGCAGCGAACCTCCACAATATTTAATAAGTGAATATTTTTTGGCTAGTAAAAGTATTATTGTGCTTCAGCACCTACCCTCTCCATCAGACTTGGCTTCATATGGTCCCTACCTCTTCTAATATTAAGTTCGTGTTCCGTAGAAAATAGAAAAACAAAATCGACTAAATTCTTTTAATAGCCTTATTACAATATGATATGCGGAACTACTTTGAACAATGGCAATATCATTTTCATCTTTGTGTTAAATAAGAAGAAACTACTTTAAAAATGTTGATTTTACTATTTTAGTAAATAAAAAGTTATGGGTACAGTCTCATTTTGTGCCGGACTTCGTAAATATTTATTATTATTAATCATTATGAAAATCTTATTTTTATTTTGTTAATTTATTACCTAATTCCTATTATTTTCTAGAATGTATAAAAGTATATGTTTAATTTTGTAGATAATTGATATATATATATATATATATATATATATATATATATATATATATATATATATATACAAACATTTGTTTTGTTACACAAAATAATTAGAATATTCGAAAATATTAAAATACTGAAACGTATTTTTTAAAAAGAACACTGAGAACTTCTAATTTATTTAAGTATAATATACAGAGATACGAAAAATTACAAAAATATTATCAAAATACAAGTCTGTACTTGTTAATTAAAATTTTATATAATATCAATAATTATTTTCATGATAAAAATACATAATTAGATTCTTTGTCTGCACCAAATTTAATATTTTTTCCTATTGATCTTTTATTCTTAAGATTTTATTTTTAGTTAAAAAAATCAAAAAAGTGTATATGATTTGTGATCATTACAAAAGTAACAAAATATACTAATAAGAACTCAATTAAAACTGTGTTAAAACCGATAAGAAAAAAATATTTTGATTGTTTTTTTAAAGTCATTTATGTTTATTAATATTAAGTGTTATTAAACAGTTAAGATGATTTATGTTTTAATAGCAAAATACTTGTATATTTTATCTTTAATTTTTTTAAAATTATTTAAAAACACTGTCCAGATCAATATGTTTAATGTTTCTTTACTAAGAATATTCCTAACGAAAAAATACGAATTAGAACTTAAGATATTAGGTCATACATTAATCTATATTTTATACTTTTCTAAATGAAAATTATGAATATTACGTACCATTATTACTTTTTTCATGTATAGTACGTTGAGCACACAATTGTGGATTTGGCGGTTCAAGTACTCTTCTTGGGTTTTGTGCAGTAACTACACCAAGTAGAAGAATTAGTCCAAATATTTTCATATTGCAGAAGAAAGTATCTGAAATATTTAAATTTAATAATTAAAAAAAAACCCATTAAAATTGTATCTATTTTTGTGTATGTGTATTTAAATCAACTTATTAGCAAAGATAGATTATTCGCTGAAGACGTTAACAGAAGAATGAAAATGAAATGATTTAATTTTTACGAAATATCTCAATATTTAGGTTAAAAGGAGGGAAGCATTTGATTAACGCATTCATGTGTTTTATCTATAAAAGTTAAACACTGGTTAGAGTATCAAAATTATTAAACGAATTAAAATAATACAAACTTGATATTGAATATTGATGGTTGAATTAGATAAAGTTTGTGATCTGGTGATGGAGAAGTAAAGCTTTAAACAGAATAGAGTGGATGGATATCTTTCAAGGGTTGTAGTATTACTAATGATGATTCATTAAATTATATTGACTGCGTACTAATTCTAAAATATTAAATGTTGGACAGTTTTCGAATTAGAAAAAATATATTTCAAGATACAAATGAATTTAAATCCAACTGATGTGTGTATGTGTGAAATTTGCAAATTAACAACTGTTATAAAATATAATGATATTATAAATTTAGTCTATTTATGCAGGTATGCGATTTGTAGAATGAATATAATACTGTAATGACAAAATAGAAACAAAGGATTACGTTGATTTTAATTAAGTAGATATTTTGTAATCAGTAAATATATATCTTTCATGTTCATTGTTGGATTTTTAAGAGTCGCTAGATCGAAAAGTAAGACATCCATATTGCAAGTAATAATCTTAAAGCTTAAAGCTTATATATATATATAACACGAGAAAGTTAAAACATTTAACTAGATAATTGTTACTTTTCTACAAATCTATACATAAATAATTAAAATACAAATTTAAGCTTATACGGGCTGTAGTTTTATATTTAGGCTTTGCATAATACGATAATATATCACAGACCAAGTCATATTTCGCTAGAGAGTTTCTAATTTTATTTTTCTTATCACACAGAAAAGTATGGAAATAATAACGGTACTCTTTTGTATTTTTATATGAATTAACTGTACATCTTATACATATACATAAATTAGTTATTATATATTTTAGCACATAAGTATTATCGTCACGCAGAATTATTTTACTGTCATGTATAATTATCGTTAAAAAAATTAAAAAAGTGTTAGGTTACGGTTTGCATTGTAATTAATCTATTTTTATATATTTTCAGCTTATAAATAAATACGTATCGAATAATTTTAAAATATACGTAGATTATATAAAAATATTTGTACAAATTAGAGATTTATATACATATATATTACAATGATTAAAATTATAAAAAGTATGAGGCAGAAAAATTCAATTTCACACAAGTTGTTCATAGCGTTTAGAACAAAAAAGTTCAAATCATTATTTTCGTAAATACTTAAGAATTATTATAAGTATTGATTGAAAAATTAGTAAAAAAATACATCTTAATATGAATTACAAATAAGCTAAATTAATTTATAGTCTTAGTACACTGAAACCGAACTGACCAATTTTTTTCAACTGCATTCAATAAGAATTTCCAAATAAATGCTATTCCATTTTAATATATACATTGCATGTATGTTACGTACTTAAGTAACATTTGTTCAGTATACAAGTGGCTTAAAATGTATCTGTCTACCGGAATACAGCTGACATAAAAAGAATTGATATGAAGTATCTTTAACTGAATTAATTTATTAGTAATGACGGATATTTTATGAGAAAATTAGTAAGAAAATAAAAACCGAATGAAAGTTTTGTTTCAAAAATGAATCACTAATCCAAATATAACAAATTTTTCTTTATTAAAATGTTCACTATGTCTTTTTATCACATGTGCGGTTCAGATAGTGATGCCGTGATCAACAAACTGTAGACACAAACATTATGGATGGAGTTTATTTGAATGATACGATTTCAAATTGAATAGAAATATTTTTGAAGAAAAAATTATCAAACGAATAATATACCAGTGCATACCAGAAACGTATTTTCTAAACGCTAAATATAAATGTTTAATAATTTTGAAAAGTATACTTATTTGTACTGTCATTAATTTTTATTCTGAGAGTGCAGTAAATTTACACACACACATATATATATATATATATATATATATATATATATATATATATATATATATATATATATATATATAATATGCATTTATATATTGAAGAATATGCATTGAATGTGAAAAACTTACAATATTTAAATAAACCAACAATCACCTTATAATACACTTAACACTACAAACGTCAACAATCGTCTAAACATTTTGTAAATACCGGTCTTATTTTAAACGAAGTGAAAGTTCAGTTCTGGGGTTTGTTTAGTACTTAGTTTGTATGCGTTGCCATAGGCTGTTTAGCATTGATAAAATAAGTAAATGTGTAAGAGAAAGACAATGAAAATCTATATTGTCCCTTTGATGTATGCATATAAAAGATTGATAACCGTTTGTCTAGAAAACACCTGTATGTAATTAAATTGAATATGGTATTGTAGCAATGTATTCTTTCATATGTATGAAAGATATGAATGATGCAGTAGCGTAACACTTACGAATATACATTATATATATATATATATATATATATATATATATATATATATATATATATATATATCATTAACATTGCGAATCCACTGCTGGATAAAGACCTCTTCCATGATTTTCCATTTTATACGATTGAATGCCTCCCTTTTCTGATTTCCAATAAAAAATAAAATTCCCTCATTCCATCTGTTCATCGGTCTCTTTCTTGGTCTGTTTATATCATTGATTTCCAGTTAATAATTTCTATTGTCCTTCGGTTGTATTCTCTTCTTGCAACATCCCCCGCCCATTTCCATTTCTGACTCTTTACTGTTCTTATTACATCCGTGACTCGTGTCTGTTTTCGTATCCATTCTATTCCTTTCCTATCTCTTCTTGTTATTCCCAGCATGCATTTTTACATACTTCTCAGTGTTGTTTGGAGTCACTGAATGATTTTGGCGTTAAGCACACATGTTTCGCTGCCGTAGGTAAGGATTGACAGTATGCATTGTTCAAATACTTTTTTCTTCAAACACAGTGGGATTGTTGATTTAAATATCGAGGCGTTTCGTCTAAATGTGCCCCATCCCATTTTCATTCTCCGGCATACTTCTTCAATGAATGGTCCATCTTTGTTAATAAGCTGGCCTAGGTAGACACACTTCGTAGCTTCTTCTATTTCTCTTCCTTTTATTTCAATTTTATTCCGGCAGATATACGCATTAAACAGCACATTTGTTTTTGCATCGTTTCATGTTTGGCATCATCTAATTCTTGTATCCTCTTCTCTCTCTCTCTATATATATATATGTATATATATATATATATATATATATATATATATATATATATATATATATATATATAAAGCCCATAGCCAGATCATCATATTAGAGAAGGCAAACATAATTTTGTGAGGTGGCAAATTTTTTTTATGTTAAAATTGTTTGTATGATATGAAGGTTACGGTGGAAACCCTCAACGACCTCAAACCCTAAACGGTTTTTATTCGGGCATAGAAACGTTTTTAATCATCAAGGTAAACCCATTAAGAAGATTCTCCCAATGATTTTCAAATCTTCCAAAATCGGAGATTTTGTTAGGAGGGGAGTAAATAAAACAATCATATTCCCCTTGACTACGAGCCTGATATAAATATATATATATATATATATATATATAATAATAATAATAATAAATATGTAACAATAACATAGCTTTATTTTCTTACATTATTAGATATTTTGATATATTATATTGTTAACAGAAATACGAATCGGTGGACTGAAAGAAAGTGTCAATTTTAAATAATGACTCGTACATACAAAAAAGTAATTTCAATATAATGAAACTATATTAAGTTGTATATTTAAAAAATGGAAAATATTCGATATTGAAAACGAAATACTCATACTGTCTTAGAGAAATTTTAAACCCTATTTTAACGGTGTCAAAACATGATTCTAAGCGTTAAGAAGCGGAAAATTCACTTTGAAATTGTTTATGTTCTTCAAGGATAATGAAGAGGATATATATATATATATATATATATATATTAAGTGTAACAGATATCAGAATAATGTAAGGAAGAGTAATGGTATATTTTGGATTAAGTTGTGGATGAGAGAATAAAAAAGAATAGAACGAACAATAAACGTCTGTATTACACAATAATAGAAATTTTAATGAAAACTTGATTAGAGAGTATACAGACAAAAAGGGTAATTGTTTGGAGCCGCCACAAACAGGGATGCCCCAAACCAATTGATTATAAACTCATTACTGTAGTACAATACTGTACATGCCCTCTCCCACCCAATTTAAATTTGCCTGGACTCCATGAAGCTGTAATTCGCCACTGTCTATAACAGAATCTGAAGTTTTTTCAAAATGAATCGAATTCTTCTTAAATACATATTAATTTAAAGACATTATATATATATATATATATATATATACCTGTTTGCTGATAAATATGAATACACAAAAATAATTATTTTTTAAGTGGTACTAAATCCTCTTTTTTCGATTATTTGTTATATTATGTTTCTTATTATATGTTTCCGTGCAGTAGTGTTATTTATACTTAATAATAGTTGCACATTGTCCTCGCCATTAAGTTATTATTATTATAATTACATCAATTTCCAAAGCAAATTCACATAACAATTAACACTATTTGACATATATATATATATATATATATATATATATATATATATATATATATATATATATATAATATATGTATATGAATTATTTTCATTCTCATTTCATTTTCGTTTGTATTGAATTTTATGAAAGTTCTTATTTTTATTTATTTACAAGTTCTTAAAAATATCTTTTTTCGCATCATTTTGTTATTATTTTACTTTATTTTTTGTACGATTTTGTAACTAAAATTCAGGTTTTCGATTTTATTGTCAATATACGTTACTTTAAGTTAATAATCTTAAAGGGAAATAAAATTCTAATAAAAAAGTTGAAATTGTGATTGGATTAAGAAAATATTTTCTTATTACTAGGTTACTAATTGTTCACTTTAATAGTCAGACTAACAGAGATATACGTGGAAAATATTTTAACAATTTGCCATAAAAATAAATAAATTTTTGTATGAATCATTTACAGTTTAAAAATATATAGTATTTAAAAATAGACTACATTATTTAAATGATCTCATTCTATAGATTCTCATTCATTATATTAAAAATCGTTTTTAAATAATTTATGAGATTGTTTTGATCTGTCAATCTGATATTATTACAACTTATTATTTATTGTATTTTATTATTGGAGAGGTAGAAATAGTTTCGTTTGTATACCATTCACACACATTCGATATCATTCTAGATTTATACATGTAAAATATGATAACATTTGTTTTTAATCTAACATTTTCGGTATATTATGTATGCTAAGGTCGGACAAACTCTGAATTCAACCATGAACCAATAACTTTAAATTATTCTTGTAATTGCATCGATACAAGAAGAAACTGTTAAAAAATTTTCACCCTACACCTATGGTTAGGTTGGAAAAGATCAAGGTAACAGTTTTCGAGGAAAAGAAATTGTTTGCTATCAGCTAATAAAATCTCATGAAACGTTAAATATTTGTCAGAAATTCTACTACTATTTACATAATTATTCTTTTGCTGTGGTTTACGTAGAATTCTGTTAACGACGTATATATTGCAATTCAACATCAAAATTCGTGTCAAGTTTAATTGTATTCGAAGGTTTATTTATACTGATTTTGTTGAAATTTTCGTAATATATAATACATTTTACATAAATAAGCATAAAAATCGTAGAATCCAATATTAAATATTTTTTATTTATATATTTCAGGTTTATTTCTGTGACGAATGGACTAACAAATATTTAAAGAAAATTTACTCTTTACTTTTCAACACTTTCCTAGAGTTTTTAAAATCCATTATTTACTCATAGGAAATAATATTTTAACATAAATAAAAGAGGTATTTAACACTTGATTACAGTGTTTTAAAAGATGTTCTTTATGTATTCTATTTCTTATTCAAATTGTCGATTATTTGACGGAATGCGAGATGATCCAATACTTAAATCAATTAATGTTCTTTATATCAATCCAAAGAAATAAATTATTTGAATTCGATTATTAATTTCTGAATAAAAAGAGATATTCGATAGATAAAACAAAACTTCCGCAAGAATAATATAAAACGAGAGCAATTTGAAAAGTTCGCGGTCTAACTATGAAATAATGTAACTTGTGTTTTTAAATGACTTATATTTTTCAATATGATCCCCCTGAACTTCGCTGGATTTCATCTATCGATGCTCCAGTGCTTTTATGCTATCTTGGAAATCTTTTTCTTCAAAATAGCGATTCGCTGTTGTTATCAGTTCTTTATCTGACGAAAATTGCTTACCACCATGTATTTTTTTAAGTTTTGGGAACAGATGGAAATCAAAGGGGACCAAATCTGGAGAATAGGGTGAATGGGGTAGCATTTTATGATTAATTATATTGGCACAACGCCTAAATTTAAATATCTTATAGTGTTTTCAAATTAATTCAATGCTTTAATAATAAAGAAATATTTCTCCGACTTCTATTTTTATAGAAACTGTTTATCAAAACAGTTTCTTTTTTTCAACAAATCTGTTTAATACTGAAAACAGTCTCTAAACTCGAAACCAGTATAAGGCCTCTAAATTGATATTACAATCTGTGTAATTAAGTAAAAAATGTGTAAATTCAAAATTTAATTTAATAGACTAGAATATTTTCTTCAGGTTTAATTTAAGAATAAGAATATATGCATTTTACAATAATAATAACAACAACCAAAGTGTAACTATACAATAATAAGAATAACCAGAAGTATTATTTAAAAAATGATATTCAAAGTGAATCAGTATAGTTAGATTTTGATTCAAAAAGTATTCAATTTTTCTCGTCTTGTACCAATATACCCTATGTAATTTTGTAATTTATTTTTTACTTTGTTTCTTGGCCAAACTATTTGTATTATAAATAAAAAATATTGTATTCGTACGAATCGATAAATGAATTTAATAACTAAAGCTTAATAATTAAAATAATAAATTCCAGATGATTTTCAAAAATTGATCCAAAAAATATTTAATCATTCCTATTGTCTATTGCAATAAATATGTTATATGAAATGTTTACTTACGCTGTGTATGGGCTGTGATAAAAAATAAAGATTTGTAATCAAAAAAGAATAATCTTTTAACATTTAATAATCTTCTAATCGATTAATAATTTTCTGGCTAACATTTAACTTTCAATTATCTTTTAATTGTTTTCATATAAACGTCGTTTATGTAAATACAAACAGAGAGATCAAACGACTAAATATAACTTCTTTTATAAGCGATGTGTAGATGAGAAATAAGGAGAATAATATATAAAATTAGTTGTATTTCGTGATGTGATTATACACAAACTAATTATACTGTTGTTGATCTATGTACTGTTAACACGGTCAAGGATAAATACCCGATAAACATATTTAGTGAAGAAGCTCACTTTCTTTTATGGAAATAATACATTGTTATTCATGTAACCTTCAGATATACTTTAAATATTTAAAGTTAAAATATATAGATATGCTTTCACCTTAGTATATGCACAAATACTTTTATCGCATGACTGGAATTCGACATGAGTATGTATTTCAAATAGTTATTGTTTGAATTTGATTTAACTGAAAATAAGTAATATGTATGAATGTTTATAGACATTATTCATTAGGACTACATTTTAAAATGTCACTTAATTAACGGTATTTGTTCACATAGCACGATAAAATTGAAATCAATACCATTTCGAACAATTAACACAAGATTTTTTTATTAAAAAATTATCAATATATTCCGTTACATATATATATATATATATATATATATATATATACATACATACATACATACATATATATATATATATAAATATATATATATATATATATATATATATATATATATATATATATATGTATATATCCTAAATGTATTTAGTAAATTTATACACACGTTTAGAGATGTAAGATGGGCAATTTTTTTATAGATATATAGTCTCAGAAGTTTCATTATAGAGGTACCGGATCTTACTTAAAAGATATAGAATTTATAGAATAGAGAATTCTCGGTTAATGTGAGTTTTCTTCCTTAAGAACATTCAATTCGATTAACGAGCACATGTTCAATTAACGACGACGTTTTTTTTACTATATATACATATATATATATATATATATATATATAAATGTGTGTGTGTGAGTGAGAGTGTATGCTTTAACCACATCTCCTTGTCAAATAAATTTGAATTTATTTATCCAATATTTTACATTAATAATAAATTCTGCTATCGGACGATTTTATACAAATATTTGTACTAATTAACTGAGGGTCTATTACAGGGGTGTTCAACTTTTTCGATAATAAAAGCCACATAAGCTTAACACTTTTCATACATTTCTGAATGTTCAAGAGCTCCAGAAAATATTATTTTAAATTGTATTTATAAATAATAAAAAATACAACTATATAATAGTTTTACTCATCAAAGCAGAATATGTTTAATCTCTACTCTGACGACGTTTTTTGAGTTATCATTTTCGTAGTTAATAGTTTAAAATCTGGTTATAGATTACTACTATAGATTATTAATATAAAAGTTTAAGAAAAATGGTAATGAAACTCAATGTTCTTGCAAGCAGCACAGAGTAATTTTGGGAGCCGCAGTTTACCCACCGTTGATCTATTGTATAGTTACTATCCCTATTTTCATTCAAGAAAATAATAATGACAAAAATGATAATCATAAATTAGCATAAAAAATATTAACTGTTTAACAATATATGGACATATTCAAAACACATTTTGTTAAAGTGATGGATAGATTTTTTTATACATACAACAGCATTAAACAATCATCTTCAAGTATATTAACAAAGAAATACATTTTAATAAGGTTTATTACGCTATTCTTATTTATGTGTTACAGAAATTGACATACAATAAAGTATATTAAAATATATTTTGCAATTCTAATAAATTATGATTATAAATGTATTTAAATGCTATTGTCTTTGTACTTCCCTATTCCGCCTTCCACAAAAATGTTTGCGTGTAACTTACTATGCACATTTTAATACGCGCCTTTCTAAAATGTAACTGTCAAACTTAATAAATTTCTGTGTTACATTTAAAGAGTAGTTCTGAATGAATTCTTATTTAAATAAAACCTGGTACCATTTACTACATTACTTTTTCTATAAGACTTTTATATGTCATTAGTATTACTTTTTGAATTAACAGTGTATTTTAAAACTAATTTACTAATAATATATATATATATATATATATATATATATATATATATATATATATATTCTTTTTATTAAATATAAATAAAATTTAAAATACAATTATAGTCTTTTCGCATTGTAGATAAACTAACTTTCACAAATAAATTTTTATTCCTCACAAGTTATGCAAATTTTCTTTCTAATAATAATAACAGTAATCAATATTTGATTGTTAATTGAACATTATTCTATAAAAAAATGTCCTGGTTGTGAGGAACGCATCGAAATGTAACCCGAAATACCAAGATATAAAATGTAAGGATGGAATAGAACCATACTTAAACCTGAGAATTCAGTCCGATAAAATCAAAGCATTGAATCAATTAATAGTAATGGCCACTAAACATTTTAAAATAATATCAAAAAGCGTTATGTATACCTGCGAACCCACTACAATATGTTCAAATTGTAACTCGGGCGAAGTAAAAGATTTTCATAACGTAATACTTGTCTGTCCCGTACATAAATCTTTTCGAACTAAGTTAATTCTAAAATAAACAACCACAAATTCCAAAAATGCAACAACCACAATTTCCACATGTATATCTTCTCTAACATGTTTGAACAGAAAATCAATGATATCTACTATTTTATCACTACAAAACTGTTAAAAATTAGAGGTCTAAATTTGAAGGAATAACAACTTATTCACATGTTTGTTATTATACCTCTTCTTCTGTTATTATATACCAGCCAACTAAGCAAAAACGTTCGACTGTTCGAAGAAGATATTTTGTGTATCATAATAAATGTTAGTGTTTAAAATGTGTTATTAAATAAAATTAAATAATTATTTAGACGGCAATTAAATAATTATTTAGTTTATCCGAACATTATGTGTTTATATGTACGAATGTAACATAAGACCAAAAGTATTTGTTGTTATATTAAATTTGTTTGTACCCATGTGTATTTGTGTTACATATATATATATATATATATATATATATATATATATATATATATATATATATATATATATATATATATAACATCATGTACAAGTACCAACCTCCTATAATGAATATTTTATTATATATACTGCACTTACTTGCGAAGAATGTGTTTGCCATTTTTTGTCTTCATTAATTCAAATTATCACCAATATCTTCTCTTTCCTACGAATTAGTTCATCTCTCACAAGAACAATTCTGATATTGTAGCTAATTCTCTTCCACAAATTAATTCTTTTTTCAACCCATCAAAAATATTCAATAAATTGATAAAATAAATAATTCATCTGTATTCCCAATCTTGGATTAGTTTAGTTTTGTTGTATGTATATATATATATATATATATATACACGAGGGTAATTTGATAAGTTTGGTAAATTTATGATGTAACTCCACCATTGATTTGGAACGTCACGGCTACCAAGTGCCACTTTTCAAACTAGCATAGGCGAAATTCCAGCCAGTAGCGACGTGTTGTTCACGTTCTACAGTAGTTTGAAGCGAGCATTGTAGTAGTTGTCGCAAAAATGGAAAAAACGAGGCATTTTTGCATCCATTCGTAACAATGGATGAACTTGAGTCGAAGCAGCAATCAAAGTAGTGGATAACGACAGTAAAGTGCGCCAAAGTAGGCGAAGACCATGTTGTCGGTTGTGAAGATGACGGCCATTTTTTTTTGGATTCCGAAGGAATCATCCTGATCGCTACTTAACGAAGGGAAAAATGATAACAGGAGTCTATTACGCAACATTATTGGACCGTTTGAAAGAAGAGCTGAAACGAAAACGGCTAAGATTGGCGCACAAAAAATGTTCTTTCACTAGAACGACCCACAAATCGACCGTCGCAATGGAAAAATAGCATGAATTAGGCTTCGAATTGATTCATCATCAATTCTATTCTCAGAACTTGGCCCCATTCGACTTCTTCCTCTTCCCAAACTTCAAAATTAGACTCGGTGAGAAGAAATTCTCGTCGAATGGGGATATCATCGTGGCCGTTAATGGATATTTTTCAGACTCGCTGGATCAAGTCTGTAGCCGTTAGTGGAGACTATGTTGAGAAATAAAATCGATTTTTTTCCAAAACCGGTGTTTAACTTGTTTTTTACCATACTTATCAAACGGCCAACGTGTATGTATGTATATATATATATATATTAAAAATAATAAAATGCTCACTTATACCTTTTTGTATTAACTGATACTGCAATTCAAAAATACTTTGCTCTCAACAAATTGGTATTCGAAGATATTAAAAAGGGGTGGCGTTTCTGATTGTATCTAAAAAAAATAGAAATATGATAGGAATAAATTTGTTAATATTTATATACATTTGTTACGTACACGTTATTGTTAATATGTATTCTATTAGTATCAATTTTGTATATTCTATAGCTTGAATTTCTATTTATCCAAATTTTTCAAAAGCAAATCGTTTGCTACCATGTTTTTTTTACTAGTTTTAAAAATTGGATATATTAGAATTGTGATATAGATATGAAAAAGAAATAAATTTAAATATCGAGACATTTTAAAATACATAAAATTTATTTTTCAAATATACATGAAAAATATTTTAATTACCACAATGAGTATGAGAAAATTGTAAAACAAGACCCATTTCTGCTTTATGTCCTATTATTTATCCACATGTCATACTAATATTAAAATTTGGATAATTATAAATGAGACAATCCAATTAGTCATTTTCGATATTCAATGAAGCGATTCGCGCATTTTTTATTCAGAAGTGGATAATATTTATTTTTTAAACAGCAATAATAATGAATTTAAAACAATCGACGTCAAAGTAAGAAATATATTCCTATAAACCTGACGTTTTAGAATTACTAGAGTCAAATACACACATATTTTAATATTTATATTTTTTACATCTCCGTAAGGCTGTTTGTTCACATGTATTGTTGTTACACTGACAGTTTATTATTCTGTAAAAAATGTTATTCAATTTAATTATAATAGAAAAATATAGTTTTAAAGTCGATATATTAATATAAATTTAATTGAATATGTAGTTAAATCATATTTTACCTTTATACAGAAATTCTGGATTGGGTTTTGAAAAGGTGCAAATTGTGTGTGTGTTAATTTGTTGGATACTTCTTGTGTGTGGTAACAGACAATGTGTTTATTTTTTATGGAAATTAAATGAAACAAATGTATTTTTTTTAGTAAAACATAAGTATGTTTATTTTAGTAATGAAGGTGTATGAATTTCATTGGTTATATAGGGGTTTTTATAGTTTTATTTAACTTGTTTTTATATATTTTTAAAATAATTTTTCTGTTTATATTTACAATTTGTTTCATACATAAATTCTATTAAAAATATCTAAAAAGAAAAACAACACAATAATAAAATCAATTTCATAAAATGCTATTCTAATAAATACTTTTTTATTGTACTTTTTTACATGCAGCTAATATAAATGTAATGCTGTAAGCTGTATAAATGTAAAACCTATTTTATCTAACTAGTGCTTTCTGCATCTTTTGCAAGTTGTCTGTTTCCAATTAAAACTCTATTGTTTGTATAAGGTACAATGAGAATTAATATTCCTGATATAATAATCCAAAATCCAGCTTGATAAAATGATTGGTCCCATGTTTGTGTGTAATCATATATTAAACCTAAAAAAAACATATGTTTATGTCAAAACAAGAAATATACGATTTAAAGCTAATAAAAATAAGATTATTTTCAATTAAATATAATAAAATATAAGAGATTGAAAATCAATGACTATACTGATTTAATTAGACAAAATAAGTTTTTAAACTCAATTTAAGAAACTGAATTTATTTTTAAACATATTCAAACGTATGTAAGTAAAATTTGAATTGGACTTTATTTGGAACTTTTTATATAAGTATTTCTTATTTTTTTTTTATCTAATATTTGTTTTTATATGGATTTTAAATCGAGTTTAAAATCTGAAAAAGTCATATTTATATTAATAATAAAGTATAATGTATTTTGAAATTAATTATCTAGTACATAGGTCATAATGAAAATTTTGAGTTTACAGAAATAAAACTTATGTTTGATAAAACTGGACTTGTTGATTCTAAAAATATTATTCAATATATTTGCTATATTCTTACACCAATTATCAACATATCATTTTCTGTTTGAGAAGTATTTCAAAAACTGGACTTAAGAAATCATGGATAAACTTTTTAAACTAACATCTATGTATTTTACTTTTTATTGTTAAAAATAGGAAGACATTATAAATTCCCAGTTCATTGCAAGACGGACAGGTTGTTAATTTCATGCATTAATCGTTTAAATAGTTGTTTAATAAACTGTGTGCGAGGACGCGTTGTCATGATGCAACATGATACAACTTCTTGGAAATATTTTTTTTATTATGATGATTATTGTCGACAATTAAGTAGTTGAATACAGTTCAATATTGAAAGTACGACGGTTCTCTAGCACCACCGTGATGACACGACGCTGTAGACTGAAGAACCAAATATTTTTTAACAAACGCAGAGAGTTAATTTTACTTTATAGATTTGCACTGTGTAGAATTTTGTCTTTTTTCCAAATCATAATAGTGGATCCACGTTTCATTGATAACACATCCTGTTGACAGTAACTAATAGTGGAGGATTGTTCGCGTTCTCTCTAATGATGCTTAAATTTCTTTACACGCGATTTTAATATCTTAAAACATGACAATTATGACACATTATCGATGTTCTACCTCAAAACTGAACAACAAAAGATTCTGCTAAAATCATTTATTGTTTAAAGGACAAAAATTCACATAAAAACAACGTTAACTGTTCATTACCTCGACTTCTTATTGTATGTAAAACTTTCAGTATATGGCCTATGTATTTTACAGATTTTCAAAAAGGTATAAAAACACGTCAGGTAACATTTATAAATATATTTGAAAATACTGATCGATATATTATTTCTTCGAAATAAACAAAACATAAATAACAAAAAAATGATGAAGTATACCTGCTAACGGCGGTCCTATTAAATTTCCAATCCCTTGACACATGAGACTTAAACCATAAGCGGTTGTAAACTGATCGATCGGCATTAATTTGATCAAAATTGCTGGAATGAATGAATAACTACTAGCAAAAGTTAAACCAAATATAATACACGAAATGATTAAAAGCACCGAGTTGTTTGTGAATACTGGAATTGCAGCTGTAGATATCCCACAAGCAATTAAACACCAAGCAAATGTTTTTTCAACATTCATCCACGGCTGATCACCAGCCCAACCCAAACCGACCTGAAATTTTTTTTATTTTATTATTTATTTATTTTAACATTTAGGTATAAATATATCACATAAATGTTTAAATGTTATGTACGTCATATTGTATTTTCGAGTTGTAGAAGGTATTGTGATGAAACATGTTTTTAGATATGAACTTCTTTTATACATAAAGTAATCTGCTTTTATAAATGAATATTTAATAACCGAATCCGAGGTTCGCAGCGGAACAGGACTTATCCCAAGCGCGTTCGTTCGTTTTTCTCGAAATTATACGTTTCTAAACGGTGTACATCATATATCAAAAACTATTACAAAAACTACCCGATTGGCTTGAAATTTTGACTCAACATTGTTAATAATATTTTCTATTGGATGACCGGATGATTTTTTGATATGCTTTTCCATTTGTTAATAATAAACAATTATGTGAGTCAAAAATCGACGGTTTTTTAAACGGCTGCCATTTTTAAAATTTTTAAAATTTCAAAAAAGTATCCGGTTATACTAGAGTTCTTACATTATACTACAAGTACATTATTCTGTTTTTGGTGTCAGATCAATGCAGTTGTTGAAATCGTGTACACCGATTGATCATGCATCAGGTGCAGTCCTTTAATTTATTTATAATATCTTCATAGATAGTAAAAAAAATTTAGAAAGCTTGGTCAGGGCATGTCTTTAATGTTTATAAAATTTCAAACATTAATACTCATGACAAAAAAATTATCAAAAATCTTACAACTATTCGAACAGCAAACTTATGCAATTCTCAACTTATTACTCGTCATATTTGATACTATTTGACAATTTTTATTTCTTGAAATGAAAATTTAGAATGAAATATAAGCTTTGATGAAACTGAATACATTTAAAAATTTACGACCGACTACACTATTTCTACGAAGGACTTTCAGCTATGTTTTAAAAAGATTTCGTTATAATAAGTGCATTGTTTTTTTTTTTTTTATTTTGAATGATACGCAATAAAAATTAATACTTGACGAGAATGTGTGTTTTTTAAAATCTATTCTGAATATTTAGGATATACTGAATGTATATTATATTTTCAGTACTTAACTCTAAACATTTTCATTATTATGAACCAGATAAAAATAATCTAGGAGGTAACGGTTATAGCTTACGTTTATAAACATACAAACGTTTTAAATTCAATGTGCAAATGTTGACAGAAAAAATATTATGGAAACATTTGCATATCTGTTACATAAGAAACGTGCCAATTATTATCAGTAAACCAAAACAAGCATTTATATACGTATGTTTTTTTTATGTTAAAAGTATTTATTTTCATATATATTTTGAATGAGAAATATTTGAATTTTATCATGAGAAATGAAATAATTATAGCAACATTATAGCTGATGACGTGTATGAATAGATTTACTACGTTTGTCACATAAACTTAGTGCAAAATAAATTGTTACACTTTAAAGTTTTATGTTACATACATTAAATATTTACTTTACCGTCATTTATTGATAAATAAAATATTTATCTAATTAATTATAAGTAAAACGCAGGTTTACTGACATATTATATGAATAACATCAATAAAAAGAAAACATTAACGTCATTTGGTACAGATATGCTTTTATAAATTTAGTTTCTGATATTATAGATTTGCTTTAGTTGTTTAGTTATTAGTTTCTTCATTCTACTACATTTAAAACTGATGATACGCAATATTAAAATTATAGTCAGTTTCTATTGTATGCGAATAAAAAAGGGTGTTATTTGCAAAAAAAATAAATAAATCAAGCATGCTTATGATATATGGGACAAACTAATATTTACTAATATATAAAAAAAAAACGATAAGGTTAAACATACGGAGATATATGCAAATTTTTGGAGTGCATAATAGCCAGTGGTTGAAAAATTACATTTCAGTGATAAAAAATTGATAAATATGAATATTTAAACATATTTAAATAAAATCTACAATATGCTACAAAATCGAAAATTGAATTAAATTTTATATTTCAATAGAATAATAATTCAAAACGGTTCGTTTTTTTTTTGTATACGGTTGGGAGAACAACAATTAATAATTTATTAATTTTTCCATCACAACCGTATACACCAAATTTGCGAATGTTTATTTCTTGTTTATGGCGACCGAAAATTTTTTTGGTTTTAAATTTAAAGTGTATACTTTTTCAAAATAGAGAATATTAAAATAACACTGAGAGCATTACTTATATTCAGGTTAACCATATACCACCTTTTTAGGATTGAATCTTTAGCTGTATACCGCAATCCGGTTTTTATTAATAACTAATTATTATAATTATGAATTATATTACTAATTATAGAAATTATGCCACCTATTAATTCAATAATAGATTAAATGTTTTAAAAGACAAGTTTTGTTTTAAAACAAAAGCCATCTGGAAAGAAAGAAGCAAAGTAAGAGAAGTTCTTGATTGTAGTCTGAGATGTTCTACATGAAAACATATGTTGTCACTAACATGTCGGATCAAATCTTAATAATTATATATGACTATTTGAAATTTCATACGTATAAGATTCAAATAATATAATAATCAAATTCGCTAGAAAGAATGATATGAAAAAAAAATTAGCAAGATATTCTAATTGTATTGTTAATAAACAAGAACATTTTATGATCAATGATGTTTGCTGATTTAACAGTTTGTAACTTTTTTATGGAATTTCTTAAAAAATAGTTTATTTTCATTGTCTAGAACTGGCGTGTTAACTCTTTTAAGTGCAGTACATTTGACTAAAAACAGACCTTAAAAGTATAAGGCGTTTTTTAACAGGCACCTTGATGCAGTCTAGTAGGCTTTGCCACTGTTCCTAAGCTTCAAGTAACAGCTGCCATTTGTTAGATAAATTAAAGAACTACCAGAAGCCATCTCTTTAAGTGGTTCACAAATTATACCATCGAATTGCATTGTTCCAGTTTTTTTTTTTTAATGGCGGTATAAAAAATATACCATCAAGCAACTGACTAAGCTAGCCGGTGGTATATAGCTATGCGCACCACTAGACTTGAAAGAGTTAAAAGAAAAAATACGGAAAGAAATGGTTAAAATTCCTACAGATGTGCACAAAACGGCTTGCAAAATTGGAAGAACGGTAGTGTTCTTTAACATACACGTTTTATGATACATATTCATATTGTAAATGTAAAAACGAGTAAATGTGTTAAACAGGATAATTAAATGATATTATCCGAGTGGTTTTTTAAATTTTAAATAAAATTGTACATTTTATTCAAGGTTTATAGTTTTATGTATAAGTGTACATATTCAATCGTCAGTCGAAAACTTATCGGTTATAATAGTACGCATTTGTTGTCTGATGTATGTATAAAATTTATTTTTACTGATCGATGAAGTGTTAATTAATCTTGAGTATTATTAAGGTACTTTTCTTAAGTGTATTTGTAGGTACACTTTTTCAAACTACTATATGATTGAACTTTATCTTAAAAATGTAATAGCACAATGTAATATGTGTGTATATAATTATTGAATTAAGTTAATAAGAGAATATATAATTGGAAAGAGAGATAGTAACTTGGTTCCAGTTTGATTGTTGTGAATAATAGATAACAGTCATAGGAACTTAACGATTTAATTACGCTGAGTGCTGTAATTTGACTGGTATAATATGAACGCGAAATATTATACATAGTTTTATTATTGAGAGTTGCTTATTGTTACAAAATTGTAAACAATCCAGTCTAAGTATTTTTTTGTGCTGAGAAATTCATAACAAATGTTTGCAAAATATAATTTACTGATGTGATATACTGTCTGTAAAACATTTCCCTGTGGTACGTGGGTTGACTGTACGTGCTTTACAGTATATGTGTAACTAATACGAATATACAATGCATTCAGGGGTAGATATAAATAAATAAAACATTTAAATACCATTCCAATAGCGTTCATCACTCCAATTAATGAAAGCAACTGTGAAGCATAAGTTTCATCCATGTCATTCTTTAGTAAATGCTCTGCCAAATAAAAATAGGGAATGATGAACCATATGAAGAGTAAAATTGTAGACAAGGACACTAGTAAAAAGTGGAATTCTAAAAACATTGAGAAGTCGAAAGTTTCCTTCATTATTTCTATGTAATCTGTATACCATTTCTGGAAAAAAAATAATACATTTAGATTTTTTTCACAATTTCATATAATCGTTATATAAGTAATTATTAAAATTTCTGTATGATTATTACAAGTGTAACGAACAATTACTGGTAACTACTTTGGATTATTTTCTATTAATATAAATGTTACATTGTATTTTACTGAGATTATGCCTTGAAATAGTATTGAAACAATTTAAATATAAAATAAAATAAAACAATCATTCAGTTTTTACCTGCTCGTTGTCTTTAGAAATTGTTATCATCGAATTTCGGTAAATGTTTGGACATGACGACGCTCTCAATCTATATTTTTTAATATTTAACATTGCACCTCGATACATAACAGAGTTTCTATGCACACGTATGTTTTTAAGATAATTCGTATTCGATACCAAGTTCTTCTTTGTCCATGGTGTCGAATTCATACCCTTACTACACGTGAATACTGTATTCATTCTTGACGGCACCTGAATATTCTTTGCATTGTTCTTATTATGTGCTTCAATCAATGGCATTATTTGTTCAGTGATCGTTTCTTCTTCATCTAATAATTTTTCTTCGGCAATTGGTTCTGCTTGTGGTTTAGTTGGTTTCACTTTCATCGACATTGTGATAAGAACTCTCGAAGGTATACCGTTTCCGATTTTATTTAAACCTTTATCGGAACTACTTCGACATAAAAGAAGCGATGGATAATTTTCAAGAATAACATTGTATAAATGTCTGTTTGCCGATAATTGTTCTAATACTTCGTATGGAACCTAAATGAAGAAAAAATCCACATATATATATATATATATATATATATATATATATATATGGATTATATTATATAATGTAATTATATGGATATATAATTACATTATTTTTTTACATTTATTAAATACTTTGACTTTTTCTCAATTTAAGTGCGTTTTTGGTATAATTTTTTAATCATTGTCATGTCTATAAAGAATTAACTACTAAACTAACTAATATTTACAAAGAATTTAAGATGAATTATTATATTACTATTATTTTTATTGAAATGAAAAATATTCTAAAATAATTCTGACACTGTGGCTAAATTCGTGATCAAAAATGAATTTTCTTTTATCCCATAAACTATATCAACATTTTTCGATCAAAAATCTTCAATAAATTATTATTAATTATATTCGACCGTTGCTTATGTGGATTTTGATGACAACACAATCATTCTCAGAGCTCCAATTTACCCAAAATCTGATATTTCGGTAATAAAGAGTTTGTAGCTTCATGTAATCCAAAAAGACAAATGAGATGATTGATTCTTTTAATGGCATGTCTTGGTTCATTTATGTTGTTGATAGTTAAACTTGAATGCATGTATGTATACATATATTTAATTTCACAAAGAGTTTACAAAAGAAAATAGTTCATGTTATCTAATATGTTATATATATATATATATATATATATATATATATATATATATATATATATATATATATATACGTATGTATGTATTCATGTATTCATATATGATAAAATATGCTAATACAATGAATAATTATATTTTTAAATTAAAAATATGAAGATAGTGGATGGAAAATATGAAGATAATAGAAACATGAACAACATGTAATTTCGATGAATTTTTTTAATAACATTTCCTTGTAAAGAAGCCACTTACATATATCAAAAGTTGTATCGCATAAAAATAATTAAGTACTATTCTTATAACATAACAGTAATTAACTGTTGATTAAATTATATCGATAATTATTTACATTGATATAATATTTTTCCACACTTATAAATACTTGAAATTCACTGATTCGTTAAATGAATATTTGATTATGTTTAATTCGTGTGTAGTATAAAAAACTACAATCTTCAAACGTTTAAATATACATAAAAATGTATCTTACCTTTTCACTTTGTTTTATGTACGTCGGCAAATTTATTACAGATCTTGAATTAAAATCTCTATCATTATTTTCATCTTGTTGTTGATTCTCCATAGATGTTGCCAATGTTGTTAGAATATATTCAGGAGTTTGTCCTTTTTTCAACAGTTCTCGGATTTCTTCGACACCGGGGAAGTTTGCTTCGGTTCCTACCGACTTCCTAGATATTGATGTGTAACTCGAAGCAGCTCTTATAGATTTAGTAACTGAAGCAGCTTGCTTACTTTGTTCGAGAATGAACCATTTTGGATCTCTCATTAAACACCCGCATACGCACATGTTTAAAAATGTCCCAGCGAGTAAAAGGGTAGTTCCTCGCCAGCCATATTCCTTAATGAAAAACTGTGTCATTGGCGCATATAAAAATGTTCCAATACCAGTTCCACAAGCGCCAAGTCCTGTTGCTAGTGTACGCTTTTTATCGAACCAGTAGGCTATCGATACGACAGCTGTTACGTAACACAGACCTAAACCTAATCCAGCGATGACTCCAAACGTAACATACATGACTTCAATCGATTTAACGCGAGAGCTTATTATGAATCCGATCCCAGATATCAATCCGCCTAACATAGTCATTTTTCTACATCCATATTTATCGACCAATGTACTCATTACAGGACCAGAGAGCAACGGAACAGCCATAAAAAGTGAACCAATCCATGCGGTTTTAGATTTACTTTCTTCGAACTCATACAGAAATTCAACATAAAGTAGACCAAAAGAAAAACTTATACCATCTGCAACCATTGATATCACGAATGAACTGAAAACGACTACCCATCCCCATCCTCCGTCGGGAATTTTCGGGCTTTCCTCGTCAATATTGTCATACTTTCTAGTATCATCGAAACTACTTTCAGATGACGAAATGATACTGTCTTTATCATCATCGTTCATAAATCTTACACATTCGCAACTCGAATGGTCGGTTATTTCGATGACCGTTTCTTTTATCGACTCTAGTGAATCTACACTATCGGTTCTATTTTTTAAATGTTTCGATTTTTCGTTACTTTCATTTTTAATTAAATCTTTACCTTCTGTGACGCTTAGCCTCTGAATGACAGTATTTGTTTGCAATTCGATGCTCGATGCTTGCGAATACGGTAAACTATCTGGAGAACTAGTCCTTGTAGGACTATCGACACCGATTCCAGAACTAGTATTCGAAGGTGAAAGAGATATTTCTGAAGCGGTTACAAAATTTTCTGTACTTTGTTGCAACGAAAGAATATCTTCAGATGCCGGTACATGCGAAGGACTCTTTTTATCAGTCAGTATATTTATGACTGTTGGATTATCGGATTCTTTAACAAACGTTTCATGGTTCATTTTTTGTTAAAATTGATTAAATTTATATTCAAATACACTTTGAAATTTGTATAATAATAGTATACTATCAAAATATTCGCTTTATCTATACAAATTATGAAAAATAAATATTAATTCAATACAATTTTTATAAAATAACGTTAAAAGCTCAATATTCAAAAAAAGAACACGCAAACTGATTTTTATCAATTTAATTTACTATAACGTATTAAATTCCAATCTAAATAAAGTCAACCTCTTGCAACATACAAATAATATATTTATTCATATTCTTTCTTCATTAAATAATCGGAATTTCAAATTTCTTCGAACGATACACGCTGAAATATATTCTACTTCTGATCGAAGAAAGTGATTAATTTCAATATAGGCGTTTTCATCGACTTTAATCAGGGTTCTTTTGATATCGGTAATTTGTTCTATTGGGTCTTCGTCGAAAAATTGAAACTAATATCCCCTTAAGGGGTTTTTGGCAAAAGGCAACTGTTACGAAATATGCTTCTTCACAGATCATCAATTACCGGCCAAATAGGGCACGGTTTCAAAAAGAAGGTAATTTTTGATGATTTTTAATGACGAGTGCCACAAAATCTTCTCACTCCTTGCGTTTCGAAAACGATAATACTGTACTTTATCTACCTACTATTTTAGTATATTTAATTAATTACTCTTCAATGATTTTATAAATATATTCAATGAACGGACTTGCACTTCTATGGAGGAAATCTGAAACAAAAAGGAAATTATAACAAAAATATTAATTTACACTATTAATATAAAAAAAATAATTATCAGTTATCATTAAATTATAAATAAAATCTCTTAAATCTATATATACAATCAAATAAGTCAACTTTACATCACTATATCTAAAATATGAAAAATTAAGATATGACAGCATAACAGTTTTCTAGTATTATTTCAAAAAAAATATCTGTAGAGTTAGGCTTCTACTTTTCCATTGATATTAACATTATTTTTAATTAGTTGCCATAATATAACGATTAACAACTGTTTTATTTATATTCATATATATATATATATATATAATTATAGAATACTATAGAAAAGTTTATTACAAAAATCAAAAAAAATGTTGTATATGTAATAAATATTTATGTAATATAATGTAGCTATATAATAAGTATTTATTAAATAATTTATTCGTATCTTCGCTATATCATATGCAAAACTCACATGTGAGTAAAACATGAATGGCCAATGACCGACATGTCATCTGTCAATAAATAATTAACTTTCTATTTCTTATCATTCAGTCTGCTTAAATAGAAATAATTTTATTTCGCAATTAATTTGGATCTCATATTAACATGTGTCGTAGTGCCACAGTAATCTTAATATTCAGTTATGAAATAATTTTTAAATGGAAAATTATTAAATGGATTTAAATAAACATTCGTTGAAAAAAAATAAGAAGAATGCATTCTTTCAAATAGAAGAGTAAGTGTGAGTGTAATGTTATCTGTTATGCAAAATAAATGTGATTCAATAATTTTTCCTTTAGATCACTTTTCATGAAAAAATAACTTGTCATAAGCCTAATAAGCAATATCATTTTATAGCTTGTTTGTCGCAAGGGTCCAAGGGATCCATTTTTTGATGAAGTAATGATAATACACACACACTGATATATATATATATATATATATATATATATATATATATATATATATATATATATCCGGTTATTATAATCACGGATAATGTTATCAATCGGCTATTGTTATCATAGTCAATCGATGCAGACAAACGACAGACAACATTTGATAAATTTTATGTTGTTTTCAAAATTAGCAGTTTATAATAAATGTAGCATATATAAATATGTAATGTTATATTAAGTGTACAATTTGTGATAAATATAAATTTTACAAATTGTCATCATTGTTTGTAATAAATTGAGTCCTATAATGAAAATTTTTTATTCTCTATTTAATGATATCATCCAGTTATTGTTACTAAACTTTGCAAGTACCAAAGTAATCATAATAATCAGATTTCACTGTGTGTGCGTATATATATATATATATATATATATATATATATATATATATATATATATATATATATATATATATATAAATAAATAATGCGCAGGATATATTTAAATTTTATTTGATTTTTTAAAATGTTAGTATTTATAAGAACATTTAAAAATTAATTGAAAAAAATAAGGCGCAATTATAACCAGTTGCAATATAGTGCGCAATTATAATTAGTTATTGCTTAACCTTTTAAATAATTTAAAAGGCCATTATCCTAGTTTATTTCATGATCTGTCAAGATTTTCCGATGGTTTGTCATGTTGTTTGTTTTTCATGAATCAAATGAAATATCTCCCTGAAGTGTATATACGTCTTCGTGAAAATAATAATACTGCCCCATTTTTGTATGAAGTAGAAGGAAATTTACAATGCGGCGCCACCATTATGCTTTGCGTCGTCTTGAGCTTCTTGGCGCCTTTGTATGTCGAACACATTGGCGTGGTCCGGATTAAGATATTTTATATATGTGTGTATATATATATATATATATATATATATATATATATATATAATTATTTAGGACAATTTATTACGAAGAATATATTATTCATTGAACAAATTACAAACTGCAACGCAAAAAATTGAATCGAGTGAATTTGGACGGGCCGCTTCATACCTAAATTAACGTTTCTACTTTGGGGGAAAAAAATGATCGATCAGTGCATTCTCTCTTTATTTTCAGAAGTAAAATATAGTTCTTATATGAAAAATGTGATTCAACAAGTGTGGACAACAAAGAAAAGAATGCAAATATGGTTGTATTTTTATAATAAGAAAAGAATTTAGCACATACTACATGGAGAAAAGACAATAGATTGATAACAAAATTTATTAATTGATGGCTAAGAAAAATAAAAATATCTCTAAAGAAAGAAACAACAGCTGGTTGAGATAAGGCGATTATTTGATGTAACGAAAATGTATTCAAAAAGGCCTTAGATCGTTCAAATTGGAGAAAAAAATAAACAAGCGTTTGTCTAATAATAAAATTAATATATTGTCAGATGCTGAAAATTATTTTATACTTCCTAAGAGTATCGTATTGATTTAAACATAACTACGGCTGTTTATAAAATTACTCCTGTTGTAATTTAGATTCTTAACAGCATACACAAACGTTTTCATTGAATTTTCTAATTTTACTCTACGATTCTTTGTTATTTTTGTATTCGTTTCTAAGAAAATTTTAATTATATTTTAAATGTAAATTAAATAAATTGCAACACACTGATTCAGTGTACTGAACGTAACCGTTAAATATAATATTTCTGTTGCAATTACCATTAACTTAAAATAACTTGATTCAATGTTAGTAATGGGCTGTGTGCCAATAATATATTTCTGAATACGGAAACATACGTGAATAACATGACCAGTATGGAATATTTCATCTCAAGTCGATTAACATAGTAGTTCTTTTATCGCAACACGATTTTACTTAATTGAAATATAATTGGCTGATCTTGACGAATAATTAGATTTCGATTCGAGACTTTTCGTTTCATATATACCAACTGGCAATACAAAATTATATCACATTCGCAACGTCATACTATTGTCTGAAAAATACGACACATGCAGTGTTTTCTAGCAAAGTTCAGTTTTAATTTAATCGATACAACAGTATTACGTCAAACTAAAAGACCTTGTAGTGGATTTTAATGATTTCACGAATTTTTATGCATTTAATTTACTTCTGCAAAGTAGAACTGTTGTAAACACACACAGATTGTCAAAATTAGTTTTCTCTTCGATATTTAACCCATGCACGTGTTTTTAATGTAAAAATGCATAACATTTCATGTGACTATTGTTATTAAAAGGTCATCGGGACAAATTTCAAGGATGTACATTATGTGACTCAGTGATATGTTTTTTACACAATTGCGTTATAAAAAAACAACAAATACATAAAGTAATCACTCGTTTTCATATAAAAAAGTTATTATTAAAAAATATATTTTTTTTAGAAAGTAAAAAGTTAATTGAAATACGAGATGAGTTATTACATACATACATACATACATATATATATATATATATATATATATATATGTATATATATATATACATATATGTAACATAAACATATTAATAATTTGAAAACGATTGCTATCAATTAAATAGAATCATAATTTTGGCTGGAACTTGTATTTTGTCAGTCTATCAATACAATGGCAAATGAACATCTTCATTTTGTATCCACTGTCGGTATTATTTTTTAATTCGTGTTACATAAAGTCAATGTTACTAATCGTCCCGATTTAGTCAGTATTTTCTCAGAACTATATCCCCCTTTCACAATTAACATTTCAGAATTCCGAAAGTTCAATTAAAAAAACTAAAAATTAATTAAAAAATATACTTCGATTAAGACAAGTCCAATTTTTAAAATGCAATGTAAAAAGTTTGAGCATTTTTGAAACAGAAAGTGTTTGTTATTAAGCTACTATTAGTAAAAAATATTGACAATAATTATAATATCTGTCTATCTTCTTTTATTTATATATATATATATATATATATATATATATATATATATATGTATGTGTATGTATATGTATGCAATTATATAAACATGCCTATGGTTTATCATATGACGAAAGATTAATTTATCGAACAACAAGGATACATTTATTATTTAGAACTGATATATATATATATATATATATATATATATATATACATATATATATATATATACATAATGTGGGGTATTGCACGCGTACTGCACATACTTCCAGCTAGCGTCGTATAGCCTCTCTTACCCAATTCCAACTCTCAAGTGGTTAACACTGGTAACCTGAGTAACTTCATTCAAGATTGGATAACCTTGATGATGATAGGGGTCAGGGCTAGCAAGAGAGGGAGAATAGTCCCCCAAAAATGGGATCGGGCGTGGGACTAACAACCCTACCTCGTAAAACAACAAACGTTACAGAACCTCACAATAAGCTTTTGACAGCGGATGGATGTAACGGCAAACAACCATTAATACGGAATTTGGATTTATAGATAATGTAGAGAAGAATACAGTAGAACTGTTGGGAGTAAGGAACTGGAGAAGAATTGCCAAGGAGAGGGATGTTTGGAGGTAGAAAATTGAGGAGGCCAATGATCGATTTATGCTGAAGTACCATCGAAAAAGAAGAATACATGTATATATATATATATATATATATATAAATGCTGGGAGGCTTCGCCCCCTGCTCGCTGCGCTCACAAATCATAGGGCTCGCTTGCGTTCGCCAATTGTCAATTATAAGCATGAACATGTAACCGAATGAAACAATAAACATATTTGAGTATCATTGAAGCCACGTCTAGAAGCTAAGTCGACGCATCATGAATTTGTATATATATTTAATATATATGTTAGTATGTCTATATAAACATTCTCGCCGATAGTTTATTTTTTGAAACATGTTATTTTATAGTGTTTTGTGGATAATTTTGATTATATATATATATATATATATATATATATATATATATATATATACACACTCAACTCTCATAACACTGTGCAAAAATTAGGACAACCCTCCTATAATACGGACCGATATAGCAGGATTTAATGATCTTGGACAACCCTCATATAGTACAAATGTTTCCATCACACTGTTTTGGTTAACAAACACAGGGAATTTCCCTTGTATACATTATAACGCGAAGTCTGTGCGTCGCTGTTCTTGAAAACTAATTCAGTAGACGTTTTCTTGTTCATAAATTCAGACACACACGGAGAACACGGTTTCGATGTAACACGGAACACATTCCGGTGATTTGTATTACTTCTAGGTTTCGTTTAACACGGTTTCGATACACAGCACGGAACGAATTAACAGTGTTATAAGAGTGTTGACTATATATGTGTGGATGTATGTACGTGTATATATATGTGTATATATATATATATATATATATATATATATAAATTTAAAATACAGGAATACCTCGATTTAAGACGCTTCGTTTAAAGTCGTTTCACACTTAAGTCATAAAAAAATTCCCACCTCGGCTCGACATTATTTCGCCTCGATATTTATTATTGCCTACCACCATCACTTCAGATGAAAGCATGAATTAATTAAAAACTGAAATTAACAAATACATACATATGTATAGTATTCTTGCGAAATATATTTCTATATTGTACATATAAAAATGTATATTAATTTGTAAATAAACTTCCATAATATACATATATCAGTATGTACATACATTATTCCAAATTATGTGATTTCAATTTTGCTTGGCATACTCGTTTATATTATTTGGTCCGATTTAAGTTGTTTCAAGTTGAGTCGCAATCTGCGGAACGTAACCGTGCTGTAAATCGGGATATTCCTGTATATTACTTTTTTATTAAAATAGACATTTTTTTTGAGGGAAAACGATCACCTTGAAAGTCATTATTCGTCTTTTAAAATACATTTCTGCCATAACAGGCGCATTTTATCTCAAAGTATTGAAAAACATATATAAACTCAATGAGAATCAAACCCAAAGTAGAATTCTTCACAGGTTACTAACATTCAAGTGAGGTGTGTTGTTTTAGAATAAACGCAGTCATAAAGTCACTAATCAGACGCTTGTTATATTATTAATATATAATTTTATTGATATCTAAGAATGAAAAATAGAATTTTAGACGTCAATATTTTTTCGTGAATTAATAATTTCAGTTAAATATTCAATAAATGTTCTAGTAAATACTGAAATAAATTCAAGTAAATAAATCGGACACTAATGCCTGAGCTGTCGAAGTGCCCTATGACCTCAATAACCAACCATCGAGTAAATAGACAAAATTTTACGACATAAATAATAATAAATATTTTTTTATATGCGCTGTTTTATTAATGTTATTTATTTACATGAGGAAATTATCTGTCCGTGACGATATATTGTGTTTTTAATTTTAGTTTTCACTTTCGTGTTTAGTCAATATGTGATTTTATTTTAAGATATTAGAGGTGTATGTTCAAACTCCAACGAATATTTTCAGATTAAATCCAGTGACCATTCGGAATAACCTTGTTTTACTGCGGTACATTAAGTATTATATATATATACATATACAAATATATATATATATATATATATATATATATATATATATATATATATATATATATACACACACACATACATATACATAGATATTATTTGTTGCAAAAATAAACGAAAATAAAAAAGAATTCAGTTGTGTATTTTTGTAAAATGCAAACAAATGTATTTACCATAAATAATAAATCCGAAAAAATACCTGTTATGCTATAAAATATATTTTTTAAAAAACAATATTAAAATGCTCAATAAATTAAACATAGTCACGGAAATATCAGGTGCACGCGACTTTTCGTACAAATAATACTAATTTACTTCCGTACTGATAATAATAAAAACAAAAATAGATCTTGCATGTTGTTTGGAAGTTGATTCACATAATCAAAAAAAAGGAAATCATTTTGGAATCGGCATTCATTTCTTTCTTTAGCCTAATATGTTTACAATCTTAAACATTATAAAACTTCAACATTATACTTTAAATATTTTTATTTAATATTTTTATGGATTCAATAACGCTATCATGCTCAAGTGAATAATCCATTGCGTTATGAAACGATGTGTCGTGAGTTTTAATCCGAATTATGGTATTATCATATTTATTTTTGAAATAATTGAAAGTGATTATTTCAAAAATAAAAAAAATATATACAAAATTTTAATTAAAATAATAAATAATTTTATATATAGAGAGAGACAGAGAGAAATGGAAGGGTGGAAGGGAAGGGAGGGGTGGAAGGGAAGGGAGGGATAGAGAGGGGAGAGATCAAAATACGATAAAATACTAGTATATGTGATGGGAGGAGATAAGATTTTGAAAAAGAAATGTTACTGTTTGGGCTGCTTATAAAATTTTAAAAAAATAGGCGTTTCATTTGAACAAGTAGGATATTTGTTGATATTGAGTACTTCTAGTAGTGTGAATAATATAATTAAAAGATAAATAAATAAAATGTAGCATTTTCAAACGACTTTCAAAGATATTAATTAATATTTAATATACAGTGTTTTTTATGCAAGTTTAAGACATTTCAATCATAAAGATGGGGAATGTTTTATTACCATGGAAGATAGTGGGTAAATAATTGCTTTAATTTATTCTACATTTTACGAATTTGAATGAAAAAGTAAAATAAAAGCGAAGGGTAAATGTATAATTAAGCGCCTGTTTGGAAAATAGTGGATATCTTATTACCCATTGTCACAAATCAGGAATGAAAGAGAGGTATGAAATAAAAAAAATTATTACCGTTGGACAAATTTTGAAAAAAGAATCAAATAAAAACTGTTTATAAACATACAAAAGGAATTTTCAAAAACAATAAGGAATGAACTTATTAGGAAATCGACACAGATACACAGACATATATATACATATATATATATATATATATATATATATATATATATATATATATATATATATGAAAAATTACTTCTAAATACTTTCAAAACTAGATGTTCTTGTGACTCTTAATAAAATTTTTGTCTGCAGTAAAATATTTTTTATATTAATATTTATTAAACATTCTATAATTATATTTATCTTTTATAAAATTTATATGCGACTTTTATGAAATATTGTTACTTGTTTTGTTGTGAAAAATAGTACAAGAAAAATATTCACATGACAATGACATATCATATAAATTTTATAGATTTACAATACGTACACTTTTTTATTTAATTACGCTAGTAAACGTTCTACATAAAATGTAAATTTATCTTAAATGTCACACGTTATATGATATATTCTATGACATTTATATATTTTATAAAACAAATGTGAGGATGAGTATAATTAATTTTTTATACTTGAAATGTACATTATACAATATATTTTTAATTTTATAGATGTGTATTTAACAAATAACAACATAAGAAGCTAATAAGAAAATTATATTTATTTAAAAAATAGGGGACATGTATGTTGCATTCTTAAGTAATATTTAGACAAGATACACGAAGAAAAAATAATGATTAAAATTTAGAGACCTTAGATAGGAACATTTCATTTTAACTACACTGCTTAAATATAGTTCGCAATAAGAAAATTATTTCCGGACATTGTATCCCAAAATATACATACCGATTTGATACAGTTATGAAACAATTTATGTACTGTTTATTTGAATATTAGTATATATGACGAACTATTCGGCACAGTATCAACAATATACCGAATTTATAAATAAACAATGTATGTGCTAATAAAAATCAAAGCTCTAAGTAGCAAACATGTCCATTACAATTTTAAGGCGTGTTTATGTTAGTCAATGAAGAAAATTAAGAACTAAAAATAAAATAATAAAATATAAATCACAAACTCTCTACTGAGGGCATTGGTCTTTTCAAAATAGTTTTCAACTTGAATAACAAGAAACAAAAGAAATATTTGACTTTATTTGCTAAAAAAAAAAAAATAAAATGGAAGAAAAATGATTTTAATAAATCACTCAATATGTTTATTTGTGCTAAACTAGTATCAAGGATGGATATTTGACGGAAATTGGCAAGAAAGTAATAAGATAACGTTTGTCTGGACGAAATGACATAATATTTAAGTTTTCAATCAATGTATTTTATGTATCCTTAATTAAAAAATTGAAATATCGACATTGAATACCTATTAAAGTTAGTTTAAATATGAAAGACATAAAAAGGTATGTTTTTTTAGAAATAACAAAGAGAAATACAAGAAAATAGAATGTTTATAAAAAAAATAAGAGTAATGTATAATAAAAGTCATGATTATTAAGTGGAAATGGGTGGGGTATATAGTAAAAACAGAAGATTGCAGATAGATAAGAGAAATTATTTATCGAATCCCAAGAAATGTAGAATAGTTTAGAAAAACGAATCAATAAATGGAATAAAGATATCGTAAAATCTAAAATCAGAAATGTGTAAAGACAGGAGTAAAACTGGATGATACCTTTATTTAGCACATTATATAGCAATTATGAAAACCGGAAAGTAATGATAATGATATATATATATATATATATATATATATATATATATATATATACACACACATTAGAACAATTAAGGGTGATGGAAGCTGCTAACCCCCACTATGTAAACGATCAAAACAACTGTTTTCCATTAGTGCTTTTAGATTTGGGCTCTTGTACTATAATCAATAGGACTTAATTAATATTGACCTTTAATCGTTATAAAGTGATTCCTTACTTGATGGTTTCAAAAAATCACAATATTTTTTTTAATATATATATATATATATATATATATATATAAATATATCTCGCAGAGTAATGTACTTAAAAGCTTTTATTATTTTTATGTTAGCCTTATTTTCATACAATTTATGTATTAAAATAATAAAATGTCTTCAAATCGGAATAATTTTAATCTGATACATACAAGGAATAGTCTTTAATCTGACACATTTTTGATTCAGCTTAAACTGATAGCCGCGACTGGCTATGAATACTTTATCAAGGTACATGTAATAAGAAATAATGTGTATCTTTATGATAAGACAATGACAAATGTTTGTTCAGCTAATTTCATAGTTTTTCGACGAAATGTTATATTGGATAGCATGCAATTTTTTATCATTAACAAGAAATGAACGTAAACTTCATGAATATATATATATATATATATATATATATATATATATATATATATATATATATTATAATAAATATAATATTTATGTAATAATTAGCAATATTAATGTATATGAGAGTGCGAAAACATAATCATTTATAATTTTAAATTTTAATACATTTGGCTAGCAAAATTTCAGACGACAACCTTGTAATATTGGCAACACTTCGAGAATAAACTTTTAATTATAGTGCTTATTATATACAATGTAAATAAATATATATATATATATATATATATATATATATATATATATATATATATAAAGAGAGAGAGAGAGAGAAAGTTCATTATATTAAACGTATTCTAATATTGAACACATCAAAACAATGTTTACTAGATGTATGTGATCTATTCTAAGATTTTCGAAGAAAAATATATAGTTGACATTTACGTCATTTAGAAATTTAGATACAGGTTAAATCGCTGTGAGTAAAAATAAAATATACCTTAATACCTTGACTGAAGTAAATTCAACGTATAACTTAGAGGAATGTCAATCTGTTGCGTAAGTACTCAGAATATAAGTAGAATATTTATATATAATTACAAAGTATTTTAAGTTTTCTTTTCTGTTAACATCTGATGATCTGGCAAAACAATTTAATGAATGAATATTGGACTTTTAGACGAGAATATATATATATATAATAATAATAATAAATAATAATACTCTATTAAATAGTTATTTTTCATTTTTTTACTATGTGAATCATTTATGCAGATATTTCAATTCACTAAATTGGAAAATGTACTGTAAATATATATTGTTAGTTGTAATTAGGAAGAAATATACTAGAAAAAAAAACATTGTATTGTACGATCGTTACACAAGTATTCATATCTAAATTTTTGAATAAATTGCAATAAATGCATCCTACCAATACTTTTTTCAGACTAAAGATGTACAATAAATATTAATACATACAAAATAAAATATTAGTTCAATAAACCCCCGATATCCTGGAAATAGTTTATCGGGACAGATAAGAATACATTTTAGTGCACGGACTAAATCGTCATTATGGTTTGCAAGAAAGCATACATATTTTGATGTGATGAGGCTAGTATTGGAAGAAAAGGTGGATGAAGAAATAGATATATGAAGAATATCAAACAATATAATATAAAATATAATGTATTAATTGGACTAATACACTGAAAGACAGTAAAATAAAAATGTTATCCAATTAGGAGAAAAACCTATAAGACACACGAGGATTCTGATTAATCCGAAGTTTCATACTGTTCTCAGAGCAGCTGAAAAGACTGAGACCATACAAGAAAATATCCAAGATTGTCTTGAATCCAATGAAGAATACAGTGGATTACAGTTACTGATCGAGGAAGAAATCGCTGTACATATTATTAAAAAATCTATTTTCGAAGAAGAGATAGACAATGAATTAGATGAACTAGATGATCAAAAGAATATATAAAAAAAAGAACTCTTTAGTAGTACAAGATATAATGTTGATACTGTAATCAGTTATGTGGAGTTTTCATCAAATCGAGGATTACTGACCAAGCACTTAAGAACGAAGAAGTAGATCATAAAAAATAGAAATAGAAGTCTATTCAGACAAAACTTAAGATTGTTTATACTCTTACTATTCGATCCAATAGTAATTTATATTTGTCAAAAGTATATCAATGAACAAATGGCGTTTTTATTTTATAGAAAGACTCGATAGTGATTATTCGTGTATTATAAATGTTACATTTGTGTACTATTTACATCGTTACATTTTCCTTCTGTTTGTATTGTATATTTTTTTTATTTTTTAGAGGTATATTTTGCTTTACTAATCTGGATTATCGCTTAACTCAGATGACCTCTCACGCTAGTTAGTTAAAAGAAAGGTTTTACTAAGTTTGTTTATTCAGTGCTAATAAGTAAATATGTAAATATGAAAACATTTTCTATAGTATGTAATTTAGATTTTTACGGAACATTTAAGCATTTATTAAACAGATTTTTTCCAAAAATAGTTTTGTAGTTCCTTCCAATAACTATTTAATAATTTATTTCATTTATAACTTCATTCATTATATTAAATACAACTAAAAAAAACTAAAATTTTGGTACTGTGTCTATCTATCTATCTATATATACATATATATATATATATATATATATATATATATATATATAAACATTGTTAAATAAATATGTTCGAAATAGAATTTTTCAGAAAAATTAAAAATTAATCTTCTGAAATTCCTTAAAACCTTTTCAGTAATTATGATAATTGAATACGTTAATAAATATATTTAACAAAAAATACATTAACGTTTTTGTATCCTTTATAAAATGAAATATAAAAAATAAAACAGTATTTTACGTGTCTATATTATTTTTGTTATATAGAAACTCTTTTGGAAATGAAATCAAGTAATTGAATAATTGAAACGCGATAATAACTAGAAAAAACTCCTTCCAAAAAAGATAAAAACTGGACAAAACTGAAATAATAATAGCTATTCGTCAATGTATCTTTATATAATAAACGATAATTGTAGAAAATAATAAATTAATTACAGAGTAAGGTGTTTACGATGGTTTAATTTCTTTTTTAAATATTTTCATTATATGAACGGATTTAAAAATGCTAGATACTTAAGATCTCTTAATTTATCTGAAAATGTATGTACGTAAAATTAAATAAGTATTAAGAGAATAAAGCAACTTTAATTTGAAAAAAAAATCATAAATAAGCACAATTTAATTACGATTCACGATAAAATGTGTTCTTATTTTGAACTAATTCTCTTTTTGGAAAAAGAATTAGCTGAACTAAGAATTAAGATATTTTTTTAATAATGCTGTTTTATTATAACAAATAATATAAACACATCTTTTTTAACTTCTCAGGTACTGAATAATTTTTACAGTTTATAATAAAAAGTGAGAAGTTAATATGAAATTATATATTAATAATATAAAAATCTGAAAGGAAATAAATATTACCTTTAGTCTATTATTACAATATAAATAGGAAATACAAAAATTGAAATCTTATTTGACATGCCTTTCTTAAATGTCTATCAATTAATATTCTAAATTTGTCGAGATATAGAAGAAAATAATGGTAAAATAGTAACAATTATTTTTTATAGAAAAAACTAGGTTGACGTTACTTAAATTTACTGATTATTAATTTTCTTGTTGTATTAAAAATATATATTAATTAAAATTATTTTCATATAAAATTATTTATATAAGATTATCTATCAATTCATACATCAGTTAAAGTATTATATCACACACTTATCAATAAATAAACAATTTCTTTAGTAATGCCATGTCTTTTTTATTTCATTCTTAAGTGCACTTGAAAATGTTGATATTTACATAAGTGTAGACAAATTTTATTATATATATATATATATATATATATATATATATATATAAATATATGTATATATATATAAATATATGTATATATATATATATATATATATATATATATATATATATAGGGTGAGGGTAGAGACTATTTTAGAACAATTCAATACTAAAATACAATTGAACAAAAATATTAAATAAAAAAGTACATGATACTTTCAATATTATCATGTAGAAGTCTACATTGAATCACCTCTCTCTGTATATACTCATTTAAAAGTAAATGTAAAAATATAACATTGTTAGTTATTGTTCATATATATATACATATATATATATATATATATATATATATATATATATATACATTTAAAAATAAATGTAAAAATATAACCTTGTTAGTTAATATTCAAATAATGTCTCATCTGATAAATACAATCGTTTTGATTACAATAACATATATGTATTTTTTTTAATAGTAAAATGATTAAAATTATGTACATACGAGTATTTCAGAACTCACGTAAAAACAGTCTGTAAATTAGAATACAGATTCCGGGATAGAAAATGAATTCTACTTAAAAGAGTCAGTAATTTTTTACAACGTCGAGTTGAAGTCTGCATATAAAAAATGATATTTTAAATATTTATTGTAAAATTATTTAACTAAATACATTTATTTATTCAAGTGTCATATTTTTAAAGTAAAATTGGAAAATTTACTTGATGTAAAATTAAATAAAGGAAATTCCTTCACTATGAAAGGAAAATGAAACAATAAGGGTCTCTTACAAAACGTTGCAGATCACATACGTTTTCTCTCTCTCTCTCTCTCTATATATATATATATATATTCAGATACACATTTTATGCTTTCATGTTCATATATATATATATATATATATATATATATATATATATATATATATAATTAGTTTTAATTATTTATGAACAATGTATTCCAACATTTAATACTATTAATTTATTTTAATTTTCAGACAATACACAATTATGGCAATTAAAATGTACTCCAATATGTAAAACAAATGACCGATCAACATACTATGTTTAGTTTCATTGTATTATACTGTGATTATAATAATACAGAAATAATGTTTATTCTCTAACTCAGAACAATCGAACACTAACAATTACAAACAGAAGTACAATTTTAGTCGTTCGTTAAAAATAAGATATGAAAGAAGTAAATACGTTAGGATGACAGATATTTAATAAATATATATATATATATATATATATATATATATATATACAGATTATAAAAAGACTACGCTAAAAAATGTCTCGTCTTATGTAATATAGATCATTGTAAAAAATGTACTTTAATTTTAATACATGATTTATCATAAAATGAATCTATGATACTTAGAATAGTTAAGATCTTATTAATAATTAAGTTAGGTCAAGATTATTTTAAAAAATGAGTAATATTAATACCGAGTTAAGATATGATGGTATAGACTCAGGAATTTACTAGAAAAAAATTATATATAAAAACATATCTATAAGAAGAAAATAAGGATTAGTTTAGAATTTTAAGATTTTATCGTAAATTACAGTTAGTATAAAGACAAAGTATCATATATATTGTCTAAATGATTATTTTGCTTTCTAGGAAATCATCATAGATTTAACATATTTCAATTACTGTATAATTGAAATATGTTATATTTCAATTAATGTATAATTCATGTTTTGGTAGTTTTTTCACTTTCATAAAAAAATTTCACTCTTTACAAGCTAGGGGAAACAAATTGGATTTTTTTTAGTGATCTAAAAATGGTGGCATCGACATTGAAATCCGTATAAGTAATAATCAAAATTATCAGTAATTAATTATCGAATATTTTATAGAGAAAAACGATTTTTGTATTTTATGAAAAGTAAAATTCTTTTGTGTGGTATTAAGTTATGAAAAAAATTAATAAATACGAATAGTGTTAATATTACAATATATTGAAAACAAATATTTTTACTTTATGAAAATTCGCTTGTAATAAAAATATTACAAGTCCTTCAAAAATGTTTTTTTTAATAAAATAATTTATTTGATAAAATTATTAAAATCCAACTAATTTATTTATCAGAAACGTAATTACTTTCTTGATGTTTGAATGTTTTCTATTTATATAAAATTGTGTTTTATATAAAAAATAAATAAAAAAATAAGAGATTTACATTAATGAAAAAAAGAAAAACAAGAATAAAACTAATTTATTAATGTAATCTTATGTAAAAATATTTTTAAATAATCAAACATAAATTTCATACTGTAATGTTTAATTTTTCCAAGGATTTACAAATAATTATTTGACTTTATTTACTCAGTTTATGATTTTAAAATAATAACTTATTATACTGTACTAATTGTAATAAAGAGTGAATCAGTCATATATAACAAATGAAAAAATAAATAAATGCGAATATAAAAATTATAAACGTTATAAAATACGTTTAATAATCCGGTTCTGTTTTTATATGGAACCAGTTCCATCGATCCTTCACATTGGCAATGTCTCATTGTTTCATATGTACGTTCTAGTCATTTTCAATGTCGAGCTTAAAATGTTGGCAAGTATACAAATATTATAAATGTATTTAAAAGTCATGCCTTTGCTACACAGTAAACAAATTGGGTTATATAATAAAATGATGTCGTATTTCTTATTTATTTTCGTTTTTAAGTATCGATATTAATGCTTTATATTAGTTATTATAAGTGCTTCTTATATTTTTACATTTATTATCAAGTTGTACTAGTTGAAAAATATAACTAAATCAAAATTAGAAAAAAGTAACTAATGACATGATATTCGACGGTTACTTCTATATTTTATCAATTTCTGTTATAGCCACTGTAACTAATATTTTCTATTAAAACGAAAAAAATGTTTGATTAGATATGAGAATAGTACACTATAGGAATGGTGACATATGCTAAAAAACAGCATGTGTATATATAATTATGTAAGCGAGTTTCGCATGAATAATAATGTTTTCCTGAAAAAATCAATAATCGCTAGCTGATTTTAAATAATCTACAGTAACGTGATAAAAAATGATGTATGAATTGTACTTGTCACTACAATTTATGTTCTAATATATTATCGTATAGTTCAGAGATAATAAGCGATAACATAAAAATGCATATGAAAAAAATTTAGATAATCCTACATACTCTTGAAAATATGTGTCGGAAACATTTAGAAATAATTTTCAAGTGGAAAAAGTTATATTCTATAGACACACACACACATATATATATATATATATATATATATATATATAATATATATATATATACATACATACACACACACACACATATATATATATATATATATATATATATATATATATATATATATATATACAATACACAAATATATATATATATATATATATATATATAAAATTCCCATACTATCATAATAATTAAAAAGGATGAAAAATAGAAAGACAGCGGAAAATGATAGAAAAGTAAAAGAAAATGTCAATAAAAAAAGAAAAAATATGGAAAACTTTTAAAGATATTTTCTTAAGGTTCAGAGAAAAGTATTGTATCAAATAAATGGAATAAATGAAAATCACTGTAAATGTTTTGTACAATAAAAAACAAAGAAGATTTGTCGGGTGACTAATAGATAATTTATAAGATTTTCAGGTCAAAACAAAAACAAGATTTAACTAGATTTCGTACAGTCAAAAGAAAATACGGGTTTTAGAAGTGGGGATTTGGTACAATCGATTGAATTCAAACAGTATAAGAAACAAACCAGTGTCATGAATAAGAAGTACTAGTATTATTATCCGTTTTTATATCTGTAATCCTGATGGTTTTAGTCCTGCTAAAAAATCACTTGAATATATCTGGCACGACTATTTTCGACACTTGAGACATCCACAGGTAACTTGCTGATAAATTATTAGATGGATGAAGTGTCGAAACTAGTCGTGACAGGTAAATACTCAAGTGATTCGCCAGGACAAACACTTATTTTAAAAAAAATAAGATATACAAAACATATTCTCAACTTTTAGATACCATTTATTAAAAATGCTATGATACCAGTGAACTTACATAAAGTAAAAACCATGAAAGTTTTGTAATGTACAATACAAAAGAATCAAATTTTAATAAAATTGTTAAACTTCTTTTTCATTCATTGGAAAAAGTTACTAATGAATTAAAATAAAAAAAAATATGAACGGTTAGTTATAAAATATGAGATTAATCATTCATTAACCTGTTAGCCGTGTTGCCCTATTTTAAAAGTGTATACCTACACTGTGTTACAAAAATGAAGAGATGCTGAGTACACTCGTTAAACATAGAGTGTATGCAACTGCTGTAAAATTAAATTAAATTGTAACGAAATGGCATTTTACTTTCTTGAAAAATCAATAATTGTATTGCTCAAATTCATCTTCATGCTGAGTGTCGTCATATACAGTTAGCAGGTTTATGGAAGCAATCGAGTTCAGGAAGAACTACCTTTTTAAATCTTATAATCATAATTTCATTAACAAATACATTTAAAATGGAATGGACCAGAAAATTATACCTAATTAAAGGTTTAGATCCATATAAAAGATTTGCTACGGAAATTCCTCTCTTAAGTATGTATTTTTCAATATATATATATATATATATATATATATATATATATATATATATATATATATATATATATAGATAGATAGATAGATAGATAGATAGGAGAGGGAGAGGGAGAGAGAGATATGATTTTTTAAAAGATTATAACTTTCAAAGGTTTATATATTATTAGTATTCTTGATTAAATGTTTTTTCTTCTCTTGTAATCACAAGACAAGTATAAGTCTGAAGGTCAAGATCGAAATCAAAATATATTAATACTATATATTACGTATCATTTTTACAATTTGAATGTAAGAATATTTTATAAAACGAATAATTAGATAAGAAGGGATCAAAAATGAACATGAATAACATAAATAAATCTATACACATAAAGGTAAATATTTTCATAAACTAATATAAGAATAAATAAATGAATGAACTATAATATATCAAAAATGTATTTTGGATAAAATCTTTTAATTTTATGATAGTTTAGAATTGAGTATAGTCATATTTAAATGAGAGATTAAGTCACAATATAGTTTTGAATTGTCCCTAAATTAATTTTCAAGAATGAAACTCATTCACAGATCATCAAAAATGTTCAATAATTGATTACTGATAATTTTTTATTGTTACTTATGCTCATTTAAGTGATGATACTAATTCTTAGAATGCTAAGACAGAAAATTGGAGAATGATTGCATCGCCATTACAGCAGCTAATGACTTCCAATTTTGAAAATAAATATTTTTTTTGCAATACGGACCATATATTTAAGAACATTTAATTTTAATATAATATTTATATAAATACAATTCAAATGAATCTACTGTCGGAAACATTTGATTATTTCGAGAAATTATCTAATTGAAAATGAGTTTATTAAAAACGAAACAAAAAATTTCACGAAACATGTACCAGTAACACTTAATTATTTTTTGCGCACAGCGTTTGTACAATGTTTCTTGTTCATCATCACTTAGATATAAAAAGTTTTAAATAAGGTCAATTGAAATGCATTATTGTTTGATTACAAATTAACTAGGATATATATATATATATATATATATATATATATATATATATACATTATATATATATATATATATACACATTATATATATATATATATATATATATATATATATATATACATTATATATATATATATATATACACATTATATATATATATATATATATATATATATCATTTACATATGTAAGATTAATACCTATTGTAAGAAGATTAAACAATAACGCACAATAGAGATGGAAAGAAATTAGATGAAACATTTTCGTTAGTGGATTTTCAAAAGTTGAATATGACATTGATGATACATGGTAAAAATGTATCGATATTGTAAATAATTGTAAGATTAATAGAGAAAAGATGTATTATCGTAGATAAAAGAAGAAAATCACTGAGAAGAACTAATTATATATTGAGAGTAATGACAACAGGTACTAAAAAGAAACAGATAAAAAATCTAAACGATGATTGGACAAAATTTTATTTTTAAAAAATAATCGCGACTATTAAAATGTTTAACTAAATCAATTTATTAACTGGAATTATTGTGACTGGACTGAAAGGTTGTTATTCAGAATAAACATGTTTTATTTCTAATTATATCGTAAAAAGAGTACTCCAATGGATACGTTGTATGGATACTAACAATTTTATAAAGTGTTTCTATAAATATGCACAAATTGTTATTCATGTTCCCCCTTCCTCATCTAACATTCCATAATTAATTAAAAACGAAGCAGAAAGTAATATTGTACGATAATTACTTTTACATTGTACTTAATATATCAATTTTTGTGTTACATAACGATTATAATCAATTTTACAAGCGAGTGAGTAATCGAAACGTGTATTTGAACATACACACAAAATGTAAACATCATATTGTTAATTGAAATGATTAAAAATGTTAATAAACTACTAATTAACACATCGTCTTGACTGATAAATTTATCTGTACTCTGACGTACGGTTATATGTTTTCAACTGCGAATTGTTGCTTAAATTAAAATGAGCACATTAATGATTAGAAATTCTTCTTGTATGTAATACAATGTTCGTTTCTTGATTGCATAGGAAATTTCCATTCTCATAACATATATGTACATATATACATATTATATATATATATATATATATATATATATATATACACATGTGTGTGTGTGTGTTCTATCTGTGTTATATTTATTTTTATTAAATATTCAAATGTGTATTTTTATACACTGTGTGTTTTAATGCATAATTTAATGTATGATTCGCAAAAAATTGCAGAGAATTCCTGTTAAAATTATAATGGAGGTTCTAATTTTATATAAAACTGAGAAAATTTAGTCTGTACTTTTAGTTTTCATACAGAATTGAGTAGCGCGTTAAATATTCATTAACCTTAAATATTCATTGACCTTCCGGTGTATGTCAAAGTATAACAATTACATTTTTGTAAAATGGAAGTAGTTTAATCTTTCATCTTTTATTTTTATTTCTTTATCTTTTCAATTCAGTGATTTTGTACACACACACCTACATACATACATACATACATACATATATATATATATATATATATATATATATATATATATATATATATATATGATAAGAATAATAGAAAACGTACTAGAAGTGTATGGAAAAGAGAAACATAATATCGATTAAATTGAAAGAAAACAGAATAGGTCTTCGTCCAGTAAAGTAATTTATAAAAGGTTAAAAACGATGTAGATTTATGATCTACAAATTGAGGCATAAATGCTGAAATAACATACATATTTTTTTAATTCAGGTGAAAATTAATTCGGAGAAAATACGGAAAATGTTAACGATAGCTGATAATGTTATAATAATTAAACTGGCATTCACAATATCTTGTATGTTTTAATAATCAATAGTGTATCATATATACAGTTTGTCTCAATTTTTTTCACACTTTTGTAAATATATACTTAATTACGAATCGTTTATTTTTTATTGAGTATTATTCGGAATAGATTCTAATTACAACAATACACTTATTGCAATCATCGTGATATTTTTCAAGTATTACTGAATGTTTTCCGAAGGTGTATTCCTCAGAAAATCGGTTGTAGCTTTTTGAATATCTTCGATCTCATAAAAAGACTTGAATTTCATTTTGAGTATTAACTGGAGAATAAAAATACCTATATGGTGACCAAGAGAGTGATTAAGAACAATTGCAATTTTGAATGCCAAAAATTCGCTAACAGCAATGGAGTTGTGAAGATAAATGCGCATGAACAGCAATCAAAAATATCAACAACCAATGATTCTACATTTTTGATGAAAAACATTTTGTGTTTTGCGAGAAAATGAAAAATTAATTTGTAACAAACTATTTACGCACTATACCTAAAAATATACTATAATTTATATTAGTTTCAAATGTATTAATATATATATATATATATATATACATACATACATATAAAGTTCAAAAAAAAGAGAAAAAACTACTTTAACATATTCACAAACACTTTTAGTTCACAAAAAATAACTTAGAAACAATCTTATGTTTTTCATTAACTAATTAGTTCAATGATGTTTTGAAAAAAAAACATTTGTCCTTCTGAATAACATTTTGTCAACTAGTGATGTCCGTGAATGTGTTAATTTTTTATTTAATAATAAGTATTTAAATGTGTTAACTTAAAGACATGTATTAATGGTTGCAACTGTCATTAGATTTTTTCTGTAGTACATATGGAAATGCAATTCCATTATGTTACTTCAGTATATCAAAAAATATATGGATTACAACCACTTTGTTCAAGAACGTGTTAAACTATAAAACATATAAATTTCGTTTCCATTTCTTTCTAGGCAAATGCACTATTTCAAAAATGTTAACTACGGTTTAATTTGAGTATTAATCTTTATTTTATTCAAGCTTTTCAATACCGGAACACTAGATTTAAAATTAATACTCATATATATATATATATATATTTTATTAATACACCGATAAATGACAGTAATTTGAATAAAAATGAAATTTAAATTGATCTTTTTATTTAATAAGTGTGTCTGTCAGTATGATATATATATATATATATATATATATATATATGTGTGTGTGTGTGTGATAGGAAATACTTTATAATTTACGTCATTATCAACATTATTAGAATTTTTTAAAATAAGCACGTTTCTTTTAATAAGTATATTCAAAACAATGACAGTTTACGGCTTCATGCTAGTACTTATCAAAACTAATTATAAAAGTGAAAATATACTTTTATTTCACTGTTACATTTTTTTCGTATGAGTTTGAAAACGAATGAAGGTTTTGCAAGTTCAATATCAGTTTCTAGGACAACATATTTTGTTTAAATGACCTTGTACAAGCACAACATAAATCTTTGTAGAAGTTATCGATTCCTCGTTTTTAATTAAACATTATTTGAATACAAACGACAAACTATATACAAAACTGATTTAAAACAATGCAATTTTTCAGTACTGTGTATTGAAAATTTAATATACATGTCTACACACACACACAAACATATATATATATATATATATATATACAGATGAACTCGAGTATGATGAGCACGAATATAATAAATGCACAATTATAATGACTAAATGTTTATATGAATTTAATTCTACAATATTTTTTTTAAACAAACGCTCACTTTTATACTGTGCTTTTTTAGAACAAATGAAATATAACTGTCCTACGCAGCTCCAAATACAAAATTTATTGAATAAAAAATTCTCGTTTCTGCTTACCAACGCAATTTCAATTTTACAATAGATATGAGTGAAAAATGTATAAGAAGTTTGAAAAACTTTTTACGAAATATTTGTGGTATCAAATTTAAACAATCAAAAGAAACCAAGATTAAACGAGAATGTAATTTTGAGCTACTTGAATGTCGATTTGGATTACTATAAATGTATTGAATAGATGCATGGAATAATGTTTCACTTACAACCAACTAACTGTATTTAAGTACAATAATGTTTAAAAAATATTTATGTTTGTTATAGAATACATGCTTTATTTTCTAACACAAATCTATCATATCATTTATATCAAAAATGATATTATAAAAATTGCATTTGTCTATTTCTACTGACCTAATAAAGAATAGTTATAATGAGGAAGAAGTTGGTTCGGTAATGTTCACTGGTATTGATTTTAACTTAATATATGCATACATACAGTCAGTATATATATATTTATATATATATATATATATATATATATATATACATGTGTGTGTGAGTGTGTGTGTATATCTATATTAAATGTTATAAATATGAATGTGTTATACTAAATAAACGAAGAAGGTTTTTCTAAGAAATAGATATTTTACAAGAATTTATTTAAACAAGAAAACCGACTATTTAATTCCAAGTTTTTTATGATTTAATTTTTTGATTTATTAAAGTAAGCAAAAATGTTTTTTTTCATTAGCAGAAATTTACAAGGGTTACATAAAAATATACATTCCTGCTATTCTAAACTTATTTTCACGAAAGTACATAATTAAAAATTAAGAAAATTTATTTGTAATATTTTCTGAAAATTTATATAATAAAAAAAATAACAGTTTTTGTAAAAAAAAGTACTGAACGATTACAGTGATTACAGAAAATAGAAAAGAAAAAGAAAAATACAGACTCTTTTAATTTCGTATAGATTCGATTCGATTAAATATATATAAAAAAAAAAGAATTGTTTTTTTTATTTAATATTATTATTATTATTTGAAAAGCAAACTATTTTACTATAATCTGTTTAACATGTTCTTTTTAAATGAATGATCACTAATAACAATCCAATAGAGTGGAAAACGTTTTAATAATTCCAGTTAAAACGAATCTATAGTATACTGAAAAAGCATACGAGAAGAGTGTCGTGCAAATCTTAATTTAAGTAGCATAATAAAAAATAATACTAAGTCATTGGACTGATAAAATAATTCAGTTTAAATTTATAAATAGAAAATAGTTCAACAAATCTATTAAAGCGAGTCTAAACACAATGAAACAATTTAAACATTTAAATTTTATATTTACCGACAACAGAACTTCAGAAATCTTTTGGTGATATTCTTGTATATACTGAATGTAAAGTAAATATTATTTGCAAGTATTTTTTTAACATACTCGAATACTTGGATTATTAAACAGTAGTAATTTACTAACATGAAATACTAATGTTATCAATTCATAAGAACAATTTATACTTGTTCAATTTGTTAAAAATAAAATTTAGAAATACAGTTCTTAAAGTTTATTATGTCATGTACTTTTTGGAAATTAATAATAGAAAAATATGTTACAAAATAAAATTGTTTGAATGAAAAGAACATTCAATAATTCCTACATATATTTTATACACTATATACTTATGAAATGAAATGTGAAAAACCATTGCATAATACTGAAAGTCTAATTTGATTATAAGTGTTACAATATACGAATACTTATTCTCTTTACAAAATGTAATCGACTTTTAACTGTTAGAATAAATTAATAAATATGAAAAATATTTAAAATAAATTTTCTCCCACTCATAGGCATACAATATTGATACAGAAAAATATACAGGGAAAATAAAAAAGTTGTATTTGTTCATTTTATGTTAACAGTATATTTTTTCATTATTATAATTAATTATTTATTATGTTGTCTTGGAAGTCTTTTACGTTTAGGATTAGATGAATGTGTTTTCAAAAAAAAAAATACATTCAGCTAATTCCAAAGAAAGAGGGCATCCATGATAAGATACCAATAATCACACGTACAAAATATTACAATTAGAATTATTTATTATTTTTCAGGTTTTTACATTTTTTGTACCTATTTGTGAACTTATTAAATATCATAAGTAGAAAAGTTAAAAGTAGGCTGGACCAATATAAGAAAATTACGTATAAATCATCACATAAAAGGAAAATCATTACAAGAAATCAGAAGTATTATAAGTAAAATCCATTCTATAATACGTTTATACTACAGATTTTTAAAAATAAACATAGATTTAAGAAATAAGTTTGGAAATATCAACAAAAGTTACATTAAATAAGAAAAAAAAAATCGAAGATTATACTTCTAATGTTGAATATCAACTTGAAAATCAGTCAGTCCCAAAACCATTAGTTGCAATATAATATAATGTAAAAATAACCAAATGCACTTTTTTTAAATGAAGCTAATAGATAAAAATGTAAACTTTATATTTAATCGTATAAATTGGATGTTTGATTTTTAGAAAAATGTATTATTTACTAATAAATAATACTGTCTTCGACAGAAAGGAAATAGTATAAGGGAAGTTCAACGAAACCTTAAAAAAATATCAATCACAACTTAGCATTAAATATACTTATACATCAACTATAGTGTGGGGTTGATGGCGTAGAGCGACTTATATTTTATTAACGGTATTATAAATACATATCAATACATTAATATTGTAAAAATTTAGACAATGTAAACAATTTCATAATGTAACAAATGATCTAAAGCATATCTTAATCGAGATGGTCTACTCTACAATTTCGGAGAAATGATGTATTCACAATCGCTGGACTTGAATTAAGTATAAAAGTTGTGAATAAAAATAAAAGAAATCAAAACAAATTGCTTGCAGAAGTTACAAATCGGAATGGAATAAGATTGGATCAAATACAATCAGGGTGATTTGATGTCCAGTAGGTTGTCGGATATTATAAAAAATAAACGATATTCAACCAAAATTTAAACTTCTATTATTTTATAGTTACATTCTTGTTAAATTTCGAATAAAATATTTAATTAAATTGTTTTTTTTTCGAAATGCGTATACCTGGATTAAAAATTAATAGACTATTTTATTACAAACTATTTTTATAATTTTTTTATGAACACATGTGAAGAGATCCTGCAATTATTAACATTTATTACAATTTCCGTTTAGAGAAAAATAGAATTTTTTAGTACTTGCTAATTTTTTTATATTTTATGACTTAATACTAAATATATAATTTAATTATATATATATATATATATATTCAACCTTTTTTATATTGCAAATTTGTCTTTTAATATAACAAAAAATATTTAATCAAATAGTGTTGTGAGATAATCCCACTAGGTAAATAAATTTCATTCATTTTATTAATGAAACTAAGTTTCATTAAACTTTAATTAAAAAAATAACAGACACATTGGCCTAGGAAAAGTTTTAAATTAAAAAACATCACTTGAATACATTTTCTAAGTACAAATGGGAAACAAATACAATATTTATTTTAAATAATTATCATTTTTAATTTTTGTTAGTATTATAAGAAAAGTCAAAAAATCCTATTACTCGTGTATTTTCAACAATTAACATAGAAATAATACAAAAATATCAACATTTTTCATTGTCTTTAATACGTAGAGAATTGCTGCAAATAAAAATAATTTGATGTAGTCGAATTTATTAAATAAATTCCCATTAACAATGAAATAGAATAATTGTTACCGGAACAGCAACAATATCATTTACAGAAAATGTCAAAAATGACGATGCAAAAAGGTTGACTACAGTGCTTTTAGTACGGACACGGCTTTCAAATAAAATATTTTATTGAACTCAATAAAACTACTTTCGTAATAAATCATAAGAATGATTCAGTAGTAGCCACATTAATACATGTTTAATGGTACAATTTATTAATTCTGAAATATAAATAAGTGTAGGCGCTAAACAATTAAAAATTAATGAACTTTACTTATTTCTATTGAAAGAAATATACAATTTATAATAGGAAAAATCTATTTCAAAACCAACGAAATATTAATATTATTATATATTTGAAAATAAACAAATATTATTAACCACAACTGGATTTTTATTCATGATACGATGTGATTATAATTATTTATTATCGCTAAATGTCGAAAAATTCTTTTTATCGAGCTAAACAAATTTCTATTCATGTTGCTAGGCGTTTTATAAATGAACATCTCTTTTCATACTTTTCTATTTAATCAATATTAGGTATTATGTACATATTATTCTACCTAAACGAGTTATTGAACTGTCAAAAAGTATTTTTTTTCAATTTAAGTAGAGTGATACAATTGTGTACCCAGATAAAAAATACATTTCATCAATTGACAAATTAATTACTTTGTCTAAAATTGTCAATTTTTCGAAACAATCTCTTATTTTTTTGCATTTTAATCAATTAACAGATTGAATTGTGTCCATGCAAAATACTTATAGTTTAAAAAAGTCAAACAGTAGTAATTATTATGAAACTTGCAAGGATTATTGAAGCAAAAAATAATGTAAAAATAATCAAAGTACTTCGTGAGACAACTGACAATTAAACCATTTCTATTTTAACACATAACTTGTTTTTTGCTTACAAATAAGTTCATATATTTTTTTAAAAATTAAGATCAATCTATTGTCGGTACGATGCTCAGTGTTAATAAAAATCCAAGAAAATTGAGAAAAGATACTTAAAGTTGCAGAAATTTAAATACAATATTACTTGTCAGTCAAGTATGCTCTTTAAAAAAAACCGAATTTAAAAGAAAAACATATAATCATAGTTTCTCAGAATTAATATAAAAATAATTCATAGAAAATAATAAATATTCATGAGTTCAACTCGTTTTTATTATTTAAAATTTGTTAAAAAATGAACTACGGTTTAAAAAGTATAAAGAAATGCATCTACTTTATAAATATTTATTACATACAAATATCAAATAAACAGTTTTTATGAAAAGTATTATTATTCTTATCAGTTTTATAAAAGAAATATTTTATTATCATATTCCATAATTCTTTAATACCTCCATTAAATATTTTTACTTTTTAGTAATATTTTTTGGATTTTTATTGATATGTTTCATATATTAAGAAAACAATAAAGGTATTATATTTTGTATAAAAAAATATATATTTACTTTCTAACTGGAGGTAAATAAATTGTAATTGTTAATATAAATTTGCATATATTATAATTTATATTTATTTACTTACAACTCTGGAAATTGTTATTACTTTATAGTCAATTTGGTAATAAAATATTTTATATCTACATAAAAAATATTTGGAAATATAAAACACTGATATTTAGTTTATTTACTTAATTATAGAGCTACTTTTTTCTTCGTTACTGCATTTCGATAATCATATGTTTAATATTGTTTTTGCAAAAAAAATAACACCTGATAGTAAGTAAAATTAAAATAATACACATAAGGAATGTTCGTATATAAAAAAACTGATATATATATATATATATATATATATATATATATATATATATATATATATATATAATAACTTAAAGAAGATTATCGAACTTCAAATTTAACTTTTACGGGACTTGTTTGAAACAGAAAAAGCAAATCTGGCTGACTTCGTAAAAAAATGCTAACCTGACTACTAAAAAATTCGCAAAAAAAATAATTAGAATATTATATGAAAAAATATTTGTATGTTAGATATTAATTCACCTATGAAAACATATTTGCCGTATTACCAATCTACAATTCACTTTTACATCTTTAAATAAAGTGTATGTGTACATATTTTTTGAAACTTACATAATTAAATCAGTTATATTCTATTTACTTTAAACTAGCTGCCCTGAAAGGACAATTAATATTGTTCTGTCAACGTTATAAACCAGATACACCTATTCAATTAAAAGTTATATTTACATATTTATAGGTAAATTACAACATTTGTTACGTTACCAGTATATTATACACAAAGAATGTGGTGTGAGGATATTAATCACTTGTGAAAATGAATTTAGTTACAGTGGAAACATTATTTTATGTATGTATGTGTGTGTATATATATATATATATATATATATATATATATATATATATATATATATATATATATATATATACATATATATATATAAATATTTATACATATATATATATATATATATATATTTAAAAATCAAATTTGCATATTGTTTTAAAACTTTCATACAAATATGTATATTTATTTATAAACATTCCCTACACTCTCATAACAGATATTAATAAAAGAGTATTTCTAATCTGAAAGGTTAAAAACCTATCTTAAAAAGACAATAGATTGAATCGATTAAAGGAATTGGCCATTTTAACACACTGACTGCCATAGCTATTAGCTCTGATAGCCAGTGGTATTTCTCTGAGGCTATGCTATCAAATATGATACCCACATATTTTCACCTCTCAGGCCATGGCTATCAAAAATGATATCTATTACATATATAGTTTTATATTGAAAAAAATACAATTATAAAAAAAATATGTTGACCTCTTGGTGAAATAAGAAAATGTTAACAATAAACATATTTTCATATTTGAAACAAAATTATAATTTATAAATATAATAATTAATTATGCATATCGTATACTTTTTGTTAATTTCATATGCTGTCAAGTGATTCAATTATTATATTTTTATAACATTTTTTTGTTTTTCAGTTTTTGCAGCTTCATTTATACATATATATATATATATATATATATATATATATATATATATATATATATATATATATATATATACATATATGTTTCGTACTAACAATCAATATTATAAGTTTTAATATTATAAAATTTGTGTTTATTTATAACAACATATGAAACATTCCCAACTTATATAGTCATATATTTAATCGTGTTATGTATGCATGTTGTGTGAGTGCATATGTCGATATTTCATTATTAAATTAAAATTCAATAAATTAATATACAGCCAATAATGATAAACAAACAATTTGTATTAAGTTAATTTAGAAAAAAATATAAACTACTTACCAATAACAGCAAATGTTTTTTGACAGAACTTTGATGAATGAAACGTTTCTGCAGATATGAAAAAAGAGAGAACGTAAAGAAATTTTAAACTCTGCCGCTATTTTAAATAAATTATCATCAGTGTTACCACAATGATATAATAAATAATGTAATACCTGTCAATGAATAAAATTCACATTAACATATACTGAGTAAGGTCTAACAATCTTATTACTCGAATAAAACTGATATATGTTGCTCTCTATACGTGCTACACTCGAATGCAGACCAGAACTCATATAGAAGAATGTAGGACAGTTGCTTTTTAATACCTGCTGGTAAGAAAAGGATGGCGCTGTCAAAATAAAAAAAATGAATCAAGTAGATTTTGAACGAAGATAGAAAATCTTATATGTTTGTATTTTTTATGATCATCTATTTTTAAGTGTCAAATCACATTAAACGCGATTATAATTGCAAGCATTTTTTTATTTTAATAGTTTCATCCTCTTTTTATTTTCATATTGAACAGCAACTATGTTCTTTTATATATATTTCACTATATATAATCTACTATGTTTTTTACTCTATATAAACTGGTTACAATTGATCCTACTAAATGAAAATAAAATTCTACTGTAAATTAAGATCAATGTGGAAAAAATAAAATCATTTGAATTAGGTATTACATCTATTTGATTTGAGGTTGAGCTAAGGATATGTAGGTTTGAAGAAATGCTAAGTTTTTGGCAAAACTTTGATTTTATTTTAATGTTACTCTTAGCAGGCCTTAATTTAATATTAGTTTACACCCATTAAAATTCATTGGTAAATGTTTTATCATTTCATATAAACGAAAGTAATAATTATCTTTACTATTAAATATTAAAATAAAACTGTTATTGAATGTAAAAATTCATATCAACAATTTTTACATTTCCAAAAAAGATAATACCTTTATATTAATTTAATTGACATTAATACTAATAAAGATATCAATATGAATGGTAATGTAGTTTATTTAATTTATAAATAATAATGAACAAAACTTCTATTATATATTTACTTCACTGACAAATATTATAAATTGGATTTATTTAAATAACTCCTATAATATACATATAAAATCAAAAAGAATTTATTTATATAAATATATATAAATATGAATATATATATATATATATCTAAAATCTACAGTAAGCTTATGATCTACAATGAAAATTATAAAAGTCATACATACTAGTCAATTAACTACATTTTTAGTTAAAATGCAAGTAGAATTTATCCAGTCACTATTTCAAACTATTCTAAATTAACAGTTTCAATATATGATGGCTTTCATTTTGCTGGAGACAATACACATAATGCCTTAATCCAAACATCTATTTCTCCAAGCTTGTATTTAACTTCAATCAATACACCGACAGATATCTAGATATATAACTAGGGATAAAATGAGATTTAGTAGATCTTAGTATATCAGTAATTAAAATAGCTGCAATGTTTTATTATAAATTATATAAATATACATGATAATAAAGAAAAAAAACGTTTTCTGGTTCTATTTAATTAATTGAAATAAAATAAAATGATCTATTTAAAGAATTGTTTTTATGAATTTTAATGAAATAACTATAAGTACTCATAATTAAGACAATATATCGATTGACAGGGGTACCAGTAAAGCCTTTACTTTTTAATGATTTTCTTCCTCAATGTATTTTATTGAAGAAGCAAATTTAACATTCAGATATGCTAGTTATTCTAGCCATAAACACCTTTATGAAATATTAAACACTTAATCCATTAATTTTTTCATCTTAAATTTGCAATCAATTTACACTTATATACATTATGTTATTAAATCAAGTCTAATTACAAATGAAAATAAAATTCAACTGAATTATTTATAATAAAATAATACAATGAAGGAAATATATTTGGCAGTTAGGATAGAACATTATCTTAAAAAATTATATTTTTCAAATATTCAATATATTTATATTATTTACAACTGTAAAAATGTACTTTTAATACACATTAAATTATAACTCATAAATACAATATAATTACATAATTCCATACGTTCTAATATATACAATACTCGAAATATTAAAATATAATTTACTACTAGATGCTGATTCAAAACAAAATAACAAGTACCTCAATGGCCATTAAGGAATGTTTTAACTAAATTTTTGACACTACATATTTGAAAAGATATGAAACTGAAGACTTGATTAGACAATGAATGTTTACTGAATTCGAAAATCAATTCATTACTTTGTTTTTATAATATAAAATAAGTTCAAAGCAACTAATGATTATAAACAAAGTAATAAAAAAATAATGACTGGTTACATTGTGGAAACTTTACTAAACTGGATTATTCTTTCAATTTTATAAATATGGTATTGTTCCTTTCAGTTTGAATGTGCATATATACTTGACAATGTGAAATACTTTATTAATGTCTGTGTATAAATATATTTTTAAATAAAATTATTTAATATTTCAATCAAAGACCTTATATAATATATACTGATTTGTAAAATATTTGATTTCTAAACAAACTCAATCATTATTATGTTGATATCAATTTAAAAATTTTGATATATCAAACATTTCTAAATAAACATATTCAAATTATAATGTATGAATTTGAACAAATATTGTATATTTAAAAAAATATATAGATAAAGGTAACATTTAAAATTTTCTATGAAGAATATTTTTTTAAAATGATATTCTAAAAAATATGGCACATTTAAAAATATATATTAAAAAATCAAAACAATGTCAAAATGTTTGTAAGTCAAATGCAAAAACATCTTTTTTTTAAAATAGGAGTACAAATTTTCCTTTTCAATCTATTTAATATTAAATGTTTGTTGAAACGTGAACTATAAAATTAATATAAACATACACATACGTATTTGAAAACAAATATACCTTTTTCATTAATGAGATTTAAATCTTACTGAAAACTATTGGATATTTTGTTAAATACAGGTTGTTTAGTACTTTGAAACTGTTGGTATTTTTTGTAAAAGATATATTTATATTAAATTAATGTCACTTAGTTGACTAGAATTAATAAAATTAGTTACAAAGATTGTTCTTAAAAATATATTTGTAACTAAATAAACATGTTCACAAAAAGTATATAAATCTGAAATATGATGACATCTTTATAAACATATAAATATGATTACCATTTTCTAAAAACATTTATACCTGTAAATTTGTACTATAAGGTAAAACAATATGTTAATAAAGTTAGTACAATAGAAGTAAAAATGATTAGTATTTGTACTCCACTGAAATAAATCTTTGATGTACACTCACCATATATTCAACATTTATAATTTGAAAAGTCAATTTGTAACATGCCTAGTTTAAAAATAAAATAAGACCATACACACAATGTTAATAACATTTGACAATATTTACTTTTTTATTATTTTACTTTAAGAAATATATTTTGAATAATATATTCAACTTTTATAATAGTTCAACACTCGAAAACTGCCATTAGTAATCTATTTATGACTATGTAAATGAATTAAACATAAACAATTGCACTGAATCACAATAAATAATGGAGACTTTTTTCAGTATGTAAAAAATCTTGCCACACTTATTAAAAACATAATAAGTATATATGAATGAATAACAAATTATTTAAAGTAATGGTAGACAATATAAAGAATTATTTATATATATAACAAAGAGAAAAAATTCAAATTTTAAACGATTTTATAAATGTATATACTGTGAATTTTTTTACTAAAACTTTTTCTTAAGTTTATTTACATATATTTATAGAAAATTTACATGTGAATTTTATCGGCTACCATCAATATAGAACAAATATACATAAAACATAATACAAAACATATGTCCATTGAGGTAAAAGGTTTAAAACAAATATTTAAATATTTTTATTTGACGGGGTGTCACAATAATGCAAATTCGTTGCATGTATTTTAACAACAACAAACATTTCATAAAATGTTCAAGTCTCTACACCAGAATAATATATGATAAATACATAAATACAAGTTTTTACAATTAAGTTCTGAATTTGAATAAACAAAAAATAGATTCAAGTTTCTTTCACTCACAACCACTTCAACTTTTTGGGTGAGAGGAAACAGCCGACGATGCTCCACTATGTTGAGCTTTTTTCTTTCGTTGCGCTAGCATATCATAAAATGGGTTGTGGCTAATTGAATGACGTAATCTAGTCATCCACTCTGATTGTTCTTCATGAGTAGCTGCTGACATTCGATATACAGTATGTTTCCCTTCAACTACTTTTCCTTCAGAATCTGTTTTACATGCTTTTATAAAATCTGCACCTCCACTAGCATAAAGCTCGAAACAATGAGGTTTATGTCTATCTAATGCTTCTCGTACCTGAAAAATTATTATATAAATTCGTAATTGTGAACATTATAATACAATTTATTTCAATTTTCAACACTTTTATTTCACTCACTGATATATTTTCGAGAGGAATAATCCCTCTAGGTTCTTTATCTGTAGTGTATTCAAAATAGTATAAACATTTATCATTAAGAATAAACCATCGCCTTTTCCAACTTTTATATCTTCCACCCTGTTTCCAAAGCCAACCTTCTTTATCTGGATTAAAGAATGTATGCATTAAATCATTTCCATCATCTTCTGGTATTTTAAAAGGTTCAGTCTTTATACTTTCATATAAGCTCTAATAAAATAAAAATAATTAAGAATTATGCTGCAATATACCACCTACATATAATAATTATATAATTGGTTTCTCCTTTACAAGCATTATTATTATTATTTTATTTAAAATTTTATCTATATGCAGAAAAAATATTTTGTACTTACAATTAATAACTCTTGGGGTAGATCACCACCATTATCAATGCCACGGTTCATAGAAATAAACTGCTCTGGAGTTGGTTTATCTTTAACACTAGGATTATGTAATGAAGTGTTAAGCATTATAATAGCAAACGATAAAACATAACAAGTATCAGTGTTGTTAAATATATCAGGATTTAATTGGCAGTATCGTTGCGCAAAACATTCCATCATTCGATCAATTTTCTGTGCTTCACCAGGTAAACGAAAACTCCATAAAAATTGCCTGTAACAATTAAAAAAATACATTTCCTACAAATTCGTTAAGCTCAATAAGAATTAATATTTTTTTATGAAACACAAAGAAATCGAACTACAAAAATATTCCAGTATTTTCAAATATATATGCAATAAAAAATATAAATGAAATGAAAACAGTTATTATAATTTTATAATTCTCACCTTAAAGCTTGCACTAGTATCAGATCAGTAAAATCATGTAATTCTACAAAAGATCGCAATACTTTTTCGTTAAAATCATTTCTTTCGCCTAAATAGTCACCTATTGCTGTTTTATTTAGGCCTTCCCCTTTATGAAGAAACTGTGCAATATCTTCTGATGTATACTGCAGTAACCCTTTTTCTACAAGATATTCAATTCCTTTCTTTGGATCCATATTGAATTTCTTTCTACCAATTGACATCATCTTCGCCCGGTTATTATGTTTGCTCTCATCAGAGCAATCCAATGTTTCCATTTCAGAGACAACTTCACCGAGTTCATCTTTAAGTTGCTGTAAAGAAAAGCGTACATTAAATAATTTTATTACATTTCACTTAGAAAATTTATCCGGAGTAATAAATTTTATTACGCTATATGTGTCTTTTACTTTTATCTTTCATATTTTTAAATTAAATAAATTATTCTATCATGAAAGTCATTAAATTATTTAAATATTCTATTCAGAAGAAGATAAATAAGAAGAGTATTATTTGAAATTTATTCATGATACAAGAAGTATTTTTAAATTAGCTAAATTATTTTGGAATAACATGAATTCAAACGGAATTTATAATTTAATCGATTAATTAACATTATAATATATATATATATATATAGTTGTTTTTATTCTATTTAACATAAATGAAACCTCTTACATTAATAAAATTTGACTCCTTTGAAATGAAAATTTGTCAAGTATATAAAATCAAGTTATAATATTTGAAATATTGTAATTCAGAATTTAAGTGAGTCTTAAAATGGTATATGAAATTAAAGTAATATTATTTAGTAAATGTTACTTATTCGTTTCAAATACTATATATAAAACTTTTTCGATAAATATCTTTCATTATAAAACATTATTATGAATTCTTGAATTAAATTTAAATACATCTTAAATAAGAAAGCAAAGAGGTATATTAATTAAAAAATAATCAAAAACAAAACAAATACTAGCGAAAATAAAAGTAAAGTTTAAAAGTATGCTACAGTATGAAGTATAAATGATATAAAAACGAAATGTGTATTTACAAAGGTATTTAAAATTTCTATTATAATATTAAACACAATTTGCGCATATATTTTTGTTCAATCTTCAAATCGTTAAAAACGATGAGTCGCCGTTTATAAACGAAACTAACCTCTCTTCTTATTGGATATTTGTATTTATTATTAGTACTGCTTAAATCCCATGCTGATTTCGACTTATGCCTATCACAATAGCTGCCATATTGGTCAGCTATAGTTTTAAAATTCGAGACATGATTTCCATTATTTTTCTTAGGCGTTCGTCGTAAAGATGAAAACCATCCGGTGAAAGACGGCGCTCTATCACGATGAGATCCCACACTTTGCATCATTTTGATTATAATATTCAAATGCACTTTTTTATAAAATGTATTAATGGAAAATAAATCACATTATCTAGTTTTTTTTTTGTTCACTTGTTGTATGTCGCTTTTTATATTAGAAATTATTTCTTTATTTATTACACCTATCTATAAAACCATGTAATATTTTATACATTCAAATTATAATTTAAATGAAGTGTATCACATGTTGCACTATATTCAAAACTTATTTATCAATGCTTCACTGTTGTACGCACTTTTTAAATTGTCATAAAATTCATAAAATCTATATAACATAAGTTATTATAATATATACTTCCGAAAATAATACACATTGAGCAGTATTTTTAAACCATGGAAAAGGAAAAATTAAATTTAAATTTATTAAAAGGTAAATTGCAGTTTCTCAGGTAGCTGGATTTTTCAATATTAAAAAAATCCTCCCTATATGTGTATGCATGTATATATATATATATATATATATATATATATATATAGATATATATGTGTATATGTATATATATATATATATATATATAGATATATATGTGTATATGTATATATATATATATATATATATATACACATACATACATACAGAATAGATTATATTGAAATTACATAATATTGGAAATTGCGTCTATTTTAATAATGAATGAATAATATGTAGAAAGCGCATGCAAATGTTATACTTGGAAAAATTTATTGCATGCTTTAACCGCATGATACGGGTTTAAAATAAAAATGAACGAGTATACGCAGTAATAAACGTACGTCCTTTCATTTTGTACCTGAATGAATTCGGTTTTAGTGAAATATTGAAATCGAACGAAATCAAATTCCATTGTAATAGTTGAATTGAAAGATACAATTTAAAATACATTTTATGATATATTCATTAATCATTTTGTTTTGTATACATTTAAACAAATTATGATAAACACCATTAGTGAGTATAATTTATATTATATTCATAATTAATGGTATGTTATTGGTGTACATAATTGAAACTAAAATTTAAAAAATGAAAATAAACCTGACAAAATCACCATTTGGTTTATTTTATTGTCTTTTTCTTATTAATGTTAACAAATATTTTCTTTATTTTTTAATTTCATTAAAGAAACAAACATACAAGAACAGTAATAGATAGTTTTAATGAATAATATGAAAAAGTATTAAAACAAATGTGTTCAAAGATATAATAATCAAACTATTCTATTTGACACACAATGCAGTATTTTTTCAAGTTTAAAATATAATGAAATCAATATAAATTGCGCCAATTTATATCCGCATACTGTTAAAAAATTATACGGTTAGTATTTTTTAAAAAATAATGTATTTGAAAAATGTATTATTTATAAACTATTAAAATGTATGTATGTGTATGTATATATATATATATATATATATATATATATACACACATATATACACATATATATGACACATTTTTAATATAATACATAATAAACATTACAATGTGTATATGAATGCAAATTCAAAATACTTTCGATAACTAAATACTTTTTTATACAACATTTACTTGACAAATTTAGAGAATTGAATGTAATATATATATAAATGAGGTTTATTCAAATTTTAATGTTTTTCTCCTTTAAAAACAAATAATTATTGTAAATAATTCTAGATAAAAAAGAGGCAAAATTATTGGACATTATTTAATACTGTTTGTATAGATTTACTTTGAAAATAATACAAATACACATTTATTTTTATTTTTTTCATATACACAAACAAGATAAACTTAAACGTGCATGTATATGTGTATGTATTTATACGTATGTATGTATGTATATGCGTGTATGTACACACATATATATATATATATATATATATATATATATATATATATATATATATATATAATTTCCATTAAAAGCATGTAATTACTTTAATAGTTCACAGAACTTGAAATGTTATAAAACATTTCTGAAATGATATATCTGAATTTTATTAGTTTATATATTAATACATACAACGTTTTATCTTATCAGAAAAGTACAGTAACTTAAACTTGACCGTGTTTTCGTCTACTTGGTCTATTTTGATTAGAAATATAAAACATGTCAAAATATAAAAAAAGTTTCTGCTTGTGTGTGTGTATGTGGATGTGTGTGTGTGTGTGTGTGTGGTTCTTTTCTATGTAATACAGACCCACATTTCTCGTCACTCTGTCCGCAGGACAAAGTCCATAGTGACGAGAATGTTTATCTATGGAAACAAAAGTATTTGCTTTGTCAGCTCATAGATTTCAAGTTTAATTCATTAAGTTTCCGTTCTTTGTTTTTTTTATGTTTAAATATATTATGTTGTAAAAACTAATAAAGTTTTTTCTTTCTGTTTCTTACTATTTTTCCGGCAATTTTGACGGATTATATACTAATATTTTAATAATAGGCCTTAAGAAATTTACAATATGTGTTTAAAATCATTAAAGAAGAATCAAAACAAGATGCAGATTCATTCAAAATTGAAACTGAAATGTTCTTTCTTTTCTATTACTACAAATGATATTTGGGTATGTGTCGAAGATATTTTTTATTTAATATATAATATGGTCCGTCAGTGATCGGCTATACTATATATTAAAGAATTAGAAGAGGGAACAGGTACTTGAAAAAAATATTGCAAATATACAAAAACGCTTATTAATTTTATGGGACACAAAGTAACAAAACCTAAATGTATTCAAATTAAATAAATGTTTCAAGCTTTTAACTGTAACATAAATGCTGTGTGAAATGTTATTTAAAACTGAACTAATACTGATTTTATAATTAATACATACACTTTGTTAATATTTCGTGCAACTAACACATGTTTAATCTTTTTGAGTATTATGTATGTACTAATTGAAGGAGGCAAACATTATTTATTTACTTTTTTATCGAATTGATATAAAAGATAAAATACTAAAAAACTGCTACTAAATCACATAGCTAACAAATAATAAAATTATTAATAGAAATGAAATGAATGTTCTACACCATTTCATTTCGTCTGTAAATTTAATAATACCACATCAAATTAATAAAAAAAAAGAAACAACATATGGTTAATATATTCTTTCAGATCGTTCGAATTCGTATTTCTTACAACCAATTTCAAACTACTACATCTTCGGATAATATATTCAGTTCCTTGACAATACTACATGAAACCTAAAATACTGAATATATTGTCTGAAGATAAAGATATTCGAAATCGGTTATAGAAAAACAGCAATTCAAAAGCGATATACAGAGGAATACAACCACCACGCAATAACAAAAATTAAAACATTGTATAACTAAAAGTTGTATATTCAATATAAATATTTTTCAAAAATTGAAACATTGTACGTAGAACAATATTATTTGTAAGTTTCCATTATATATATATATATATATATATATATATATATATATATATATATATATAATATATTTGCAAAAATTATTTGTATACATATTTAAACATTTACATACTTTTTATTTAAACACAGTATAAAACAATATCAAGTATAATAATTCACTTTCATATTATTTTATTAAAGTCCAGTTTATATATTTTTAAGAACCGAGACTATATTAATGTTAAAGATGTTGAATTGTTAAAACAGGATATACATAAATTTGTACCTCAATTATAGACAAGAGCTATTACTGAACAATTAATATACTTTTTAAAAAAATAATAAATCAATACATAAATAGTTAGTAATAATAGAATATAAATATAATTCTCATATAAGTGCGTTTATGTTTTGTACGAAAATAAACGTGATTTGTTATTAAATGTAGTCAGTTTTATTTTTAATTTATTTATATTTTTAATCGTGAAATTTAGTAAAAAAAAATATTTTTTGATAAGATACATTTATATCCGCTATTTAAATTTAGTAGTATATTTCGAAACGAGTGTAGGATAAATAAAATACAGGAAACACTTGGATATTACGATAATGTATTTTTTTATAATTAATTTACATGCTGCGAATATTACTGCATAACACCAATTAATTAAAAATAGAATTTTTAGACATTTTTATTTTGTTACAGTACTTACATTTAGGCATACTGCACGTGCCTACTAAATTAACATATTTAGCTGTTATATTACAAAAAAAAATTTTTTTTCTAACTATCACGCACCACGTGCAGACGAATTGAACAAACAGTACTGTCAGGAAATACACATCACTATATCGGGGTGGTCGGGGGATGGATGCAAGGGTGCGTCGAGACGGCGCGCCTTCAGGTTCAACAGACGCGTCGCATATCAAACTCACACCATACAATTTGTAGTAGAACAGAGCGTGCGCGCTTTTACACATGACAATGGTGTGACAATGAGTAGCAGATATATGTAAATGCAATGTGATCTTGAATAATTATATTTCAAAGAAGAATTTTTAAATGAAACGAGAAAGTCTATATATACTATCTGTCAACTAGAGATGAACATTTTTGAAAAACAGTTTATTTCATCGGTAAATGACATGATTCAAATTGATTGTTTCATGATGAAGTTTGTCACCGGAAATAGAATGTATCACACTCTTTAATAAACATTTGTTCAACGTGTGTTTATTATGCATGTAAATTGATATTGTAGTTCGATTTTATAACATTAGTAGTAACTATGTAAAGATCAACGCATTCACAAAAAAATACGCACAGCTGATTATAAAAATATTAGCTCTACTTGACTTATTTTTGCTGAAGTTTAAAAATAAATAAAAAAAGAATAAATGTTAACGTTTACATGACTTAATGTTCTTTATAATAATATGTTTAGCATAAATCCGACCTGGTTCTAGAATTCCGGTCGAAATCAACTCATTCAGTCTTGTTCAAGTCAGAAAAAGAAATACTTCTAAGAAGTATATACAATTAATTCTAGATTTTTTTGTCAGTATTGAAAAGAGACCATTTAGTAGTATCCATATTACTTATGTAATTTTCGGCTTAAACATTAAAAATCAATGTATTGAAACGTTAAAAAAATCTACAATATATTAGGTTGGTAGAAAAATAATTGCGGTTTATGACCTTCAGATTTACATACATTTTTTTCATCTAGCTGTTGTAAATGGTCCAGAATTGTTAGATAAGTAACGCCTTCAGTTGGTCGTTATGAACTGAAGAACACCCGCGACCTTCTTCATCTTTAAAAGGCTTTCGTCCCCAACACGAAAATTTTAGAACAACCATTGTACGTTTAGTTTACAAGCAGTTCTGCTGCGTATCACCCGTTTTATACTTATTCAAAAAATTGCTCCTATTTGCTTCTTTTCTGTCTTTAATTCAATAGCCCAGTTTGAAGCAAAATTAATAATAAAACCAAAGCCGATGTTACCAAAATACAGACCGTAAAATGCACTTTTAAATAACATGAACACGATGAAATGACACTCATTGAAAAAAAATTAGAATTCAGAAAACAAAAACCGTAATTATTTTCCTATCAACCTAATAAAATACGGAATAAATTACAAAAGAGAAATAGAAGAGAATTAGAAAAGGGGCAATTACTATTTTTTTCATTCATAAATTATTTTATTTTTTTTATGATGTATGTAATCTATTCAATTCATCGTATTTATCAGCATTTCCTGATATTTAATTTTGTTTTAAAACCGGAAAAATATAAGAAATTATTAAACTGAGATTTTTTTTAAAAAAAACTATTCTTAAGGAAAAAATGAATGCGAAATGGAAATGTTGCATGTTAAGGTAACATACATTATAAATTCATATAAAGGAGAACAATTATTAATAGACATTTAAAAAGATTTAAAAATACTACGAGGACAAAATATAAAATGCGTCAAACAAAATCGGATGTTATTGATAGGGAATTTTATGTATAAGAATACCGAAAATACCCAAATCCATGGATTAAACTGAGTAAACAATTACTATGGTGCTTTGTAAGAAAAATCCTTTGATAAACATATGGAAAAAGATGGAGGATGTAATTTGATAAAAAGCATTCTAATGAATCTGAAAAGTATTGGAACATATTTTTCCATGATTCTTTGAAGGTTCGACTTTTTTGATTAGCTCCACAAAAAAAAAGAAAATTTGGAAAGAAGTGTAATGAAAAAACAATTTCACAAAATTAAATTGCGAGAGTACATCAATTATGGTCTGTGGTTGTGTAAGTTGTTGATAGAAAACTTTATATTAGAGAGAAAGTACAATGAATTGAATTCTTTATGACAGTTTTCTCTCAAAACATTATTTTCTCAGTTTATATATATATATATATATATATATATATACAGCTAATTTTATAAAAACATAATTTAAGTACTTCATTTTATATGACCTGTATCCCATTTTTTACAAATCTCAAATCGCCGAGTTGCTTTGCTAAGAACAAACATGTAAAATAGGTGAAGTGATTTACATATCTACACTCTCTTTACATATATTTATTATTTATATTTGTATCTTTAGTTTGATACACTTTGAACTTAATAAATATCTGTAGCTTCCAGGTAAACACAAACGCTATACACATGGTAATGAAAATAACTATTTTCTTTGATTGAGTAAAATTGATTGAAGGCCAATAAACAAATAATCACAATAAGAGATACTGATAATATGTAAAATAGAGCCTAAAGCGTTAGCATTTAGAATATTTCTATAAATTCGAGATGTCCTCATGTAGGGTTAATTATAGGTTAATTATAAATGACATAATTGTATTATTTGTAAAATAATTTCTATAATTTTGTTAAATATTAAGTGATGAACACATACACATCATCATTGTTTAATATAAATATATTACACTATCTGCGTTTAATGTTTTCTGTGCGAATGCAAAAAAAATGTCACAATCATTTCATATATTCTGATTTTCGTTTTATGATGGTTAACAATATTAAGAATTTAGATTAACCGTATTATCAACATGTAGCACTGATACAATATATTCAAACAAAAAAATACCTGGTAAAAAGATAACTTTGTTTTAGAAAAAGTGAACATGGATATAAGTGATATTTAAAAAAAAAAGCTTTCATTAAGAGATTACGAAAAGTACGCAGCAAATAGAGAAAGAACATCTTTACAAGTACAGTAATATCAATGATGTGCGTTTTTTCCTAAGTACAGTACAAATGAATAAAAAAATGAGGTCACAGTCTAATATTTACAGTGTTTTTATAATGCAATTATTAAATTAAATGAAAGTGTGTGATTTTGATAATGAATAAGTATGTTTACAAAAAAGGGAAAAAACGAAGAATAAAAACACATTTAATTGATGAGCAATTTTCAAGTAAAAAATGAAAATTATATTCTAACGAGAAATAATTATTGTTAATTTCATTATGAAAAATCTAATAAGCAAAAAAAAATTATGATTATATTATAGAAAAACTAAATTATTTTATTTCTAAATATTTTGGCGAGAGTAGTAAAAATTTCATTCAAATTTCAAGACAAATAAATAATTTGCAGCACATTTATTAAAATTATCGATTAATGAAAATAGTTGTAATTAATTTAAAAACACATATTTTTTCATACAATTAATGCATTTTCATACAAATCTGAAACTATAAACAAAACTACTCTCATTTTGTACCAAAAAAAACTATCTATTTCTAAAATTACATATATTTTATATTTATTTTAGAATACTGTTATAACAAAAAAAATTTTAATTTTTTTCCCAAGTTTTGGAAATAACTGAATGACATTTAAAATCGGTTGATTAATTTAAAAAAATGTAAATTGCTAAACAAATGTTAATTGTTACACAAACTGTTTGTTTAAGAAGACAAATTGAATTAGTGGACTCCATTGTCAGACACATTTCAAGGCGTGTTGACACGTCTTACAAAAAAGAAGATTTAAATTTCGGTCGTATCTCTACAGTAACAGGTACATGACATGAATACATGACTCTTCGTGAAAGAGTTCAAGATGGTCATTTATTTAATATAAGACGACATCTTCCATTACATCTGATTCAAACTTATAACATGGCGGTGTAAATATAGAGACTACATCTTCAGACAACCATAATTTGAATTATAGTTATATTTTATTTTTATTCTCTTGTACAATCTTTATGTATACTCCTGGTACTGCTTTTCTTTCAGACCGTTATATATGATATATCATAATCTACCACTAGTGGTAATACTAGGAATATAATTTGCGTTATTGTATTTTTTTATTTAATTTTCAGCCATACTGATAATATATATATATATATATATATATATATATAAAAATATATATATATATATATATATATATATATATATGAATGTATTATATATTATACGTAATGTTCTCTTAAAAATAAGTTTTTGCATCCGTTTTCACGAATAATTCAATTAGATCCAGTTTTCAAAATTAAAATTTACCCACAACCATTTATTTATTCCTTATAGTTCATTCATATATTGTGAAAATATGTTCAATGGCTAAATTAGGAATGAAACGATATAAAAACTATAAATTGAATAGCGAAAAAGAAAAAAATCAACAAGTTTTTCATTTCATTATTTGCACATACATATCGATACATCAAATGACGTCGATATATAATGTATAAATACTAGTGCACAACAGTATGTGCTTTTTTAATATTGATTAAATTCAATTATAAAAACTATCACGATATATTAATGTTATTTATTTTAATATTTTTAAATGTTATATATATATATATATATATATATATATATATATATATATAACTGTATAAATCCATTAAAATGAATAACACTGATAAATATATAGAAGTAAAAAATGAAAGCTTGTTATTTTCAATAACTTATTTATTAAAAAGGTCATCCTGACATACTTAAAATTCGCTCTGTAATTCTTTCTGGAGTGTATTCACCTTTGGTTAAGAACCACTGTTCTTTATATTATACATTGATTTTCTGAATATAAAAGTTTGTATACTACACTTTTTTAGATGGAAAGGCCAACGTTATCCAACTGTTGCGAGGTACATTAAGAAAACTGGCATTTTCTTGTTCTAACACATGGTTGATGTATAAAGTAATATTTTTAAAATAAATACTTTTAAAAAAGTTATTTGGAAGGAAAACATGTATAATATAGATTAAAGTTTTTAACAATCATCATGGAAAAACTGAGAAAAACTATTTGTATCAACATTTAAAGAAATTAGAATAATTTAATTTTTTCATCAAATGTAATACTGTGGTAGAAAAGAAACGCATGTAAGTGTTGGCAGTGATATAGAAGTAGAGTTAAGTTGGGAATTTACAAAGCTACTGACTTATGAAAATAAACGTCCGAAACGCAAATACTTTTTTTACTTATAATATTTAATAAACATTACATAACTATTTCTGACCTGAATTCAATTCTGAATAATTAACTTATACATTTATAATAATAAAAATAAATCATTTTTTATATTGTTAATCATATAACTTTAGTGTAAAGGTACAAAAAGATATTAGAAAACTGATAAGTAATATGTGAACAAGAAAGGCAATGAATCGTTCAATTAAAAGTTAAAAGTGACATTTTTAGAGCAGATGATCATCAAAAGATCATATACTTGTATATAGGTTACGTGTATTTATATTTTTCTATGAAAGAAAATCGTAGCACTGCGAAAACTTTTTATATAACAAAAATACATATCAAACAGTTAAATAAAATATGAGTATCAAAACACAAAAACATCCCTTCGGCCTTCACAAGTGACTACAAATGCCTTGAACTACTTTTAATAAATGATTTTCGTTTCAAATGTTCTTATTCAGTAATCCCTGGAGCCTTTCGGTAGTTAGCACAAGGTCAGAATAAAAGAAAAAAGCTAGAGCATCAGACTTTTTTGGAAAAAAACATAAATCACAACGAGATAAGTCTTTACAAACGAGATGACGTTTTAATATCGATGTGATGTTGTGATGCATAGATATTTTTTTTATGAGAATTATTATTTTGAATGTTTTTTTTAGTATTGATTGTTTTAAATTTAGTTTTATGAAAAAAAATAATATCGGTTGAATTTTTATCTCAAAAATATAAATTTACTGACTTCATAGAAGGATTTTGATATTTTATAGTATTAAAACATTTTAGTATTTTTTAACGTACTTTCCAAGAATTGCGATAAAAAGAACTACAATGTTCTCTTCTTGTATAGAACGATATTTTTTATCTACTATTATCACTATAACGGAACTAACATTTGTCATAAAAGAATTTAATCGAAATAACGCGCTACAATAAAACAGTACTTCATAAAAAAATGTAATATAAAACGTTTAGATATCAGTTTGTTACATTTCGACATAATGTTTTGTTCAAAAATTTATATGCAATACTTTACGCTCATTTTTAACATTTTAATAGAGCCAAGAATATGTGTCTAAGATCGTAAAAAGGTCAGAATATTTATTTGTCTGTCATCAACGAACCGTTTGTACGTCATCCGAAGATAAACACGTTTAATTAGTAAATATAAAGAATATTAATTAGTAATTAAAAGGAATAAAAACTAACGAGGCTGTTAATTTTTTTTAAGAAAAGAAATAAAATACACATGTATATATGTAATGGAAGTATTAGGTAAAAAGATTTCTAAAATTATTTCGAATATTTCCGAACCCAACTGTGTATAAAAATGTTGCAAATTACAAAGCACAAAGTACAAGGTATTAAAAATAGACACTGCTTGAACTATTAACATTCACGAGACACGTATGTGCGTGTTGAAACTATAAGTGGTGCATACACAAAGTAGGTGCGTGATACTTGCATGCCAGCAAAACACGCACGAGTTTATGCACGCACGGATATAATCCTGTTTGTACATAAACAATAAAGTATACATTTTATATATATATATATATATATATATATATATATATATATGTGTGTGTGTGTGTGTGTGTGTATCTCCATACATATACATTTACTCTCAAAAGTATTTCGACAAAGATAACATACGTGTTTAATTAATTTTACAAACATACATACAGTACAATTTTACCTACATATACACCTAACAAAAGATATACATTTAAACATTTTTTTTTTTTGAAGAAATGTATTTAATTTTGCAAGTAACACAAATAAAGTACACAAGAGTATTTAGAGAAATACCAAAAAAAGGCCTTTAATTAAAAAAAAATCTCAATAATGACAAATCGTGTTTTCACTGTGTGTATTCTCTTGTTTAAAATTGTATGGATAAATATTCCCCGTCTTTGAAACATTATACCGAATTAATAGTTGAAGGGTAAAGAAACAGTTCTGTTTGATCATAAAATATTAAAAAAAATATATTTAAAATGAGAAGAACAGTACGGTGATGTCATAATATGTGTACTAAAAAAAATGAGGATAGAAAAATCTCATTATATATATATATATATATATATATATATATATATATATATATAGCAGGAGAGTGATAAACATGTGAGCTTGTGTATGTGTATGTGGGTGTTTTGCATTATGTAATATTATTATATTTTAAAATTAAATATAAAATGTTTTAAAATAGTACATTATATATTAAAAAAAGCAGGCGTTTAGAAAATATATTAATAAATTGTTATACGTGAACGTTACTATTTATAGAGGTATACTCTAAAGACTGTTCAATAAAGGTCATTTGAAATGAAATGTCATACTTATATTTTTGGTTACATTTACTAAAAGCATTTACTATCGTATAATGTTAGTCTGCTGAACCTTTAATTATGAAATATATATTTGTTGTGACATGTATGAAAATTAAAATATGAAAATTTAATTTAAAAAAAGTAATCTGAACCCTATTAAAGGCATTTGATTAAAATGTTTTATTTTAAACATTATTGATTTCATAATGAACAATATGCTCATAATTTAATTTTTATTTTGTATTCAACTCTAAAAATATAAATTTGTTCTATGTATTGATGTGTTTGTCAAGGTGGTATATATATATATATATATATATATATATATATATATATATATATATATACATATATATATATATATATATATATATATATATATATATATATATATATATGTAAATAGCATGGAAAAAAGTAAATCTGATAAAAAATAATTTTTGTAAAATACAAGTTTTCTTCGGTAATTGTTAAAAAAATAGAAATTATCAAATGAGACGAATTTCACTGAAAGAACGTGATAAATATCCTATTATCAATTGAGGTGTGTGAAGTTGGAATCTCTTGCACACAGAACCTTCTTCTGATCCTGCCTTCGTTAATAGATCAAGAAGGGGATTTTAAAATAGATGATAAATTTATTGCGAATTGAACCTTTGTGATCCAGTCAAATTCAACTTAAGTAAGAGTACTATTACTGTTATTTAGAAAACAATGTATACTAAAACATTATTTTAATTAATATATTTAAAGGGAATAAATCAAAAAATATACACGTACACGTAGCATATACATTTTTTTATTAACTAAAGGTTTTAAAAACATTTCTCAATATTTTACAAAAATAATAATAAAACATTTTAAATACTCCTATACATATATATATATATATATATATATATATATATATATATATATATATATATATATATAGGTACCCCACAAAGGAAAACATTAGAAAACAAAACAAAAATCATCTCGCGAAAATACTTTTATATACACAGAGAGATTAATGTAACCGCGAGTGAAGTAATTCAAGAGCTTTGTAAAAAGAAAAGAAAACTGGATCTTATTCTTTAAATAATTTTTTATAAAATTATTTAAAGCCTCTCCTCCAAGATTAAAACCTAAGTGCGCTACTGTATACATATACATACATACATACATATATATATATATATATATACATATATATATATATATATACGTGCATACACACACACACACACATTCATATATACTAATGTGTCATAATTTAAAATAAAACATAACTGAGTAACCATGAACCTCAATGTTTAAATGTTTATGAATTAATAAATATCAAAATAAAAATTTGCATATGATAGATGGTTCTTGTGAATATTTTTATGTACTTTGATGACGAAATAAATATTTTTATATTACCTTTACATGATTTAAACATGGATAAGTATTTTTTGAAATATGAACATTGAAAAAAAAATTTTTTTTTAATATAATGCTATTATTTTTTGTTTCAATGATTATGCGAAATTTTATTTACTAAAAAATATGTTCAGAATAAATTACATTAATAAGAGTATTTCTCAATAAAAGATTACCTTCGTATGGCAGATGTCTTTAAATAATTAAATATGAATAATATGAGTACTTAATTCGGTTATAATTATGAATAATTAATTGGTACGTGAGCAATTATTACAGTTTTGAATTTATGTTTTTTTAACTTATAAATATTGGCAATGCGATAAAAAGTCGGTGGTTACGTTAGATTACGATCAAGGAAAAGCATGAAAATTAATTAGAAAAATATATTAACTGGCCATGTTTCGATATTGTAAAAATAGACTACGTGAGAAAATTTTTTAAATGAAATTTATTGTATGAGTAATAATTCATTTACAATGACTCAAACGGAAGTATATCTTATGACATTTACAATTAGTAAATATTTTATTTTAAACTTTAATTCTTTTATTTTATTTTAAAAAAAAATACGTATTGTTTTATTGAAAACAATTTAAATTCATGACGAATATTCTGTAATCATTTTTATAAATATAAAAAAAATACCCGTTTACGCAAATTTAATAAATATTAGCAAAAAATGTAATACGCACATATTAATTCTAATAATTACTAATAGGAAGTAAACATTTATTTTAGAACACGATTTTCATTCGTGTTTTTAATGAGTTACTTGATAATAAGGGATTTATAACGCAATTAGTTACATTTTTTTAAGAACTAAAAAAATGTTTGATGACCCTTGATACTCTGATATTTTTTTATTTATATATATATATATATATATAAATACACATACATACATAATAATATAACCAAACTATATTAAAAGACCTTCAACACAAAAGCATTTATTCTCGATTCAATAACTTCTGTAACAGTTTGTCAATACACTATACAATGTAAATTTATTGTTACTCAGAATCAAATTTAATTAACGAGTCAGTGAAAACTCGTTCTCTTGAATTAGAACGAAGGAGATATATTGTAAATTCTAAGAAGTGTATATTTGATTAATACGAAAACAGTGATTAACATCCATTGCTTACATAAAACGCCTCCTTATATTTATTTAATGGGTGACAAACAGTCGCCCGTATTTAATTGTTACTACTGGTGAATCTATTTTTAAAGAAACAATTAATGTTGTTGAATTGAATTATTTTTTTAAAAAAATGTACACATATTTGCATTTTAAAGCGTTCATTGTGTTAAGACCTGCGATCTCACTGATGTGCTATGTTGGCTATTCATTTCATCGTTTCAAATCAAATACATTTTTATCTTCTACTACTAGCTTCGACGCGTGTCATCGTCAGACATTTGTAAATAATTCAACAACTACCTGTTTAATCAGACTTATCTACAACTAGTTGAAGATGGCATACATACTGAGAATTGTTGTAGAATACAAAAACTTACTCCATTCAAACGAATGACAACACTTTCACGACAATATGTCTACACACATATCTTTAACTTATCTTTCCTTTTGGAAGACTACACTGTGTAATCGTTAGTATTTCAGCTGGTAGTTTTTTTATATAAATTTTAAGAGTATATATTCTTTTCTAATGTACCTAAATTAATTGATTTCATGATATATAGGCTTTTTTATTCTATTTCCCTATGTATTAAAATCAATGAGTGATATTAATAATAACAAAAGACAAAAGAAACCCAGAATCAAAATAACGAATGAAAGATTGTATGTATTTGTTTTAATTTCATTTAAACAAATACACACAAATATTTTTTTTTATTGTTAATCGTCAAATAATTTGATGTCTACAACGATGAAAATATATTTGAATGAAATCATACACAAAAATATTACATTAAAATGCAAAACTATTACTTTTACAATAATTAGAATTACCAGAAGATTCCCTTAGAATAGCCTGATCGTACATATTTTATTCTAATGTTTATCTTAATACCAAAGTTAATAAAAAAAAAAATAAAAAAAGATCTTTCCTGTATGGAAATTTTACTACGTCAACTTATTTCCGTTATCATTTTCATTCTTTTTCTAATATTACTTAATATTATATTTTTAGTTTTATAAAATGTTTGAAGTTTATTAAGGAACAAGCACCTTTGTATTTAATTCTCTCTCTCTCTCTCTCTCTCTCTCTCTATATATATATATATATATATATATATATATATATACACATACAAACACATACATAAATGCATAGATAAGAGATGAAAATTAATTTCTATTCTGTAAAGTATTGCCTTTGAACAAATCGTCGAAACGGATCCTCCCTTTTTGAAACGAAAGATATTACAGTGACAATGTTGTTCGTTAATTCTGGATTTCAATCTCAGCAGGCAAGCTTGAAACATTAGAAGGGGAATAATAAAAGCTCGTTCTATTGTTAGTGTAATGTGACATAAGTTGATAAACACGCTCATTTCTAAGCTACGACAGTCATAAATCAAAAATGAGCTACATTATATCGCTATTACTTTGATGACAGTCTTCAAAGGCATACCCTCGCGTATTAAGTCATTCAATTTCGTTATTGTTCAATTTATCAAGAAATATTTATACATGGTATTCTTTTTTTATGACTTAATGTAAATATTACGTCATACGTTGATTTAATAATGGGGGTTTTACTTTTGTATGTTTATTAATTGATATAAATTATGGTTATTTTAATTCAGTCCAAGCTAAAATGATTTATTCATATATTTAAATTTTTCTACACTGACGCAACTAATATTTAAATATAGTGTTGTTATAATGTTTCTTATTTTTATAATGTACGCTAAATAAAAAAAATAGTAAATGAGATCAATATTTATACCTTTAAATATACAACACATTCGCAAATTCATGCACATACAAATGTATAAATAATTGATCTACTACTAAAATTTAAAGCATACAATAAAATCTTATAACTCACTCTAAATTTAAAAAAAAACTATGATAAGGATCAAAACATAACATTTTCAATATTACAAAATATTTTATATTTCATTTTAAATAATGGAAAATAGCAAGATATAAATATATACAAACAGGAAACTAAAATACTTTCAAATGATCACTCTAGATATTTTTTTAAAGATATCAATTTTAAAGTGATATATAAGGCTATTTAAAATTTCTTCATGGCAATTTAATTTTTTTCATACAAATCTCTGCTGCAGGATTTTCTCTTGTATACTTAAATACAATTATTTCTGACAATTATAATTGTAATATATTTTAGAATATGTAGAGTTATTACAATTACGAAATTAGTCAACACAGATTTTTATACTATTACAGGTTTGCTTGATAGTGAATGAAAATAAAACTTTTTCCATAAAAAATGTACCCAATTGAAAACTTTACAAATAAAAGAATTCATCTATTTTATATACCTTACTTCTATTTCGAATAAATACTGAAGTATTGTTTAAAGTTCACTCTAACCGTGAGACATTTTGCTAGTGTACAGATTACTTCTCATGGAATTACAAACTACAAATAAAGGGAATGAAAATCTCCACTTCTCTATTATAGACAAGTGTACTGCAATTATTTACAAGATATACTTTGTATAATAAATATTCATGAAAGCAAATAAAAATTCATTTTTTATTTACCACTTAAAACTCTGTATGAATTATCAAAATAGAAATAAGATATTTCAATCACATTATATCGGTTGCTCAACCGCAAAAGACCTTTATCATAAGTTACTCGAATACTTTATATGATATATACTTTGTAATAATAAGTGAAGTGACGAACGCACAAGGCTGATATGATTTTAAAATAGTAACTTATGAAGGCCATATATGATTAACATGATTTCAGAAAAAAACCTATATATCCTCCTTTTAGTTTATAACAATAACATTATGTTGGTCACACATGGCCGATTAAACATATGAAGTGTTAACAAACATTTCAATATCATAGTCCTAGCATTTTTTTTTAAAATAAATAAGATGGTTTCCACAAACTCCAAAAAACAATTTAGATTGTCTATTTGAGTCATACAAATAATATCTATCATATATATAAACAAGCACACATACAAACAACACTCATTTACATGATTCATATTTTTCAAAATGTTCAAAAGAAAAAAAAAGAAAAATATGAAAAATATGAGAAAAAAATACGTTGATTGCCACTTTTAAATTTAATATGTGGATACTCTGACCACGTTTAAATTTAATAATATAAAATTTGGTCGGTTTTTACCACTGAACTTGGTTAGCGTTTTATTTATTTGTGTAATAAGTAACTGAATCTGTGGATTTTTTCTAAATATAATGACAGTACATGTCTATTGAGATCAGAGAGCAAAATACGTAGCCCAGTATTAAAAAAAAGTCCCTTTAGAGTTGGTAAATGTGATACTGTGGATAACAATAGGTGGGATTCACATAATAATCTCATGGTACGTGTTAAAAAAATATTTATGAAGTAATTCCTGTATCAATTTGTATTAAGAAACAGTTGAAAATTAAAAAAATACATGATTCACAGGTATGACCTGATACTTTCATTTTATAAATCAATAAATTTACATAAATCTCTCTCTCTCTCTCTATATATATAAAAAAATAGTGAAAATTCTAAAATACCTTTAATTTAAAGAGAAAATGTGCATTTTGTTTAAAATTCCCAACTATTTGAATACTTTTGCTTGTCACTGTATATACATTATTATCGTTACAAAATGATTATAAAATTAACTTGAAAAACCTATTATTTAAATAAATATACATTTTGTGTAATAGTTTCACATAAAACTTTGTATTTTTTAGGTACAAAAAAAATATAACTACATGATCAACAAGAATATATATACTAACTAGTCAAACTGAAAAATACATAATTAATTATCATAATATTCCAATTCATTGAAATTATGTAAAAAGATAATGATTAAGCGAGACTCCTTGAAAAATAATTACATAGAAAATATGGCTGAAGACCTGATGACTATACCAATTATAAAACAAAATAAAAAGATAACCGTGTACAGACGTACCTAAAATTAATAACATATTTAAAAGTATGAAAAAAGATATTTCTATCATAGTACTTTATAATAGTTGTATTTTGTTGTCTTTTCCATAACATTTATCTTTAATTAAAGTCGAAATTGAAAAAAAAATTGTACTTTATAACGTAAATATAATTTTCCACAGCGCTTGTGGATATTAACAAATAGCATGAAGGAATGCCATTAAAAAGATGTAATGTATAGTAATTATATCATTCAAACTTAACATTTTTGCAGAGAGCGTTTCGTTTTAAAACATTAGCAATTTTCATATTAATTTTAATAAAAAGTTATAATTAAAACGTACACAATATGTCTCTAGAAACATAAACTCTATTCATCCACTCCCGTTGATAACTATTTTTAAAAGACATGTCTTTATATTATGAAAAAATACATTTTTTACTGTTATAACAGTACATGTAACCTTTTCATCATACTAAAAGAAGTGAAACAAAAAATGTTACAGTAATGCTCAGACATTTTAATTTAATTTGCACAACATATGTATTAACACATAAACATGTGTATTGGTTAATGCATTATAATAGTAATTGCAACTGGGTGGAGAAATTAAATGGATGTCTTTATTATTTTGTAACAATGAATTGTGTACACTTATTCATGTTTGCTACTAAATCTTGGGACCAACACATGCTAATTACGAAAAATAACAATGAGATTACGACACAATACATTAATGATAAATGTCTGTATCATAAAATGAATATGAATAAAAATTTAAAGAACTAAAATGTAATTTGTACATAAAAGAAACAAGTCAAGTTTAATTACCAATACGAAATAAAATTTCAGAGAATTGTATTAATCATTTATAAAATATGTATATTTAAATTGGTCTTAAAGTTCTTTTACTACTCGTCTCTCTATATCTTAAAAGATTCTATAGCTCTGCTATTAAAATTCGAATACTTGTGTACTTACTTTAAATAAGTAAAAAGAAAATGTTTGTTAACGATTTCAATACAAGCGGAAGTAAAATTTTATAATCAAATCAAAAACTAGGTCACTATAAAGTATATTTATAAAATGTTATTCGTAAATAATTAAAAGTTATATGTGAAAAAAAATGTATTTAATGGGAATACGACCGCATTGATTAACATATTCCATTTTTTCTTTCTTTCTGAGACATGACATTTTATTTATTATAAATCCTAAGATCCATAAAGTACGTTTCACTTTGCTCACACTATACTTTTTCTGGACAAAATGTTCAATAATTGATATTGGTCAAAGGTATTTTAAGGGGACCCGGTGGTCCAGAATTTTCGAAAAATCGATTTTTTTTTTCGAAAGTATAGTATCTTAAAAATATACTGTTAAAATTTGATGACGAAATTCAGAGTATTTCAGGATCTACAGCCCATTAGAAGGTCAGGTCAGTTTCTTGAGAATATACTTGCTTGAAACTTTAAACGCGTTTATCTCGAAACTACTTTTTTTCATCTTGCGGGGGCCAGAAAAAAACAACTACTTGACCGATTTGTCTGAAATTTTAATATGTTGAATTTTTTTAAAACTATTAGTTTTAATTGTTAAAACTAATAGTTTCCGTAAAATATTTATATTTTTTTTATTAACAAAACATTCAAAAATACTGGTCGTTTTCAAACTTGTACTTTTGACTACGCGCCATTTTGTCAATTTTTTTTTTTTTATTCTACTTCCTGCGATAGCTATACTTATACTAATTAAAAATTCGTCAATTGTTTTATTTCAGATCAGAGGGAGAGATAAATCATCATTCACCACGCAATTCCATTTTTTTAGAGAGGGAGACTTCAGCATCATTTTTCTAATTTAAAAAAAAATTTTTTTTTGTCTTTATTTCCATTTTTGTGTAGTTTATTAGTAATAAAATAAGTGTAAAAAAATTTGAAAGCATTATTCATTACCCTCATATAGAAAAAATTTTTTTAAAATAGCTTAAATTTTAGGCCGCTAGACCACCGGGTCCCCTTAATGCTTTGAGGATGATGGTATCGCCATCGATATGCAGATAAGCAATAATTAATTATTAAACATTGTTTACAAAAATGCATTTGTGAAAGTGATTTTGACGTTAAGGATTATTGTGATAAATTTGTGGATTTAAATTTACAAATTATTATTATATAACCACATATATTTTTTTTTAATTTTTGAAAACTTACTTTTCTATTTTTCAAAAAGGTTAGTTAATCGAAAATCTCTTAAAAATAAATTAATATTCGTTGAATTTCAATAGGTTAATATTTTTAAATTTGTAGAAACTAATTGTTTGTTTTTATATTAAAAAGTACAATTGATGTTTAACATCGTAAAACAAATAAATTCACATACAATAAACTGCGATTTTTATTCTTTCAAACAGGAAGTACTTACATCTGTTAAACTTTTATTATGTACCGAAAGAACTCAACATTTACTTTTTTGCTTTTAATAAATAATTTTTACATTATATTCGTTGCATATGTATCTTTTCTCAAGAGAATTTATTATAATCTGTACGAACAAGCATCATACAAACGAAACATTGTTCTTGTATAAAATTCGTTATAACGATTTCGTATTTGAAGTTTTCCTCCTTTATCATAAATTTTAATGACTACCGAGATAAACTTTATTTCAAAAATAAAAACACAAGCTGGAAGTTTTTTACTATTTAATATTTAAGAAGCTCGTTTTACAAAAAGGTAAAAATACAAACTTGATTCAATGTTTCGTTAACATTTAAACTGGCTACAATGAATTGATATTTGTGTGTTGAGTTTTGTTATTTTTTCAATGAAGTACAAATATAAAACTGAACTGTGAAATATATTTTTTTAAATAAGTTTATTAAACACACATTTTAACTTAGTAAACGAAAGAAATCTATTATCCAAATATAACTGTAAATTTTACACATTGATTTATAAAATATATTTTTCAATTAATTTGAAACAGAATAGAAAATGTATAGTTAGTACTCTTGCATAAAATCCCATTATATGAATAATATAATTGATTACTTAATTTAAAAGTACATACTGATGACTTGCAATTTCCGACGTTTACTTCAATTATTTCGTAAGCAATTGTGTTTACTTAGTCAGAAAAAATCTAATCAGATAGATATTATAAGTTTATCTTACTATTTAAATTTATATATAGTCGATTTTATTTTTATGAAATTCTATGTTTTATCTCGATGATTCACCGACATCAAACAACGCAATTAATAAAATGTAACCAATAAAATCTTAGAAATATTTAATAACATATATCAATATTTTTTTGAAAATTTTCCATATTCGACTTGGAAAACCAATAAAATAACATTTTATAATGAAAGTATCAAAATTTGTATTTTTCTTCTTAAATACAGAATAAAAAAGTTGAATGTTCTCTTAGTTAAACAACTTGTAAATCCATCAAGTTAGACAAATTGCTTGATTCGTGAAATTGGGAAAGCAATTCGAAGAGTAAGTTGAAATTAGGACGTGTATTTCAATGAAAAAAAAGTATACAATGACGTAACTAGTTCAAACTACGTCAATAATTTTACTATGTTTATTTAATATTTAACGTACTTTTACACCCTATATGTATTCGGAACATATGTGCAAATATTCAATGATGTCACTGATAAACACAAGGCAATATACTAACCATATTTATTCTTTACACATAAATATTAGCAGAAGGATTCATTTGCGATGTATTAATTTTGTACCAGATTAATTTTAAAAGGAACATTTGTATAAATTAAAAAAAAATGGTTAACCAAACTAACTTAGTAGGAAATGTCTCAACTTTCACACGATTTAAATATGATGTGCTAATATACAGTGTTACAATGTTAATAAAACGTTCTCTTATCCAATATATTTAAAAGTTATTTCAGACTTTTTAGCTACAAAAATGATACCATTGCTATCAGTATGTGCAAAGGGAAAAATCTACATGATTAACAAGCGTAACTATTGAACAGTTTTGTAGTTTGTAGGAGGTGATTCGTTTGTAAAAGTTAATATAGCTACTGTGACAAAACTATAATTGTAAATTGTAATATTTTACATTAAAGAATATTAATTTAATCTAGAGATCAACAACTCTAGATTTAAGGAACCCAGAGATGCATTAGTAATGTTACTATACGAGAACATTAATTTTTAACTAAGTGCAAGCGTGAATTGAAAAAACATCAATAGGCACATTTTGAATAAAAGTTACGGTCCATTTTCTTCTTCTTTTCTTAGATTTTTTTAAATATGTAGTATGCGCATCCGTCACGAATTTCAAAACAACAAATTCGTTCTTAGTATCGAAAATATCAATGCCTCAGGATCTAATCATCTAATTGATGTAAAATTCTACGACTATATCTACAAAAACTTTTTGATCAATAGAACATTCCATAACCAATTAAATACAATAACAATAGTGTTTATTTTATTTTATAAACAAGTTCTGTACTTATTGGTATATTTTGTGTATAATATATATATATATATATATATATATATATATATATATATATATATATCTACATACACAGTGGACCCTAGCTGAACGACCGTATTTGGTGCAGGACTAATGGTCGTTCTTTGAAACGGTTGTTGTATAAGGTACTTATAAACATGTAAACTTTCGAACTGGTGCAAAGCCGCGCACAAATCCTAACCGTACATAAGATAAAATTTAATTTTAAAGGAAGTACAAGAAATGAAAATAAATTATTCCCTTTACCTTTTGTTGCTAATAATCTGTTTTTATTCGATGGTGGCCCATACCAGCAATGTACCAATGCTGTCTTTAGAGGAAAAAAACCCACTCCATAAAGATTTCTGGTAATTTACAACTAGAAGGGAAATCAACTTAAGTCCTCTTTGTGACAGTGGCACTAGATTGGGAGGAATTTGAGGCTTTGGTGAAAAAACCAATCCAGAGAGTGGACTGCCTCTGCCTATTTCTTTTCAATTTGAAAAAGTAGACAATCTCATTGTCTTTAAACTGGCACATATGAATAGCATTTTTAAGTTCCGGACGGGATTTCATTCTACTTTTAACAGATGCCCATACTCTTAACAAGCATTTTAATTCGTCACTACTCATAAACATGGTAGACCTTCTTCAACTTTCTCCTCTCCATTATCTTTCTCTCCCTCAATCACCTCCTCCAACTTCTGAAATTACTTGTGCCACCAGAGTACTTTTTATTACTTTAACCTGCCTAAAAACACGTGGTATGTGAATGATACGTTAGAAGTCTTTAATTTGAAATTACAAGAATCATTCATTAGTCCCTACCAATAATTTTAATCTGACTTTCATGGGTTAATGCTCAAATGCTGTAAACCGGATTCATCCTTTATTACGACCGGGCTTCGTGAAACCGGGTCGTTGTGCGATCAGTCAATCGGTAAGGCAGTCGTTCTGTGAGGGTCTACTGTATGTATGTATGTATATTTGCATATGTATATATGTATATATATATATATATATATATATATATATATATATATATATATCACGTACAATATAATTTTATTTTTTACTTAATATTAAAAATATAAGTTTTCTAAAGCAAAACTTAATATTTTTTTTTTATAGTACAAGTTTATATAGGTTAAGAAATAAGTTACAATAAAAAATATCTTAAAGTGTAAGCAACGTATAAGAAAACATATATTAATCTGGTTTTAATTTCTTAATTGCGATAAGGATAATACAATGACAAAAAACGCATTATTTAAATTGAAAGAAATTATAGGCTTATATCCTGTAGTGAACTGTCAGTTTTAACAGTATATATATATATATATATATATATATATATATATATATATATATATATATATATATATATATATATATATATAATTTGTGTATAAAAATAAGATTCTTAATGAATATTTAAAAATTGTAAATACTTAATTAAACGTATCGATTCGAAATTATTTTCGCTTCTTTTGGTTTTCAAACTAGTCGGAATTAATTCAAATATGAATCATAAACAGGAAACAGTTCAAGGTTGTTTTAAGAACAGTTATAAAATGTTTCAGCAATCATTCACTGTTTGAATTCATTAACTCCGTCAATAAAACGCATACTTCAACGTATATTATATTAATATTGTGACTATTTCAGACATCTTCACAGTGTATAACTTGAGTAATAAAAAAGAAATACGAGTTATTGTTTAATTAATAAATTATAAATCAATTTTTACACACTCCTGTCAATTTTAATACAATATTTGAATAATTAATACAAGTTCTAATGAACTTGTTTTATTTTTATCTTTCGAATAATTTCAAAAGATAAAAATAAATCAAATTACATTTGTCGGCTTTAAAATCCATACTGCCATATTGATTCTCTTCTCTTTAGCACATGTCAATGTTAAATATAACCCATTCCATTCATGTAAATCGTGAACTATAATTGAATTAATTACTGAACACTCGGAATGAACTTTCTGACCCTCACGTTCAGACAGATTGAAATAAAATCTGTCGGTAATTCGATACGTATTCCCCTTACTTCTAAGAATAGCATATTGTGCTTACATTTGATAACAGTTACTGAAACCAAATGCATTGACACATCAGCATTCAAGTATATGTTTAATGAGTCATGTCTTTTAATCTGAACGTTCTCATATACAGCTGTAACGGAAAAATGAAACATCCTTTCACTCGTTTATTCCATGCTATCTTAGATGACTGTTAAATGAATCAACCGAATTTGGTTTTTCATCTTCATTAAATTATGTAGATTTTATATTAAGAAATTATGACCATAACAACCAGAAAAAACTTGTTTTGTCTTAAAAAAAAACGAGATGCATACTGCTGATATATAGCACTGAAACAGAGGTGCAATTATATTTAAGTATCCACTGATGATGAGTAGACATGACAGAGATCGTGCACAATTATAACAAGTCTGTAAGTTCATTGAAACTAGAGCGATGAATATATTTCGCACATTGTTTTGATATATGCATTTCGTAGCAGTTGGTTGTCTCTCCGATGCCAACAACACACATTTAACGCATGGCATTACATCCTAGCAACATTCCACATTCTTATGTGAAAATTAACATGCGGTTTAATGCGTTGAATACCAATTTTAAAGGTATATAATAAACAATAGAACACATTATGCATACAAAAATACAATACACAATAACAATCCATATATATATATATATATATATATATATATATATATATATATATATATATATATATATATATATATATATATAATTTGACCTTTGAATATTTTTAATCTGCAAAAATGCATCGCACATAAAACATATTGTCTCGATTTATTTCCTATAATTATTGCATGTAGCTGTAAATCAAAATATATGCAATTATAGAGAAAATATTTCATATGCATCTGTTCCTATATAAAATTCTATAATAAAATCGAGTATTCTATCAGCAATTATACACAGGTTTGATATAAAATATCCAAAATATTTTAAAAAGTTCTTATAAATAATTAAAAGTACTTTTTATGTAATACAAACTTCAAACTTATTTTTTTTTCTGTTAAAATCATACGTTTTTTATCTACTAATATAATATTTGCATTACATTAATATATATTTTGGATACAAATCCTGACAGAAAGAAAAAAAAATCGAATGGTTATGTTTTCGAAATATATATTAATGTGCAATTAAAGAAAATTAGGGTTTTTTTAAAAAAAAAAGTTATATAAAATTCAAATACTATTTGAAAATCATTCTGTACTGAACAAAGCATAAACTAGACTACATTAAAACCATGTAGACGTTCGAGCAACTATTACGGGCTATTTAGTTAATTACATCCGTTTTATAAATTATTTTATTTTTAATTAAATTCATTTTGCTTGATAAATCTTCAACTCATATTTAATGAGACGTAAATCATAAAGTCCTTAGTTTTTTATTTAAAGTTACTTGATTTAAAAATGTTATTTCAGTCAATAATGGTAAGATCTCTCATTTTCTAACATCTATAATTCTTTAACTGTTGGTTTAATAAAACCATTGTTTATTTAATTTTTAAACTTTGAGTCTCATCATTCAAGATCACAGATGTTTTATGCCCTATAAAATGAAATTCCACAAAAAAATATACAAAAAGAACGAACACGTTATAGTGCTATTTCTCTACTTGAAATGGCGAACACAGATATCTGTTAAAGTATATTAATGATTGTTAAACTGGTTGTGATTGGCGTCCGACACGGAGTTTTAATTTTCCACAGTCACATATTATATCTACATAGAATATTACTAATAGCAAATAATTTAAAAATATGAAATACATAATATATGATGTGTATCGAATACCATTTAAATGTTTACCTTTTATTAACATAACGATGAATGGATTAATATCGCTGTGAGTTTCAAATGCATTTTACTTGAAATGTTAATCAATTTAAAATATTAACAATTAATGCAATTAAATTAATATGTACCATCAATTAAAAGAACACTCGCATGTGATTAAACACTTTATACTGTTCTAAGCACACAGCATACAGCTTGAAAAGTCGAGACGTGTTGACAAATATTGTTTTCGTACTACAAAACGTGTTCACTTTTTTATTCATTGATCATACATTTGTACCCTTGACCTGAACAATGTGCACATATCGATAGATTATTGTAAAATATATCTTTATATTATCTGTTCTTTTTTTTTTTAAAAAAAAACATCAATAGCATTTGATGCTATCATGAGATATCTCAGCACATTTATCATAACAAATGTATTATTTACAAGAAGAGTTATCAGAAATAACTTTTTAAAATATTAAATCAAACACGTAATTAACATGAAAAATATGTAGAAATCATAGTTTCGTAATTGCATTATCGAAAAAAAACTTCGATAAGTTTGTATGAATAAATAATTTTATTGCGTATTGCTTTTGGATAGACTGAAATGCGCATACTTTCAAAACACTACTAATAACATAAGTGCTTAACTACAAAATGAATGAAAATTGCAAAAGATAATGAATTAAAAATGTAACTTTTTGAATTATCAATTAACCTTAGAGATAAACGCTTCAAATATGTTATATTTTGTAAAATCTATTAAATTATTTTGAATGGATTTGTTTTGATATTTTACAATGTACAAATATTCAAAAATATAATAAAAATTACAAGACATTTAAATAGCTTTTATGAATCTACAAATCTTGTAAGTAATTTGAAAGATGCGAGATTCATTAATTTAATTGTTATTATAATATATATTTTTCTTTATCGAATATATATAATAAATATAAATACTCAGTATTTTTTAGTGAATTACAGATTGTTATATTATCAGTGGATAACAGATTGTTTTATTATCATTATCTAAACCTTTCCAAGCTAATAACATTGATCATCATGCAGGTGAACTAATTTAATTAAAATTCATGTACATGTAGGTCCAGTGCCAAGAATTTTAAAAAATGAATTTTTCGCAAAAAATCAATATCTTAACAAATAACCATTCTTAATGGAAAATATTGTTTTTCAAAATAATAAAAATGTCAATTTGCATAAATAATATTAAATAGTGTAAGTCTAAGAAAAAAATGTAATCTATGACATCATTCTTTAATGTATGTACTTATCTATTAAGTTGATAGGAAAACAATTGCGATTTTTGTTTTCTGAATTCTAACCGGACTTTTTTCAATTAAAGTATCATTTCACCGTATTCGTGTTAATATCATTTTAAAGTGCATTTTTCGATCTGTATTTAGGTAACATCGACTTTGATTTTATTATGAATTCTGTTTTAAATTGAACTATTGAATTAAAGACGGAAAAGAAGCAAATAAGAGTAATTTTCTGTACGAGTTCAAAACGGATGGTAAAGCAGCAGAAACTGCTCGTAAACTAAACGATACTTTTGGTGTGGGTACTGTTAAGGAACGTACGGTGCAATGGTGGTTTAAAAAATTGGGAACGAGAGCCTTGAAGATTAAAAAGGCCGCGGGCGTCCTTCTTCAGTTCATAACGGCAAACTGAAGGCGTCAGTTGAACCAGAACTACGCACAATAATTCGAGAGCTTGCACAAAAGTTAGGCGTCAGTCATCCCAACAGTTCAGGATCACTTAAAACGTGATCGAAGCTCTATATGAATTTGAAGGTCATAAATCGCAGTTATTTTTCTACCATCCTAATATAATGGTATTTTTTATTTCAAGAAAGGTAATTGTTAGCAATGGTTGTAAAGCTAAATATCACGTTTAAACTCTCTATAACGATTTATCTAAAAAAATGAATCAATTTAGATAGCTAAATGAAGTTTATTATAGAGGTTTCACTAAAAATGTAAATAGAAAAGTTGTTTAATTCCTTAAAAACAATAGAACGTAATATATATATATATATATAAAATATATATTTATATACATGCATGTATACACATACACACATCAGTACATATATACACTACGTAACAAAAAGTCAAAGGAAATGAATTTGAACATTGCTGCATAAAAATGCGAGACTTAATACGATGGCTCACATAAATCGAAAATGGATAATAGAAAGCAACATTAAAATGGTATGGAATGTAGAAACTTGATGTTTGCGCTCACTGAACACAATGAGCCAATATGCCTTAAAATATTTACGATTCTATGTTCATTAAAAAAGTAAATAGAAATAGCTGATTTATAGAAATGCTGCACATTGTGACTATTAATGTGTGTGTGTCTATATATATATATATATATATATATATATATATATATATATATATATATATATACATATATATATATATATATATATATATATATATATATACATATATATATACATACACACACACACACATATAAAATTAAAAATTAAGAAATACACTTTCGTTTAATGTTTTTTATGTTTCTGAGGAAAAAAATGTTGATAAAACAGAAAAAAAATATACTCCTTAATCGTGAGCATTTTATTTGAAGATGTAACGAAAGGCATATTAAAAACGATAAGATCAAAAATTTTAAAAATCAGAATCATTTTATTTTCATTACTGATACTTTGAAAACACTGACAAAGGCATATACTGATGAAATACATTAATACTGCATTTTGTATTCTTTAAGCATTCCTGTAGGTCAAATGAATTAGTTCTCAATCCATTGTTCAAATGGATTTTATGAAACTTACTCATTACAAACTGTAATTCAATATAAAAAATGGTTGGTGGTAGATTTTTAAAAAGGTGGAATTCAATTATAGTCACCACAGGTGTTGTACGTGACGTAAGCAAACAGTGACTTATTAAATACGCATAAACTAACAGATGCCGAGACTGTGGTGGCGAGTTCTGTAAACATGATGCAGTCTACAAAAACACTAACAGCAAGTAAAATCAATGTGAACGATTATACATATTGGTGCTAAAAAAAATCAATATTAAAATATAAATATGTTATTTGTTCTCACTGATTAATAATCGAGTATTGTTTATACTGCATGTATCCAATTATAAGTGTTACACATGATTAAAACAATATCAATAACCACTTTATCTATAAATACTAGAGAAAATATAAAAATAAGAGCAAGAATTATAAATTACAAAATTCAAATACGTATAATTACAAACAAATTTCAAATTAATATCAACAGACTTGTTTTAAACACTTAGAATATAAAGTTCTTCGATAATATCTGAATTCTAATCTATAATAAAACTATGGTACACTTTACATTCACAACTGAATTGTAATTTTTACAATTAATTGTCACTGCTTACGAATTAAACATTTTGATCAATAATAATTCTTGAAGTGATAGATTAGATTTTTCTGTACCTAGATCTGTAATGATCAGTGTGTGAATAGCTATCGATATTAAAATGCATATACGTAAGTATCAAATGATCAATCATTGAATATCCAGATCAAACAAAAATTGTATACAATACAAATTCATTTGTGAAAGTGAATTTAGCCACAGTATCAACATTTATAGTTGTAAAAGTGTTTCAAATTCACTTTCACAAATGAATTACTACCCTAAACATTAGCAAACTTTCTTTAGAAAGATTTGAATAAACTAATAAAGGAAGGTACGTTGTGCTTGGGGTAGTAATTGCCAAAAATAGTTTACTTTCTTACGAAACGAACGTTGAGACACTTTAATATAATTAAAAATCGATAAAATGTAAATGGGCTAAAAATAACCATTTATTTTAATTTGAAGATGCATGTCATGCCTTTATTACACAAGACTACAACTGATACACATACAATTATATATATATATATATATATATATATATATATATATATAAGCTTAATTGGTTTTAATTGTAAAAGCCTACATTCGATTTATAAAGATGAAGAACAATTAAGTTCCGTAATACTATACATCATGTTATATGACGGTTTCAATGAAATTTCACGTCCTGATTGTCACATTAAATAAAACCGTACTTAAAAAACTGTATCGAAACATTTACAAAGCGAAAATAAACCCGAAATAATTAAATGTACCCTGTAAATAATATATCGTTAAAAATTATTTCGGGAGAATTATATTTCAAAGTAAATACTATTAACGCGAGATAAAATATGAAATCCATGAAGATAAGATGCTTGCGCTCGCTGGTGATAATATTCTAATAAAAAAATGTGATTAATGTAGATTTAAATTACGACAAACATTAACAACTAGTGATGTACAACACTCTAACGTTTAATTTACCAAATTTGTTCCTGCTTTGAAGTATAATCCGCAAACTCGTCTTCTATTTTGACTATCTAAATTTTTGAGCAACTTTTCATCAACCTAAGGAATGAAAATATCAATAGTCAATAATCGAATTATTTATGTGGTTGAAAAGCACGATAGCACGTTTTCACAAACACAAGCTACAGAGAAACTAACGCAAAGATTATAAAATATGAATATAACAGACTGAAAATTTAATATATTACAACTGGGTTTTACTATCTCTTTTATTCATATATATATATATATATATATATATATATATATATATATATATATATATATATATATATATATATATAACACACTACTACATGTACGTATGTGAATATTAATATATAAAAAATATACACCTGGAAAAACGGAAGAGCGTCTTATAAAATATACGATCTAAGATATTTATTCCCATAAATATTTTTATGTCTGTTGAATAGAACATATTATAATGAAATCATAAAACCTTGACGAAACAAGTTAATTATTAATGAGATAGATTCTCTTATAAAAACTATGAACGTATATTTTTTTTTATTGGAATTGAGGGTATATGTGGATATAACGTTTAGTGGATAATAACTTTTTTTTATAATATAAACAATAAACTAGTAATGAAACATTTCATAAATAATGATATATACAGTAGCGTCCAAAAAGTGAAGAAACATGGAAAATATTTCGAAATAATGTTTTCAAATAATATGCTCAAACAATTTACATGTATCATCTTATTGTTATCATATCCACGCAAGTGTGTCATACATCAACGTTTCATGAGTGAAACGGTTAACCAACCACAGGCGTGTCTCATTATCCGTATCAGACTGTCATTTCGGTTACTTAAATTTTCATTGAAGTTATCAATGGGGACATTAAATGAACGAATATCGGCAGTTCTGCTTGTTTACTTCTTCGTTCACACAAACATTCGCGATTCACACACAATAAATAAGTAAAAAAAAAAACAACGCTTTCAAACTTTTCGGACTTTTACACACGGTTGGATAGATCAGAAATCAATAACTATAAATAGTTAAAATGTCATAAGATAATATTGAATTTTGTAACATACCACAAATACGATCTTCATATTGTGTTTTTTTATGGAATTTATTAATACGTTTGTTAATAAATGATTGTCATTTTAAAAGTGGACAGATTATTTATACATCAACATTTTTAAAAAGAATTATTTACATACATACATTTATATATATATATATATATATATATATATATATACATATATATATATATATATATATATATATATATATATATATATATTCTGCATCAATTAACAAAAGAATATTTCAGGAATGGATTAATATTTTTCATTATTAATGACGCATTATTTACTAATGATATATGTATATATCATGTATATAAAAAATAATGCGAATTTAAAATGTTTAAGATAATGATATATTTCGTCTAAAAATTCTGTGAATTCCAAACGACAATGAATAATAACACTCAATGTGTGTATAAAATTTTTAGAAGACGTATATAGGAAGTATCAGTACGTATATCAGAAATTCCTTATCACTTATGACAACTTTTTATTATATTCAAAGGTTATATAAATTACGCATCATTACAAAAATACGTCACTGAATGTATTAAAAAGTTTCGGTGGGAAATTTACACAATTTGATGCGCTCTGAAGCTTTTTTATTAAATAAAAGAGCTAATTTTGGATGTATTTGAAATGAATTAAGGATTAATAACAGAATATCAGAAAAATATCAGTAGGAGTAGTAAACTGGATACTTGCTGACTATATACCTTGCAGTTTTGAACTATAAATTATGCTCGAAAGTCAAAATCGAAAATTATCAAATATTTAACAGTAATGCTTTCTAATATATATATATATATATATATATATATATATGTACAGAAGCAGAATTAATTACTAACTAATTGTTAGTTTATCTTCTCCTTTTTAATTTTCAAATATTGTAATATTAAACTTTATATATTATTCATGTCACTCTTAAGTTTTTTAAAAAAAAAATAAATAAAATTGTTTAAATTGTCAGTATTAAACATTTTTGATAACGAATTTACCAAAATCCTTTTTACAATCACATTTAGATATTTGCAATCGACAAATTTTAATAGTTAATTTCGCGCTTTGAGGATGATTATATCGCTCTCTAAATGGGCATACGCCCATATATATTCAATCATCCAAAATCTATTATTAAACAGTTTTGATCACAGCACTCTTTTGTGGTTTATGGATGATTGAATAAAGTCATGTGTAAAAATTAACATGATGTACTTTCAAATTAATATATTTCACATACAGTCTGAGATAATGAGCGTTAAGCATTTTTAGTTCTCCTATGCATACATGATGTACAAATATCTAAACTAGCGCAATATAAACTGTACCAATAACAAAATATGACGCATCATTCAGCAAATTGATTTCTGATGATATGAAGTTATTGCTATACGAATAACATCTCACTTTTTGTGGCCTAAGACATGATACAAAACCCGACAAAACACATACCAAATAAATGTAATAATAATACAGAGCTGAAACGATTCACAATATGCTATTCGTAAAATCTGATTACCGAATACATCTCATTTAACAGCTCGATGTTGAATACTCGTTTACGATTCCGTAAATCGCATGTTCGACTCCAATCCGAGTCCTATACAATGAAACAGTATAAAATTCGACACTTTTTAATAACTATGATAATCAACACACGCACATTTGCATATATATGTATTGAGTGTCCATTATTAAATTACATGCGAAAAGCTAAGTGAGAAAATAACATACAACGCAAAAATCTGAAACTGCTACAAATTGTAAGGATATATAAAATGCAGATTTGATGTTTCTAAGCGTGGTTCAATCAAGGACGTTCAATATGCATACAATGTGTTTATACTACGTGCATACATATATATATATATATATATATATATATATAGGGGGGGGGAGAGGAGATTCACTTGAAATATTTAATTGCTAATAAAAGATAGAGAATATATTTAACTGTATTTAAAACCATAAATAAATATATTTAATTTAAAATAGTAAAATTCAAGAATACCATATTTTTTAGTAAACAAATATGACATGTAAACAAAAATATATTAATAACAGTATGAAACGATAAAAAATTGAAATTATTTAGTAATGATTACCAATTACTTAATATGAGTATCGAATTAACACACTTTCAGTATTTGTTAAATCCTATAATATTTCGTACAAGAATGAACACCTTGCATAGAATTAAAGATAATATAAAAGTCCAGTCCTTTTTTCGAGTAAATGGATTTAAAATTATAAAACATGACTTTACAAAATAAATGTCTCTGCTTTAATAACAATACAAATAATTAATTACTGCCATGAAAATTTCATTTTCATGACTGTAGTTTATACTTTTATCTTTTATGATATCGTAAATTTATATATATATATATATATATATATATATATATATATATATATATATATATATATATATATAATGTATATGTATGCATGTATGTACATACGTAAACAGATAAGAATTAGATAAATTAAAATAATAATAAAGGTTATACCTACGAATAGGCACAGAAAGTTTTACTTTAATGTAAATTCTTACTATTAAAATTATACATAGAGAAAAAATAAACAACAAACATTTTTCTTTAAATATCAAAGTAAAGAAGTAACATAAAAAAAACTAATGTTCAAATATGTTTTTCTACTAATAGACTAAATGGAATACGAATGTTTATAAATGGTACTCTTCGGAAATAATGTATTCTGTAACTGTATGTACAAAAAAAAGGTTCACCTTAGTGACGGTAAAGCTGCTTTGATCTATGCGAAGATTTAAGGTTTTTGGGGTTTGCTGCACAAGATTTGTGTTCAGATTGGCAACTTCAGAGTTGTATATATAAACTACTTCCATAAATCTAACATACTGTACGCTGTTGCATAAGAACACTGCATATTTATATATTAGTTTTCTTAGCTCTCTCGTTGATAAACAAATCTTGATGAGAATATTTGTACGTGCGTGCGTATGTATGTATGTGCATGTGTGTGTATATATATATATATATATATATATATATATATATATATATATATATATATATATATATGAGTAAATTTATGTGGTGTGCATGTGTAAAAGCGAATATAACTTCACAAGTGCGCAAGAATAGTTCTGGCTGCATTAAAGAGATGCAGAAACGCATCAGCATCTGGACTGAGTTGCTCAATGTGTATTTTAGTTTCTTTTTTTATTAACTCTTTATATAGAACTGCAAGAAATATCATTTTTTGTTTATTACTTTTTATATACTACATTTCCGCGCACAAATGCAAAAAAAAACTTAAATAATAGCTGTATATTTATATAGAATACATTTCAATTTTAAAAATAGCTGACGAAACACTAAAGAAAAATTGTTATAATAATTTTAATTTTATATGTATACATGTAAGTATACATATGTTGTGTGTATGTATATGTACATAAGTTAATAGAAGCGACCGTTTGCAATATGAAAAGCGCCTTTACACTTCATACATCTTTTCAAAACTCATATTAAACAAACATGAATAAATGAAATTTACAAAAATATAAATTAAAAATGTTAAATTTTTTTAAAGAAGTACCATAAGAATTCATCATTTTTACATGTTACCTAAAATGCACCTGTATTAAATGACATGTATAAAAATAATACGTATTTCATTAAACAGCGCCTTGGCATTCCAACATTACCGATGCCTCGCGTGTTCTTAAAATGACTGAAGAAAAAGGGCATGTAATAACGGTGTGGAGTATGTGAACTTTGTAAAGGTTATCAGAACACAGCCACGATAATCGTAAATATTTGTGATGTGTATCACAAAAATGTTTTCATCATAGAAAATAGTCAGCTGATTTTATTTCTTTATTAATTTACCAATCATAATTGTAGAATTCTTTATTTGTTAATAATGAAAATTACAATAATTTAACATAAATTAATTTTCATCAAAACTCTAACAATGCAAAAACCAAACCCAAGTAAAATTAATTGTACTTTATTGACTGTACTTTATTACTGAAATGGTTTCCAAATACATTTTAATTTCTCTTGAATTATAAATTACTAAACTATATCCTAACTAATTAATTCTCAAACTTTTTGAGAATGAAACTCTTTACACTTTTAAAGGTTACTGCGAAGCCCCAACAGATAGGCTGCGGGGGTTCTAATATGTAGATCTTTATTGTATTATAATTCATATATAATTTAACATCGTGGAGCGCCTAAATGGTACTAAGTAAAGAATTTTAAGGAACTCTGTCCTGACATATTGGGATCAAGAAACTAAACTTACTTTAATTGAATAATAATAGATAATGAATATTTTCACAAAATATTTTAAACCATGCCCGATTGCCAGATGTCTACGAAAAAAAATCACAAATTGTACCAAAAAAATGTTGATCGAAGTGTACAAAAAAAAATCCTGTATGATTACTTTATGATAATGATTGAAAATAAATGTTTCCGATGCTAATTTATTTTATTTAGAAAGTAACAATTCTTGTTAAACTTGTTATAAAATATTTCGAAAATGCAGTAATCGTTCCTCTAAGTTATTGTTTTTCCAATAATATATTCATGTGGATATTAAAAAAATGTTAGATTGATCATGTGGATAAATTCATTTTTGAATGTGAAATTATACACACCAATGTCAAACTTTTTTGCTTATTTTTAGTTTTTTGTTTTTAAGTACTTCATTGAGTTATTAAAAATATATTTATACATAATTCCTCTCCAAAATATATTATTCCATGAAATAAAAACATAAAAGCAATGAAAATATAGTTATTTAAAAATAAAACTGCCAATAAAAATTCTGGCTTTCACTAAATGGACATATGCCAAATAGCAAACAGAGCTAATATTGAATTAATAAATTTTCAATAAACTCTCACTTTTACCATTTCTATCATACGTATTAAAGCAGAATTTATTTTTTCTATTAATATACCTAACGTTTCACTGCTTCCTTTTATCTAAAATACTGACACATTTCGATAGCATACTTTTTTATTTTTTAGTATTTTATATTATTTGTGAGACAGAAATGGTTTGAACATTTTTTCAAACTATTAGAATACTAACACTTTTCAATAGAACTATTATAATCTAACGAAATATTTTACACGCAAATTATACAATAAATAAAGTCTTCCAGAACTCTTAACTCATTTATAATATACAAAAATTCATTCTTGTTCCTATTTTAAATACGTTTCAAAAATGGTCTTTATTGTTTCCGTATATTCTTTTTGTAGACGTGAGTTTCCTTTACAAACCCGTAGTGTATGATTTTCTTGCTAAGTTTAAAAAACTTTTGATAATATATGAACATATAAATTTTCAATGAAAAGACGTTTATTAAAAAAAAATTTTACGCTATTTCGTTAAAAGAGTATCGTAGATTGTAAGAACACTTTTTAATTGTGAAACTTTGAAATAGAAAAATGAAGTGTGTGTACCATTTATATAATAGATGTTTTTGATATAATTCATTCGATAAAACAACTAAAGGCATTTCAATGTTGAAATACATGAAGTACAAATATCGTTAGCAAGGAAACATTGAATATGAAATACATACCATGATTATTTTCTAGTTTTCAGTTTTACATCGACAACATTAACGTTTACACATTTATATAAGCAAAGAACTTTTAACGAATTAATCTAGATAATAAATATTAAAAAAATACTACACTTACACTTAAATACACAAAAAATACAAAGTCGTTAAAATGTTGTTTACACTTCACTCCAATTAATAATTCTGATATATGTATGTATGTATATGTATGTGTATGTATATATATATATATATATATATATATATATATATATATATATATATATATATAGTTTTAAATTTGCAATGAATTTAAAATTTACATTACAAATAGACCACTTAAAGAGATTCTCCTACATTTTTGTTATATATAGGTTACATATTGAAAAAATTACTGTTGATTCAATATGAATTATTATTTTTTTAAAAGAAAAATGTGGAAGGTACACTCCCAGAGTATTTTTCAAACCAAAATATAGAAAATAACTATTACAATCATACGATATTGATGTTTTTATTATTTTATTTAACATTCAAATCCAGGTTAAAAGCCTCAAAGCATGTCATCACTAAGCCTAATTGTTGAGACGTCAGTCATTGATCTGGGATATGGATATTTATATATATATATATATATATATATATATATATATATATATATATATATATATATATATGTATATATATATAATATACAATTCATGTGAACATAATACGTAATTTATTATAATTAGTAAGAAGATTGTTTTACAAAAACAAAATTTGGTGTTAACATATTATTCGATAATCACTAAATGAACTTTAGTCAAGTTTTAATACAGTACTTTTATAAACAAGTTTTTAAAGTTAAATATCATTATCAGTTCAAGATAGTCATATTCACAATAAAAATTCATGAATCTGAATTCCAACTAAATACTTGAATATTTAACGATTCTGACGTATTTTTTTTTTTTGCTTATAATAATCTTAAAAACAACACAGACTGATTAGTTAATATTCAGAGGAAAAAAATGTATCTTTTCCTTTATAGTACTCAATAAAATAACATTAATTATATTTCAATAAACAAATATGTAAAAATAATGAAAGATAATTCATTCGCAACAGGAATTAAGCCTGGGTCATATTAAAAACAGGTTTCTTTACTTACAACAAGATATTTGATAAAAATGACTGTATTTTACGAATGTACTTTATTCCTCTACATTAAATTTAATTATTTTGCTTATATCATACTCGAAAATCCTTGAAAATACGCCAATAGCATAAGTTTGTAAACTGTGTACTATTTATAAATGTTTGAACTTTTAATCTAATCTCCAACACAAGTACTTTATAATTCTCGAGAATAGGTTTAATCTTGAAAATTTTATTTAATTTTACATTAATTTTTATCATTAGAAATTGAATACTTTTACAACTGTTTTATTATCGTGTACATTTTATTAACGTTTATTAAATTAATTTATAATAAATATGTATACAATCGCTTCTCAATATTTTTGGTTACTATTGACCTTAAATATTAGTGAAATCATACTTTCTATGTTTACATTTTTGACTGACTTGTCATGATTAAACTAGTCACTTCTGAATAATTTATACATATTTTTGATAATAGTCATAAAAACCGGAGATATTTATTATTTTTTAAATCGCATCAATATAATAAAACGATTACAGTTATTACTGAGTGTGTGTGTATATGCATATATATATATATATATATATATATATATATATATATATATATATATATATATATATATAATCAAACCTTCGTACAGCATTATTAACTAGTTCCAGAATACAGCCGTGTTAAGTGAAACCATGTATTATACGAAGTTCGAAATGTGCTCTATTGTTCCTTGGATTAAAAAATAACATAATTAATTATGTACTTTTTTAATATATCAATAGAAAATACAAAATGCTCAATAAATTATTTTAATAACTAGTATATAATCCGTCAAAATTGAGGGGAAAATAGAAAGAAAAAACTGTTTATTGGTCTTTACAACATAATATATTTAAACATAAAAAATATCTAAGAACGAAATTTTATGAATTAAACTCGAAACCTATGAGGTGACAAAGTAAACATTTCTCATCGCCATAGACAAACATTTCACGTCACCATGAACTTTTCCCGGAGGACAAAGTGACGACAAATGTGGGTTCTTATTATATAAGATAGATAGATATAATAGAACAGAAGAATACCTATACATCTATCTATATCTCAAAGCCACAGCGAAATATTTCGAAACACAAGTTTTGAAATATTTAACTTTTAAAATTGTTTTATTAATAAGAAATAATTTCAATGAAATAAATCTGGCAACTGAATAATATTAAGTAATGTTTACTAACAAGATAGCTCAACATTTCATTAAATAGAAGTCATTTTTAGATATCCAACTGCATAATCTCAAAAACGAAAATTGTATGTAATTACATTTTACATAAATAATAGACAATTAAAACATATACGACATATTTACATCTTAATTACGTATGATTTTGCTCAAATCCGTTCACCTTACATATCAGTGTTATAAAAACGCCGTTCTATACAATATTGTCGCATTTCTTCGACCGTGTAAATCGAATCCATGTTATAAGAGGGCTTGCTGTATGTGTGTGTGTGTATGTATGTATGTATGTATGTATGTATGTATATATATATATATATATATATATATATATATATATATATATATATAGTCATTATTTTTTATTTACAGAAAAATTAAAAAAATATTTTATCACCAATGAATAAACACTTCAAACGAAAATGTTTATAAATAGTGAAAATACTTAATTATTACTTATTCTCAAACGCTAAAGTGAATTTCAGAGTCCGTTTTATCATCCCCAAAACGTAGATACAGAAAAACCAATTACTGAATACATAAAAAATATGTGGTGTGGTGTGTGCCAACTCTGTTTAAAAATGAATTTAGTCTGTAAGTGGAACATTTTTAATAAGAAAATAGTAAGAACTTATTTTTTAATTAGTTTGAATTCGCCTGAGAAATATTTAATTTTACTAAAATATTTTGAATTAATATAAAAGTTAAATAATTAACCTGATCACTGGCAGAATCACTTACTTCCTCGATGAACAATTACCGGAATAAATTGAGATCGAGAAAGAAGTGCTGTTCAAAGTTTAGTTTCTTATAAGAATCGAGAGACAACCTCATTGACTTTTTCTTATAAGTATCTACGTTTATGTTTATATATGAACTACGATGTGGTTTAGAAAATAAACGATCTGAGTATCTTAATGTATAATACAGCTAATATGATGATAATAAATAATCATTGGTATTATACATTGATTTCACTTCAAAATAAACGTATCAATTAATTTTATCAAAACATTTTATTTTAAAGTATTTAAAAATTATCATTTTTATTATTCTCTGCACATCGATAAATTAGAATTATAATCTCTCATAGTTTTATATATTCATATATTTAATATCTATTTATTACTTTAATGAACTAAAATCAATGAAGTAAAATTTAAATATTCACGTAAATTAAGCTAATCGTTAAATTATGCATTTTTCATTATAAACAATACACATATTACTACCATTGTCAGTACTCAAACTGCACATTAATTTTTGAAAAGAGAACTATTTTTGTATGAACTTTGGCCATCGATTAACAACACGTTTAGTTTTAAACGCGTCGTTGATTAATTAGTTAGATTAATTTCAATTAGTGTCTCTATGCTATTAGCGAACGCCCGAATCAGTTCATCGCTGTTCAGTTTGATATACATATAAAATAATGAATTTATTGTAACTGATTGTATCAATGTAATTAAATGTTACGGGGTAATACAAATCCTGCATGTTTGTGATAAGAAAAAAATAATTTTAACAGGACATATGTTACTTTTACTACAGCGTTATTTTATGCACAAGAAATATGACAGTAGTCAGATATTTATTTACGCAAATTATTTTTCCAGTATAAATATTTTACACGGTTTTCAAATGTCATTTCCGTTTGAATGAAATTTAAAAAAGCGTACGGAGATAATTAGTTTAAAATATTAATTTATTTATAAAATGCTTGTGGTTGAATTTGTAATGAACAGATATAGGTATTTTCAATATCCGTGTATGTTTTTAATTAAATTATTGATTTTATAAATATATTTGTAAATATTTATATATAATATATTAAAATCGCAGTTATTTTGTACGAATATCGAAATAAAACATGTAAATACGACACAAAGCAATTAGTCATTTTAATTATTATTTTTTTCAAGTACATTTACAATTTTTTATGTCTTGTTTTTATTTAGCAATATTAGTTTGAAAGTTAAAAATATGATATAACATTAATTCACAATATTTTTATGCAGAATGGTTTTATTCATAACTTGGAAAACTTATATTTTCATCAATTAGTTCTTTTATTTCATGTTTTATGATCTTAGAACGCAAACGACTGTAAACAATGAACTCAGAAGGAATTTAGTAAAGGAAACGAATAAGAATCACTGTTTTTTTGTGCATACGTGATTGCGGTAAGAGCGTTCTATTCTTATAATCCTAATACGAATGATAAAAGATCAATGATTAAATTTAAATTCAATAGAGAGATATTTAATGAAAATATGGATTCATGGAAATAAGAAACATTCACTACGCGCGGAAGTTGTATTCATAAAAGACCAGTAGTCAAGAGAAAAAAACTATTATCAGAAGGAGGTATATTACACCAACTTTAAGAAACATATTTAACATTATTTAAAAATGCATGGCTTTGTAACACATTGTAAAAGCTCTACACTTATGCAGCTGTACATCCGAAATAATGCACTGTTCCTGTAACATTGTTATCAATACAGTAATTAAAATAGTTATATTTTGTTCCGGATGTATTTAACATACATTAATTTTTATATGACCAAATAAAGTATTTTTAATAAATATATTCGAAGTTCTCATATCTTCAAACTGAGGTTGTAATTAAAATATATTTTAAAAATTCAACCGTTCTACGACAAATATTTAGTCACATGAATAAAAAGTACATACTAGAAACTTTTAAATTCTATAATGCAAAAAAGGGAAGAAAACTCACTTTTATAAATACAATATCATGTTTAACAGCCATGATATTTAAATGTGTCTTATTTAAAAGTTAAAAATAGCCATTGAATAAAAATACGATTTTTATAGATTTGATACATTATTAAAGAAACACTAACGCGATTTGCTATTTATACCTCAGTGCCAGAAGAATAAACATCTATTTAAAATTCTCGAAATTTTAATCTGATGTCACAGCTAGGACGGAGAACCTTAACTTTTCAGCAGATACGATCAGTGTGATATTTATAGTTGGTCCTTGAGTAAAATAATTGTATTATTTGTTTAATTTGAAGGTTATAGGTCGTTATTCAAGCGTTGCTATTAATACATACAATACATATGATTCTTAAGGATATACGAACATTATACGCGATTAATGTTACAGATTAAATAATCATCCGACCTAGAACATTGGTTTTCAACCTGTGTTTTCATGCGTACTATTTCCGATAATGATTGTATTAATCAAAGAACAAATCGATTTCATTGTTTAATTGGAATGATTTTCTGTACGCTTTAACGTTCCACAACATTATATACTCTGTCAAAAACAAATAATTTATGCAAAATTGACACATGTGTATGCGACTTCTATTAATAAAAACATTGAATCTTTTATGAGATTTATTTACATTTAGTTTCATATAATTATGTTATGTAAGGCATGTTTTAAATAGCCATATGTAGACATTTAAAATCAATATATAATATACGAGTATTAGGTTACAGGATACTTTTTAAAATTTGTAATAATGTATTTTTTTAATAAACATGAATTATAAAAATAAAATTACAATTCATTAGATTTTATATAAGAACTAACCAGAAAGTTTATTCTCTAAACGTATAAGTTTAAGTTCCTCCGATGTCTCTCAGTGATTTGAAATGACAATCGTTACTATTTCTGAGAATGTAGCATAATGAGATATAAATTTATCAGTAAAAACAATACAATGAAAAGAACAAATTCATAAGAAGACTACAAATTCATTTATTTATATATATATATATATATATATATATACACACACACACACACACGAATAGATAGGCAGATAAGTCTACAGACTTCTTAAGAATTTGTTTATTCTTTACATAAAACATTTTCAATACAAAACAACGTAAAAATTAATTACCACCTATATAACTGCATCCTAATTTTATTAAGGAATGAACATTAAAAAAACCCAAAAAATTTTAAATTAGTAGAGATTATTTTTGTTCTGGCACGTGTGAATTTATCTTCTGGAATTAAACCAATTATTTATATTGCTGCATATACAACAATAGGTAAGGTTCTACAAAGAGCAATAAGTTATAATGTACTAAGAACAATATTGATACATCCGCAGTTATCAATGTATTTTGCAGTAGTGATACATAGTACTACCAGTTATTAAATTTTTCGACGTGGGATATGTCTATAATAGAATCATTGAACATAATGCCAGACAATTATACTACTGTATTATATATTTATGGATATATATATGAATGAATGTGTGTGTATGTGTGTGCGTGTGTATATATGTACATATATATATATATATACACACACACACACATATATATATATACACATATATATATATATATACATAATTAAAACAATGGACTCTATATAAAGAAATCACCGCAAGACAGAAAAGATCTTAATTCTATTAGATCGTATGAATGTCAATAAAATTAATATCAATTGAGAAACGAATAAATCATTCAACAATTATAATCAGAAGTCAATTAATCATAGACGTAATTATGTTAAAAATCTAATATTATTGACAATTGTAATCGCCATTGATTATAAGTGACACTGATATCAGTATTAACAAAATTTTAAATTAAAATAATTATTAAACTTTTCACACTTTTTTACAATAAAAATTACGATTTTTTTAAAACTGTTTCATTAGTTCCACTCAAAGAAAATGAATGCCGAAAACATTATTCATTTACAATTCGAAAAATAGAAAAAATAAATTTAAAAACAATTAAATACTCAAATTATATTCGTCCTTTTTGAAATCTTATAATAGTTTGTATATGAACAAAAAAATGTACCAGAAAAAAATAAAATTCAAAGATCAACAATTTTTAGTCACTCATACTAATGATATATACATAATTAAGATCATTCACGAAATTCACAGATAATTTTTACTGAAAATCATGTTTAAATTTTATTATCACGGTTTTGTACCCGTACTTAAAAATTAAAACTGTACAATCCGTTGTCTTCATTGCATGATTTGATTTAAAATAAAAACTTTTTATTAATAATAATATCATTTCATTATACTTTGCATGAAGTAGAAACACTTTTTCAGTGTTGTGTGTGAATGTATATTGTTAATGACAAACAAAATTCTGAATCGACTTCTGCTTGTGTCAAGAATAGAGTAAAATGTTCAATTTGTATTTTTCGAATTTCATCTTTTATTGCTACTAATTTACAAATATAAACAGTTTAAAATATTCAAGATACTCACAAGGTATTTACAGATCATAAAAATTGTCTAAAACTGTTTAAGTAACCATAAAAGAAACCACATCTATATTATTTTATTTAAAGAGACTTTAACACGAAGAGTATAAATCATTCAAGAATTAAAATCTTTTAAACGAGGAATGCAAATCGTAAAAACTAAGACTTGTAGTTATGATTCACTAGAATCTAACCTGTCGAAATTACCATTTGGTAACAATTACATGATGAAATACTCGAAGAAAAATAAACCTAACTATACACATTTTAACTGATTAGCGAGTTTCGTTGATAAACGTCGAAAATTCCCATTTGTATAAGTTTTTCTCTATTCTTAAAACATGTATTTTCTTTACTACTATATAAAAAATTTACGAATGATGTCATTTAGCGTCAAATTAACTATTTTTAATCAGTTAACGACAAAGATCTAATAAATGCCATTATTTATAAGTTCATTCGTATATGAGTTTGTTATAACTAGTTCTATTTAGTGCTGTTAATACAATAATTCCAACGAAAATATGTTTTTTTTTAAAAAAAATTTTTAAACCATAAAAAAATAAAAATGAATATTTTTTTTCATTACAAAACAAGAATTAATAAACCCACCTCATACAAACATAAATAGCACGACGTTCATTGAACCGTTATTGTTTTATCTAAAATGATTAAGCTAGAAATTAAAATAGAAAAAGTTCATGAAACAAAAACAAATATTTTTGTGACAATTTTCACTTTGAAATATTATTAAAATTCCTTTCTGAGTGTCTTAAAATCTTATTTAATTATATTTAATTGACAGTGCAATGTCCACATTTATTTAAATAAAAAAGCGTATAATATTTATTGAGATGTTGTTGAATCTAAAAGTTGACGTCACAGTCAAACCAATAACAAAAATTGAAATTTTATTTTACAACATTGATCAAATGCAATTTTCATTTATTGAAACATATATGTGACAGTTATTAAAAATATATATTTAGTATTGATAAAAGTAGGTATACTGAATTATTAATAACCGTGAATGGAATTTATTTGCGTGAAAAGTTATAAGAGTATGATTGTAAGATGTAAAATATAAAATAATATTAAAACACATTTGTATATTTCAGTCTCTTGTTATTCTTATTTCATGCACTTAACGCAAGTGAATGTTTGGAAACTAATAAAATCAATTTATATCTTCTACTACACTAGTTCTTTTACAACTTACTACATCGTTTCTTCGTAGTGAAAACTATTTACAGCTAATCACTTTAAAACTAAGACTATATAACAACTTAGTTAAAGAAGCACTATCACTTAATAGAAATATAATTTCAACTTTTCTCAATAAGAAACGAACATTAAATCATTTAAATATATTTTTCGAATTCTGTACATAAATGTAAATGTGTTATTGGTTACGCTTTATGTATGGAATGTATAACAATGAATAAATTAATTTCAAATGGAAATACAATTACCATTGATAAATACAATTACAGCCATCTCACACAGCAAAATGATGAATAATTATTTATATATATATATATAAAAGCTGTTAAAAAGCACAATAACAATATGGCTTGCGTGTTCGTGCCATGAATAAAATATACTAGGTAATATTAAAAATCGTACGTATAAGAAAATATATATTCTTGCATCAAAATGACCTGTTATTATTTCAGAAAAAAATATTTATGTACATTATTTTAATTCAATTTTACGAAATAATTGTAATGAAAAAAAATATGGAATAAGTGTGTTTGAAAACCGTCGCGCCTGTCTTCCTTTTGTTTCTAAAAGAAATATTTTCAGTTACATTATTTGATTTAAATAAAACGATATTAATTACATGTAGCAATATATCTTAAAAAGACACACATTGAGTTTACACATTAAAATATTTCCACTGACTTTTAAACATTTTAAACTGAAAAGTTATTTCTAGGAATTGTTACATTGAGTGAACTGAATTAATATACCACAGGCAGTTTGAAAGTCATTAAGAACATTATTCAATATAGCATTTAACAGGTACCTCATATTTTTTTAATAGCCGTGTAAAAACCAGTCATTTATATGCAAAATCAGCACACATCATGCGAATTTAGAAAAGAAATTGATCATATTATAATAATTACAAGTTTTCATTCGACACTCATAGCCGGAAGGGCTGTTTCAGAGGAAAATTAAAGTAAATTGAGTATTCAGATATTGTAATGTTATTGAAACATTTCAATGGAATTTGAACGTAATCGATTTTGATTTTAACTTCACAGAAATCAGTAGTCGTTGTTACCAAAACATTCCATTAAAATGTGGAAAAAGATTTTAAATTAACTGTGGATTTTATTGGATTATGTCACAAACGTACATTTTATTTTCTTATTTAATATATATATATATATATATATATATATATATATATATATATATATATATATGTATATATATACATACAACTCACGCTTGTTAAAAATTCAAGAAATAAATCATACAATAACTCTTAAGCCAAATCATTTACATATCCTAAATATCGGTTATTCTATAGAAAACTGAACGCATAAATCAAATACTTTGAACATTCAAACAGGCTAATATACTGAATTATGAAGCATTATATATATATATATATATATATACATGCACATGTGTACATAAAGAATATATTGTAATGTGTAACATACACATATCTTTACAATGTAGTATATTTTATTCGAGACACTGTATCAATAGATAAATGAAGAGTAATTAAGATTACTTTGTAGTCTCATCGCGGTTTCTAATCAAACAATAAAAGATAGTTTCGTCTACAAGGATGGCGGTATTAAGCCATTACAATATAAATAACGGCACTTCAAACGTAACAAAATAATAGCTTCACATATTTGTCGGATATACACAATTAAATTTACAATAAACCATAACAGGAAGTGTTCTCTACTCTTAATTAAGCTTACTTTAATTAAATCGAATATATAAGTGTATTGAATGAAATACATAAACAAGAAATTGGATGGTTACATATTTTAATTAAAAAATATAATAGAATAAATTATGAGATATAAAAACACATGATAACAAAAAGTGTGAAATTAATGAATAGACAGGAAAAATAAAAATATTAGTATCTGTAACTTTTCATTGAACTTTAAAAAAGTTTCTCTTTTGGCATTGATTTAGGACGTACATATTTGTAATGATTTATCATGGGAAAATATTGACAAATACAGGAATGAAAGGACTAATGCATCAGTAATTTTATTTTTTAAGATAAAATGTTTAAAAAATGGAATCGAGACAATGATAATTTTTACATAGTTCATGAATTAACATATTAATAACAGGACAATACAAATATGATTGTTGAACAAATATTAAAATTCATTCTCCTAATCTAATAAATGTGCAAAATGTCGAGCTTAATTCCTATCCGCAAAGGGATTAAATCTACATCTTCCCATCGAACACTAGAAAACATTCTGTTATTTTATCGGATATGTGTAATTTAACATAATCTCACGTTTGTGTTGCTTTATCGGATATAACATTATCTCACGTTTATACAATAAAAGTCCGTTACTCTTTTTACGTTTCGATTTTTTTATAGTTTTAAGTGGTTTAATAAAAACAACAGGGAATGCCTGAGAATGAAATTGATTTACGATTAAGTTCTGCACCCAATTCGTCGACTTAAATTTAGACGATTTCTTTCGTTGCCTTTTTATCAACGGAAATTATATTCATTACTGTTTAAAAGTAGGTAAAATTAACGTGAAATTAATTACACTGAAAATAAATAATAATACATAGTAATTATATTCTACTATCTTTTAACTATTCACAACTTTGTAGATGATTTCTCGATATAATTTAAGATACAATGCCATGAATATATTTTATATCGAACTTGAAGCGTGCTTACTTTAGGATTCGTTCAATAATGATATTATACAAGTAACAGTCTATAGAAAAGTTTATAAATCATAACATGTGTTACATGTAATTGAATTAATATTTTAAAATGAACATATTTCTAATTTACAAAATTACTTATTACCCGAGTTTTTACTTTTGACAATACACAGAAAATAATTTCACTGAATTTTAAATTGTTAGTATTTATTATATTTTTTCACTACATACATGTTTATTGAAACATGTATTTATGGAAAAATTAAAAATCTAAAACTTATATAAACAAAAATTAGATTTTTACAATATTTAAGATTTATTTTCTAGGTTATATATAAAAACCGGTCAAAATTTTAGTGCAACTGATTTTTTAATCTTGTACAAGCAATTCACAGTCGTATGTCATTCAAAGTGCGTTTATAAGATTCTATACAATACATTCAATTGTTGTAAACACAAAAAGACTTTTTACGATTTAAAAATGCATAAGTATTAAGTATGGAAGTACTCTGCATTTATCAATTAGAATAAGAAACACACGCAACTCGACAGTTTTACATGAACATTTTAAAACTAATATTTGTAGGAACTTCATACCATATTTTTCAAAAATTCAAATCAAATAAAGCTTACATTTTGTAATATTAAACATTTTCTATCATATAACATTATTCAAAAACATATATATATATATATATATATATATATATATATATATATATATATATATATATATATATATACATGTAGAATATTACACAACTTTTTAATTGTTGAGAGCATTGCCTATTTTTGAAAGAATTCAAAATTAACCAGGAATAGAAACAACGCGTAATATATACAATGTATTGGAGGATCACCTCTGTAAATATGCAATAAACTGTCATTGGTTTCAACAATTTCATATGAGTAATACACGTCTTGAACATGAATCACAGAATAAAAAATAATCAAAAGTTAACAACGATTAATTAAAAAAATTTATAACTACATATTTACAAAACTATACAGGATCTTACAAACCAGTTTCAAGTGATTTTTTCCACGTATAATTTAAAAAGGAACCATAAAGGGGTCACATGAAATTCTCGGAAAAAAAACCCAACTTGCAACAAACTTTTGCTTGCTCTACTTTAAAATTAAGAAGAAAATAATTTTTTGATCGAATTACAAGGTATAACAAGTGGCATACTCAGAAATATATCCGAAGACGTTCATATCAAGAAGTTAACATGAATAAAAGTTTAGAAACTTAATATATTCGCATACAAAAAAAATCAGTTCAGTAGTTTAAACAAAAAAAAAGGTTAATTCATTATTTCTTTTGTCATAACTTTTAGTTAATTTCTAAAATACTTCCAAAGTTTATCAATTAGAAAATTGTTAATTTTCTTTATAAGAATATTGGAGCAAACACAATACAAACATATTAAAAAAGGGTTAAATTAAATTAATAACCTCACTATCTACTTGCTGCCCCAATGAAAATGCCTTTTGATAACTATTTTTAAACAATTTTTAGAACACTAAATGTACATCAAAAATAAAATATTCAAATTAAAATTTTATAGTATTTAAAAAAGTTCATTATTAAGAAATTAATATAGCTGCAGTCAATACGAAAAAACGTATTGAATATACTGACAAGTATTTCATTTTTTTAATTCACTTGAAGTATAACTATTTCAATTTGGTCGAAGAAATTAGCTAATTGACATACAACAATTTAATATTATATAAATTATTTCATACCTTACACCGAAAAATAATTTTCATCACTTATCAATGGTAACATACATTAACATTTAAACGACTTCAATTTATATTTTAAAAGAAATACTACTTTTTAGCTTTAATAAACAAATGTTGACTATTCGATTTTAAATTATTTTTTTTAAAAAAAAACAGTCGTTTTAAAGCAGTAACTGTTTAATATAAAAGAGAACTAATACATTAAAAAATTAAACTGATAAAAAATAATAATTAGTTCAAAAATTACATATTTTGGACTAACTGTGTATAATAATCGTTGATTAGTTCAACTGTATCACACTTTCTTAAACCGATAGACAAATTTGATAAAGCTTTGTAAATATAACTTGTATTTTTTATAATTTATTATTAATTAAACATTGTTTATTTTACACTTTTCAATGGAAAATTGGAGATAACATTTGTTTATTTTTCAACACTAATCGTTTTTAGTCTCATATAGTACTAATAGAAATTAAATTTCTGATGGAAAAAATAGCATACTAAGTACAGCAGTGCTGTTTTATGATAAAATAAGCGCACATGAATAAATAGAGCTTCTGAAAAGTAAATTAAAATTAAATTTACTTTTTCTCAATGATAATAATAATAAAAATTGAAACTAGTATCACTTAATTTTATCATTTTAATAATACTTTTAAAAAATAAATGATAAAACAGGCACTTAATAAGAACAAATTATTGTTTTAATAACTATTTTTCTAGGTAATAATACATAACTAGTTACTATCATCAAAATTTTCCTACGAGGTACACATAATATATGATAAATTCAAATTAATTCCATCACTAGAGTATAAACCACAAGTCTGAATAACATACATAATATTCAGTTCATTTCATTGGTAACATTTTTTTATTACTGTTCTATCTCTCATACGTGCGTGTGCACATATATATATATATATACAAACACACAAAAGTACATACATATTATACACACGCATATACATAAAATTAATATGAACTTTTTTGACTTCTTTCGATAACAAAATGCACTTTAGAACAAATGTCATTATTCGCTTTCTATTTTCTATATATATATATATATATATATATATATATATATATATATATATATATATATATATATATATATATATATATATATATATATAATAAATTTAATTTAGAAATCAAAATAAAAACGTACAAAAGTATACAAATACTAACCGACGACAACTACATTCTTGTCACGAAGAAAGTCATATGTCGACATCAATTGAAGAAAATATATTATTCACAAAAAGGCAAAGATATTTAATATTGCGCATTAAATACATATGTGCACCTAAGGTATGCGTATAAGTTATTAAGCTTTTTTATAAAGTAACATTCTGCAACCTTGGTAATTGAATTAATTATATCTATATTACAACATTCCATTGGAATTCCCTGCAAACATATAGATTCGACAAACGAGTAAACTATTCCAGGAATGAATAGTTGTTAATTGAAGTTCTATCGAAACATTATTAAATAAGCTTATTTCCTAATAGTTCTCATTATATGTAATACTTTTATAAGTATGTAAATGTATGTTTAAAATTAATATGTTTAGTATTATACACTTAAAATAACAGTACTGATATACGGATTTTTTTAATTTATGGTCTATTCACACTACATACATATAGTATAAAATTGTAAAAATATTCATAAAATAAATATATTTACAATATATAATTTTTTCTCTCTAAATCCAACAAAACAAAGTTCATTTCTTGCAAAAATCTATAATTTATATTTATGCAAAACAAAGATTGTTTTTATAATCTGTGACTTTGATTCAGAATACATAATTATGTAGTGTAAATATACATTTTTCAATTTTATGACCTGACGATTCAAAATTTTAATGACAGATGCAAATGAAAAAAAAAAACAAACTGAATTTGCTAAAAAATATCTAGAATTGCGACAGTAACACTTTTTATACGTTTTATTTATAACTGACAATCTGATTTGACTTATTTCTCACAGTTTTATACATCTAAAATAATAGCAAAAATATATAGTATTTATTAACATCACTTGATTATTATTTTTTAATTAACCACAAATAATGGTTAAACAACTGAGAAAATACAATCTGAAACGGCACAAAGTCTAAAAAAACTACTTAATAGCCCTCAATTTTCAGTTGTTATATTACGATTTAGGTAACCTGACACTTTAAATTAGTCTTTTTATTTAATTTAATTTTATATATATATATATATATATATATATATATATATATATATATATATATATATATATACCAGATGTTGGAGATAAAGCGAGACACTAAATGTTTTAATCTTGCCACTCAAGCACTTTCTATTTTAATTTTTAATCAACATCAAGAAAATCAAGAAAGAAATATATAATACCGCCAAAAATATAAAAATATACATATACAAAATTTATTATAATCATAAAAAAGAAATTTATTTACCATTTTAATAAAAATAATTCAGATCAGAACAAAGGAACATTTTTTTGCAGAGATACTTATAATACAATGTATCAGAAAATTAAAGCTTAATACGTATGTATATGCTTTTGATTCATAAACATTCATATGTAAATGAATGTATATGTATGTGATATATATATATATATATATATATATATATATATATATATATATATATATATACATTTATATATACATTTATATATAATATCGTACGAATTGTCCAAACATATGTGACACCAACCTACATTTCACTGTTCTGAAAATTACCAAAAATGAACTTATCGATAACGCAACACATTTTAAGAATAGCTATAAACGGTGTTTGGAACTTTTTTATTATAAGATGTGGATGATCCCTACCAATTAAGTAAATAATAACGTTTGTCAATAGAAATTTTGTTTGGTATACCTGTTAAAAGAGCTCGTTAAAATGCCTTTATAGAAATATTCGCAAATTAAAATACATGAGAACATTTGCTCGCAATAGACGTATAAATTCGTTATATCCGTGCTCTATATAACTAAGTTTAATTTTCATGAATGTGTTTTAGGTATACATATGTGTTCATGTGAATGTATCTATGCACGCATGCATATATATATATATATATATATATATATATATATATATATATATATACACATGTATATATACACACATAGATAGATAGAGAGAGAGGCAAGAAATATAACTCACAAATGTTTTAATTTTTTGGTCCTTACGATAGAAAATGTACACATAACTAAATAAAATTTAACAGTTTAGTAAAATAACTTCCAATATGTACTAAAAACTAAATATATTTTTATCATCCGGGCATATTGTCTGCATTACATTAATTATCGTAATCAATAGAACAATTGAACTCCATGTTAGATTTTTTTTAGTATAACATCAATTTTTGATTAAGTGTAACGTATGTGTTAAGTATGCGTTCACATCCGGGTTCTTTGTAATATATTGATGGATTATTCATTACTATATGCATTTGTACTATATGTATGCATGTATGCACTGTATATATATATATATATATATATATATATATATATATATATATATATATATGTATATATATCGTGTGTGTTGCAAGTGTTCAAATTAAATACTTTATTATATGTTTATAAATTAAACAGTACTGATTCAATACTATATAATCGACACTAAATTCCTTATAATAAAGACCTAAGCCTCAAACATTACACTATGAAAAATATTTTTTACCTATTTCGCAAAATTTTTAGTATAAGTACATATTTAAAAAAGCATTATTCCTTTTAAATAGAAAATTTACTTAATACATACTTTAATGTCATCATCTATCTAAAGAGTGCTTGCGTTACAGAAGACAGATAAGCACAAAGGATCCAGAATAGTATATTAGTGAGAACCTTATGATTGTTATAAAAACAACATTTTAAAATATATTTTGAAAAAATACATACAAAAAATGTTTTTTTCAATATCAGTATCTTATTTACTTTTTGATAATTTAAATACTTCATCGAAAACTATTCTAAAACATCCATACTTCTTATCAGCAAAATACAGTAATAAAATCATGGTGAAATAACACTTTTTCCGAATAAACTTTAATTTTTCTTTGCTATTGAAAACTGCTATTATAAAAATGTTCTTTTAAAATTGACTCTCAATATTAATCTATAAACTCCCATCAGTATTATTTCAATGTCGGGACGTAATTTATGAACATTGCATATAAACAACGTATACAAAATAAATTCAGATGATCTTCAATATCGCTTAGACCTTCAAACCTACATGAAAATTACGAATGTAAATTAAAAGTGGTGTCAAATTATCCAAAGAAAACTTATGTTTCTTCATTAAAAGAATATTCAGCGATTTTCTTTTCCATAAGCGATTAACAGCAAAAATTTACAACATAAACGTTTCTATTTAAAATGATCATAATTAACTACTGGTTAATTTGGAAAGGAATAATGTACGTTAGGTGTTTTCTTTCTCTAAAATGTCTAGCTATAATTGTAAATTCTGTCATTACTCATGTTTACATTGTACTTGTATAACATTAACATTTTTATTTTTAAAAAATGTTATTTTTCAACGGTTAAATGACAAAATAAATTATAGCCTATATGTACGAACCTTTTCTAAATAAAACTAATAATGTTGCAAATATCAACATTAACAGAAACTACGATACATAATCACTAATAATCAATTTTTTTTACATATATAATACTATTTCCAATTTAAAAGCATACTGCTCAATGTGTATTTTAATTGTTTTAAGATACATATCTATTTTTATCAAAATTCAAACCTAAAAATGAAACATTTAAAAAATTGCTATACTAATTACCGTTCCGCTTACAAGACCACAAATGTTTTCCACAACACTAATATCACAATTTTTTAAACGATCACTAATATAATGAACTATTTTTATACGGATTATAAACAACCATTAAATTGTGAAGAACACAAACATTGTATATTTAATAAATTATTATTCGACGATTAACAAAACTCAAAAATTCACATATTATCTTAATCACATAAAGAAGACACTTGAAAAATGTTCAATGATACATTCCTATCACATGTACTCACACATAAATACAAATCACCGACAAAAAAAATACCTCGAAGAACAAAAAAGACTAGTGTATGAACACAAAATTTAAATTAACTATCGAGAAATCATCACTTCAAGCAACAAGTTGTATAATATTAAGAAAATGAATTGTATTCATGCGAAGATATTTAAATATCTAACACTTGGACAGAGCGTGGCAACAATGTACGTCTGCCACGCGCGATCTCTCCAAGCAAGCGACTGGCACAGTGAAGACTGCACACACAAATAATAAAGTGGGGGATGGATAACATATGCGAAGGACGTCACGCGATGACGATGCACGACACACACATACATTCACACAAAACTACAATATTTCGGGGAAAAAATAAACATACGGCAGTCAATTACAATTTAAAGAGGGTTGGTTTTATTACAGATATATTCAAATGTATTAAAAGTATAATTAATCAATACCATAATGTACAAAAATGTATTAGGCTGGTGCAAAATAATTGCGGTTTTTACGGATCGTGTATAAAGACGCATGTATCAGTTAAAAATTACATTTATTAGTCAAAATAAAGACCGTTGGCCTGCACACATTTCTACTAACGGGAAATTAGTTTGTTTATTACTACAAGATAGAATTCTGGAGTCCTGGAATTAACGAATTCGTCGAAAGCATTCTGAGCTGATACTTGTTCTTTGAAAACTTTCTCTTGTAGGAAATTACTCAAATGCTTAAAACAATGATAATCTGTCGGAGACAGATCCGGAGAATAAGGTGGGCGAGGTAAAGTTTCATAATCCAGTTCATTTAATTTTTTTAAAGTCATCTATGATACATGTGGTCGGGCGTTGTCATGAAGAAAAATTGATCCTCTTCGATTGACTAATGCTGGCCGTAAACGATGAAACTTCTCATGCATTTTTTCGATTTCCTAACAATAATATTCTACTATTATTGTTTCTCCGGGATTTAAGAAGTTGTAGCGATTGATACTACTTGCCAACCACCAAGTGACCATATTTTGTTTATGAAGCTTCGGTTCAGGAAACTATTTTGGTGCTTCTCCTTGGTCCAGCCATTGTGATGAACGTTTCCGATTGTTGTAGAGAATCTACATTTCATCACATGTAACAATGCGATCAAGAATGGGGTCATTTTTGCTACACAGAAGAAGCGCATAGAATACTTCGTATCGCCGAATTGTTTGATGTTCATTTAGTTCGTACGGCAACCATTTATCCGGATTTTTTGTTTTTCCAATTAGGCTCAAATGGTGAACAACTGTTTAATGATCAACTTTGAGTTCTGCTGTCACTTATCGAGTTGTTTTATGTGGTTCCGCTTCATAATTGGTTCTTAAATCATTATTGTCTATAGCTGAAGGACGTCCACGAACCTCCTCATTATCAAGACTTCTGTTTCCGTTAAGAAATGTTTGGAACCAGTGTTGAGTTGTACGTTCACTAATTGACTCTTCACCAAAAACAAACTTGATATTTCGAGCAGTTTGTTTTGCTCTACGTCCCAACTTAAATTCATACAATAAAATCGTGCCAATTACTTTTTTCCATGACTCATTTAACAGGTTATATTCAACAATACTAAAGAATGAAGACAATAGACATAAGATGAAATTAGTAGGACTAATTCCATTGTTTACAATGATGTATCATATGACTATAACAAAAGATAACGATAACCGTAATTCTTTTTGCACCAAACTAATACAACGTAAACTGAAGTACTGGTCTAGGAATTGAATTTTAAAAATATATTTATGATGAATGAGCAATATTTCTTTCTCAGTGAAATATGCAATATCCAAAAAAATATTTCTAATTATCATAGTTATTATAAATCCAAAAATCTTTTGTGTGAAAAATATTTTTGTTGCATATGTCAACTTTTATAAAAAGAAATATATTTTAATTTCAAGTACATGCTTCTTTGAAACAAATACAATTAATAAAGAATGTATAAGCATTAAATGTTCTAAAGAAACGAATTATATAATTACTACAATACTCTCAACGAAAATTAACCCTTTGCGGTCGCAAGACGGACTATGCCCGACAGAACACTTTTACCGTTCTGGTCGTGAGACGGGCTATGCCCCATACCTAACGTGAAGAAATGAGTGATTTCAGTTGTCTGGGAAGCTTTATTTAGTTTCTCTTTTACTAGAGAACAGCTAACAATAAAATTCTAATAGTAGAAATATTGATACTACATATATTATCACTTTTTTGTATTCTCTTTTCATTTTGTTATATAATTTTTCAAATTTTCATCTTAAAATGACAAAAAGAAAACAAAAATATAAAATATCGAACACTGTTTCGAGAGATATCATACTGTTAAATATTATAAAATATATTACAATAAAATGAAATAAAAAAAAAACTTTTTTTCTATATGAATAAAACAGTTTCATTATAACAAAAAAAAAATTTCACAAGTTAATCTTTGACTACACTTAAGCGCCGCATTGTCCGCTTTAAAATAACTTCGATCAGTAGAATAAATGTGTCTCAGCGCAATACGACAATAAAGGATTAAAACTATCTAATCAAACTCTCCACAAAATTTATTTAAAATATGTCAAGTGGTTTAAAAACTATTAACTTAAACAAGATTATCAATATGAACACTTGTTTGTAAAATATTCTGTTCTAAAATAACCTTTAAAAAAAACTTTAAGTGCATTGCCAGATATTCTAATACAATTTAATATTTAGAAACTCTAATGATAATAATAAACATTTGTTTCAATTTTATATTAGAATAACTGCGTTTAATAACCAGAGTGGCTTCAGTCATAAAATTAAAATTGTCAGTTTCTCGCTGACATTATTTTTTTTATAAATAATTTATAATTCTATAACATCTTAGTCCACATAATCTCTACGCATGTCATTAATGTAATTTAAAAAATAATTCTGGCATACACTTTTTTATACTTTGTCTCTATGACTTTTACAAGACTATGTCGACTTTACAAATAATTAAAAAAATATGATGTATTTGATAATTAGAAGAGGAATAGCTATTTGCTATTATGTTATTGATTGATATATTTATTTTTCAGTATCTAATACATGTTTAATACATTTTTGAGAAAGAATAAAATCTAATTTAGGAATTTGATAAACAGAATGCTATCAAATATATTAAGTTTTGCAATGCAATATTAATTTAAGATTTTTTTTAATCCTTATTGTGTTATGAGATCGATTTCGACTCGTCATCTTCATATAAATCTTGATGATTGGTTGGACAACTGACTGTCATAATATACTCAACTGAAATACAACTTGAATAAATTCTAAATATTTATTTTCCACTCTCAGATATATTGTATCAACAAATATCAGTAACACTTTATCAAGTCAAATTGTGTTTGTAATATAATATTCATTCGCTTAAAACATTTGTTGATGAAAATAGTTAATGAATTCGATACATTTTGACATTCAATGCCCATGTCTTATTTCTGTATGTGATAGGTAGAATATGTTGATTGAATGGTTTTGTCTTCAAATATAATGAAACCAAGAATATAAATGCTGTGAAATTTCATCAACATGAAATCAACCATACCTTTTAAAATTTCTTAATAAAATCCTTAATAGCTAATTAATCTTTGTTTATAAGAAAACCCAAATAAATATATTTTGTTTATGTATATGTATGTTTATAAAAAGTCATTTTTCGAGTTATGAACTCTCACAATACGAAAACCCTACACATTACAAAACAGATTGTCACGAAGACCGATTCTTGGACTTAGTGTGAGTCCGACTTTTGTTTGGCGTAATGTGACGACCCTTGAAAATATCAAATAACAAGTTCAAAATATGCATCTTTATTAGCTTTAACATACAGAATGCATTATTTTCCACATCATATTTATTAATGACTGTCTATTTGTCTAGTGATGACGTGAATACTTTACATTTTTAATTTTGTTTCATTCTAAGCAAAATGTATGATCATTTTAGTAATATGTAGACAATAGCCAGAATATTCAAAATTCTATTTAATTTCATTTTACTTGAACATGACATTGTCATCAAAATGCATATAAAAAATAATGAAACTATCAATTATTGAATGTTATTTTATGGCATTTTTTTATACAATATGAGGAAATTAAACTTAATTTTTGAAAACGATACACCTTCAAATTTACGAAACTATCTAATTATATATATATATATATATATATATATATATATATATATATATATATATATATATATGTAGTTAAATATTTAAAAAAAATCGAATGAATTAAATAAGCAAAGAAAATTCAAATCTTATTTTACTTATTACATACGATCATTCAAAAAGGAAATAAAACCTCAACTAAAATTTGAAAATTAAATAAAAACATAAAAGAGATATATGAGTTAAGACAAAATGTATACTAAAGCCTACATACACTTCAGTTTTTCTTTGAAGTCATTAATGTAATTATTCTTTTATTATTTAGTTTAAATATTATATATATATATATATATATATATATATATATATATATATATATATATATATATATATATAAATTTTACATAAAAAAAAAACATCAATGTTATATGTAATTCAATAGAATATTTTTTCCAAATAGTATTATTCAAACTGAACACATTCATTATCATTAATTATCTATTGAATTTTTATTGCAAATAAAAATGACTAATTCAAAATGAATTGCGAGCAAGACGTATTTCAAAAGTAACTACCTGATAATTATTACTGACTCAATTTTTTTCCTTCTTGTACAATTATCAAGTTTGCCATCATCTTTTATTCGGTCGTATTCGAGTTATACTCTTATTTATATTATAAACATACAAATACTGTTCATACATCATATATATATATAAAATCAATTATAACTTACATATTTATTACACCTACAAATATACTTTAAGTCGACCATATAATACAAGTTATATTTACAATATTTAAAAAGTGTTAATTATTACTTTTATAAGTGTTTCAACTTTATAACCAACAACTAAACAAATACTTTTCAGTCAATTAAACGCCTTCTTGTTATTCTCTTTTCGCACAAAAAAATCCTAATTTTTTAAAAGTACATCAAATCTCCTAGTACAAACATTTTAATTAACACCAGTTATAATCAGAAGTATTTTTCAATTATAATTCAATTTTTTCATTAATTATTTTCACACACAGTTTATTTTCACTGTTAATTATATAAACAGTATGATTATTTACTCAAACCCAAGTCAATGGAGTTCCTTAAGTTCAGTGCTTTCACTGAAGGTCAGATAAACAATGCGAAGGTTTAATACATTTTCTAACTGAAATAAATAGCACTCTACTTTTTCTTAATTCAACGCATATCCATTTCACTCTTACCAGACATTTAAACGCCTGCTAATAATGGTAAGAATACAACACTATTTCTAAGAACGTACACTTTTGTAAAATATTACCAACAGAATTTTTAAGCCATAGAAAAAAATATACATCTTTTTCAAAAATACGGTTTCATGTACAGTTGCATCAAGTAATACTTTGGTCAAAATATACATATTGCTGTTATATAAAGCATTGTTTTAATTTTTTTTAAATGATTCAAAATGAATACATTCGCTGTTTGTATGATAATTATTTATCGTACAATCCGGATATAAATTCCTAGCAAATTAATCAACAAGTTATTGAATATAATGTACATATTACTGTATTCAACGATGTGCAAAGAAATCGAATTTAAGTAGAACTTGATCACTCAACTAATATCTTAATATGTTTTACGAAAGTATACTAAATTAAAAAAAGGTAACACGAAATATAATTGATATATATATATATATATATATATATATATATATATATATATATATATATATATATAGATGTACAAATGAATTCGGTGCCTTTTTTTAGAGAAAATGAATATTTACAGAAAAATGTAATACATTTAAATCCTCAAAATACCTCCCATTTTTCTGTATAAACTAGCTCTATCTATCCGATTACTAGCGAATCCCCTATCGAAAAAAGATGGCGGCTTTGAGTCTATGAAGGCATAATGCATTTTCGTACCTCTTCCATTGTTTTAGCATTTTTTGCATGTTTTATGCGTCACAAAACCTTCCCCCAAAAGCTGAAAAAATCATTCCTGCGGTTTCAACAGCATTTTTTTCAACTGGAATGCCAAAAGTATGCAATGTTTAATACGCTGCTTTTCAGACATCATATTTTTCACAACTGTTTTGGGAAGTTACGCCAACTGCTTGTCCAAAATATAGTTTTTTACATGTTAAGGTTGGCACTTCAAAACACTAAAAAGCGCCGAATTAATTTTTAAACCTGATATATATATATATATATATATATATATATATATATACATATATTAAATCATTTAATTTAGATTGAAAGAGGTTTTTATCAGGCAATAGATTGTCAGATACTGAAAATGAATTTATATCACAAATAATGGTGATTTTTTCAATTTTTACCCATTTACTTCGTATGAAGAACTGTACATATTATTACTACATTATTATAATTACTACATTAATTCACACACGCCACCCAAATAAGCCATAAATAAACCAGTTGCTTTTACCTATTTACAAACACACGCACAATTGTATGAATATATATATATATATATATATATTCGGTATCATGTGTAGGTGTTATGCGTAAGTGTAAATATGTATGTAAAAATGAATAAAACTTTTATATACAAAACACCTGTAATTCGTACAACTTACGCAAACAAAAACTCAAATTATATTTGTTATACGTGGGAGAATAATGTGTGGGTATGGTGATGTGCATGTGTTTACTTATAACATATGTGCACTTCTGCCTTTCTCTGTATATGCATATATATATATATATATATATATATATATATATATATATATATAAATCTAAAGATAATAATAATCACTCTATGCACATATCGTATTTGTGTCCTTAATATTATTTTTTGCATTTCCGTGAATATAAAATAAATAAATAAAATAAAATAAAAATGAATTTTATTGATCTTAAATTTGTACAGGGCCGGGTTTGGCCTTATGATACATGATTTTGGTGCGGTGCCCTTACCAATTTTTGGTATTGATCCGCTTTGCGATGTGGCTTGTGTGTGATGTTTTGGTGATTTTTATTAATGTCTCTATACTTGCGTTCCGGGAAAAATTTTCAAAAAACCGGGCCGTGAATATAGAAAAGCTGGCATATTATATTAATAAATGTTATTCTTCTATATAAAATCTATAATTCAGTTTGTTTATAAATTAAATTTTACTTGCATCCAAAATAGTACATACCGAAAGCAGATAATTACATTTACATATATATATATATACATATATATATATATATATATATATATACACGTATAAATGATTATAAAATTATCAGATCGTAAAATTAATACATTCACTAAACTAACTTTCCAAGACAACTGAAAAGTATTTTATTGATTACCGATTGTTAAATATAAGAATGAAATGCTTTATGATTACAACTGGATTAATTATAAGTGAAACAACGTTTTTCATTTATTCTTAATTTGACTCTAGATAATTTCTTTTTCAAAAGTAAATTCAATTCTCACGCTGCCTTTTCCAAGTATTGTTTATATTTTTTAATGACTAGTTTTCGAATCTAAAATTATTAATTTATTAACATACACTTTGTTAACACACGATTAAGAAATAAAATAAATCTGTTCATAAATATTTTCGCCTAAAATTAATATTTCAAAAGGAATAATCACTGTTTACTTTCTTTATTTGGGAAAAATTAAATTGTTTTTAGAAAAACTATTCACTAAATATCAAAATTCAGTTTTTATTTAATTTAATACATTCAATACCAAATTTAATACTGAAAAACTCATTATTGATTGTCAGTTATTAACGCTAATAGAAAAAATAAAAAACTACAAAATACTATAAAATATTCCAATTTCTGGATAGTCAAATTCTAGAACAGTTCCTGTAAGAAGTAATTAATATATTACATTCAATGGTGTTAAAAATTTACTATATTTTTTATATTAGATTGGTAGAAAAATAATTGCGGTTTCCGACCTTCAAATTCATATACATTTTAGCCTTTTTGATTTTTCTGGTCGTTTTAAGTGGTCCAGAACTGTTGGATAACTGGAGAAAGGGTTTAATGAATCACAATGATTTAATAAAACTTAAAATGTATAAATTAGAGTAAATATAAACATACTTATTTATTATTCATTCAAATGTCGACACATCCAAAAGAAAAGACATATTTTAAATAATAAATCAATACATCAACTGAGCGCATCAAAAATATATAAATAAATGTATAATAGATCACGACTAAAAATAACTTAAAAACTTGCAAAATACATATATATATATATATATATATATATATATATATATATATATATATATATATATATATATTCAACGTGTATTGATTAATTCACCAATTTGGTCATTCTCTGGTAAAAGGTCTTCGAGCAAACACATTGCTATGACGTTCACGTTATAAGTGAATGACTTGACTACGTCAATTGGTAAACAGGAACTGGTCTTGATAATAAATTGATAGCACAGAGTATACAATCCGTTTTATGTTAACAAAAGAATTTGTTATTTGCAATGAAACGAGCACTACATTAAATTATACATTGCGTATAAATAAACATTCGTATTGATTCATATTGAGTAAAAGAATGGAAAAATAAATCATGGACGAAAATAAACGATTCGTAAATTGATTGATTGTTTACGCTTTAAGGTGCGGCGCCGAGTGCTGGCTAACATAAAAACAAGAACAAATGCACCACTTCATTTGAACGTTCAATACTAAAACAAAGTTAAACTGTTTATTTAAACAATACGAGTTTTTAAGCTGAAACTGTTCTTTTTGCAATGTGGGAGTACACTGCTGTTGCATCCGATCGTGGAAAATACCACGAACTAAATTTGAGTAAAAAAAATTGCAATTATAAGCATGAAGTAAGGTAATATTAGTTTTAGATTGTACGGCATCAAATGATAAGCGAGAATTTATATTTATAAATAATATAATTAACAGATATTTAGTAAGAAATTTTAAAAAATAATTACAAAAATGTACCAACAATTTAAATTTTGTAACCCACTACAAAATGCTCGTGCCTAAAATGATAACGAACTCAAACATACGACTCTATAATCGAGGGCATGTGGATTGTTTACCATACTTCTCACATATTATCTACACTACTTCAGTCACCAGACTTCAATCCTATTCAGAATTTATTATCTAAACTTGAGATGAATACTAAAACAATACATTACAAGTAAAAATCAAAGAAATAATTTACTTCTAAATGAATGAAACAAAACGGGTTTGAAACCGAATCCATTTTATTACTTAAAAAAGTGGATAGTTATTTTAAAAAATAAAATTAAATATTAAAATCAGCTTTTTAAATTTTTATTTCAAAAAAGCAAAAATGCGCGGATTTTTTCAAAACAAAATATATTATTTTTTTTCCACTGAAAAAAAAAATAAAATGTTAATTTTTTCACTGTATTTTTTTCTACACACTAATGATTTTATCATTCATCATTTAATCTCTCGAAAAATTTATTTGTTTAACGCACTATACTCAAATTTCTGTACACCTCTATATAAATTAAGAAAAAAAAACTATTTGTATAACGAACAGCATTACAAGTGTACTGTTTCTAAATACTTTACAGGCAAAAATCAATTTGAAATATAAAAAATGTTCTCATAAATGAACAATTTTCAAGAAAACCATAATATGCTAAAAATATGCAATAAAAATTAAATTACTTTTCAAAAGACTAATAACAGATGTTTTTTCTGTAAAAATATAAATTTTAAACAAACTACAATGCGAATATTTTAATACATAAAAACATATTAAAATGATATTCCATTACTAAATTACTAAGTGACTGAAATAAGTAGGAGTCATTTCATCGCGACTATAAAATGGATATGAACAATACAGTAATTTATGTAAATTTGTTTCTATCATTACATTCATGTATGCACATTAGTCCGTATAGAAATAATAAAATGAAGCAGTTTTTGACTTATGAAAACAGTATATTATTGACTTTACTATAAAATATTACTTTAAGATATTTTATTCATTATATATTTATTGTTTTTACAGAAACACTATAATAAATTTGATAAAAGTATTATACACAGACAAAAACAAACATAAATTAAACACAAAGTCTATATACTCGCTATGTACTAATAATCCTGATACATTTTTAGTTCAATGTAAAATTACTATTAATATCCTCTTTACATAAACCCAAACAAATATATAACTCTACAAAACTTATAAAAGCTTGTCATACATAAAATAATACGATTAAAACAAACTCATTACAACTTTTATATATTCCGTACGATTGAAATAGTTTTAAATCAGATAATTACACATTAATTGCCAAAATGTAGACATTTATATACGGATGTGTACTTTTAATAAAAGTACTTTGTAATCTTTATTCTTACATGAAAGGGTTTAAATAAAGAAAATTTAATTATAGATGGGTTTATTGTAAGTATTAATCGACTTCGGAATTTAATTATATCTGTTCGGTAACACTGCAAGTAAAATATATTACTTTTAGATCAAAGAAAATATCAACTTTGATAATCTACAATCATCGAATATTGATTTCGTAAATTTTAACTATAATGTAATTATTTTTACTACCATACATTAAATTACAATAAAATAATTTATTTTCATTATTTCTTTTTCCCGTTTATCATAAAGTGGATATAAATACATTAAAAAATAACAATGAGAGTATAATAGTTTTAAAAAAAATAAAAAATATAAAAATTGGATAATACAATTTAAATATTGTAATTTAAATTGTATCTCTATAAAATTTCTTGATTATAGATCATTTTTCTGGCGTTTTGTAACAACGCAGTGGAACCCAGGTAAAGAAAATACGATGAATCACATTATGGTGCTCTTACAATACTTACGATTATTTTTTTATATCATAAATTTGAAACATTTGAAACATTTTATAAAATATACAAAATATGACTGTGTATTAACTAAAAATTTTTATCCAACTTTTAACAATTTATTGTTTAATCTTACATGACTAATTCGTTTATTTCTCGCCCTGATATTTAAATTAATCAAAACAATTTTGCAAGCTCGACGATAAAAATAATAAAGAAAATTAATAGAAAATATCCATCCGTGCCCAAAAAAAAATTTTTTAAAGTATTTATTTATAGTTCAACAGGTATATTTCACAACACATTTTGATAATATAATTAATTTTTTTAATCACTTAACATTCGTTATTCTGTATAATAATAAATTACAATTTATAATGTGACTAAATTAATTTTTATAAATTAATTAACAACTTAAACATCACAAAAGTGGCTTCATTAATTTGCTCAAAACATAAAATAATATTAATTGGCAATTTAAAAAAATGCAACTAGCACACTAATTTGTACATATATATATATATATATATATATATATATATATATATATATACAGACTTGTGTGTATAATAATTATGCGTAAATAAAATCTAAAATCGTAAATAGAAGCCAAACTTTTGGATTTTTAATACTTTTATTTGCGATTACTATTTACGACTACAACTGCTATATTTATAATATATACGATATATATATATATATATATATATATATATATATATATATATATATATATATATATATATATATATATTCTTACGTAATAAAATAAATAAAATTTAAAATGGATGACACAAATCGTAAAAAGCGGAGCCAACTGACGATTAATAGAAATTACTAACTGTTAGTCAATGATTAAGAAAAAAATATTATAAAATAAGTTTAACGAATATATAAGGATTATATATAACGATAAGGATTTAAGGAATTGTATTTAAAATGTGAAAAAGGGTTACAATTGGTAAAGGATTAATGAACGATTATTTATACAGAAACATCCAGTTATTTACATAGTAGTTAAGCGGGGTCTCAGTTGAATTGGTAAAGGATTTTTTACAGCAATAAACTATCAAAGTTTGAAGATGATACATATCGTTATTAAGAAAAATACTTTTACAAAAAGCGAAATAAGGTTAATTTGTAAACATTTACGTGGCTGACATACAAATTCTATAAATAAAATGAAAAAGTTGCCCTTTTTAAATAACATTTTTCTTTTATTTTACTCTTGAATTCAATAATTTAAAAAATAGATAAAAAACGAGACAACTTAAGACGAACTAAACATCAAATTAAAGTCTTATAATCTATCTAATTTTTATTAAAATACTATTTAAGAATGCACAAATATATATATATATATATATATATATATATATATATATATATATATATATATATATATATATATATGTGTGTGTGTGTGTGTGTGTGTGTGTATGGATGTATATTAAACAACTTTTCCTACTTCAGTTACAACAACTAACAATACATTCAAGAAGTTTTCCTTTTATCACAACATATATTATTCATGCCAAGTAATGTACTATTGACAACAAGTTTTGATTTGAGAAAATACTAACCTATAACTCTTACTCTGCACCAACCACAGCAAACTTTAAATTCAAACATATTCACAATCATTGTAACTAAGGCCAACTTATTTTATCTGTCAATAATAAATACAAATTATGATTTAAAAACGAATTCGTTCAAATAACAGTCAAGACGAACATTTTCTAGAACTTATAAACACAACGTACGTTTTGTAGTGTTTCAATCTTCGTACAGACACAAACACAAAAGACTTCAGCTACAAACAACGTAAAATGTAGTTAGTCTTCTAAGCGAGAATATTTGGCAACAGTACAAATCAGAAATATCCTAGACGACAATTTACTTTGTGTTCGTGTTTTCATAATCCGTACTGCTGCCTCACTGCGTCGTGACTAATATTTTTTTCAACTGGTGGTGTATTATTTTTAAGCTCATCCCTCCCTTAACAATTAAATCTAACTGTAAATAAAAGTTCCCTAATTTTTCATGACGTCATTTCCAATCTAAACATATTATGAATTAAATATTTGTTATAACGTATTGCTAGTAATGTTTAAAAATACAGAGAGAAAGTCATTTTAATTTTTTACCCTCACTGTTGAAACTAACTGAGTTTTCAATATATTAGTCATATTAAACAAAATATTTGTTTTCCTTAAATCGTATATTAAAATAACTTTTAGTTGACTTATTCTGGTACCAATTCCCATGAGACATTAGGCTACCCTACACAAATCCTCGAGTATAAAGGATAGTATCAAATAATCTTAAGATAAATATATAATCTCATCTTAAGTTTATCTTATCAATAAGTTTGAATTTCAGAAAAAAACATTCTTAAAATTGTGTGAAAATGCCGACATGATTCGAGCATTAAGATTAAAAATTAAGCGAGTAATAAAAAACAAGAAAGGATTTAAACAGTGTTAATCTTGCATAATTAAAAGAATTTGTTAGTAATTGACTATTGCGCTAGTTTATCATTTTGTCGACCACAAACGGCATACTAATGTAAAAATTTTATATGACTAAGAAAACTGAAATACCTTTCAAAGCGGAATTAACCTAAAACTTTATTTAATATTTTTTCCCTATAATTTCATTACAATATACACATTTTTAAGAAAATTAATATTTTACAAAGCATACTAAATATATATATATATATATATATATATATATTAAGTGATCGAAAATTATTTTACAAATTGATAATTTAATTGTTGATATTCGAAATTAATAACATTTATTCAAGTTCATAGTCTCTTTTAACTCTGGCTTTTTAACTAGGATCTTTATGATTTAAATATCTACTAGTAATTCGGTACACAGAAGTAAAACGAGTTCAAACAAACTGTTTAAACATATAAATTCTAAAGCAGTGGTTAACTATTACGAAATGGAATTAACATTTTCTATATTATCTAAGTCACGTATAACAACATTAAAAATCCTGGAAAAATTATGTTATTAACAAGGAAAAATATGTGTTAATTCCTACAATATTAGAAGGTAACAATAAATGTTAATTATTTTTTATTAAATAAAAAAAAAATAAAACACACTTTTTTCTCTCTTCTTAACATTATTTTTTTGGAAATATTAATTTTTTATATCCATAATTCTTATTCATAATATAAAAAATATCATAAATAATTCTTAAACAGGCGTAATAATTGTACATTTTAGACAGTGGACAAACAATTTGATTTGTATTATTGATGATATAAAGATCTTCATTAAAAAGTACGGAATTTGATTCCATCTACGTATTTATTTTAATATATATATATATATATATATTATTCTCAAAATTTAAAACATTAAAAAATGTAATACTCAAAATATATAAGATGATTAATATACATACAACGAAAAAAGTGTACTAAAATTCTATACTGACTAGAGATTTTATATATATATATACATATTAATTTCCTACATTTACTTAACTAATTTACTGTGCTATGAAAACGAATGTATGTTTACAAAATGTATCAATTTGACAATAAATAATTAAAGTATGTTTGGACACTTATTATATATTTTTTTAAACTGTAAAATCAATGATTACAAGGATTTATTTATTATTCAGTAACAAACAATTTTACGCAAAATTAGCTTTAGCTGTGACCTGTAAATTTTTCTTGATAATTACAAACATTTTGTAATGATATGAAAAAAATATCTACCTTCACACCACTGTGTGAACATTCAAAAAAATTGTTAATTTAGCATTGAAAACTATTAACTATTTAATTAGTGTTCGCATAAACTAACCATACATGCAAATATAAAATATAAAAATTAATATCAAACGAATATAAAATAACATCAATTTCGAAAAAAAAAACATGTAATAAAAAAATTGAAAAGTATTACTGAATACATCTGAACTCCTTTTATATATACACAAAGGCTTTCAAAGCCAGTTGCATCTGATTATAGCTTCAATAAAATTCAATTTAAGATGATAATTTAGTCACTTTGGAATACTACTTCAGAATACATATTAACAATGTAAATGCACGATGATATTTGTTAAAGTATATAGATAATTTTAATGTCTTATGATATTAACAAATATATTCTAAACACGTAGGATCAGTTCAGCTGTCCTGGTGACATACTTTTATACAACATATTTTTATAAAATGGTATTAAAAATCTTGATTTAAAATTGATGCCTTATAAAAAGATCCCATTATATAATGTATTTGATTAAATTTTAGCTGAATCGTAAAATAAACATAAAATATAAAATGTTATTTAAAAAATATCCAAATCTTTTATATTTTATACATTCTTTTTTTTATAACAATTAATCAAATTTTCTACCAATGGACAAGTTTTTTTTATAAATTATTCAAGTTTAGTAGACGCAATTTCATCTAAATTACACATTGAACACATTTACAAAATAGTCGGTTCTATTCATTCAAAATAGAACTCATGGAGAAAAAGTAAATATGCGGAGAAAAATTCATTTTCACTATAAAATGATGACTATTAGATTGTAGATTAATACAAGAATCGATACACATCTTTTAAAAGCAATGAATTTGACTAGCGTTCTTTAACTCTCAATGTTAAAAATATTATTATAATTAAAGCTTTGATATATATATATATATATATATATATATATATATATATATATATATATATATATATATATATATAGAGAGAGAGAGAGAGAGAGAGAGAGAGAGAGGGAGAAAACATACACATCAAAGCCCTATAAGTTTATCAATAGTTTTATAATTAAGTTGGTAAGGAAATATGAGTCAGATTTACATTAATACGAACTTTAAACGCACTAACTTTAAACCCTGGAAGTTTTGTAAAGTCTAATTAGTAAACTACGAGTATATAATATTTTATAAAACATATTAATACATTTACAAGTCTAATAAAATAATTAAATGAAACTTAATGTGTCATAATTGAACCGGGTTGGTAAATCGAAAAAAAAATCTAGTTTCTATTCAAATAATAACAATCCTAAGACATTAACAATATGTTTGAAAATTGTAACCCAGACAAAATTAAACAATTTGAAGTATTTTTAAACAATACAGAAACAAAAAAAGATATTATTTAAACAGAAAATAAATAAAAAAAATACGACGATAAGTGAAATGAATGGAATACTCCGATCATAATTAATATTTTAGAAATTCTATTATTAATTACATTATTAGTTCTATTTAGTTGTAGCTATTTCAACAACGAGCATTTTCCATAACGCCTGAACATTTTTGAAATAAATTTTGCAAAATTTTTTTTGTATGCAATACATCATACATTTGTGTTACATAAAAAAGTGTACATCACTTCAGATTAAACTTCATAAAGAATAACATATGTATGACGACATATACATATATGCATACATGCATATACATATATTATTTATATATATATATATATATATATATATATATATATATATATATATATATATATATATATAGATAGATACATAGATAGACAGATGGATAGATACAAACATATATACTAGCTTAACTATAGGCAAAAATATCACACATGAAAATTTTCAATAAAAAAAATACACTAAGTTCAAGTAAAAATATTTCTTGAATATTCTAATCTAAAGTATACCATACATACATTAATATATATATATATATATATATATATATATATATATATACACTTGCATTTAGGATATTCTAAACTTAAAATATTAATGTATTTGAGGAATATAACTGATTTTTAACATACATTTTAAAACATATATGAAATAATCATATGCATTTGAACATATATATTTATATGAACACATTTGAATTTCTTTAAATATATATTTGACACCATACAAAAATTAGATGATTTAATAGCTTTTTATGGGTAACAACTTTTTAAATGGCAAACACAAAAAATATAATTTCAAAACAAAGAATTTTTAGCAGACAGCTAATAAATATACTACATAAAAGATACATTTACATTACAAATTATTAAGTTTTCCTGTATAAAACTAACAAGAACTTTAATTATAGTCAACACAAAGTACTGAAAAATGTAACATACGTGAAATATTTCATTCGGTTATCTAATAAAATATCTTTTTACATTCAAAGAAAGTTTATCTACAATGTGTTATGATTATTAACAATACAATATTTCAATTTACTGATAATACATGATTACATACTAGCTACAAATAAAATTTAAACTATAAAAAAATTACTGAAGCTATTATTTTTTGAGTACAATATATATATATATATATATATATGTATGTATGTATGTACATACGTCTGTGTGTGTATATGTGTGTGCATGTCTCTAGTGTGTATGCATGAACTTTTAAAGATCGGCAATTCTTCAATCAAATTAAAAACAAATTCTTTAATAATATATATATATATACAATACAACAAATATTAAATCCAAGTTAATTTCAATCAGTTAATACATATCTTTATGTTAATTAAATACTTATATAAATTGGATTTCCATGGTAATATTATAATCAAAAAGAACTAATAATTTTTATGATTTACTTTTATATAAATGTCATACTACTCTTATACATAGTATTTGTTCTTTTAAATACATATTAGACACTCAATATTTTTATAAAACATAACTGAATAACTAACCTGTATTTCTAATAACAATTCAGTCTTGCGTCTTCGAATATCAATCAACATTTTTTGTTGCTCGGGCGTTAAATCTGTAAATAAAAAAAAATATGCATAACATTCTAATTTTTAATTTATATATATATATATATATATATATATATATCAAAAATAAATTTACAATAGACACCAGCCTAGCCAGGCTTCAACTGACAACCATTCATATAAAATACAGATAATTTTCAAAACATTTGTAATCTGGAATTTTTGTATGGCTGTAAATTGGAGCCTATTCGAAAATTAATATATCAATCATATATTAAACGTAACTTCAAAAACATTAAACAAAAATATTATTTTAATTTTTTTAACATATTTCTACAAAGTATTTATATACTATTATTAGCATACTTATACCAACCACAAAATTATGAGAATATAATATTCAAAAGAAAACAATCTACGGAAATCTTATACTTTTTATTTAATAACACAATAAATGGATTAAATTATTGGCCTCATTGATTTGACCAGATTATTAGCTGAAATCTTTACAAATATATTAGCATTATATTACAAAATTTCAAATATAAAAATTAATATAAACATGCAATAACTTGCAGAAGAAAAATAACACTATAAATCTTCTCTATGTATTTTAAATACCAAATAAAAAAGTGCGAGCATGTCTCAAAATAAATCACAAATGAAGATTTTTGTATATATTTAAAAAAAAATTATTAGTGTACGTATTCACATATATATATATATATATATATATATATATATATATATAATATCTAAACCTTTATAACAAACACCTTACACTTGACGTTTAATTCAATGAATGAAATTTAAATAAAGTTATTTTAAACTAAATATACTGACAACATATATTAGATTCATTTAAACAAAACTATAGATTTTATTATTATACATACGTCATATGCGTAACGATAAATAAATCTGCAATAAAAATACCTCTTGCAAGTCCCTGTTTGTCAATATACTTATTAACTACATAATTAAAGAAATTAAATAATGACAGTCTATTAATCACATTTTTTCGCACGTAATGTTCGATATATTTTAAAGTTTTACACGTGGAAAATCGAACTTAAATAATTACAATTTTTAATCTTAAATATATCTATATACACATATCCTAAATCAAACAATTACTACTTGCTAAAAATGCAAAATATGACATATTGTAGACGCCATAATAATTAACAGTGTAACAACAGTTATTTGTCATACTCATCATTTGACAACATACAATAAATAAAATTATCACCTGCGGGATTGAAAGTGTCAACAATATGAGATGTAGAACTCATTGTAGCAGTTTCATAATCCGCCAACATTTTAATATTCAATTACATAAAGAACACTTAAATCACAACCAAAACGAAGTATATGTCACTATCTGCCATGTAGCCATTTTTAACTGAATCGTGCGCACAATCTGTGCGCGTAGTGCTAGAAATCCACTTTTGTTTTTGTTTTATGTTTTTGATGACATGTAGCTTTGACGTTAGCTATTTTTAAAACTATTCTGTTTCAAAAAAGAAGCGAAAAGATCAATATTCGAGAATATACAAATTTAATGATTCCTATACAAAGAAATACATACATATGTGTATATATATATATATATATATATATATATATATATATATATATATATATATATATATATATATATATATGTACGTATGCATGTTAGTTATATATGAAATAAATTTAGAATTACATTTTATAATATTAATACAATAAAATTTAATGTAAAATTAAATTAGTCAGCAATGAATATAATAAATTCTACATATATATTGACACAATGAACTTAAGGTGAATGTCTCAGAAAACTATTCAATTTTTCAATTACAAATATTTCAATATTGAAGAACATAAAAATAAAATATTCTTCTACAATAAAAAAATAGGCTTATTTTCAATTACTTGTAATCAATAATTATATTTAATAGGGATTAATTAAAGTTACAATATATGTAAAAAGGCAGTATAATATTATAATAAATTAACAAAAACTGAACATGCACTAACATTTGAATATTTCTGCTACATGTATGTAGATTACAAATTAAACAAACACATTTTTATGTTGTTCGTACATTATATTTCTAACTCAAAATGAAAATCAATAAAACAGAAAAAAGTATAAACATCTCTAATCGTTAAGTTTTATATATATATATATATATATATATATATATATATATATACATAGAATGTTTAGTGATTTTGATCCAATGTATTATTTATCAATTCAGAAATAAAATAATAAATTGTTTCAAATACAAATATAAAAAATATATATAAATAATAGTTCCATCATTACTTTATTGCTCAATATAGTCAAAATTAATAGTTGTGTGATTAATTCTTTCATTACAAAATAAAATTTATTAAGCATCATATAATGATAATCAATTTTCTATCAAAAATATAAGTGAAGTAGAAAATCTTTCATAAACGTTAATAGACACTAATAACTAAAACCATATTAAGATTACTAGTTTTGCTAATTTATCAAATGACTAGAAAATTCTGTGTTTCTTTAAAAATCACAATTAATGATATTTTTTATTGATTTCAACAATTTTATCTATTGAAACTATGTTTATTTATATATATATATATATATATATATATATATATATATATATATATATATATATATATATATATATATATATATATACGAAAATACAAATACATTCAAAATTTAAAGAATAATTAAATGGCATTTAAATTGAATATATAATACCTATATTGTAGTAAAATTTTATAAAAAGAATATGGATTATTTATAACTAATTTCAATAAAACACAAACAATTTAACAAATCATTTTTATTGAACAGTATATCACTTAAAAGTAATTATTCAGTTGAGATAGAGACAACATAGAATATCATAGAAAAATTTTCATATTTTTACATAAAAAAATATTGTTTTTATTTTATAAATATAAGCAAGACTCGGCCAAATGTTTTGAAATATAGTTGCATAAATTTTCTAAAGGAATGAACTGCTTTATTTACCTGAAAACGAAAAAATATATTAGTAAAATTTTAATATTATTACTTTTTTTGTTTTTACTATTAGCAGTTAAACATTTCAGGCATAATTTTACTAAACTGATAAAATTAAAGTCTAGCATATTTTCTTTTGAACAAAAAATAACCGCTTCCTTAATGAAACATTGTATGTCATAAGGTCAGTTTTCAACTTACAATACTCATCAGCATTTTATACTAGACAGGTGGCCAAAATTAGAATCTTGACAAAAATAGAATAAACACAAGATTTAATAAAGGTGATATTAAACACACTTTAAACATTTTATTGGTAAATTTTGGTTGTTCAACTATTTAATTATTGGTATGTGAATAGTATTAGGATACAAAAAAATATATAATTAATAATTAAATATACATGTAAAATACTCACCATACAATGAACACGGAAATGTTTATATTTTATATTAGTCTTATATCAGCATGATTCATTTAAATAAATAGTGAAGAAAATTAAAATAAGTCTGTACATTTATATATAAATATCACAATTATTATCTTAATTAGGGAACCTTGTTTTTGCCTCGTTTATAAAATTTGAACATTTACACTTATATTTTCTTTGTTTGTTTATATTTTTATTGTACAAAATAAGAACATATTAAAAATTTCATAGAAAACTGACTAATATTTACGTATTTTCAAACGATTATCATAGAAACTTAAAAATATTTTCCGCTTTCTTTATAGACTTTGGGGCAATATTTTTTCGCTATAATGCCATACGGTTGTCTAGAACCAACTGTGATATTTTTATGTATACTGAATTTATTCCAGACATGAATTCCTTTCGAATTCCTAATCTTTTCTAATGTTATGATTGATTTGTGCTCATCAAAAAATAATGTCCACTGTCGCCACGGTATCGCGTAAAACGTGTCCGGAGGGAACACTTTGAACGTTTGGCATCGTTCGGGTTTCATTAACTTCACGTTATTTGTTTTGCAAATTTTTTTCAGCAGTCTTGTTATAACGCCAGGACCGTTATGGCCCCAATCATCTCCTTTAAAATTGTTCCGTAAATCTAGAACACAATCTTCAGCCAAATCGTGTCCAACACCCTTACTATCAAAATTCAAAACTCCTGCAGCCACATCCACCCAGGATTCTGCTCCAGCGTAATTCGGTTTTATGCCTTCTAGGGTTTTTGTAAGGACGATATCTAAATCAAGATATGTTCCGCCGTACTTGTACAAAGTTAAATACCGTAATACATCACTTGCATGTGAACGAGCATAGAATGAATTATGAAGTTCTCTAGATTCATACCATTTTTCTAATGGCGTATTTTGTACGTATTTAACAAAGTTAACGTGACGCAAATAAACATTTTTATATGTCAATAATTTAGAAAGTATTTTATCGGAATGAGTACGAGCTGATATGTTCAGTTTTGTGGGTGAAGCAAACAATACATAAATATCGGAATTCGGGTTCATTTTTGCTGCTGACTCGACAGCACAAGCTTGACGAGTATTTAATACAACTTTGCCATTATCACGTGACGTGCATGAAGTTTCTACAAAAAATATAGGTGATCGGATATCTGATACCAGCGATTTCATTAGTTGTAACTCGTTCACTGGCATTTTCGAATCATCTTCGTAACAGCTTATCGATTCATAAGTGGGATAATTGAGTGATAAATTGTAATTACTATAAATCCAAATAACGAAAAAAATACCCATAACTGATAACAACAGTAAATAGTTAAGTCCCCGATGAATTAGCATTTTTTATATATAAAATTACTGTATAGGAATATCACTATTTTGTGTCATAACAGACATTTACTAATGATTATTAAAATCTTATTTATTTACAATAATATATGTATGTATAAATTATTTTTCTTCATACTCTAAGTAACTCCTTTGTGCAAATTTTTAGTACGGCTGCAATTAATAATCCATACATTTACTTTTAAAACCGTTTCTTTTTACTATTCAATCCAACAAATGGACTTGCATGAAAATGTTTCGGCTTTATTTTCATCTTTTTTGATCATATTCATACAAAATGATTCGAAATGCAAATATTGTGCATTTCATTCTAAATCATATAGCTTTCTAATAGATTTTATTTTCTTCCCATTCATATTTGAAGCTCTTCTCGGCCTCTCGATTCAAGTTGAATGAAAAAACTGAAACAAACTTATAATTATATTATATTAAATTATATATATATATATATATATATATATATATATATATATATATATATATATATATTTGTGTGTGTCGGTATGTGTGTTGAGTTCCACAAATTATTTAGGATAATGAAAATATTAGAAGTTTACAAATAAAAATTTTTTGATTCGTAATTCCAGTCAGTAGTATATTTGCTAATTAATGAAATATAACACCAAGTAAAAATTCACATTTTAATCTTGATATTTGAATACTGGTTTCAAAAATCTTATAAAACGGTACTTATCATTTGAAGCTCTCCAATTATTAATATAATATTATACAAAAGATACACAAACACAGACATATATATAAAGAAGAATAAAAAATATGGAAATAAACAGAAGTTACAGACATATTAACAAAAGTAAAGTGTTTGAAACAGAAATAAATGGACCATATTGGAAGCAGAAAACATAACAAGAAAAAACGGAACAGATCCGCATTAAAAATAAAAATCAACTCGCACTCCACATCAGAACCAAAAAATTCAAGTTTCTATTATCAAGATGAGAGTGTAGTAAATGTTGATGGCACTTTTAAAGCCAGTGATGTACGAAAAATAAAGTTAAAGTAGAGAATCAAAATTTTCAGGATTTTTAGGTGCGATTGTAGCAAATATTGATTCGAGTAAATATTGATAAAGTTTAAAGATATGGATCTCGAAAAAATATAGTTAAATTATTGATGCAATGCTTTCCCGATATGTAATATAAACTATCTATTGAACAAACCAAAAGGCATCCTGCTATATACTCTCAAAATTAAATAGTTAGAAAATTAGATAGCAGAATAGCACTTGATCCATCAAACAGTAACATAGATTATAATTAAAAAAAGAAATTCGATATGGATAGGGGACACATTATGGTAGATGCAAGAGATTGAAGAAAGAACAGTAAAAATTGGAATCAACAAAAAGAGATAAGATTGCTATATAGTGATTGCCAACTATTGATAAAAAAATGGAACAAAGAACGTCGACTACAGACGTAATTGACTTAAAACCATAGTTAAGAACAGAGTTTAATAAAAATAGCTGGTTCAGGTCTCTATTAGAAAAAAAAAAACAGGACAGTGATGAAGAAAATCGTTACAAGTATTTAAGAGTTCAATTAACATTTAGAGAGAGTAGCAAATTACAATTACGGGAAAATTGATCGACTGTCACACTCCATAAAAAAATGATTTCGTTCTCATAGTGAGATGACCTGAAAAGTATTACCAAACTTTCGGAAACAATAGGTCAACATATTCTATAGAGTTGAAATATCGAAACGATGCAGAGTGAGCAGGAAATCAACATCAAACGCATTTTATTTAAACACATTATTATTTTTGTGTCGATTAAAAAAATAAACCTAATGTAAAGGCGTTCTTCAGTTTTTAAAAAATAAATAGCGAAAATAAATAGATGCCATTAAAATGCTTTCTTTACGATTTTAAATTCTGAATGAGAAGTTGTTAAATATTTTATCAAAAAAATATTGTAGTATGTGAGGTAGGGTGATTGTGCTAATTCATATTTAAAAGTACTTTTATTTTACAGATATTTCATAAAAAAATATGTATTGCACAAAATTAAAAAAATATATCTTTAACAGGTACAGATTATATTTTTATTTTATTTATAAAATTTACAAACCAAGTCTCATACAGTATAAAACTTTACGTTTTATATTTATATAAATTATATTTTTAAATTCGATACAATACATACTTAAATAATTTATTAATTTGTATATATATTTATGCTATTAAAAACTTACTCTTGCTAGTGTCGATAACAAAAAAAATGTTTCTTTTTAATAAATTCGTATATTTATTTCATAAATTAGAAAAGAAAACACTAAATTTTTTAGGAAGAACTATACATGGCTTGTAAATTCACTGCGTACGAATAGAATAATTTTAATAATTCAATTACATTCATTAAACACATTTATCTATATCATGGTAACATGTATCTAATTTGAATATCCGCAGTTTTAAAAAATGGTTAGTATAAAAAATACAAGGTGAAAATGTTTAAAAATAATCTGTTTCTATATTTATTTATAATTTCAATGTAGTGATAACTTTATATAAAAAATGTTTGTGTTCTAAATCTATTTTAATTAATAAAACATCTAATTTATTTTTTTCTCTTACGTTTAAATCTTACTAAATTATATTATGAAAAAATACTTAATTAATATAATAAAAACAGTGATGAAGAAACGAATTTTTGCAATGTAAAAAATATCCGGAACAAGCAAAAATTTACAAAAATTATACGTTTTATTTAAATTTGCTTAGCATTAAATATATTTTTGAATTAATGTGAAAAATCCACATATTGTCTAGTTTATATTTTTCGTTCGCTTTCGAAGAGTGACTATCGTGTAAACGTATTAAAACAATTATATTTGAAAACTTTTTATAAAAGTTTGATAATTTTTAAATTAGCTTATTTTTTATTAATGTTGAAAGGGAAACGATTACTTGAATGAAAAAAAATATCAAAATAACCGCGTACAAAGCGTTAGATATGTCTCATCAGACAGCAAGTAAGTGACATGAATTGATCTTCATGCGATTAATAATTTTTAAAAGACTCATGAAAAATATTATTAAACATATAGAATTTTCAAACAAGCAGAAAACATACTGTTTATCTTGTTGCGTCAGAAAAATTGACTGTAAGATAAAAATGCGAAAATAAGTGTCCATAAAGAAAAGAAAAGAAAAATTAATTTTATGCAAAATAATATTTTCAAATGGAAAAATGGCTAATAAATTAGTATCTAATTTAACTTTTCCAATGTAAAAAAAGTATATTGTTCATCTCACCTCAAGTCCCTTTGCAAATTTCATTTTAACTAATTTATATTGTTTCATTAAACTGTTCTTTTTTTATATATTTGTGTTTATGTGAAACTAGCCAAACTATTGACATAAAACTGCACTCTCAATAGACAAAGATTTTCTGAAGAGTTGAAAATTAAGTAATATTTAAAATAAGTGATTAAAAAAGGTCTTATTAAAATTCTGTTATCAGGAAAATTAAGCGGGTATTATAAATACAGGAATTATATAATTATACTATTTAATGGAAATATATAAAAAAATAGATATTAAATACCTATATTAAAGTACAATTTTTTTATTTGTTAGAAATATTTAACATATATAAACATAAGTATTATCTAAAAACGAAGTTTACACTTACCAACAAAAGAAATTAAAAAATATATTAGTTTCCGTTTTTTAAATTTAATAATGGTTTCAAAATATGTTGAGAACAAAACTTTTACTGTAACTCACTGTACAAATAAAAACAACTAATCACTGAAAACTCCTCTAGAATAAAGTTTGTGTTAAAGATATATTCCAGTTAGTACAAATATATTCTCCAATACTTACATTGGATACATCTGTTAATGTTGTATATGTTAATAAAACAAATATAAATCAGCATTTTGTACTGAAATCTTAGTTGCACAAATATATAATAAGAATAGTACATAATTTTGCATCGTCAACATCAATGCATGTAATGAAAAATATGAAAATTACAAAACGTTCGATTTCATTTTATAATAACATTAATCTTTTCGGTAACTTCGAGTTCTTTTAGATGAGTGAACGTTTTCATATATTTTTTTTGTATTAAATTGAAATTGAAACTCATCACCATGGCCCACCAAATGTACATTATGTAAAAAGAAATAGACTAAAAAATTATATATATATATATATATATATATATTATATTATATATATAATATTATATATATATATATATATATATATATATACATTGTTCCATAAATATGTATACAGATTCAAAGATATACAAAGGAGATTACTTAAAATAAATTGTCAGTCTCCAATGCTATATTGGAATTTTTAGAAGAAATTTTACTTAACGCTCCGAACTCCTTAAATGAAATGTCATATTCTTAAGTAAAATATTAAATTTAATTTAATGTAAAAATAAGTAAAAAAATAATTTCCACTATGAAATCGTGAAACTTTTCAATTAAATATTGAATATTGCATTTCTATATAAACGTTTTTTTTATCAATTTTGCATCTCTGAATCTAGTTGTAACTTTATAGATCATCTTTGGGAATAGCATATCTATATTATCATTATAAATGGTATTATTGACCTAGCAACATCTTGCCATCCTGTTTGATAGCTATCCACACTTCTTTTATCCAAGTTACAGGACACTACACGGTTTCGCTTTAACACGGTTTCTGTTCTCTCGACTTTTTTTTAAAAAAAATAAAATATAGAAATATTTATGTTTTATCTATGTTATTTAATACGTTTCAATAAATATTTAGATGCAGTTCTTTAATTTTTGTAAAAAAGAACATATCCCCCTTTTCCATATGTCTGTTGGTCTAGATTTACACAGTTCCGATTTTTACGATTTCGATTTACAGGATGATTTCACAAACCTATCTACCTTGTAAATCGAGGGATGAGTGTATATAAGTTTATGTAATTGTGTTAACCCGATGCTTAACCCTCAACTTGTAGAACCAGGACCTCCCTTTCATCTGGGTTTTTACTATAGACTTGTTTAATATGGATATCGCCGATATTACATTCATGTCATTTAATTGTTGTCTTCTTTTAAAATTATAACTTTTTTAATAAAAAACCAAAAGAAAAATGCTTAAAACAATAACAAGTAGTTCACTTGTAAAATGCGAAATCTCTGAACTAAGCAAAAAAAACTAATCACAAAAAGTGCCCATATCTTTGACTTGAATAGTAGTAATTATAAATTAATTTGTACTAATAATATTTCAATGTAATATTATAAAGAAAAATTGTCAGTGTCTAACTGAAGTAAACTTATGTCAATAATCTATAAATGACATAGTATGTGAACAAAGAGTAACTGAAAAGTGTTAGAATAACGAAGAAACGCATTCAAATAATCTCGCGGTACCTAGACACATCATCTTTTTATTTTATGTGTTTTAAAAACTTAAAACATGTAATAATTGACAATTATTAATTGGGAGAAGGGCGAATTAAATAAAAGGAAATTATATATATATATATATATACACATAATATTAAATTTTTTAATCGATACAATAAGAATTTTACTACCAAGAAAGCATCCATAAATAACGTGAAAAATTTTTAAAAGATAAACAACTTAGAGATTAGTGTTAATAAGAGAATAAGATGATCAGAGGAGATTGAAATTCGTACTACCAATAAGTCAGAATGAAATTTGAATTGATTCATTGGAACAAAAAATGCTATATAGAGCAATAACTCTTTACTTATGGATAAATATTGTCTCTAACATACTCTGTCCAACGTTCTAACTAGTGACAAATCATAGATCTACACTTATAACACTAAAAATAAGTGAAAAATTAAATCAATGGGTCTCCCAAATGAATGAGAAGTCAACAAAGAAAGTGGATCCCGAAACGTTAGTTGAAAAGTGATTGTCTCGTCCTTCAGTCGCTCGGGTTATGTTGATGGTGCTAGATAATCTAATAATAATAGTGTATAGCCCGTCAAAATTTACGGGAAGATAGAAAGAAACAACTCTTTATTTGTTTTTACAACGTAATATATTTAAACATAAAAAATATTTAAGAACGAAACTTAATGAATTATACTTGAAACCTGAGTTGACAGAGTAAACATTTCTCATCACCATAGATACTTAGATATTAGATACTTAGACTTCACTTTGTCCTGCGGACAAAGTGACGAGAAATGTGATTTTTTTTATATATAAGAGAGACTATAACGCCGATGCTGAATCACACTACTTGTTTGCAAATAGTAATCACATTGGAAAAAGATGTTATTTTTAGTTATTAGTCGTTTTTCCCCATGACAACATGACTTTTTAAATAATAATTTTCTTCGATACCTCTCATGTGGAATTAATGTCTCATTCATTTTAAAATTTCAATGCAGTACCTCATACTTTCTTCCGGTTCGCCTTAAAAAATAATATACTGGACGGATTGTCTTTTAAGATTCTTAAAACGATGGTCAAAGTTTTCTGGTATCTAATATATTTCTGAATGACAAATTTCATACTTTGACAGTTGATTTAAACGCATGAAAAATGTATAGAACAGGAATATTTCGATACACAATAAGATAGTTCTCATTTTATAGTACAAACCCTTATAAAGCATCAACGTTGTTAAGTAACAAATGTACTAGCTAGCTGCCTATCGACCGTACATACAGTTAACAATATCCTGATTTAAGGGGACCCGGTGGTCTAGAATTTTCGAAAAATCGATTTTTTTTTCGATAGTATAGTATCTTAAAAATATACTGTTAAAATTTGATGACGAAATTCAGAGTATTTCAGGATCTATAGCCCATTAGAAGGTCAGGTAGGTAGAAGAATAAGTGGAGCAGTTGAAACTTTAAACGCGTTTATCTCGAAACTACTTTTTTCGTCTTGCGGGGGCCAGAAAAAAAAAACTACTTGACCGATTTGTCTGAAATTTTAATATGTTATTCTGAATAGTTCTACAATAAATATTTTACGGAACTAATAGTTTCTGTAAAATATTTATATTTTTTTTATTAACAAAACATTCAAAAATACTGGTCGTTTTCAAACTTGTACTTTTGACTACGCGCCATTTTGTCAAATTTTTTTTTTTTATTATTCTACTTCCTGCGATAGCTATACTTATACTAATTAAAAATTCGTCAATTGTTTTATTTCAGATCAGAGGGAGAGATAAATCATCATTCACCACGCAATTCCATTTTTTTAGAGAGGGAGACTTCAGCATCATTTTTCTAATTAAAAAAAAATTTTTTTTTGTCTTTATTTTCATTTTTGTGTAGTTTATTAGTAATAAAATAAGTGTAAAAAAATTTGAAAGCATTATTCAATACCCTCATATAGAAAAAAATTTTTTAAAATAGCTTAAATTTTAGGCCGCTAGACCACCGGGTCCTCTTAACATCAAAACTTAAAATCATAGTAAATAGTCTTTTAACATGTTTCGACAAGCATCTGTGAACGAACGCAAATGTAAGATTGCCTTCGACACTGAAACTGAAATATTTGTAAGTTGTTTTAAGTAAATTGAAAAATTATTTAAAAATTAAGCCAATCACGACACTTTCAAGCCTAGTTGCTACTTTGTTTATCGATTTATAGCCATGAAAATTTACTATAAAACCTCAATAACACTAATAAATTTAATTTAATTATATCTACCCACAGTTTGAATGATTTTACGCATATATACATACATACATATACATATATATATATATATATATATATATATATATATATATATATATATATATATATTACAGTTACACAGTAATATATATATATATATATTACAGTTACACAGTCAAAAAATGATAACACATTCTTTCATGACAACACATTTTTAATTATAGTTAATGAAAATGTATTATTTATATGCATGTGTGTATATATATATATATATATATATATATACACACACTATATTTACATCCGACATATCCCACACAGAACCTAGCACACAGGATAAACTTGTTTATCTCGCATACTATTGTGGTTGATAAGCGACACTACTCTACCTTAATGTTAAGTACATACTATACTATGTGTGATGTATGTTTACTTCATTCAACTCTTCACATTTAGTTTTCACGTTTGAAAATTTCAATACATGAAATTATTTACTAATGAAAAAAAACAATATACAATTTAATAACACGATCCCTCTTGTATCTATAATTAATATTTAAACTCGATATACATTTATATAGATCTCTTAAACTAGTACCAAGTAATAAATAAAATTTAATCATTTTGAATTTAATCGTTATAAACGAGCACTAAAAACAATCAGAGGTTCATAAATAGATAAATAATAATGAATATAAATAACTACGTTAGTTCACATTTCCTTTTGAATCATCTACATCCATCAATACCTATATTATCCATTAGATTTTATATGGTATACACCTTTTTGATAATTATCAATTTAATAATTAATGTACTGTAGTGGATTTTAGACATGACCAAGTCTACAATAAAAACGAGTCACTAGTTCGCGTGACTGTATATTTAGATATAAAAATATATTTTGTCTAATTTGAATGAAATTTATTGAAATCTATATTTTAAAAAATACTTGTTTGTTAATACTGATGTTTTATATTCATTTGCAAATGTAAATGTTATAAAATTATCTATGGACATGTATTTTTTAAATAGCAATAATAATTTTATTTACTTACTCAGACAGTATTTGAAATCCATTTAGAATAAATTTAAGTCGACCTCAATACATTTTACAACTACTGGATTTAAGCGAAAACTATACAGAGAGGAAAAACAAACTTATCTGAAATAATAAATAATAGACATGTTACATTATCAAATAACCAACAGTAAATGAATTATATCAGGAATTGTCAAAATGATCAGTTAAAAAAATGAAAAAAATCGAAAATAAGTTAAAGTACTCAAGTTAATAAAGGAAAATTTAATACAAAAAATAAGTCAACTGTATTATTTTATCTATTCGTTTAGATTTATCAGTACTAGGAAATTTAATTAAATTTCATTCTATTCATTTAATGAAATGTTTGAAAGATTATAACCAGTTACTACAAATCACACGTGGTTTCAGTATTGGTGAAATCTTAACTATTCTCACATTATTATTTGACTGATATTTTATTTTATTACTAGTATGTGGCCCATCAAAATTGACGGGAAAATTGAAAAAAATATAAAAAGAAAAGTGTTTATTGGTTTTTACAACGTGATATATTTCAACATAAAAAATACCTAGGAACGAAACTTAATAAATTAAACTTGGAACCGATGAACTAACAAAGCAATCATTTCTCGTCACTTTGTCCCGCGGACAATTAAATTTTATTTTAATTAAATTGTTTTTTAAAGAAACTTTAATTATATAAATGTAATGACTGGAATATAACACTCGAATAAACAATGCACATTATTCAATAATTATATTAAAAAAATAATGATTAGATCGTTGGTATCGATTCATTTATTACACTAGATGTAAATTTAAATAAAACCGTAACCGTTTTTTACTATAATTGTCACTACAATGAGGTGAGCTGTAAATAGTATTTCACAGTAATATTCCTTACAATAACGATATGGAAATTATACTACAAAGAAATTATCAATGTCCTAATTGTCAATAATATATGTTTTTTTAAGTAAGCCGACGTACAGTACCGAATAGTGAATATTTACTGTTATGACTGCAGAACAGTGCACAAGTTATAATTATCAGTATCATTATTTTCAAGACTGTATTGTGATTCAGATAAACATTTTTTTTCTACATACGATTATAAATACAATAGCTGACGAATCTCTTATTCGCGAGGCGAATTTCATGTACAAAACAATCGTATAAACGCTTATATGAAAAGCCTTACAATAAATTTATTTAATTATTTTTCTCGAAACAACTATTTAAAGTAATTGAATGAAAATCTCGTTTTAAACACATTAATAAACGATCCAATTTTACAAATTTATTCACTGCAAAAGAATTTTACTATAAACTTCCAAACAGAAAATTACGAGCAAAAAATATTATTTTTTAAAAAAATCAACTATATGTTAGATGTGTAAATGTAGAAAATATGATAATTCGATTTTAAGTATTGTAAATCATTAACAATCATTGTCAAAAGTCTGTTCGAAATTTTAGTTACATTTTGAATGTGTCTGATATTGCTTACAATAAACAGTACATGAAAGATTATATATATATATATATATATATATATATATATATATATATATATATATATATATATGTATATATATACACACACACATATAATTCGCACTATTGTTTTTCGTTTTAATAAGAATAAAAAAGTTTTATTTATTTTTAAAATTTAATAAACTTATTTAATTTTGTATATACAACAAAATTAAAAAAATTGAATCTTTTTCCCATAATAAACATTTTAATGTCCTATATATATATATATATATATATATATATATATATATATATATATATATATGACATATTCACTCTTCTTTACATTTTTAATTATAAATAATTATCCTATAAAAACCATTATATAAACCACATTAGCATGTTTTTAATATTGCAATAAGTGAAATACTTTTTGTATTGTATTTTTCACATCCGGTATTATTTATTGTTATGTATGTATATATATATATATATATATATATATATATATATATATATATATATATACATATTTATGTATTTATATATATATATATATATATATATACTGTTATGTTAATTATAGTGTATAGATTATTTAAAAAAACGAATGAACATATTTTATTCGAAAATAATAAAATTACTTCTATATCAATACAATGATTAATATGTTTATTCACTGCAGATAATATTTTATTACCAAAAGTACATAGGAATACACTACACAAAAATGAAACTTTGTAGTTAATTCATGAACACTTTTAAAAATAAAAGATATATCTTTCACTCTGAACAATTAAATCTTCATTACACACTTAACCAATAAAATTCTTTTTATAATGCATACGTAGGCACTCAGAAATGACGAGATACAAACAATTACTTACATGCCATTGCAGGACAATATTCAAATTTATGGCAATTTATTTTTTATTTGAATATCTGTGTGCAGAAGTGCCGATTTGCTTCTTAGACAACCGCCAATTATTGCACATTGGGTTGAATTATTGATTTTCATATATACATATCGTGTGCCTGAACTTGAGCATGCGTGTTGAGTCAACTTCGCCTGAATACGCTTTTTTTCATTAAATATTAAAACGCACTATCAACCCTCTAGTTACAGAACACTGCTGCTAGTTATACAACCATTGAACAGACCAACACGACTTCACCAACTGAAACACATCCACGTTCATAAATGATTTTTTTTGTAAAGTTTACATACCACGAACATTTTTTCCTGGTCAAAAATTTTCAATAAATTATTAATGACCATTTTTTATTATTGTTAACGCACTGTTCGATGCAAATTCTATTGTTTTCTAATACTTAAAATTAAATCTATGTATATGGAGCTATTTACTTCTCGATGTACATATTTCTTCAACAAATCGGCAACAGTTTGTTATTTCTTAATGATTTTTTCATACTACTGTTGCAGCAGTTTAGTGTTTTGAAAACGCGACTGTTGCTGTGGTCCTGTCAACTGTTTGAAGTATACTGAATTCGTGCACGTTTACTATTATTTACTTTAACAAGTGATAAGGACATTTTTTTTGTGGTTTTAAAGATTTTTTAAAACATTTATCATGTTGTAACCTTTTAATTTACAATTTATTAGAACGACCGGAAGTCTGTTACACCTCTTGATGTTTTTAATTTATTTACAAAATATATAAATAGTTTAAATATACAATACTTTTCTATTAATGTTTAAACGCCCAATATGTTTCTAACGTATCTATATTATTTATTTTATACATACATAAATACATACGTATACAGTGGCGCACCCTAGGGGGGGTGACAAGCGACCCTGACACTCCCCAAAAGGAAAAAGAAAAAAAATCACTATCCCCTATATATACACAGGGAGATTAATGTAACCACGACTGAAGTAATTCAAGAGATTTGTAAAAAGAAACGAAAACTGGATTTTATTTTTTAAATGAATTTTCATAATCACAAAATGAATTTTATTGAATTCACATTAAAAAATTTTAATTTGTTCAACTCGACCCCTTTCAAGATTAAATTCAGAGTGCGCCACTGTACATACATATACATACATATATATATATATATATATATATATATATATATATATATATATGTATATATGTATATATATACATATATATATATATATATATATATATGCATGCACATGTATATATTCACATATACATATATATATATATATATATATATATATATATATATATATATATATATATATATGCACATGCATATATTCACATATACATATATATATATATATATATACATCGATCAACAAAACTAACCACGTAGGATAAAATAAAAAATAGAATTGAATCAGTTAAACTAAACATAACCCTTCTCATTAACTGTCCGAAAAGTGTTTTCAAATTTCATAAGCTCTTTCTTTAAAAACAACTTTCTATCTACAAAATATAAAAAAACGTTATACTGTTCAAATATTGAATGGCGTTAATTATAAATTAAATTTCTGCATACTTAACTAAACCAATTAGGATTAGAAATTTATTCTTTGGACTTGCAATGAATCAAAATTTTAAACAATATATAATAAGGGTTGATAAGACAGGATGAATAACAACATATGATAAGATAATGGAACAGTTTCTAAACTGAAACGGAAGTCGTCATAGAACAGAAAATGAATTCAATTGACAAGTAAAAACAAACCGATAACTAAAACAGGCAAATGCAAATTGTGTGGTCAATGACCAGTCATCAGAGTTTTAATTATTCTGAATTAAAACTATTGAAAATGTCCTTAATTTCAATTACTGATAATCTCCAATAAAAAAGATCATAACGAGAATTAAAAATGGAATGAAATTTATAAATCAGGAAACGGAAAATTATGTTGAGGAAACGGCCAAAAAAGTATTTTAGAGTAGCAAGGAAACCAATAAACATAAAAGTATAAAGAATAAAATGAACAAAAACCACCAAATTATTATAACCCTCAAAGATGAAAACTATTTTTGCTTTAAAGTTACTAAGGGAAACGCAGTAGTCATTTTGGATAAAGGAGAGTTTGTTATGAAAAAAAACAAGAGATATTTAAAAAAAATTAAACTCGGAAATTAAAAAGAATCCCTTATACAACATAATGAAAAACATAAAAAAGATATTAAAGGAATTGAAACAATTATAAATAAAGAACAGAAATGTAAACTATGGCGTTAAGCACCCATGTTTCGCTGCCGTAGATAAGAACTGGTAGTATATATACTTTTTTCTTCAAACAGAGTAGGATTGTTGATTTAAATATCGATATCATACTTCTCAACTTCTTCTATTTCTGTTCTCCTTATATCAATTTTCTTCGGGCAGACAAACAAAGCATTGAACACAACACTTTTGTTTTTGGGTGGTTCATGCTTAGGTCAATTTTTTGATTGGAATCATCTACTTCTTCTATCTTCTTTTGTAGCTCTTCCGGAGTACTCGCAAAGATAACGATATCATCACTAAACCGGAGGTGACTTAATTTTTCGCCTTTTACTTCGATTCCTTTGTCCTCCCAGTCAAGCGATTTGAATACTTCTCCTAAGACTGCAGTAAATAATTTCGGCGAAGTTGCATCACCCTGTCTTATACCTTTCTCGATTTTTATCTTTTTTGTTTCTTCTTGAAGCTTCACTGTCAAAGTTGCATTCTTGTAGATATTATCTAGCAACTCGATGTATGTGTCCTCTATGCCCTGGTTCTTATATACATATATATATATATATATATATATATATATACATATATATATATATATATATATATATATATATAAATATGTACATATATATATATATATATATATAAATATATATATATATATATATATATATATATATATATATATATATATATATATATATATATATATATAAATATATGAAGAAATGATGTAAAGTAATTCAATATTATAATTATTTATTAGCCACCAGTGATCAAGATCAGTTTAAGAAGGTCATAATCCAAGATTATAGCGTTTATTGTTTTTAACAGATATGGCATTCGATGTTCAAACAAAAATATTTTTGATAAATACTAGACTTTGTATTTGTAGTCAACAATTCACATAGGCAAGTCAGTTTCAATTAATGAATGCGTGATCTTTGAATTGAGGTTTAATAATTATCAACGAAAGTGTAAAACAACAGAATCAGTGTTGTGGGTTTCTTATTTGATTTTCATGGCCATACAATTGTTTTTTTTGTGAATATATGTATTAATTTTTCTACACAAACACACATATACACATGTATGTATATATGTATATATATATATAATATATACATTTAGATGAGTACATTTATTTGTTAAAAATCCAAATCAAATATTATATTATATAATGATACAAAAAAAATATTTTTGTTATAAAACAAAGTATATAATTAAGCTTAAAACTATGTTGGCGATTAAATGTGTATTGATTGAAATCTAAAAATATTAGTGTACTTTTATTAGATATATTAATCTAATTGTGACGAAATATAGTACAATAAACCAAAAATATAAAATTTAATAATATTGAAATAAAAATGTACGTATGTATATTATATATATATATATATATATATATATATATATATATATATATATATATATATATATATATGAAAACAAAAATAATTCTGAAGCGAAAAAAAATATTCATTAAAAAAATTTAGATTAAAATAGACTCCTGAAAACTGAATGAAATTTAATTAGAAAACATCATGGACAGTTGTAACTAAAAAACAACATATCTTGAAGGAAAGAGATAGGTCCAAGACAATACATTAAATTGGAAAAATGTAAAAGAGATTTCAAGCAATATAGAAAGACATGAAAAAATGTTCAATAGATACAATAAGAAGAAAAACTGTTAGAAAAATAAACATGAAATAGAGACATAACAGTAAAATAAATAATTTAAAATGGAAATCGATCGAATATATTGTAAAAAGATAATATAACAGACGAACAACAGAAACCATTAACTGTGAAACAAACGCATAAAAAACATCCAGAAAGAGATAAATAAACAAATGGAAAAATATATTAAAAAATACAGTACAATTATGTGAAAGGAATCATTTGAGTAATAGGAAAAATACTCCAATAATGAATAAGAAAATAAAACTTACCGAGAAGAAATCAAAGTATGAGATGAAGATCAGATGCAAATAACAAATCGACTAAAAAAGATAAGATATTTAAGTTGTTATTTGAATTATTTTCTGACTAGGTAGTAAGCAAAATAAAATTGCAACAGCAGCTGGAGAAAATGGAAACGTAAGACAATTCTTACGATAAAGGATACGATCCCTAGATATAACAGCATATAAAATGAGATTAGAGAGAATAAACAAGATCATAAAGTAATCTTTTTTGATGTGTTATATTCTAATCCGTTATCAGTAAAGAAAACTAGCGTAGAAACAAATACTTGACGAGGCAAAACCAAACACTTTAAATATATTGCTGGTAGAATATACAAAGTTAATCAAGTTAATATATGTTTTGTGATTGTACTTTGAAGATAATAACGTCAGAATATACCACATTAAAATAATACAATTAAATCAGTGAATATTTTCCCATAATAACATTTTTGTGGTAGTATTTTTTTGTAAACTAAATATAATTAGACGAAAAACTTTGATTAATAAATGCACTGAACAAGACGTACAGTACACTAAATGATATTAAAAAGAAGAAAAAACATTTAAATAATATAAACAATTTATTAAACTTTTTCATGAAACTTATTCCTAGTTAAAATAAAAAAAAAACACGTGCTGATAAAATAATTCATAAACAAAAAAAACTACCGATTTTTATTTATCAATACATATAGTCAATCAACAGTATTATTTATAACAAAAATATTAAGATATGTATTTGCACTAATTACAAAACGAAATAATAAATACTAATATATTGTACTTCCATATTTTAAGCAAACAATACTCGATTTTTTACTAAGATGAAAATAATTGTTCTTCTAGAACGCAACATCAGAAGATGTGACAAGAAAATAAGTGAATAAAAATCATATAAGATATTACATACAGTCTGCATGTAGTCATGGGCATGCTGGATGTATTTTGGACGACGCTGACATTTTTAAGCGGTTGTTTTATTGTCCCTATATTATTAGGTAGTTTTGTAGGTACGTATTTTCAACTTTCTAACAAAATACTCAAAATTTTAGTAAAGGATAGTTAAAATTTCCATTTTCGATTGTTTCTCCATTATTTATTGTTAGTGATGTTTTGATTTGTGTTTAGTGTTGTCCTATTTAATATCATTTAGTGCATTATTAATCGTTATAATTATATACTGGACACAATTTTTTTAATAGACTTTTTGTGAGAATAAAGTGGCTGAGAATCATAAAAAAATATATATAAATATGAAGTGCAGGGAGTGTTGAATTTATATTTGGTAATTTCGACGATTTAGAAGGTAAACAATGTACAATATATAAATTTCATTTAATTTTTCTATCTTTGCATAAAAACTGATCGAGAAATATTTTTAAATATCATTTAAATGTTGCAATAATACATTTAACATATTTATGAAATGTATATATATATATATTCGGAAAAAGAGAGAAAAAAGAAGAAAGAGAGAGAGAGTGTACAATTAACTTTTTCATAGGTATAGAATGATGTAAAAAATATTTTTTTGTTTTCAGAATTTTTTATTCTGGTTAAGAGTTTTTTAAAATAAAAAATACTTTCTTTGATCATTTTGAATAATTAATTAAAAAATTTAATTTAAGAAAGACGAAGAGTCTCCAAACTTAATTGATGAAAATAGATATTCCTTACTGAAAAAATGTGCTTTAAAAACTTCTAACATTGCTTCATTTATTTGTTTAAAATATGACGTATTTTTCAAAAATGAAGTATTTGAAATCTAAGTTTCGTTCCGGGTTCACAGATTTTCACTTAGATAACTGCTGATAAACGTAAACATCTCCAATCACATTATAAATTATATTAGATTTGAAGTTTCAATTGCCACATTGTATTTGCACTTATTTAACGAATGACATTAATGAATGAGGTTCATAATTGTTCAAATATATCCTTTTAAACATGTTACTACTTTTAAACAAATAAAAATATTGCATAAAAGTGCCTGTCGAGTTTTATTAAACTTTACTTGAAGTTTTTGAAGATAAATATGTTGTCGACTTCTAACTTAGAAAATAAATCTAAGAAATATATCTGTTTTTCTAGCTCGTTGTACAAGTATTAGATATTATAAAAATTGGTATTATTTATTTAATGTACTTATATGATATATTTGATTTTTAAGATAATTTATAATTGAAATAAGTACTTGTTGAATTTTATTATCGTGCATCTAAAATACAAATTACTAAAAGTACTGCAGAAATTAATCAGTTTGAAAATGATTCATTAACTATTTCACAATGAATAAAAATTATATATACGTAAAAGCTATAATACCTTCTGTCAATATATATATATATATATATATATATATATATATATATATATATATATATATATATATATATTATAAAAATGAAAGTGATGTCGCTCTCGTGACTTCTATTTGTTCTCTGATTAGTTGATATCAGTCACTTAATCTGTGTTAGGACTAGTTACTATGAATCACATGTTCGAATAACCTTCACCCTAATTAATTAAAAATCTTTTCCAATAAAAAATTATGATTTAAATTTTATGCATATTATTTGTTAATTTCTGTTATTTATTGGAGGGAGTGTTAGCGAACAAGGGGCGAAGCCACTGCCGGAGGTTGGCGAGCGCAGCGAACAGGAGGTGGAGTCCCCTAGTATATAACATACATATATGATAATTTTCATGCATATTATCAAAAAAAATTAATATGTAATATTCCTCATAATAAAAATAGCAGATACAACTTAATTTAAAAAATATTACACATTTTTTATTAAATGATAAGTACTAAACATTCATTTTTAATTCGTATTATTATTTCAGTTGTTAAAATATTTCGATCAGCATGGTTGTTCGCATTGACTGTATTCTATCGAAACGAAAATTTGGAATTTATACAAACAGCAACAATTCGAAGTTTAGTAGATACGCTACGAAATCAAGGGATTTTTACTTTTTTAGTTGAAGTGCGTGGCGAATGCCAACCGGAATTAATCCGTCGTGCTTTAATTAATATCATAGGTAATAAGAATTTCTTTCTAAAAGAGCAACATTATTAAATCTTATAACCATTTTTAGATTTTGATGCGTTTAAATAATTCAGCGTCTCTCATTCAAGCATTTTCAAAAAAATCCTAATATCTGTACCCCATTTGTTTATTTTTTTTTTGAGGCTTCTGTATATTTTTTAGCCATTCGTAAAAGTTTATTTTTTATATTTTGAATAAAAATTAATTCAACTCAATTTCATTTCAAAAACTCTTTACTATTTTTACTATTCACTATGTCTAAGACGCCTGTTTGTTTTCTCATATCTATGTTATTTTTCTTCAATCTCTACTTGTTATTTCTGACATATTTTCCATTCTTCTTTCTGTTGTCTGAATCTGAAGAATTATTTAAGCATTCCAGGTTTATGTCTCATTTTTATAAAGGACATTTCCTCTTCAAGAAAAATATTTGATTTAATTATTGAGATGTTTCGCCAAAAGAATCCAATCTGAATGATTTCATTCTCTCATCTACTTCCTCAATAAATAGTCGATTCTTTTGAAACATATATATATATATATATATATATATATATATATATATATATATATATATATTAATAACGATCAAACAAGATTACATGATTACTTATTAAAACACATACACAGAAATATCAAACCATTTTATTCAACTTGCAATACAAAACACAGTTTAAAGAAGTATCATATATATATATATATATATATATATATATATATATATATATATATATATATATATATAAAAATATGCATTTAAAAAGTGTTATTTTTATAAATTTTATTTATCATTTTATCGACAGAGTTAACTGAAATGATTATTCTTTTAGGAATATGTCAGCGAAATAGTTGCTAAATATTTTCTACCAAATATTTATATATATATATATATATATATAAATTAAATATTTATATATATATTAAATATATATATATATATATAAATTAAAGTAATAGGTACCATTTAATGGATTGTAGAATTTATTTATGTATTTAACAATTAATCAACTATTTTCAATGTTATAAAAGTGTGCATTTTTTTGACAGAGAAAAGAGATAAATTTGGAAATTTAACATATCCAAGATTACAACACAGTTTAGTTTCGAAATGGGGTTGTTATGCGTGGAAAAAAACGAATCATTTTGAATTAGGACCACAAAATTTTGTTATTGGTAATAATATGTTTCGTGGACGACCACTAGCTGATAATAAACTGCAGGTATTATTGAATTTATATTTGAAAAAATACGTATATTATTTATATTTTTATAAATTGTATAACTAATATCTGCACTGATAAATTAATACCCTCTTCCAATATTTCCTGTATCCAAATATATAATAATTAATGATTACCTATATTGATACACTTGATGATAATTCATTTATGAGCATTTTTGTAAATAAACAATATTTGGACGAATAATTTACTAATGGAATTAAATTTAGACATAGTTTGTATGTATAAATTATTTTTGCACCAACCTAATATTAACAATAAATTAATTGATTTGTGTCTAGTAGAAATGCATAGAGTTTATCGGTCAATATCGTACTGATGAGGTTAAAATATATCGATTGCGAAAAAATCAAAAATATGCATTTAAAAAGTGCAATTTTTATAAATTTTATTTAACATATTATCGACAGAGTTAACTGAAATGATTATTCTTTTAGGAATATGTCAGTGAAATAGTTGCTAAATATTTTCTACCAAATATTTCACCGTGGCAAATCGTAATAATACCAAATGTAATTGGTGTTGAAGACACGTATTATATTTTAGTTAGGATTCATCATATATTATTAACTGAAGAAAAAAATCTCAATATCAGCGAATTGCTTTTTTTAAAGGACATACCGGGACAATTATTACCATCTAGTACAACTTACAACATCAGGTATATTATTTTAGGTGATATATATATATATATATATATATATATATATATATATATATGCATAGATAGATAGGTAAATTAAAATTTATTTTTCAGCCCACTTTCCTCTTCTAAAAGTCCATTAAGTGATTTATTCGAAACGCCGACAGCTATTGTTAATCTATATAATAGAATAACAAACAATTTCTCAAACTTATGGAACGAGTTCATTTCAATATACGATCCTTTAGAGAATCCTGAAATTTTAAAAACTGCTCCAAATATTTTTACTTTTGGTCTAATACTATTTATAACATTAATAACAATTTTACGCGAATACCGACAAGACTATAACAAAATAAGCGCGGATCCAGAATCGAAATTGAAATATTTAATGTCGATTGTTCGTCGCGAATCGTATAAACGACAAATTTCGTTCGAACTGTTATACAGCACATTGTTGACATCTATTAATCCAATAAATGTAATTAAACGCACTCTGAAAACTATCTGGACGATAACAATACTGTGTACAATTCAATTAGTATTGTTGTTTTATCAAGAACTATGTGCTATTTACGCCTGTTTGTTTTCAGAATATTGTTTGTATCCAAACACATTTGTAGGATTTGTGTACAATTATGCACCGTTATGCTACAAATCATTAACAGAAATTATTTACTGCGCTAATGTGATTTTCGAAGCACCGAAAAAAATAATCGATGAGATAATTATTTCCAAATTCAATGGATCGTCGCCGAGTATTTCACTTTGTGGACGAAAAGTAGTTTCGTGGACCGAGAAAATACCGATGAAATTAATTCAAGATATTTCTTTAAATACCAAAGTTACTGAAACGGAAATCGTTTTGTCTGCTATAAGTGCTGCGATTTCGGATTTCTTTCGCAATGCTGAAATACCATTACCGAAAACTCTACCGGTAACGGCACGGCATATTGACAAAAACTATATTTTCGCAGTCAATCAGTCACAGAGTCAGAGAAGAAATCATATGGGCGGAATAGTATGTCTCAAACTACCACTTCTCATTTCTGACACGAACGAATGTTTATTACAAAATCTCAAGCAAATTCATCTGAATGTCACAGACATAGCGAAAAATCAACCGTTTATATATTTGTTATCGAAACTTCAAAGTAAACATGACCTTCTAACAAAAAGTATACCGACTGTTATAATAAAATTAATTTTAAATTACTTTTCGCGGATCTATACTGTAACATTAACAGACATGTTGCCAACTAACAATGATGAACATAACAGAAAAACCACTGTATGGGGGCAAGAAGTGAGTAATATAATATACTGGAAACCACCGCAAGCTAATATAAGTGAGTAATTTCTTATTAGACTCGTTTAGACAAAAATTATTCGAAACTTAAAGTTTGATACATTCTTTCGAAATCAAATTTATATTACATCAAGCACAGTATGTCGATAGAATTATTATTAATGTTATATATATATATATATATATATATATATATATGTTAGTATTTTTGAAAATTTTTCATAGACTTTTTTAAATATACCAAGTATTGTAATTCAATAAAATATCAATTATAAGTTATTTAACAATAAATAACTTCTTTTAGAGTTTATCTTAACAAATCATATTAAAAAAATACTGAATTACTGAAAATTGGTTGTTTTTTGGGAATAATATAATTTTATTTGAAATATCGTAATTAATGTACTTTTGCTTTTCGAAATTCCGTTTAAATAACAGCTAAATTTGTATATAAATAATGAAGTTAAATACATTTGCCAATATATTTTATATAATATTCCACATGGAATAAGTATATCTCAAAATAAAAAAAATACTTCAGATCTTGAAAAAATACTTTGCTACTTAGAAAAACATTTATATTTACTTCACAAAACATTGTCAGGAATATATGTTTTCCAGTTCTTAAAACATTTATTACGTAGCACGGATAAGTAATATTTTTTATTTTAAAAAACAATCTTGAGATCTTTGTATAGGTGTATTTTATTCGTGTGAAAATGAAAAATTAACCTATTTTATGTATTAGTTAAGTAATACCTAAAAATTCTCTCTCCAAAAACCATTATTAGTATTTAAATACACATTCAGCACAATTATTAAAAAGAAAACTCATAATATAATATTTAAAAAAATGCTTAAATTTAGTGGAAAATAACTTTCCATAGTTTATGAAATGGTTGAATAATGAAGAAGCCAAAAGATATACAACATGTCTGAAAAAATTCAATAAATAAATCATATATGAATATATATCATTTTTTTACATTGCGTGTTTTTATTATTAAGAATTAACCATACTGTAGAATACTATTTTTTCAATTCAAACAGCTTTATTTTTAAATATATCAGTGAAAATAGGTTTCAACTAAATCACAATATAATCGATAATTAATAAAGAATCATTATCTGTGGATTCCATCCAATGAAATGTAATAATATTACAACTTTTAAACAAACCGCCAAACAGTTAAATATCCTGTACAAAGACTAGAACAGAAAATAATATGTTCCAAAAAACAAACAATTATAAAAGCAATAAAATTATATTTTAAAATTTCAATATATATTTTATTTAATTTTTAACAACAGTAAGATACGAAACTTGAACAAGAACATTAAAAGTTGTTATGCTTCTAATTCGTATGTTTCCTTTTTAAAAGTTTAAAATCGCGTGTAAGGAGATTGAAAATGTTCATTGCAAAATTACAAAAAGATGTCGTCTAACGAGCCTATATGTTTATTATACACAAAATATGATAACATAATTCTAAAAAAAATATCTTTTCAGGTTTATCGATATGTATTAGTTCTTATATGGATAATATAACATTGGCTATAATGTCTGATGGGATGCTTTCACCTCACCATGTCGCTTTAGGTGATGCTTTTAATCAACGTTTAAAACATCTGGCATGGCTGACCGGTGTTTTAAAAGAATAATATTTTTTATATAATTACACATATTAATGTTTATTTATACACAAATATTATACATGTATTTATAAAAATATAAATAATAATAATAACGATATTGAGAATAGCGTGTATACTTCCTCAAATACATATATACATATTTTTTTATATCAGTCTATACCTATGAAAACGTTAAATGTACACCTCTATCTTTCTTCTCTTTTCTCGAATATATATATATATGAAATTATAGAATTTAAAGAGCATAAGATCCATCGCCATTTTTGGGGAAACTATATATACATAAATCCATTCAGTAGTGCACTCAGGAGGCGGGGCAAGGAGCTCTGGCACCCCCAAACGAAAAGGGGAAAAAACAAAACAAAATCATTGCGCGAAAATGCTCCTATATACACAGAGATTAATGTAACCCTGACTAAAGTAATTCAAGAACACTAAAAAGAAAACTGATTTTATTCTTTAAATAATTTTTTTATAATCATCTAATGAATTTTATTGAATTCATATTAAAATTTTTTTTATTCATTCAATCAAACTCCCAACCCCCATTATGATATATATATACACATGAATATATGACTGCAGAAATCGTGTCAGCAATAGATTGATAAATTGTATAGTTTTTTATAAATTGATAGATTTTTTGTACTATTTTTAACAAAAATCAGAAAACGAATCTTCTATTTCATTGGCAGATATTGATATTTTCTATTAATACAATTTGTATAACAATTCATAATGGCAAAATTTGCAGTCTAATTTGAAAAACTGGTCTTGAGGTTCATGTTTGTAAAAAAAATGAAGATAGGTTGTGTAATAGAAAAAACTTCGGATTAATTTTAAGCATGAGAATGTTTACCTAAGGGTTTTAAAAGTATACGATATGTTGCAGGAAGCGTTGCTGTCAAAATTATAATTTAAAACAAATTCTGATGGATGTACCTCGTAATTTATAACAATTAAGCCAAAAATGTCCCTTACAAAAATGATTTGTTTAGGCGAAATTAGACATATTTGGTATGTACTTAAGCTTTTTTTAATAATTCTTAATATAGGTTATGTAATGTTTTTTTTTTAGTTTTTCAGCTAGACCAGTTTTAATGAACTCAAAAAATGTAGACAATAGTTGTAAACAATCCATTAGAAATTTTAAACGTGTACAATATAACAGTGGAAAATTAAAGACTCATTCATTGTCAGGTTTTGAAGGGGTTGGAAAAGATGAAGGAATTCACATGCACAAATTATGGAAGTCTCTTGGGTTTACCATAACAGTGAGTAAAGTTTGTTGACATCTGAAGGAGTATGACAAAATAACTTTTTTCTTATTGGTTTTTAATTAGTTCAGTTCTGCTTGCTTTGCTGGAGCAGCAATATGGCAGTATGAAAATATGAGAGCTCATGCGATTGCAGTGATGAAACAGCCAGTAGGATGGATTAAAAAACAGTTTTCTAATTCACCAATAAATCGTGGATCAGTATGTATATAGAATTTAAGTATGAGTTGTATTCTTTTAATATATATCTAAAAATTGAAACAGAGGCCTCATTTAGGAGAGTGGAGGAATAATATAAATGTATGGTGGAATAACTTAACAGAAGGTCAAAAATTATTTGTACCTATATGTGCTGCAAACCTACTTGTATTTGCATTATGGCGTATACCTCAGTTACACAATACAATGATACGCTATTTTTGTTCAAATCCAGCTAGCAGTGTTATTTGTTGGCCAATGGTACTTTCCACATTTAGTCACCATTCAACACTACATTTAATGGCTAACATGTATGTTTTGTATAGCTTTAGTTCAGGTAATTAATGTTCATTATTATTCACAAAAAATGAAATGCATCATTTATATATATATATATAAAATCATTTTCTTTATTGAAATTTCATTTTATCCTTTGTAGGAGCTGTTGCTGCTTTAGGTAAAGAACAATTTTTAGGATTGTATTTAAGTGCTGGTGTTATTTCTAGTTTTACAAGTTATTTATATAAAACTATAACAAAACAGCCAGGGTTGTCGTTAGGAGCAGTAAGTTTTTTTTTGTTGTATATTTTATAATTTATGTAATTATTTATGCCTTATAGTTTCAAATTTGTTATTAATTGAAAATGTTATTATTCTAGTCTGGTGCCATTATGGCAATATTGGGATTTGTCTGTGTACAATATCCAGACACAAAACTTGGAATTATATTACTACCATTTTTCACATTTTCAGCTGGTTCTGTAAGTACTATACATCATTTGAATATTTGTTTTTATTTTTTAAAAATGTTTCATTTCTAGTAAAATATTTAGTATTATTTTCTTTTTTTTTATTACACCACTAGATGTGAACAGTAATTAAGTTATTTAAATATTTTCGATAGGTATTTACTATTAAACATGTAATATATAAATTTATTATTTCAGGCCATAAAAGTTTTGGTTGCATTGGATCTTGCTGGTGCAATTCTTGGGTGGAAGTTCTTTGATCATGCAGCTCATTTAGGAGGTGCATTATGGGGAATGTAAGATTATTTTTAAGTTATATGATTTAATCAATTGTATAATATAAGAATGAAATTAAAAATTATTTTAATATTACAGATCATGGTCATATTGGGGTAACAAATATATCTGGCAAAATCGTGAACCTTTATTACAGTATTGGCACGATATTCGAGGACCTCCTCATAAATAAAATTTTGATATATATTTATTTGTTTATATTGAATAAAGATAAAACTATCTTCTAAATATATAATTTTAAATATTTGTACTGTTTTTCATGAGAATGTCGCCAAAACAAAAGAGTTCCTTTGTTAAACATTTATTAGTAAAGAAAGAAGTAAATTTAAAATAAAAAATATATTAGAATGTTTATTGACACACAGTATAATAAGTAATTCATTAAGACTTATGATTGTTTAAACAATTCTGCATGTTTCTTAATATGTTCACCTATAAAAGTAGCTATAAAATAATAACTATGGTCGTAATCTAATCGCATATTAAAATCAACTGAAACTTTAGAGTCTTTGGCAGCATTCACAAGATTATCAGGCTTAAGTTGTTTTTCTAGAAACTCATCAATTGAACCCTGAATAAAAATATTATGTATGAATACAGAGTAATATAATATCAAATTCAATAATTACCTGCTCAATTAATAATTTTAATGGAGGTCCACTGTAAATTTTGACAAGTTCAGTAGCATCCCAATCACTCCAGTTTGAACTATCAGATGGTCCTAAATAATTTTCAAAGGCTTTAACTCCCCAAGGACATTGTGAAGGGTTACAAATTGGTGCAAAAGCAGATACAATTCTATAAAGTCCTGGATTTTTTAAGGCACATATTAATGCTCCATGACCACCCATACTAAAAAAATAAAATACATATAAAAACAAGACCAAACTTTAACAAAAAATCATAAAATACAGACCTATGACCCATTATTGACTGCTTGTTTGGTAAAACCGGAAATTTTGAATTTACAATTTCCATTAACTCAGAAGTAACATAACTATACATACGATAATTCTTTTTCCATGGTTCTTGATCAGCATTTATAAAAAACCCAGCACCTACTCCAAAATCCCATGAATCTGAATCGCCAGGTATATTTAAACCCCGAGGTGATGTATCAGGACAAATTAATATCACACCACATTCTGATGCATATCTATTAAAACAAAATATGTTTTGTTTGTACCATGTTTTTAAATCTTGTTTTAACTAAAAATTCAGTTATTAATTCTAGATTCTTATTAAATTCTAATCAAAATACTAAGTTACTTGAACATACCTTTGAGCACCAGACTTTTGAATAAAATTAGCTTCTGTACAACACAAACCAGACAACCAATATATAACAGGTACTTTGTCAGTTTGAGCTTGTGGTGGTAAAAAAACTGCAAAATTCATTTTACATCCTAATTCTTTAGAATCATGAGAGAAGACCTTTTGATAACCTTCAAATATTTTATTTGATGATACTTCAGTAAGAGCCATCTAAAAAGCGGTATAATTAATGATTATATAAATTACTTAAAAAAGAATTTCTCACCCTTAATAAATGTTTATAAATAGCTGTATATTACTTAAGCAACTGCAAATTAAATATTTATTAACCTTGTTTAACAACGATTGGATACACAGTATGTTACAGATTTATGTTGTACCGGAGTCTTTATCTGTGTTGCATGTGGCCAGGCACATACTAGCACAAATCATGTAAACATTTCTGGTGAAAAAATATAGTACTTTTATTTCATGACGAAAATAAGTAAAAAATTAGTAAAGAATTTAAGTAAGTAATTAGTAAAGAATTTATAAATGTGCACGCACCTTAATACATTTCAATTTAATTCTTGTTATATATATATATATATATATATATATACAAAAATCGTTATACTTGTACAAAATTTTTAACATATTTGTATATAATTGACCAGAGATGGACTTTAAATAAGACTGAAGAAAAATGTCATTAACTTACGAAATTATAATATAAATACGATAAATACTAACAAATTTAAAAGTAATTTAGTATAATCAGTTATTTTTTTATTATACTTATTTTTTTTAATAAAGCTCCATTAAAATGTTCTACGTTCTAACAATGTTGAAAAATGTTAACAACATACGCACACACACATATATAAGTATAATTATTCAAACATATAGTGTTTCAAATATTTCATTTTTACACACCATTAAGTTATTGTAAATATTTTTTTGTAATTAATATTCTATTATATTTATTCAAAAACATTTACAAAGGGCAACAAATATAATGAGGAGTTCCTTTTAAGAACAAAAATTCTCAATTAAGGTCTATTGTTGAAAGAATATGAAATAATAAGAAAGAAGTCATTTACAAGTACAATGCCATTTGATTGTAAACATTTTATTATTTTACTAATTACACACAGGCATATACACACAACACAGCAGACATACAGGTACACAAAACACAATTTTTGTCATGTACTGAGTTTTTAAAAGTGCATTTTAAATAAGAAATAAAATATTTACTGAATTACATAAAGTGGTGAATACTAATAAACTTGACAAATAATATAAAATTATAATGAAAACTAGTGTGTGTTTAGAAAATTTATATTTTACAAATTATATTCATGGCCTTGCCATAATTAATAAGTTAGAAATAGAAAATATTACTATTATTTGAAACAGTCTTATATAAAATTAACAATAACTATAGACAATTATTAAAACACATTACATTGAAGTAAACAAGAATTTACAAAAATAAAGATTAAAAGAAAATATATATTAGTAATTAGATATTTCAGTTTTTATTACAGTTTGTATAAAAACTGAAAAAATATTTCTATTACAAACTATTAAATCAGCATAATCATCATTTTATAACTTAAATGAGCATTAAATTTAACTCATTTAATTGTACAAAACATTCAAGTTATATGTTAGATTTATTTAATAGACTGACTTACAAACTGTAATAACATTTACTACTTTTACATAGTTATCGTGTATAAAGCAAAACAAAATAAATAATGGAAACAACCTACCTCATATTTCATAAATACTGGTACACACAATCACAGACTCCACATATGACCACTTGTAAGCATGCCATTCTGTACGTATGGTGCAATGTGTGATAGAGAGACTACAATGTTTTCTAATATAAAAATGAAAATAAAATAATCGTGCTTATTTTATTTGTACTTTATAAATACATTAACTAATTTATGTATTTTACTTACGTATACTATATATATATATATATAAAATAGTAAAAAATATTAAAAAACTGAGAGATTGCTCAATTCTTTATCATATAAATATGCAATTTAAAACAAATAATTTTAAATGTATTGCTTATGTTATTATGTATTATGATAATAATTTACAACTTTATAATAAATATTGAGAATAGCATATCATATGTAAAAAATATGAACAATATCTCTGTTTATTATATATTTTACATAATTCATAAAAATGTTAAAAATTATTTATTTCTAAAAAATGAATATAAATAATTTATATATGACATACTATTCTCATAAATGTAAATATAATGCAATTCTTTCTAGTTTAAAGTAATAAAATTTTATATATTTTCATACTCAAAATATATATATATATATAATTTTATATACAAAATAAATCTCATTTAATAGTAATTACACATTTTTTTATATATTTCATTTATATTTAAAAATATATTAGTTAAGTGTAACAAAATCATTAAAATGCATATGTAACTTCATTACTATTTTTATCATAAGTAATTTATCACCTGATCACTACAGCGTCAAACATTAATCAACATCTTTTATGTTTTCTTTATGATTTTGTTTCTTAAAAATTCGGACTTTAGTTAAAAGTTGTGGACTACAGTTACACTTTGGTACAAGCTTTCTCAGTAAAGAAGGATGTGGTAAAAATATTAGATTGCGCACAAAGTTATATGCTCTTGGTGAATAAATATATAAGGTAAATGCAAATTGCTTAATTATATCTGAATATTGCCTTTGCTTAGGATTTGAATTCTTGTTTTTAAGTTCAGTCATAAATAGTTCTTCAGTGAATCTTTGAACATTTTTTCCTAAAGTATTCTGTAAAGATACATTGGATAAATGGTTTGCTCGTAATATTTTTAAAAGATCTTTTAAATTTTTTATTTTCTGCTCTTTTCTTCGAATTTGACGCTGCATGTTTTTTATTTTCTTTCTTAACACTAGTTCTAGAGGGGATTTTTTTGGGGTTGTTTGTGTTTGCACTTCGCAAAACTGAGGTCCAGATTTGACAATTGTAGTTACAGAGTTTGTTTTTATTAAAGGATTTTCAACATTTTGTTGAATTAGTCTTTGGAATTGTTTTTTGGGATTAATTGTGAAGGAAAATCAAAAATGCTAGGTACAACTCCAGGTTTTAATTTTCGGTATTTTGGATTTAACACACTTGGAGGATAATAATCTTCTTTCAAAAAATGGAGACTGCATAATACAGTGCTAGAAGCTGGTTTAAAATTAACTCGTTTTGTGTCCATAATCCATTTTTCTGCCAGATCGTTTTGTTTCAATGGAAACCTAACATTGTTCAATTGATTAACATTTATAAACGACAATAATTACAATACTTAAATGAATTAATAATTACTTACTGTTATTGATAAAATATTTTTTATAACAATTGAAAATATATTCATTTCAATTATATATTAAATATTACATTAAAATTATGTATCTACTTACTGATGAAAGCTGATTGAACTATTAGGTTTATATATGCTCTTACAGTTTACAGAAGCACAAAATTGTACCATTTTGGATATAAAATGATTATTTTCAAAAATATGAATACAGACTATCCTTTAGGACAATAAAAAAAGAAATACCTTTTTGGGTTAGGTTTCTTCGTCGCACACCAAAGTATCATTTTTGACTTTGTTACAAGCTCCTGGCTTCATTTTCGTATATTCAAAAAGGTACAGATTTTTCTGTGGTGTATATATTGACATATATATATATAGAGAGAGCGAGAGAGTTTTTTATCAATGTATATATATATATATATATTTCAATGAACATAATATAAACAAAGATGACATTCACGAACACAACTTTACCTGTGCCTGCGCTTAATACTAATTTAGGTTATTATTTGTACATATGGAATTTACACCATGAAAAGCACTTCATAAATTTTAAAAAAATATTTTTTTTTAATTTCAGATGAACATTTTTAACTTTTATTTATTTTTTAAATTTGTATTCTGTTTGTAATACTATACTTCTAGACAAAGTTTATCAATTACCTTAAAATAAATTGTAAAATGTCACATCCTAAACAGAAAATAAATTCTCAAGAAGAAATCGATCGTGAACCATTTCTGTACATGAATATTGACGATAATTCAATTTTAAATGAAATAGAAGATAGAAGCCCATGTCCAATATGTTATAAGTCGAGAAAATATTTTTGTTATACTTGTTATGTTCCTGTGGAATATTTAAGTGGAAAAATTCCCGTTGTTAAGGTTGATTTTTTGTATTAAAAACATTCCTTTTTAAATTACATATAATGATACTAAAGATTTTTTTGTAAATATTTATGGCCATACTTTATGTACTATTACAATAAATTTAATAAATTTGTTTGAAGAACGTCCAAAGCCTTAATATAATTAAACAATGCTTTTATTTTATAGAATTAATTATTAATAATTATTTGTTAGGTGTTTATAAAAAGCATTATTTTATATAAATCTCTTTTCATTGAAAAATATTTTTTTTGTAAATATCAGAAAATTAAAAATTTACTATTTAAATTGTGTAACAAGAACGTTAACATTTGAATTGTAGTTACCGTTTAAAATCGATGTAATAAAACATAAAAATGAAATTGATGGAAAAAGTACAGCAGCCCATGCTGCAATATTAGCTCCGGATGATGTAACTGTATATACTTATCCAGACATTCCAAATTATGAGTTATACAGTGACGTTGTTTTAATTTTTCCATCATCAAATGCTATTACAGTCAATCAATTGTATAATAAAAATGTAAGTACACATAAATCATAAGTATACTTTTGTAGATACTCCCATTCTTACATAAATTATTATAAATTTACATATTATTTTATTTATAGATAGAAACAGATTCACAATTTGTAAATAAATATCAAAATGGCACATTATTGAAAAATTTACTAAAAACAAATGAAAATGAAATGAAAACTGTTTCAAGCATATATAAGTGTATACCTATTAAGCGAGCAGTATTTATCGACAGTACCTGGAATCAAAGTAAAGGAATTTATAAAGATAGTCGAATAAATAAGTTACGTAGTGTAGTTCTTCAGAACAGAGCATCACAATTTTGGAGGCATCAAAAAAATAGTCCTCGATGGTATCTTGCTACAATAGAAGCAATTCACCAATTTCTTATCGAGGTACATATTAATGCATGGGGTTTAAATATGAATTATAATGGTCTACGAAATATTTTCTACGCATCACCTCAAAAATATGAAATTATTGCCGATGAATCTAATAAAAATAAATTAAATTCTAATTGTGTTTCATACAATGGACAATATGATAACATGTTATATTTTTTTAAATATATGCATAAAAAAATTCATGAGTATTATGATCATATGCAATTAGAATCATATAAAAGGCCAATGACGTAAAAACAAATGTACTTCATAACAAAATATTTTTAATAATTTAATACTATTGTATTATTTATAAAATAATTAATATTAATGTATTATTTTAAATGAAAATTAAGAGAAAATTAAGATTTATTAGTCTAGTTTCACTTTTCATATTATGAATTAAGTTAAATGTAAATTAATAAAATCTTGTAACTTTTAAAGGAAAAATAGTTTCTTTCAAAGTCAAAATTAAAACTTGAAATTAGATTGCATCATTTAATATGAAATATTACTGTATATTTATGAAAATTTTAACAATATATATAAAGTAAATTTATTCTATTTAATAAATGGTTTTTTTTATTCATTCAAAATTCAGTATATACATTTGATTTCTATATCTCAATATAAATTTATTTTTTATTACATAAAAAAAAATAACTCAATGTTGGAACTATAATTGAAATAAATGTATATAAAATTATTATTTCAAGTTATTATTCCTTAATGGAATAAATTTACACATTTTTTTTATATTTAAGGAAAAATTTTACTATAAAATCATGTTAACACTTCAAATAACTAGAAGTGTTTTTAATATAATACTGTAATGATTATAATTAATAATGGAATTAATGATTGTAAAAGAAATCTTCAAAACTTTATCTGTACTTAACATTATTTAATTTTTTTGACAATATTATGTATATATAATGTAAAAATATGTAGTATGTACCTATATATACACAAATATCATGAAAATGCATGTTTGTATACACAGTTTTTGAATGACTAAGAAATTATGAATTAAGAACATATATAAGGAAAGTTTAAAAAATTAAACATTTTAATAAAGAAATCTTTGTACATTATTAATTTATGTATAAAATTTTTTTTATAGAACTGGTTCGTAAAATGATTGTCTAAATAAAAATTAGATTAGATATTTTTTTGTAAACTTTCACTATAATAAAATATTTCAGTCAAGTTTAGCAGTGATGTATTTCATATCAATTTTTAAATACTTCTATTCTCACATATTCATTTATCACTGAACACATTTAATAAATTTTATAAAAATATTGAAATAATTTGTACTTGTAATTAAAGGGCTGAAAAATTTATGCTTACTTTTTTTTTAATTGTTCATCTAAAGAATAATGTTTTAAGTGTTAAAAGTGCTATCATTAATACATTTAAATACTCAACAATACATTATAAAAATTATTTACTAATGCTAATATTTAAAAAAAAAATGTAATAGAATGTATGACATTTCAAAATATTTATACATAAAATATTTTCTTTATTAATACCAAACCGTTTTATGATAAAAGGATTTTTCAAAGTTTACGCAAATCAAGGACGAAAACACTGCCATCGGATGCACTAGCACCAACTTTATCTCCTCGAGAATTCCAGCAAACCTAAATAGAAGAAAAAGTTACAGAACAACTATTTTAAGAACAAGTAAAATCCAATTTTGAAAGTACCTCAAAAATGCCTCCAGTACCCTTATATGAATGTACTAATTGTCCGGATTGTGTTGACCATATATGTACACATTTATCAAAACTACCACTAGCAAGATATTTTCCATCAGGACTGAATGCTACTGAATATACAGGTTCTGTGTGCTTTGTTAATGTATGAATGCAAGCACCACGTTCAACATCCCACAATCTTACTGTTGAATCAAAACTGGCTGATGCAAGAATTAAATTCATGTTTGGATTTTGTGTACCCGCACCAGTTGGTGACCATTTAATAGTATAAATTTCTTTTGAGTGTGCTTGTAAATCATGTACACAATTATCTTGTTTCATTGACCAAATTTTAAGAGTCATGTCATCAGAACATGACGCAAGAAGATTTCCTTGTGGATCCCATTTGATTGCATTCACTTCATTCTTGAGAAAGTAAATAATTAACATTAACATTTCTGTGAATATATTAATATATGTCATTAAATATGCATCCAACTTACTGTGTGGCCTTGGAATGATTTAATTGGTTTGTCAACACTGAGTTTACAAACATGAATACACTGATCAGTTGAACAGCTAGCAAAGGAAGTATTTGTTTGCCAGTCGACATCCAATGCTGGTGCAGAATGAAAACTAAATTGCTGTGTACATTGACCACTAGCTGCATCCCATATAATAGTAGTTTTATCAACCTGATAAAAGAATATTATTACAATATACTACTTTTTTTAATAAACATGTATTTTCAAAGAAACTAAAGGTGAAATTGTAACAACCATAAAACTTATCAAATATGTTATTACATATAATAAATACTAACTCCTGCCGATAAAATATAATTTCCACGTTTATTCCACTTTAGTGCAAAAATTGGACCTTTATGTTGTCCTAATGTACTTGCTAAACGACCATCTGTTGTCCAGATTCTAGCATATCCATCATAACTTCCAGTAGCTAATAAAGTTCCATCACACTGAAAAAAATTTGTTCAGTTACCAATGTTATAAAACAAATATAAAAACATGAATTTTATAATAAAACAATAATGTGACATTACTATATTAAATATTGAATTTATTAAATGTCACAATTCATTTTATTCTAATTACTCATAGGCTATTTATCAAAAAATATCACAAAATGACTATATACAAATATACTTATATTAAATATAAATAGAAATAATTTTAATATATTTTGTATTTAATTAATAAATTTTTGACTAACATTCCAATCTAATGATGTGACATCTTTATTACTAGGTACTTCTGTACCACCTTTTTGTATACAATGTCGTAGTACTAATTGGTTAGGACTGCTTGTATTATCAGACATATCCCAAATACGAGCAGTACTATCACCTGACCCACTGGCTAACAAATCTGTTGTCGGATTCCAAGCACAAATAAAAACTTCAGATTCATGACCACGAAGAACGGTTGCTTTCGATGGTGGTATTTCAATACTTCCATCAACTTCCATGTTTTCTGATTGTGTGGATGCAACGGCTGTTTCAAATTTCAAAATGAATATATAATAATATAAACAATTATTACTTTTATAAGTTATTGAAATATATATATATATATATATATATATATATATATATATATATATATATACATCAATGTAAAATATATTTGTGATTATAAAGGCTATTTAAATTTAAAGTAAATAATGGTATAACATACAATCTTTTATATAATTAAACAAATCTATTGCATTATCCCTTCCTTCATAATATGTATTCATTATTATTTTAGTTTAATTATAAAATGATATTACTAATAACAACATACATTTTTAAAAAACCTTTTTTTAATGATTACAAATTTATTTATAAATGAATATTTACAATTACCTTCTTCACCATTTGTATCTTGTATTTCTGACTTTACAGCCTGTTTTTGTTGATTATGTTGATTTTGCCGGCTTGCTACTACATCCGGCATAACTGCATCTATTAAACTAAGACTTTCAACAAGTCGTTGTTCAGTTCCATCTTCACCTATACTTATTTCTGCTTCAGTGTACTGTAACCCTTTCTGAATTATATTCAGGAGGGCTGCAGGTGGAACTAAAGCCCCATTTATATTTGATTGTGATATATGAGATTCTATTCCAAAAGTATATGCCGAATGTTGAAAACCTTAAATTTTAGTAATACATTTTATTATTTATATGTAATAAAATTAATATTTATAACTTACCCGACTCTTGTAAATAGCGATAAACTAAAAAATTAACTTCATCACTTGAAAAACTCATTATATATTGTGATTAACTCATGAAAAAATTCTAATACATATATTTATATGTACGTTTGAATCAGTACTAAACAATATACTTTTTTAGTTTAAAAATTAACTAGATAAATAAATCTGATTATTGTTTTGTATTCAATCGCTCTCAAACTTTTCCAAACTACAAAGTTTATTTGATGTCAGCATACTTTGTTTAGGTTAATATCAGTGATTCTAAACAGTTTCTATAATATCACATAGAACGAAATGTTTTTTTTTATTAAATTTATATGTCTCTTGCTACCTATCTACCTATATATATATATATATACACACACACATATATATATATATATATATATATATATATATATATATATATATATATATATACATATACACACACACACATATATATATATATATATATATATATATATATATATATATATATATATATATATATATATATATGCATAATTTATTTAAATTTCGTAAGACCATATCCTTTTCAAATAGCCGTGGTTTAATGTATCTTTTACCTGATTTACGAGACTAGTTTTAATTTAGACTTACACAATTAATGACGAAAATTTTAAATATGTTTAAGAAAAAAATAAATTATATACAGTCTTATAAACGATAGGAACTATAAAAAAAAATCATCCAAGAAGTATATTTACATTAAGTTTTTATAATCATTAACTATTTATATATTATCAAAATAAAAACACTGAATGCACACACACACACATATATATATATATATATATATATATATATATATATAAAGTATCTCTAGATGACAAAGTACGGGTTAAAAACCTATGGTATGAATCCGATTAGTTGGGGGGTGCGGGGTATTATTTTTGCGGACGTAATTAGATGGCACTGTCCGCGCGATATTTGTGCAGGAGGTTTGAATACTTCAAATTTGAATATTAGCGCTAATGTACATACCCATTCAGAAATGTTTAATTTTAATAACAGTCATCAACAGGCATAAACAGTCATCTAATTTAAAGTAATAAAAATTAGCGAAGACCACATAGGTAGGTGGTGCCACTCTTGCCATTATTTCGAACTGTCTCAATTGTATGCGTGTGTGTATGCATATACAATTGGTATATGATTTTATTAAAGCAAATTATGGGTCATAATTTTCTGAAAAAAAGGGAATTATAAAACTAAAAATCCAATTGATGATCAAATATGTCCTGCAAATGTAATGTGAAGTAAAAACTTAATGCTGTCATTCAGAATGAGGCAGGTCATGTATTAAAAAGAGATGAAATTATTAAAATTTTGATTGCCATGTTTCTTTTTTTCTTTTATGGTAACATATTATCAATCATTTTATTGCAAGAAATATAATAATTTAAATAATTTTATATTTCCATGAGAACGTGAAAAAGGCAGTAGATATTTTCACATCGAAAAAATCGATGATTATCATATATTTTTGATAAATCATTCAAGATTATTCTTTGTCTGAGCCAGTTAAAAGTCATAGATAGTCATGAGTGTATGTGTGTGTATGTATGTATGTATATATATATATATATATATATATATATATAATCATCTGCATTAGCCATATGTAAAATATTTCATTGAAACTCTATTTCAAATATTTAAATTTATTCAATTTTATCATTTATATATTTCTATAAAGAAATAAAGGCAAAATTCCTTTCTTACTTTTTTGTAATAAAATTTCAATGAATATTTTGCGTATGTTGCCACTTCTACACCACGTTGAGGTTGCAGATATGTAGAAGACCTACCGTGTTGATCGGGAGACCAACCCTAATCTAATCCTAACTTGAATTAAGAAATTATTTAGAAAAGAATACTAACAAAATAATAAAAAAAAATAATTTGAAATAATTAATTGATTCTATTGAAAATGAAATAGAAGTTAATGTATTAAAAAAACGAATTTAAACAAAAAAAGATTAAAAATAAAAGTGAACTTAAAAATAAAAAGCTAAACCTATTCTAGCTAAATTTGAAACTACTCATTATATTTTTAAACCAGTTTACCAAATTACCCTATTTCATAATACTGATGAATAATTGAAATTTGGAATTCCTCGTCATTTCGAAATATCAGTAATTCCTTATTAAATAAAAATCTTTTAGTACTCTTCAGAGTACATTAAAATTAAAACGTCTCGTTTTGAATAGAAAGAGAGAGAATCCGAGTTTCCGTCCATCTTTCCATTTATAAACTTTATATCCATTTTTTGCTGAGCTTTCATTTCATCCAAGATCCATTAATTTATTATCGTATTTATTTTCTTCTGGATTTTTAATATCATTATTATTTAAACAATTTCTTCATCAGAAAGAAACGAGCGAGAATTTTAAAATGCTTTGATTCTATTCCACAAATTATATAAAACACCATATTTTCGAAAGTGAGCCTTAAGCGTATTTTATTATATACTTTATTGATTGAAACATTTTAGTTATAAATAAACCTAAAATGGAAAATATGACCATTACGCTGAAAATCATGAAATTTATATTAGTCGTTTGATATATATATATATATATATATATATATATATATATATATATATATATATATATATATATATATATATAGGGAGAGAGAAAGAGAGTTCACATTCGCACACACACATTTATGTATTGTTAATCCTAAAATAAAAAGGTATATTATTGCTGAAAGAAAAAAAATATTAAATACATACAAAAATTAATAAATTATCAGAATCTGAAAGAAAATATATCATTAAAATCCTGAAAATAAAAATTATTAATTAAGCATCATATATATATATAAACACACACACAACCATTCATACACATCTGAAAGAAAAGCGATTAGAAATTAAAAAAGAAAAAAACCTTTAAATATAACCTGAAAAGAAGACTATTAGCTTATATTTAGAACTAAACTATAACTTAATTAAAAATCTCATATACATATATATATATATATATATATATATATATATATATATATATATATATATATATAATTAAACATATTAAAAATAAAAGAATCTGAAATAAAAAAATGTTAAACAATTTAAATAAAACATAAAATTATCTCTCAGTTTAAACCTCTATTACCTTTCATATATTTTTTTCTTTTTTTATTTTCTATACTCATATTTCTAGTTTGATATTAATTGCTTCTATTTTTCGAATAATATTTTATTATTATTTTACTTTTTTTTACTGAAATATGTCAATGAATAGTTGTTTTTTTTCTCTTTGGATTCATACTTAATCGGTCGTAATATTTTATTCCCACATTTGATCCATTATTTAATTAATAAACTACATGTACAAACATTTAAGATTAATTATTTTTATCCACCTGTAAAAAATGTTTATTAGCATACACATAAAAAATAAACAGTCCACATCCCAATGTTGACAACTGAAACTGGGATTTTTTCATAATATCGTTAATTTTTTTCAGCTTTTTATACATCAGTCACATTTGCATACTGATTCCGATTTTTTTTTGTTTACTCTTAAGTACTTCTTATTAAAAATTTCATCTCAGATTATTTCCTTGACTTGGATTTAATTTTTGTATGTTTTTCCAAAATATTAAAATGCATATCTGAAAATCATAGTTAAAAAAGACACACATACGCATACACACATACGTATATATATATATATATATATATATATATATATATATATATATAGAAAGATAGAGAGAGAACTCTTTTTTCCGTCTATTTTCCATTTTAATATTTTATTTCCTTGTAAGTTTCCATTCATTTTAATATTTATTAATTTATTAATAAATCATTCAATCGAATCATTAATCTCAGTTTCTTTTGATGCTACTGAGAATTCCATTTGTTTATTGTTGATGTGATTAAATTAGTGATTCTTTTTAACTGGAATTATTTTTCATTGAATTATAATTACCTTAGCTTTGTTAGGATTTTATATATTCCGTGAATATTTGTCGAAATTCTGGTATTGTTTCATAGAATTCCTGAAATATAAACTTATTTAAATTAGTAAATATGCAAAGAAAATCCAGATAATTCGATTTGTATTTTATTACCATTTTTTTAATGGAATATATTGTTTATGTTTTCATATTAATATTTTTAATGATACTCCATCTTGATATTTGTTGATCTTCAAATGTTTTCTTTTCGAATTTATAACGAAATAAAATGTATTTTTATTCAAGAATATTTCTCATTGGATTACACCTCTTTTTAAACTTCTAAAACAGAAACATAAGTGTAAAAAATCAGTTAATTGAATTAATGTTCTATCGACAGTTATTTCTTTAAATTTTTGTCTTTTTATATCTAATTTTATTAATTTCTCCTCTTGTTACTTGATTTCTCCATTTTAATTTCTTAATTCAATTCCCTTTATAATAAAAATTAATATTATTATTCTGATAATATTGTCTGATATATAAGTATTTAAATTTTCTGAAAGAAATCAATTTAGTTCTATCAGTAAAAAATTAAAAATTAGGTACCTTTAAATTTATATTTCCAATTCAAGAAATGAGTAATACTTTTATATATTTTTTTAATATTATTTTTGTCATAAGAGCAATATTTAAATTTTTGAAGTGTTTTCCAAAAGACTAACATCATTTTTATACAATTTTAAAACAAATTTATTTGGTTTAATAAGAAATAACTTTTAACAAATTCTGGATATTTTCTAGTGAATATTTTGACTGATTTTTAATTCTTTGTTTACAAAAATCATTATCAATTTGAATCTAAAAAAACGAAATAAATTTACTTAGTATATTTTGAAAAAGTTTTAAAAAAAATTATTATTTTCAATGCAAGGATTTCGCAGCAATTTCTTCAAAGACTTCTTTTTTTCATCATGATCTTAATTTATTTTCTTATCAAATTTATCTTGAAGGCGACACAAATATCTTGATATTTGGTTGAATCAATTAATAAAAATATAATTAAATTATTTAAATAAATAACAATGTAATTAAAATACTGATATTTAAACAACAGCTTTTTAGAAATACTGTAATTTATATTTTAGTAATTTTTTCCAAAAGTCTAACAACATTTTTATATAATTTCTAAACCAAATTTATTTGGTTTAATAAGTAATTCTGAATATTTAAAAAATTCTGAACATTTTCTAGTGAATATTTTTGACTGATTTTTAATTCTTTGTTTTCAAAAATTATTATCAATTTGAATTTTAAAAAAAATACTTCTTAGTATATTTTGAAAAACGTTTAAAAAAAATTATTATTATCTTCGATGCAAGATTTTCACAGCAATTTCTTCAAAGACTTCTTTTTTTCATCATGATCTTCATTTATGTTCTTATCGGACTTATCTTGAAGGCGACAAAGATATCTTGGTATTTGGTTGAATCAATTAATAAAAATATAAATAAATTATTTAAATAAGTAAAAATACAATTAAAATACTGATATTTAAACAAGAAATTTCTAGAAATACTGTAATTTATAATTTAGTAATATTTACAAAATTCCAATATCATTTTTATACAATTTCTGAAACATATTTATTTGGTTTAATAATAAATAATTTTTAAAAAATTCTGAACATTTTCTAGTGAATCTTTTTGACTAATTTTTAATTCTTTGTTTTCAAAAATTATTATCAATTTGAATCTAAAAAAAGAAATAAATTTACTTCTAAGTATATTGTGAAAAAAAATTAAAAAAAAATTATTATTTTCAATGCATGAATTTCACAGCAATTTCTTCAAAGGCTTCTTTTTTTCATCATGATCTTCATTTATTTTCTTATTGGATTTATCTTGGAGGCGACACAGATATCTTGATATTTCATTGAGTCAATTAATAAAAATATTATTAAATTATTTAAATAAATAAAAATGTAATTAAAATACTGATATTTAAACAAGAGATTTTTTAGAAATACTGTAATGTATATTTTAGTAATATTTTCCAAAAGTCTAACAACATTTGTATACAATTTCTAAAACAAATTTATTTGGTTTAATAAGTAATTCTGAACATTTAATAAATTAAAAATTCTGAACATTTAAAAAATTCTGAACATTTTCTAGGGAATCTTTTCGACTGATTTTTAATTCGTTGTTTTCAAAAATTATTATCAATTTGAATTTAAAAAAAATACATCTTAGTATATTTTGAAAAACGTTTTAAATCCTAAATAAATTTCAAATATTATTATTTCAATTAAGAAATTAAATTGAGTTTTTTTTTTTGAAAAAAACCTCATGATTGATATTGCAACATTGAAATATTAACAAATGTTTTCTGGCCTAATCATAGATATATTTCAAAAAATACAAGTATTTATATTTAATTTTTGAAGCTTCAATTTTACTGATCGACTTAAAAAATATCTAGATGAGAGAACTGGTAAATTTGTTACTTAAAACAAAACTTTTAAATTATATAGGGAAGGCTCAGAGGTTAATAAGTATAACTGGTAAAAAAATTGAAATAAAATATTGAAAGGTTTAATAAAAATCATAAATACGAATTTTATCTATTGAAGTTTATTTGTCATTCATTGGAGAATTAATTAAAAAGATGACTGGATCGGACAAATTATTTCAACTTCAATTTTATTAAAGGAAGAAAGAGGAATTCCTCTGAACCATTTATGTGTATAAAAAGGAAGGACTGAAGTGACAAATTAGAAAATTTATTAATAAATATGTCTTTTAAAAAAGTATGATATGAAGAAAGAAGAGAAATCTGTTGAAAAATGATCTCGTTGAATGCTCTCTGATAAAACAAATCGAGTTAATTGTATGCACTAACTGAACATGAATAACTAATATTTATATATATATATATATATATATATATATATGTAAAACAAAAACGCAATTTCGGGAATCACACATTAACCAAATAAATTATGTATCAAAGGCGAGTAATACATACAAGATTCCAAAACGCGATATCACTTTTATTAGAATCTTAATATGTACATTCTGTTATGAAGCATAATTGATCTGATTACCAAACACACACGGTAATGATACGATTTGTACCATTACCCAACAATCCATGGCGAGGGAGTGAAGTTAATAATCAACAAAATTAAGCTACCTTAAATCGACTAGAAACAAAACTTAAAAATCAAATAAAAGCTACAATTAACAAAAAATAAAACAAACAAAATAAAAATACTACTAATCCAGTAAAAACAAAGCAATACTAATATTAAAAAGATAAAAAATGAAAGCAAAAAATTAAAAATCAAACTAATTAAAATCTACAAAAAACACCAAATTTACTGAATCGACAAAGCAAAAAATCTACTTTAAATTACAACAAACAAAAAAAGAGATTGAAGTTCTGGGACCTGAAAGAGAAATATTACACTCTAATATTTCAAAAGATACAAGTATTTAGATTTAATTTTTGAAGCTTTGATTTTACTGATTGGCTTAAGAAATACCTGGATGAGAGAACTGGTAAACTTGTTATCTGAAATAAAACTTTTAAATTATGTAGGGGAGGTTCAGAGTTTAATAAGTATTACTGATAAAAATTGAGAAATATTGAAAGGTTTAATAAAAATCATAAATGATTTTTATCTACTGAAGTTTTTTTTTTGTTATTCATTGGAGGATTAATTAAAAAATAACTGAATCAGACAAATTATTTCAAGTTCAATTTTATTATAGGAGGAAAGAAAATGTATTGAAAAGTTTCCAGAGATGAATGACCTCTGAATCATTAATATGTATAAAAAGGAAGCATTGAAGTGACAAATTTGAAAATTTATTAATAAATATGTCATTCGAAAAATTATTATATTATGCAAGAAGAGAAATTTATTGAAAAATGATTTTTGTTGAGTGATCTCTGATATATTTATGTACATAAAAATAAATTATTGAATCAGAAAATTAGATAAACTAGAAGTGATTGTCGATATAATAGAAGATTGAAAATTTACTAACAAATAACTCTCTACTGAGATATGGTTTAAAGTTCAATTTTTATGAAGAAGGAGGTTTAATGAAGAATAGTTGTATGTTGAATGATATCTGATCCATTTATGTACATAAAAATAAATTATTTAATCAACAAATAAGAAAATCGTTTAACAGGTTGTCGATGAAGTCGAATCTTAAAATTATAATTAAAAAATACTATTATTAAAAATACTAATATATATTATAAATCAAAAAACTGATTGTGGTTCCAATAGAAAATTGAAAATCTATAACTTTTCAGTCATAATTAAATCTCAGATGAATAAATGTACTGTGAGAAAACCTGTCAGTTCACACAGGGGTAATTATGCTGTTTGTATACTATTTAGCTTGGTGATGATGTTGACAGAACATAATGTCATTGGGAAGCAAGAAATTTATATGAGAATCGATCAATACATTTCTACAAAAGATATTCATTGTAATATGAATATTATGTATGATTTTAATGGTGGTATTTTTAGGTGTTGTAAGAAACTTTTTGAATATTGATATGTGCAATAAAAGAAAAATCAAGAAAAGAAACTTATCTAAGGAATTTTATTTGAAATTTTCTGATAGTTTATTGAATGATAAAAATTAAAAACATTATCGTTTTAAAAAAGAACTGACAGGAAATAGAAACGGATTAAATATTATCAAAGAAATTAATTGACTGAACTCGAAGTGGACTTTTTTGATTGCTGAAATAAAAAGTAATTAGAAAATATATCATTTAAAAAAATAAGAATGTACCTTTTTTACCTAATGAATCCATCGATGGTAGAACACTTTACACTGAATACACTCCGCGAATTTAATCAAAACTAAATTAACCATTTAACCAGAATCCAAAAATATATACAATTTTGTATGAACATATTTGTAAGCAGCAATTACGATTTTCATAACTCTCTTTCGATCATTAATCAAATCGACAGAAAGCTGAATACATCTAGTATTCATAAAAATCATACATTGTTTGTCTTCTGTTTAATTAGTTTGCCATTTTGATTAAATTATTAGGTTTTATCAGATATCAATGAAATTAGATCTAATTTTTTTGATCTACTTTATATTGAATGATATTTGATCTATTTTCAGATAAATAGATACATTTTTTAGATTTAAAATGTTTACCAGTCTGATAAAACAAATCGAGTTAAATGTATGCACTAACTGAACTTAAATAACTAATATGTATATATATATATTTATATACATATATATATATATATATATATATATATATATATATATATATATATACATGTACTGTAAAACAAAAACGCAATTTCGGGAATCACACATTAACCAAATAAATTATGTATCAATGGCGAATAATACATACAAAATTCTAAAACGCGCTATCACTTGTATTAGAATCTTAATATGTACATTCTGTTATGAAGCATAATTGATCTGATTACCAAACACACATGGTAATGATACGATTTGTATCATTACCCCACAATCCATGGCGAGGGAGTGAAGTTAATTATCAAAACAAAATTAAGCTACTTTAAATCAACTAGGAACAAAACTTAAAAATCAAATAAAAGCTACAATTAAAGAAAATAAAACTGAAACAATATAAAACTACTACTAATTCAATAAAAACAAATCAATACTAATATTAAAAAGATAAAAAATGAAAGCAAAAAATTAACAATCAATCTAATTAAAATCTACAAAAAACACTAAATTTACTGAATCGACAAAGCAAAAAATCTACTTTAAATTACAACAAACAAAAAAGAGATTGAAGTTCTGGGACCTGAAAGAGACAACATGAAAACAAAAAAAACACAATAAGCTAGGACTCGAAATCCATTTGATCCGAGCCACTCCTGTGCTACACCTGCTACAAGGTGAGACGACATATACAATCCGTGAGGCGGATTAATATATGCGTTCCTATTGTAAGCTGCACGACGGGCAGCCTTAACCTAACACCTGAAAATCATGTGTAGAAAAATCGTGGAGTCGAAGGCTTCAACTTCGCTTTCCAGCAATTCATCCACCCCGAAAGCTCCGTGCGTCGATTACAAAATTGATAATCGTTCAATATAACACCGCATATACTGAAGACCATCAATCTTGAAACCAACCTATTGTGCGAAAATAAATAATAAGTATCCATTCACATACATACATGCACATGATATCGTTTCAGTAACTAAATATAAAAATGAATGTCGAATTGTTTTAAACATTTTTTTTAAAACGATATCAGTGAAAACTCACTGAGATATTAGAGGAAAACACGATGGAAATTGCGTTGCTTTACAGTAAAAAATAATTCTATTTACAGAACCTGGTGTCGATTATTTCCTTTACACTGATGATACTTCACACAATCCGCCCACCGGTCAGCTCTCCATCTCGGACAGGAACCACAGAACACTTAATTGAAACGAATACACTATATACTATTTTTAACGGACGGTCGTACGTCCGATCTGATAATCAAAAAGCAAACACTCCCGGGTACCTCTCCTCCTGCATAGCCTCGGCGGGCGCGCGCCCGTGCAGGCCCCCTGGACAGGAGATCGAGGACACAATCGAAGACCCGAACGACACTCGGTATTACTTTAAGTACTTTTCGCGCACACACAGAATTCGTAAAAAGAACATTTTGTTTTAGACGAATTCGATAACAAATTATTTTTAAGAACGACACGAACGGACGGTTCCGTGTCGTTTTATAAACGCGACCGGCGACGCGACCGAACCGAGTCGGCATGAGAGACGACCGAACGGTACGAGGAGAGCTTTTTTTCTAATTTAATCGATCGATCCGCGATCGATTGATTGAATTAGAAGTCAGTTGTTCTAATGAATGACAATGAGTTCTTTAAAAATCATGAATATAAATTTTATCTATTGAAGTTTTTTTTAGTCATTCATTGGTGAAATAAATTAAAAAATGACTGGATCAGAGGAATAGTTTAAGGTTCAAATGGTTAAAAAGAAGAAAGAGAAATATATTGAAAAATGAGCAGTGTTGAATGACCTCTGAACCATTTATATGTATAAGAAGAAAATATTGAAGTCAGAAATTTAAAAATCGAGAATGTTATTATCGATGTAATAAAAAATAGAAATTTTTTTAAAAAATATGTCATTCGAAAAATTATTATATGATGAAAGAAGAGAAATTTATTGAAAAATGATTTTTGTTGAGTGATCTCTGATATATTTATGTACATAAAAATAAATTATTGAATCAGAAAAGTAGATAAACTAGAAGTGATTGTCGATATAATAGAAGACTGAAAATTTACTAACAAATAACTCTCTACTGAGATATGGTTTAAAGTTCAATTCTTATGAAGAAGGAGGTTTAATGAAGAATAGTTGTATGTTGAATGATATCTGATCCATTTATGTACATAAAAATAAATTATTTAATCAACAAATAAGAAAATCGTTTAACAGGTTGTCGATGAAGTCGAATCTTAAAATTATAATTAAAAAATACTATCATCTAAGAAATTGTTCATAGATCAATTTCGTAAAAAAAAGAGAAATTTATTGAAAGAAAATTATTTTGGATGTTCTGTCAACTGTAAATATTTATAAAAATAAAATATTGAAAGTGAAAATCAGAAAATCAAAAAACTGATTGTGGATCCAATAGATATTTGAAAAGCTATATCTTTTCAGTCAGCTGTAAATCTCAGATGAATAAATTTACTATGAGAAAACCTGTCAGTTCATACAGGGGTAATTATGCTGTTTGTATACTATTTAGCTTGGTGATGATGTTGACAGAACATAATGTTATTGGGAAGCAAGAAATTTATATGAGAATCGATCAATACATTTCTACAGAAGATATTAATTGTAATATGAATATTATGTATGATTTTAATGGTGGTATTTTTAGGTGTTGTAAGAAACTTTTTGAATATTGATATGTGCAATAAAAGAAAAATCAAGAAAAGAAACTTATCTAAGGAATTTTATTTGAAATTTTCTGATAGTTTATTGAATGATAAAAATTAAAAACATTATCGTTTTAAAAAAGAACTGACAGGAAATAGAAACGGATTAAATATTATCAAAGAAATTAATTGACTGAACTCGAAGTGGATTTTTTTGATTGCTGAAATAAAAAGTAATTAGAAAATATATCATTTAAAAAAATAAGAATGTACCTTTTTTACCTAATGAATCCATCGATGGTAGAACACTTTACACTGAATACACTCCGCGAATTTAATCAAAACTAAATTAACCATTTAACCAGAATCCAAAAATATATACAATTTTGTATGAACATATTTGTAAGCAGCAATTACGATTTTCATAACTCTCTTTCGATCATTAATCAAATCGACAGAAAGCTGGATACATCTAGTATTCATAAAAATCATACATTGTTTGTCTTCTGTTTAATTAGTTTGCCATTTTGATTAAATTATTAGGTTTTATCAGATATCAATGAAATTAGATCTAATTTTTTTGATCTACTTTATATTGAATGATATTTGATCTATTTTCAGATAAATAGATACATTTTTTAGATTTAAAATGTTTACCAGTCTGATAAAACAAATCGAGTTAAATGTATGCACTAACTGAACTTAAATAACTAATATGTATATATATATATTTATATACATATATATATATATATATATATATATATATATATATATATATATATATATATACATGTACTGTAAAACAAAAACGCAATTTCGGGAATCACACATTAACCAAATAAATTATGTATCAATGGCGAATAATACATACAAAATTCTAAAACGCGCTATCACTTGTATTAGAATCTTAATATGTACATTCTGTTATGAAGCATAATTGATCTGATTACCAAACACACATGGTAATGATACGATTTGTATCATTACCCCACAATCCATGGCGAGGGAGTGAAGTTAATTATCAAAACAAAATTAAGCTACTTTAAATCAACTAGGAACAAAACTTAAAAATCAAATAAAAGCTACAATTAAAGAAAATAAAACTGAAACAATATAAAACTACTACTAATTCAATAAAAACAAATCAATACTAATATTAAAAAGATAAAAAATGAAAGCAAAAAATTAACAATCAAACTAATTAAAATCTACAAAAAACACTAAATTTACTGAATCGACAAAGCAAAAAATCTACTTTAAATTACAACAAACAAAAAAAGAGATTGAAGTTCTGGGACCTGAAAGAGACAACATGAAAACAAAAAAAACACAATAAGCTAGGACTCGAAATCCATTTGATCCGAGCCACTCCTGTGCTACACCTGCTACAAGGTGAGACGACATATACAATCCGTGAGGCGGATTAATATATGCGTTCCTATTGTAAGCTGCACGACGGGCAGCCTTAACCTAACACCTGAAAATCATGTGTAGAAAAATCGTGGAGTCGAAGGCTTCAACTTCGCTTTCCAGCAATTCATCCACCCCGAAAGCTCCGTGCGTCGATTACAAAATTGATAATCGTTCAATATAACACCGCATATACTGAAGACCATCAATCTTGAAACCAACCTATTGTGTGAAAATAAATAATAAGTATCCATCCACATACATACATGCACATGATATCGTTTCAGTAACTAAATATAAAAATGAATGTCGAATTGTTTTAAACATTTTTTTTAAAACGATATCAGTGAAAACTCACTGAGATATTAGAGGAAAACACGATGGAAATTGCGTTGCTTTACAGTAAAAAATAATTCTATTTACAGAACCTGGTGTCGATTATTTCCTTTACACTGATGACTTGCAGCAAACAATAATTAGATAGAAAACCTGGTGTCGATACTTTTCTTTGTACTGACGATTCTCCATAACAAACAGACTGACGATTCATCTGTGAAGACATCTGACGACAAACTGTAAAGATAAACACCTCTATTATGAATATGTCAAAAAATAATATTTTCTGTAGGTCATTTGCTCTGTTATATATATATATATAAATATATATATAAATATATATACATATATATATATATGTATATAAATATATATATATATATATATATATATATATATATATATATATATATATAAATATATATATATATATAAATATATATACATATCTATATATATTTATATATATATATATAAATATATATACATATATACATATATACATATATACATATATATATATATATATATATATATATATATATATGATTAAATGAATCCGTTCTCATCATCAACGATCAACATTGAGCTTTCAATTGCGAAAAATCAAATATTATGCGAAACTTTAAGAAAATAATTCACTAAATAACGTTTAGAGCTACTAATTAACTGATTTGCGCAGAAATAAATTCAAGTTTGAAAAACTTCAATAAGTAAATGATGAACAATGAACGTGTATAAAATTAAGTGTAATTCAAACATTTAACGTTTTATTATAAAAAGAAAAAAAAACAACACAACAACTAACCAACAAAATGGCAAGATTGATGGGAAGCGTCATTTCGGAAATATTTCATTTAATGTTTGTAATTCAAAACAGTGAAAAAGTATCATACCTTTATAACATCTCAGCATAACAAACTCGTGAAGATTTCAATTGAATACAAGAAAAAGATCACTTAAATTTAATTAAAACCTGAGTAAATTTACTTAAATTCAAAAACAACCTCTCATCAACGAAAACCAACTGGAAATGAACATCGGAGAAGCACGGAGAGTCAACCTTCAATATGGCGACTGGTCGACGAATTAAAAACGGCGCTAAAGATGACGTTTCTAAATTTATTTTGACCCAAATTAGACATTTTAAGTGTAATGTATAATAAATTTTATGCAGATTCCAAACAAATGTTTAAAAAACTTTAAATTCACTATTTAATGAATAACCAATGATTAATAAAACAACAAAATACATTTTTAATAAATAATAGATTATGCAATGGAGAATTCTGAAACTAACATTGACAACTTTGTAATTTAAGATGTCTGACAGAAAACAAATGATTTTAAACAATGTACAAAAATTCAATATAGGAGAATTCTGATAATTATATATATATATATATATATATATATATATATATATATATATATATATATCTGATTAAATGAATCCGTTCTAATCATCAACGATCAACATTGTGCTTTCAATTGCGAAAAATCAAATATTATGCGAAACTTTAAGAAAATAATTCAATAAATAACGTTTAGAGCTACTAATTAACTGATTTGCGCAGAAATAAATTCAAGTTTGAAAAACTTCAATAAGTAAATGATGAACAATGAACTTGCATAAAATTAAGTGTAATTCAAACATTTAACGTTTTATTATAAAAAGAAAAAAAAACAACACAACAACTAACCAACAAAATGACAAGATTGATGGGAAGCGTCATTTCGGAAATATTTAATTTAATGTTTGTAATTCAAAACAGTGAAAAAGTATCATACCTTTATAACATTTCAGCATAACAAACTCGTGAAGATTTCAATTGAACACAACAATAGATCACTTAAATTTAATTAAAACCTGAGCAAATTTACTTAAATTCAAAAACAACCTCTCATCAACGAAAACCAACTGGAAATGAACATCGGAGAAGCACGGAGAGTCAACCTTGAATATGGCGACTGTTCGACGAATTAAAAACGGCGTTAAAGATGGCGTTTCTAAATTTATTTTGACCCAAATTAGACATTTTAAGTGTAATGTATAATAAATTTTATGCAGATTCCAAACAAATGTTTAAAAAACTTTAAATTCACTATTTAATGAATAACCAATGATTAATAAAACAACAAAATACATTTTTAATAAATAATAGATTATGCAATGGAGAATTCTGAAACTAACATTGACAACTTTGTAATTTAAGATGTCTGACAGAAAACAAATGATTTTAAACAATGTACAAAAATTCAATATATGAGAATTCTGATAAGAATTATATATATATATATATATATATATATATATATATATATATATATATCTGATTAAATGAATCCGTTCTAATCATCAACGATCAACATTGTGCTTTCAATTGCGAAAAATCAAATATTATGCGAAACTTTAAGAAAATAATTCAATAAATAACGTTTAGAGCTACTAATTAACTGATTTGCGCAGAAATAAATTCAAGTTTGAAAAACTTCAATAAGTAAATGATGAACAATGAACTTGCATAAAATTAAGTGTAATTCAAACATTTAACGTTTTATTATAAAAAGAAAAAAAAAACAACACAACAACTAACCAACAAAATGACAAGATTGATGGGAAGCGTCATTTCGGAAATATTTAATTTAATGTTTGTAATTCAAAACAGTGAAAAAGTATCATACCTTTATAACATTTCAGCATAACAAACTCGTGAAGATTTCAATTGAACACAACAATAGATCACTTAAATTTAATTAAAACCTGAGTAAATTTACTTAAATTCAAAAACAACCTCTCATCAACGAAAACCAACTGGAAATGAACATCGGAGAAGCACGGAGAGTCAAGCTTCAATATGGCGACTGGTCGACGAATTAAAAACGACGTTAAAGATGGCGTTTCTAAATTTATTTTGACCCAAATTAGACATTTTAAGTGTAATGTATAATAAATTTTATGCAGATTCCAAACAAATGTTTAAAAAACTTTAAATTCACTATTTAATGAATAACCAATGATTAATAAAACAACAAAATACATTTTTAATAATAATAGATTATGCAGTGGAGGATTCTGAAATTAACATTGAAAAGTTTGTCATTCAAGATGTCTGACAGAAAACAAATTATTTTAAACAATGTACAAAAATTCAATATAGGAGAATTTAATAAGAATTATATATATATATATATATATATATATATATATATATATATATGTATATATATGTACACTAAAATCTTAAATTTCAACTCAGCTAAATGAATTATAAACTCTTTTTATGAAACACATGTTAACCTTAATTAATGAAACTCCCGATGTAAATTGATTATTCAAATAGTAAAAATATAAATCAGCCTAGAAGGGATATATGAAATAATTATGATTTATGGAAACGCGTCTATATTTCATCAGTTTAATTTATAATAAAAAATTAAGCCGTAACATTTTAAAAACGTTTTAATAGATTTATCCTCCTTTTTCGACTGAAAACAGAACATTTAAGCAAAATATTCAAAGAATCAATTGTACAAAAATGAAAATACTTACAAATAATATTCAATTGCATAACCAAAATTGTTTCGAAGCACTCACGACAAGAGACTGAAAAAAAGTGACTTTAAAATAACAGAAAACTAATAGCTTTAAGCATGATACTAACCTCAGTTCAATAACTTATCAATTCAATCACTTCTTTTGTGTGTCAGTACCAACTTCAAAGTTAGTAAAAAGAATTCAATGCAGTTAGTTATTTGGATTTTAGGGTGCTTCAACATCCCAGGTCATTGACGCCCGGAGTTCAATGAACTAATTTATGCAAATTAAATTAACTTTGTTAATAAAAACATTTTAATTAATTTTCTCATAAATATATAATTAATAAATCAAATTAAATAGATTTAAGCAATTTGTATATTTCACATAATGCACGTTTTTTTTATTTATTTGTTTTATTTTTGAATACATAAAAAAATCGAATTTTTAATATTAAATTTAACATAAATGTATATCTTGTTGTAAAGAAGTATATATGTATGTTGGGACACTTAGCTAAATAATCATATAATACAATAAAAATTGATTAAAAAGAATCAATGAATTTGTAATTTAACATACAACTAATAAATACAGTGCAATACAAATTTTCTAAAGAAAACAATACTTAATTTATGTGTTTGAAGGAAATGTAGACATTAATAAACTTTGACTTCTTTTATTCCTTGTTTATAATCTCAGTTTTTAAATTAAACACCAAATTTAATCTACAATTTTTTTAATACTAATAAATATACATTTATTTTTACATGTGAATAATATTTTCTATGAAAATGTGAACCAGATCATTTAAATTGAAGGTGACATGCTATATTTTAATTTAACTAGTTATAAAATTTCACAAGATATTTATGATAAATAACTTTACAGGATACCATTTGTACTTGAATGTGTAATTGAAGCATAAATAAAAAATATATGTTGGTATAAATTTATAAAGTGTTCAGTGTTCCTGCTTTTTGTATTGTCTGTCTTGTCATTTTAATTAGTAATTATTTATATTTTATTATTGAAAATAAAACGTTTCAGCAGGAAAATGACATTTACCATATTTTTTTATGAAATCTTCTTAATTTATAAAATATCCGGGGGTTGTTTTTTTTTCTAAATTAGTTTAAAATTCTTGTTCTATTTAATTTTTTTAAATTTGATGAATCGAAATTAAAAAGACAATACACTAAATAAAGTGCTTTTTAAGCAAAGTGATAACAAAAACTGAGATAGTTTCTTTTACAAATGTATTTTTTTATAATATATACACACACACACACATATATATATATATATATATATATATATATATATATATATATGACAAAAGTAGTAGGCAATTGACTGCTTTCAATTATGTCTCACATCTTGCTACATGACAACCATAATGCTATTTACGTATTCCTTCCCTACGAATCCGGGGTTCATGTTAACATTCTCAGTATAATTCTATCAACATGTTGGTCATACAGCAACTCTTCGTGACTTGACATTTCATCGAACATTAATGAACAGAAGTTGGTGTTGTCCTCCAAATTACTGACCATGCTTGTTAGGTACGACATGATGTATTCGTTCAGACTTGATTTCATAGGGGTCAATCTCAACAGAGCCCTTAAAGTATTTATTGATGGTAAAGTAATTAATTTCTGTAATAAACAATAACCTTTTGGGCTTCTTGTCCAGAAAGACAAACACAACAACTCTTCTTCTGTCCACCGTTTGCCTGAATCTACCACACCCCTGACAGGAATCTACGAGAAATATATTTATGTTCGTTAATTTATAAACGACAATGTAAATATTTATTAATTTGAAAAAATTATTAGCTGTGAGGCCAACAAGATTCACGCTGTAACAGGAAGATCTTAAAAAACTAGATCCGTGATCTGCACTGCTTCGTAACAGCACTTGTATATATTTTTTTTATATTTTGCACGAATACGCTTCAGAGTACATATATATTTTTGTTTCTGTTTTAAAATATTCATAAATTTATCTGTACTTGACGTGTTTGGTATTTATTTTCTATCTCGAAGAGATATTAGAAAAAAAATTGAAGGTTGCCAGAACTAAATTGCATGCTAATATTTTCTGTTACTTTGACCAGCTGATCTGTGGTATTTTCTCACATTTCCTCATATGCATGTTATCTTATTCATACAAGGACACCGTATTCATAGGGAAAGATTATGCAAATAGTATTATGGTTTTCATACCGAGAGGTGTGAGTTGTAGCTGGAAGCAGCCTATTGCTTATTATTTTTGTCGAAATTTAACTTAAGGTAATTTGTTAATTATGATTATTGAAGTTATTCGGAAAGTAGAGTCAATTGGAGTTCGGGTTGTGTGCATGGTTTGTAACATGGATGCAATAACATGAAAGGATTAAATTCCTTAAAATCGAAAAACGAAGACCCCTTTTTTGATTTCAAAGTAGAGTAATTTTTACAACGTTGTATTAAATGTTTTTTTTTGTGATTATCATCAGTATTTATTTTTTACTAGTGTTTAGTTATTTATTGTGTTATTTATTTTTTAAAAATGAGTATGTTACATAGATAACTGGTTTTTTTTTTGTGAATTGAAAACAGTATCATACAATCGTGATTGCAAAAAAATTAAATAATTTAAAATATATTCACATACATTCATAAATGTTTAATTTTTACACAATTTGATAATAATTTTAAAGTAATAAATTTCGTATTTTATATCGAATGCATTACTTTAGAATTATTATAAAATTGTGTTAAAATGAAATATTTCTGAATGTATATCATAGATAAAGTATCTCTAGATGACAAGGTACGGGTTAAAAATCTATGGCATGAAAACGAAGGGTTGGGGGGTGTGGGAGGTTTGAATACTAGCGCTAATGTACATACCCATTCAGAAATGTTTAATTATAACACATTTAATAATAATTAAAAAATTATTACAGAATTGTGTTAAAATTAAACATTTTTGAATGGATGTGAATATATAATAAATTTAAATTTTCTTGCAATCATACTATTGTATGATGCTGTTTACAATTAACAAAAAAGACAGTTATTTATGTCTTATTTATTTTAAAACTATACTTAATACTAACAATAGATAATTAAACACTAATATTGAATAATTAAACACTAATGTTAAACAATTAAACACTAATAATAAATAAATAAATACTAATAAAAAATAAACAACACTTAATAACTAAATAGCACGGTCTGGAAAAGATTTTCAAAAGTCTAGGAATATCGAAATAGCTAAAAACAACCTCAGAATTATTAATTTGAATCTGCAATATCATAAGTCGTTCACACCTGGTTTCAAAGGGATCAATCTCAAAAGAGTCCTTAAAGTATTGATCGATGATAAAGCAATTAATTTCCGTAATAAACGATAACCTTTTGGGCTTCTTTTCCAGAAAGACAAACACAGCAATTTTTCTTCTTCAGTCCACCGTCTGCCTGACTGTGCCACACCCCTGACATGAAGCTATAAAAAATATACATATGTTTATTAATTTATAAACGAGAATGTAAATATTTAATAATTTGAAAAATTAATACCTGTGAGGCCAACAACATTCGGGCTGTAGCAGGAAGATCTTTGACAATTAAATTCAAGTGATCTACACTGCTTCGTAACAACACCTTTATATTTTTCTTATTTTTTGCACAAACACGTTTCAGATTCAATCTGTACAGAGTACAGATATATTTTTGTTTCCTTTTTAAAATCTTCATAGATTTTTCTGTACTCGACGTGTTTGGCATTTCTTTCCTAATATCTCTGAGATATTAGTGTTGGTTTCTAAAATAGAAATAAAATTAATAGATTTTGAATGTTAGATGTATAAATCATGCTAAAGAATAACAACTACTTACACGAGATTTTTTAAAAGGAACAGCTACTAAAGGCGTTGCTTCGTTGTTGTCACTCGTTTCAATCAAGTTTGTACGGAGTGTGGCAATTTCTGACGTTCCTCCAAAGTTGCGATCTAAAATATACATGTATTATATCATATAATATTGTACTATTTTGAATTACTAAATTAACTTATACCACCAGTGTTTCTATTCAAAATAATAACAGACACACTGCAGATGTGGCTACAATTTGAATGATTATAATAGAATTTTTTATAATTTTACAAAATAAATTATACTATTAAAGTTGTGAATACTTACATTTACTGGCAGATCGATCTCATCTGCAATGGTAGGAGCGATCGGTGTTTCCATCGTGCTGGTCGATGGAAACACTGCAGACGGTGGCTAAAATTTAAATAGTACTTATTATACAAATGTTTATCGGTACTCAAAAACAAATTAGGTACTTTCGGATCATTGTACCTCACATAGCATAATTTTTAAAAATTGTTATTTTTCAAAACCGTATCTAATAAACCACTTTATTTATTTTTAACAGATGTAGATGATGTTAACAAATAGAGAACATTTTATACCTGTCTCTCCAAGCACAAAGAGGGGACGGCTGATCTATTTAAGAGGCTTTGTAGGAAATTGGTAAAGTCGCTTATTTTAAAATGATGACTACATAATCTCATCATTTTTTATGCAGCATCAACATGGTCTTCACCAATTCCCATTGCTTGAAGCCATAGTTGTGCTCTACGATACAAACAGAATTACACATAAATAACTATTAACAATGAATGTTAATAAAATTAAAATTTAACTCACCTGCTTTTCGTCCTTGGACAATAAAATAATTTATCCCTCGGGCCATCGCAAGTGTAACAGGCACGCCGAGCAAAATTCATTCTCACAAAGTGTGCAAAAAGCGATAATAAACAATATTAATCAGACGAAATTGTAAACATTGTTTTGCAAAGAATACAATTTTTGTTCGACCAATCAGAGGCATTTATATTTGTTCATGTTCTCTGCCAATAGTAAAACGACAATAAAATGACTTACAAATCGAACTAACGCCATCTAATTATGTCCGCAAAACTAAATAGCATGCTCATATTTTGCTGTTACTTTGACCGGCCTGTATACATATATATATATCCAAACATATATACGTACATACACACACGCATGTACATTTTAATCAGTAGTCATTATTTTCAATAATAAATAATTATATATTATAAAATATACATATTGTTGAAAAATAAAGTGTTGGAATGAAAATAAACCTATTTAATATGCATCAATAATTTATTTAAGAAATTCATTTTTAATTACATTCTTTTTGCTTGACATATATTTATAATTATTTATTGTGTTGTAATAAAAAAAGAAGTTTGGCACTTAAGGCTAGACTGTAAAACAAATCTTTGAATTAAGGATTATAAAAATAATTATTTTTAATACGTCCTGCTATATTTAGTAAGTAATTTAAAATTGCTATATAAAAGTCGATTTTGTACATCAAAACATCTTGTCTACTTTTGAACAATTTTGTTCTAGTGCCAGATGCTTCTCTATTTAAATATTATTAAAAATACAGTTGGGTTTTGTTTTTGTACATTTTAATATTTTGTGCTGCATTATTTTCAGTAATTTATCACTGTATTATGTGCATATATTGTCAGGCTTAAATATTTGATTTGCATATATTTAAGTAAATAAGTGTAATTTATTAAACTATTAAGCTTGTACATACTAGACAGTACATAAGATTTGTACTTTTGAATGTTTATCTATTTTAATTTTTCAAAAATAAATATTTTAGAATAGATTGAAATTGTTAACAGTAAAATTAAAGAATCAAATACAGACATTTCAAAAGTTTTTTTAATGTATTTTTATACTTTTGTAAAATTATCATTAAAAAAAAACATGAATATATATATATATTTAATAAATTTTACATTAAAATTATTTCATGTTCATTATAAAATACTAATAAAATTACCTGTACTGGAAAAGTATTAGATACTAGTAAACTATTAACAATGTGTTCACTTTATAAAATATAATTTAATATTTAGGTTTTTGTTAAAATTTTAATTTCATTCATATTATATTTTTACATTTATTTTTAACCTGTTGGAGTTATTGTTCTACCGATATTATTTGGTGTTGTCATGGATTTTATTTGCCATCTATAACAATACGTGCAAAAAATAAATAATTTTGAAAATATAAAAAAATATAAATATCGTACAAAATGCTATTTGATACCTTTAATTTATTAACATCGACTTATCAAATGTAAAAAATATTTGAAATATCTGAGAAAATATCTATTTTTTATAATTAAGATATTAAAAGAAATTAATTTTTTCGAAAACAAAAATTATTTTAAAAGTTAAAATAATACTTACTTTAGAGTTGCTGGCAATATATCATAATTTAATTTATAGTTTATAACTGCAATCATACATAAAGTTTGCAATAAAGTATCAAAATCTAGAATATAAAGATCATCATGGTATTGTAATCCTTCATCATGATCACCTTCTCTTTGAGGACTAAAAATAATATTTAAATTCATAAATATAATTAAAACTAAACATAAAAATACTTTATTATAAAACATTATATATATATATAACTAATTAATATCTATATGTAAACAATTAATTTTTTTATAATACTTTTATATGAAAGCTGACCTAGTTCCACCAAACATAAACATTTTATTTTTATACATAATGCACGCTTGTCGCCTGCGTGCACAGGGAGTTGAACCTAATGGTTTAAGTAATTTCCATTCATTTTTTAAAGGGCAAAATCGGAATAAATCATTGCTATGCCTGTCAATAATTCCATTGTATCCACCAAAAATATAAATATAATTATTATGAACAACTAAAATTAAGATAATGATTAACATGAAATAACATTCATTATACATATTGAAGACAAATAAAACCAAATATTGTTATTATACATATATATATATATATATATATATATATATATATATATATACATATATATATATATATATATATACATATATATATATATATATATATATACACACATATATAGATATACACATATAATACATTGATTTGGTTCTATTGGATCACTTTTAGAGTATTCTGCTATAACCAGTTTCAGGTCTTGAGCCATCTTTTAGTAACTGCAAGTATCTAAATTTTAAACACTTGCATCTTTTATAGCTAATTTTCAAAGTAGAGTGGTTTAAATTTGTAACTTGTAAAATATTGAATTATTGTTTGTATTATTTATTTTATAACTTCTTCATTTACATATAATTATAAATTATATTTTTAATTTTGTTTCGTTACTTTGTACTATTTTATTTTTATCACAATACTCATGTTGTTTATTATGTAAAATTTGATATACATTACATTACCAGAAGATGACTCAAAACTCTGTTTTCAGCAGAATAGTCCAAAAATGAATCAATAAATATCAAAGCTAAGGACGTCAATACAACAACGTTATCACAAGTGTAAGAACAATGATAAATTTTATTTATTAATTTACAATACATACATGCTGAATGACTTCTACGACCACATGGTCTAACACCACTTGTTGCTGGTCGGTGCCACTGGTTTGTTTTTGTGTCAAGATACATTATATTTGGACAATAGAATTCTTGCGAAAATGGGTTACTAATATCGCCGCGTCCTCCAAAAATATACATCCGATTATTAAACGCCGTTGCTGTATGAAAATCTCGAAAAGAAGGTGGTTCTCCATAAGTATTTAAAAAACTCCAAACCATAGTTTTAAAATCTAATACATAAAGATCCTACAATATAAATGATACATTTGTAACAATTATTTCCAATATAGTAGATATTTGTGTACATGTACAGATTTTATATTTTTGTACATCAAATTTCAATTTCATCTAAAATATTTGTAAAACAACACTGCTGAAGGATATAAACATATTACTATATTAAAAATTATGATAAACCAGTCAAGTATAACATCAATATGTAGAAAAAAAATCATTTGACTATCCATTAATAAAAATAAATATTAAGTGTATATTACTTTAGTTTATTAAAGTTATTATTATTGTGTATATATATATATATACACATACATACATATACTCTTCCTCTATATATATATATATATATATATATATATATATATATATATATATATGTAAATTGATTATAAGTATGCCAAAATTTAAAAGAAATGTTTCTTTAATATAAATTTTTTAGGGTAGGCGTGTTATTGGAGTTGATTTTTTGAAAATATTTCACTTCAAAACAACTTATCTGCTAATTAAAAATAATGTTTATACATATACAAAGATAAAAATACACAACATGTAACTTGACTGTTTTTTAAATTACTGTAGGTCATAATTTAAAGATAAAAGGTTAAAGGTAAAAATATAAGCTGAAATTATACATTTTATTAAAAAAGAGAATGATAATTGAACAATAAGAACATATATTTAGGTATTGTTCAATATATATGTGTTACTTGAAATTAATGCTTATTTAAATAATATCTTTTACAAGTATGAACGTGAAAAGTATGGCATTTTTTATTGTAATATTGTCTTCATTTTGTATTCTGTGACAAATAATATAAATTTTAATGCATTAAATGACTATATTTACTTTTTAATTAGAAATGTATTAAATCAGAAGTTTAATTTTATTATTGTTCTTTTTAATATTGTATTTCAAAAGATAAGTGTTTAACATATAAAAAATATATTAAATATTATTTCTACGAGTGGTATTATTGTAATTATTTTAATTTTGTATCATTTAACTGTAATTTTAAGTATAAGGTATATGTGATTTATACAATTAGTTTTCAGTTTAGAGAAAAGAATTGAATATATTATGTAGATATTAAATGTCTCAGTCTCAGTTTTACAGTAGAAAGAACAAAATACAGTTTAACTAAAAGTAAAATATTAATATTCTAAGAATACTATATTAAAATGTCTTACATTTTTATAAATAATTTAGAAAAATTTAAACACTAATGATATATAATTAACTTTATTTGATTCAATTAGACTGTTTTTATAGTTTATTTAATAAATTTACAAAACAATTCTCACAAGAAGATAAATGATCTAGTTTTAATTTCAAAACGTTATACGAATGTGAAAATTTATAATGAATTTAACCTGAGTAAAACGTTTTTGTTCTCCTTCATATCCTCCAAAAATATACATACGATGGCCAATAACACATGCTGTATGACCATCCCGAGCTGTTGGCACTGCTCCTGATACTGGTGGTTTATTCCAACTTTGTGTTTCCACATCAAAACAGTATAAAATATTACAAGTCACGTTATCATTCTGACCACCCCATATATAAATCTTATTATCATAAGCAACAGCAGAATGTCCATAACGTTGATACGGAACACAGTCAGAGTCCCAGTTCGATGGTAATAATATCCATCTATAATTCCACGTATTTAATATATGCACGTCCATAGGTCGCATCTGTTGTGTATAAATACCAGTGCAGTACCCTCCAAACGAATAAATTTTGTCTTTAACAATAACTGCTGCATGATTTACTCGTCTTGGTCCACCATCAAGATGAAATATCCAATGCATTTCGATTCACTACCTTTATATATTATGTTAATTTTTCATATATGAAAATTTAAACAAAACATAACATGTTGTCTCATAACATTATTTTATGTAGTAAATTTACGCAGATTTTATACATTCTAAAAAAAACAATTACAATTAAAGATTAATATTTTTATAAATGAATGATTCTAATTTATATATTATTTATTATTCAATACTGGTAAATGTAATTTTTGAAAAAACCTCAAGCTATATGAAAACTGAAATGATTTCAAAGCAGATACATACAAAAAACAATGCAATTTTAAATTATGTAAATAAATTAGCAATAATATTTTCATTTAAGTAATGTATACATTTTGTCAAATAGTCGATTATATCTAAAGATGACCTTTTACTTTTTAAGAATACCAGTTAAGAACTATCAACTCACGTTTGTTTTAATTTTTAATGATTACATGTCACTGTACATCGTAATTTAACAATTTTATTTTATGTAACTAGGATGTATGTCAAACTTCCTCTTTTTGGTTGATTTGTAAGTATATACTACGCTAAACTTTTATTAGACCGGTAAACAAGGTATATATACATTCACACAAACACATGTGCATGTATGTAAATATACATATACTTATATATATATATATATATATATATATATATATATATATATATATATATATATATATATATATATATATGTACAAATGTGAATGTGTTTATTATATACGTTATATACACATAAAAGCAAAAGTATGACAAAAATACACAATTCGCAAAAGCTATTTCACCTACACCATACTCAACTTTTTCGTCAGGGTACAAGTCCGATGTTAAAACTAGTTGTCAAATGAATTTGGCGAGTGAAGTGTGTGCGTCCACGTTAACGACAAAAATCGTGTAAAATATTTGTTTATTTTTTTTATTTTAGGTATTATTGAGTATTTATCAAAGGTAACATTTATTTTTTTAATATAAATGTATGTGAATTTGTTTAATAATATTCAAAAAAAATATACCTAAAACCTTTATTGAAAGGTTAATTTATATGTATGAATCATAAACAGTTGTAACATGATTTCATACTTTGTATATAAATAATTCCATTATTAAGATACATTTAATAATTGAACCAACGTAAAACACAACATACGCATATTGGAAAAAATCGATTGACAAATATTATTGTTTAATTATACACCTTGAAATATTACCTAATAATGGTTTCAAATAGAAGGCATATCTTTTGATAAAATTATTGAAATATGAATAAACACGTTACTAGATGTAAACAATTATTGTGTATATTGGTACTGTTAATCATGGAGATAAGTAGAATAATCAATCGATAGTAAAATGCAACAAGTTGCAAAATGTGATTTTTTTTGTATTGGCTGGAGAAATAATTAAAATGACAAATGTAATAATTTGTCGTGTATGGAAAGAGTAACAAAAATAGAAATAATATATATTGTTAGTTAGTAATTAAGACGTTTCATTATAAACTATTGTGCCATTTGGATAACATATTTCTACGTTTTGTTCTAAAATTGAGGAGCAATGTTTAAATAATTTATGCCTTGTAAATTAAAAAAAATATACTATTTCTGATAGAATGTGAAATGTAAAAAGTTATAGAATAAATCATTATTTATTTATAATCGAAAACATAAATTTGTATAATTAATATACGAATGAAAATAGAAATTTGTGATAATAAAAGTAGTTATTTATATATATATATATATATATATATATATATATATATATATATATATATATATATATATATATATATATATATATATTGTTAGTTAGTAATTAAGACGTTTCATTATAAACTATTCTACGTTTTGTTCTAAAATTGAGGAGTAAGGTTTACACAATTTATGCTTTGTAAATTTTTTAAAAAAATATACTATTTCTGATAGAATGTGAAATGTAAAAAGTTATAGAATAAATCATTATTTATTTATAATTGAAAACATAAATTTGTATAATTAATATACGAATGAAAATAGAAATTTGTGATAACAAAACTAATTATTTATATTATATATATATATATATATATATATATATAAATAAATACATATACATATTAATTAAAATTCGATACTTGTTATTGAAAGAATGTATAATTTTAAATTTCATGTAAAATATGTTTAACCAATTTATTTTACAAAATGTTGCATGCTTTTCAATTACATTTTATTTAGGATTAAACTGAATATATATTTCTAAAATAAAAATTCCAGTTTTTAAATATAATATATCGAATTAACCCCCCCATTGAGTGGAAATGACGAGTATCGCCCACATCACGTCTGTGCCAAACTCGGCTTTGACGGGTTACGCCCGCCTCATACTTTGCAATTCATTTTCTTACATGTAGAACAGTAGCCAACATGAAGTACGAAACTGAAATATTTTAGTTTTTCTTGTAAGAGCTGCACGTACAGCACTGCAGTAAAATTAAATAGTTTGTACAGACACACCTGCTCCAAAATAAATCGTAAGGTAAGGGGTTGAACAGAATTATGATTCAAGAGATTCAACTAATACAAAATTTAAAAATGATTTCAATTAAATAAATTAGATAAAATCATAATGAAGTATAATAAATAACAAAAAAATATTTTACTTATTTTTGATGAAAAGAAAGCCATTTCTGTCATGAAGTAAAGCACTTTTTTCTTATTAACCAAACTGAAACCATGTATTGATTTTCTCAAATTCTTTCTATGCTAATCTGGAATTTTCCAATTTCATCTTATTATTGTTCTGCTTCTTTCAATTTAAATCATCTGAAGTATTAGAAAAATTCGGGGTGTTGTCTCGAGAAAAAATGTTTTATATTCACAGTTTTTTAGTGCGGTTTTTAAAATTTTTCTTTAGAATCTTCAAGAATTCATTTTTGTTTATTGTAATACTGAAAAAAACATTTTTCTCCATCATTCAAAGACACAGTTTCAGATCATCACACTGTCTTCATTGTGTTTGATCGTAGGTTGTAATCGTTCTTTGTACTTCAGTATTTTTTTTCGACAGAAATTAGCATTTTCATCATAATTAAATACATTAAACTTGTTTCGTCACGAAATGAAATATTCTTTTAAAAGTCTGTCCCTATTTTTGGTATTAATGGGCCAACTTTACACAAAGATATTTGTTTTGTTAAATTGGGATAAGATTTCTTTCCATCTATTCTGCCATGAAAATGTATATTTTTGAAAACTTACAGTGTCAGTATTGCATTTATTTCCTATTACGTATTTAACTACAATAATTAATTTTGTGATACTAATTTAGAGTTTTTTTTCCGTATAGTTCAATTTTATGTTTGTCCATTAAAATAAATCGAGGTATTTCTTGATTTGCTTATTATCCTTTTTTTTTATTCGTATGCCATTCAGTTATATGATAAACAGTGAAAGCGACTATATTGACTAACTATTTAATTTGTGTTTGACTTTTACTATTTTTAAATTGGAAAATCATAAGTTCCTGTTTTTGAATGATTGTACATCAGTCTATTTTTTATTCATGTCAAATAAAAGTTACTGAATGAATGTGTAACGCATGACAATTTCTTGTGTGTTTTTCTAAACTATAGGGAATCTTTTTAAATTTGTAAAATTCAACAGCTGTATTGTTTAAGCTGGAAACTAATCTTAGAATGAAAAATTCCGCTCTTTTGTTATTTCCTAACAGACAAAAAAAATTATCGTTAGTTTAATAAATTAGAAGTTAATAAAAAAAATGTAATTCAATTTGTATTTTTAGATACATTTTTTATAATATGCTTGTATTGTTTCCTGTTTATGTCTTAAGGATATATTTTAAATTATAAAATCTTTTTTTTAATGAAATAAAATTAACTTATATGTAAAATGCGAAAACTTTTATTTTTCAGTAACATACATACCGATAAATGCCAATTTGTCATTTAATATTTGTTGATATTTTTATATTATTTACCCTTTCTGGGAAATAAGTTTTATAATATAGAATTTGAAAATCGTAATTATAATTAAATATTACGAATTTTTCTTATCACTATCTTGTTTTTCTGTACAATGTGTATGAATGGGGTTATATATATATATATATATATATATATATATATATATATATATGTATATATATATAACATACATATATATATATATATATATATATATATATCAATATATATATATATATATATATTATAGTCTTTAATGACATGTACACATTTATTAAATTACATTCTATTGTCGTAATTTGTTTGTCATGCAAATCTATTTTTTATTAGCTAAAGTGCAATATACGCATCGATCTTTCAAATTTTTGAATACCAATCCAGAATTTTCTAATTTTATCTTCTTTTCTTGTATTGTAATATGTTCATTTAATTTAAAGCATTTGAGTCTTAAACATAGTACGTATTTATTTATAAGTTCTAACTCAGTGGCACTTACTAAATTTGTCTCAATATAAAATTGTCATATATATATATATATATATATATATATATATATATATATATATATATATATATATATATATATATATAATTATTACTTATGTTGTTTAGCAGATGTTTCTAATGTCAGTTAAAGTATTAATTTAAATTCAGTGACCTTCAAAAATGAAGAAAAATGTTTATAAGAGTACGTTGTGTGTAATAAACGATTATGATATTGTTTATCGAAATAGAATTAATGAATACATTTTATGTCTTTGAAAAAGATTAAGATGAGTATTCATTTCTTAACTATAATTTTTTACGATTCTCTAAATGCTATTTATTAAAAATTTGTTATATTGCATTTGATCGTTTTTGTATATAAAAATCTAATTACGAATTAATATTTTTCTATTACAAAAGTGCAATTAGAAATTAATATTTTACTAGGCACTGCTTAGTAAAGAATAAATCATTTTTGATGGTAATAATAACAGTAACGTATCGAAATTGTTAATTTTATTTTCAAGTATCTGTATCTATATATATATATATATATATATATATATATATATATATATATATATATATATATATATATATATATTCAGTATCATGCCAAATCAAAATGGTCTCGTACATTTTTGAAACCGATATACTGCTTGTCTATTGATTTTATTTTTTTAAAAAACATGTCCCTAAGGATCTTATTCTATAATTCAAGCTTATCATTAAAAAGCCTTTTATATTCAGCTGAACGTTTTGAGAACACCGGAAAATTATCTCTAAAACCGAAAAAAGTATGGGATTACTACAGTAGAGACCTTTTTTTCTTATTACAATGTCACTGTACTTATTAAGAGTACAAAATAGAGTCACAAAATATGACTACAAAGAAAAACGACGCTGTCAAGATGTCAATTCATGTAGAGTTAATATGAACGTATGTATTGACCGACGCGTTTCTTGTTATGGAGCCACGTTTTTTTGGCGACAGAAACGCTCGTGTGAAATTCAGTATTGTAGATGTAGAGTTAAAATCACAATATTTAATTTCGATTTTGACTTCGGTTACTGAGAAAATGTAAAGTAATGTATTGTTTCTCAGGAGAATAGTTCTAGTGACAAATCTGTGAACTCAGTAACACTGAGTTTGTTAGATTTATTTTCTACTCTGGATACTAATTTCAGCTTTAACAATTAGACTTAAAATTTTATCAAGAGAGAAACAATTTTTTTTTGTAAGTTTTTATAATAAATCAAACGTTTCTGTTTTCATTCGGTAACTTTAAAAAATGTTTTGAATTTTTGTGTAGCAAGTTTCAAAATATTTATGAATATTTCTGTTCTATTCAGTTTTATTAACTATGTTCGTCTATTTCCGCCGGATTTTAATTCTTTTAACTCCTTGGTACTCTTACAAATAATAAAAAAAATAAAATGTTAGTTCGTTTGTTTTCATCGGTCGCGACTGAAAGATATTAATGATCTGTCAATATTTTCGTTACGACGACGCCAAATTTCTAAGCTTCGGTGCCAGAGTAATTTTTGTCAGAGTTGAATTGAAATCGATGTCGAATTCAGTCATTGTGTGTCTGCTTTAACTGGAAGTTTCATAAGAAATGAATAAAGAAATACTAAATATAGATAATCTCGTTTAAAAACGAAAAATAATACCGATTAAGTAATGGTTATTAACCAATTTCAATTGTAGAATACATACTTTAAATGTTTTCCAACTATAAAATGAAGAATAATCATAGTCAGTAATTTAATAGTAATTACGTGTTAATAATCGATTTCGATACATATTTTTTTAATTTATTATATGTTTCAGCAAAAGAAATGCAAAAAGATGAAACACCGTTGAAGCAACTGACAGTAAATATTGTCAATACTGTTTCTAATGTTTACTAGCCAGTCAGTTTATAGCATGAAATGATAATTTTGCTGTATTATATAATTAGCTTGCTTGCTGTTTATATTTTTTATTTATTTTTTGAACAGCATGTACTGAAACGTGTTTATTAAAATAATAACCTTGCAATGAACGAATTAAAATGTATATATTACTGTTTGTTTTTCTAAACTTGTAAAACGAACAATTGAAATGTAAGTAGCTTATTATCAGTTTTCTTTGTTTATGTATTGGGTGTACAAATTAATTAGCTGTCTTTTTATAGAAAATGAATGTTTATCGAAAAATACATTACAGAAATGAATACATTTCAATCCTCAAAATATTCCCTATTATTCTATATAATTTTGCTCCATCTGCGAGCAACTGATGAATCTCTTAACGAAAAATTTGCAGCTTTGAATTGACAAAGTCATCAATGCATTTTAGGACCTTTGCCACTGTTTTAGCATTTTTTGCATGTTTTATGCGTCACAACACTTTCCTCCAAAGCTGGTCAAATCATTTCCGGTGGCTTCGTGAACATTTTTTTCAACTGAAATATGAAAAGTATGCAATGCCTAATATGCTGTTTTTCGGACGCTATCGTGTTCACTAATGTTTTGTGAGTTTATGCCAACTACTTGACCAATATATATGGTGTTTTTAAATGTTAAGGTTGACACTTCTATATCCTAAAACGACGAGAAAATATTTTAATTTGAAACAGAGTTATGATTGGTTCAATTTAAAGGCACCGATTTAATTTTTACACCCAACACATACTTTGTTTTATAATAAGTGGTGCATTTTATGAATTTCTACTTTGAAATATTGCACGTTTATTTGTAAGTTTGTATGCATGTGTGCAGAATAATTGCGAATTAATTATAATAAAGATGACAGATTGAATTGTAACAGTGTATAATGTTTGTATGTTAACTATCGTCGATAGGATCAAAAAGAGTCAAGTATCAAGACTGAAGAATGGAAAAAAAAACATAATTCGAGTTTTTTTTTTATTTCGTACGTAGTTATAAAACAATTAATATCGAAAAGTATACTGTTTAAACGAATTTTGCATCATAGAGACAATTAAAAGAATCAATTTCCAGTTATGGTCTGAGATTCTACATCATTATCACGTTCATGTGAAGAGTATTTAATTTTTTTGTAAAAATATTTTTGTTTCGTTTCTTAGAATAGTAAATTATAATTTTATGAAAGTGTTTAGTGATTGGATAATAAGATACGGCATATTCCATTGAAAGTGGGATATCTCAATATAGTCCTGTATATTCGAGGGTACACGTTAGATTATGCGAGTGTGGGTCTTTTTTGTGGATTTTTTTATAAACTAATTCACAGATACGAACAAAAATAATCCCTGCAGAACTTTATTGTACGGTCGTTGTAATGATAAGCTTTTATTAGATAAAAATTAGGCTAAAGTACTAATATCGAGGCGAAGGATTACATCTACCAGCACTAAATATTTGTTAATGTAAGATAAAGTTTCATTCGTATTTAGTTTGATTAAAAAGGACTTCTCTGTTGTTGATTTCCAGTTTTAATTTTGTATGAAAAAAAAAGATATGACAGATTTCGCAAAAAAATAATACATGAGAAAGAGCGATACTTCGAAAATCTCAATAAGTCATTGAATTTCCTGGTTTATAGTTTTAAAATATTTATAAAACTGTATTTAATAATATTTTAAATACTAATTAAATTATTTTAAAGCACACTGTACAACCAATAGCGAGAATTGTGTCAGGTCCTAATAAATTCCGTTTTTCCTGTTGAAACAATGATGTAAATCAAAATGTGGTAATTTTAGAGACAAAGAACACACGATTTTGACTTTTTAATGAGTGAAAGGATTCTGATAATCGTTATTTTCAATTGGGTCCATTGTAATGGCTATGAAAATAAATACCAATTTCTGAAATTTTCCCGAAAACAACTACCTTGCATTATAAAGTCAAAGTAAAGCTTCGAGTGAAACGTTTATGTAGCTAGTTTGGGATTTTGATAAACAATTTTGCAGTGAATTTATAGACTAACACAATAACAATGTTTAAATATACTTATATATATATATATATATATATATATATATATATATATATATATATATATATAAATTAGACAGGGCCGGAGTTACCATAAGCTAGACAAGCGACAGCCAGAGATTCACATTACAAGTGGCGACCGTTTAAGTTTAGAAAAAAACCATAATAAATGAATAATAATTGTTTGTAATTAATATACTGTATATTTTACAAGCAAAAACTGAATGAAAATTTTGTTTTATTATACTGTTTAATGTTTTATTATATTAATTGATTTTATTATTATTAAAATATATATTATTTTTTAACAATTGATAAAAACATGTTATTATTTTATATGTTGTTGTATTTTGTACTATTTTATACACATTTTTCAATGAGCATGAAAAACTATCAGATCCGCGCCTCGTATTAGGCCTCATTCCCACTAGACGGATATACCTGTATCTATATTAATTTCTTAAATGGGAGAAAACGTAATTTATTAATCTCGAAGAAACAATATTTATTTTTTGTCAAACTCGCCAAAAGTGTTGACTTGTGCGTTTTTAATTTTTCTTATTTATTTTTGTGCTTTTTTAATTTTTGCTGCCTAGTATCGATTTTGAAGACGTGATAAATTTAATCAAGGTGAAGATTTGAAAGTAAAATATAAATTATAAATATTACATTGTACTCTAAAAATAATTATCTGTTAATTATGTTGAAATACTTGTTACATGAAACAGTATGTAGATCGCAAAATAAATATGTACTTACACAAAGGTAAGTGCGAAAACCCCCTAAAATAAATGAAATATTTGTTTATTGTACGCAGGCGAAGTAAGAACTGAGGCGAAGAGAGAATTTTATAAAAACATTAAATATAAAGTCATTTTATAATTACCGATCAAGTTCCGAATGTTTACAATAATACTTGGATAAAATACAAAATGTATACTTATTAACAAGTGAACAAACCCTTTTATATGTTTATTTAATCCATGTGTGTGTGTGTTTGTATTATACATGAGTTTAGTACATGTGTATGGCTAAAATGGCGAAATGAATGAAAGATAACACAAAAATAGGTTATTATACTTTTACATAATCATTTTTTTTTCTTAAAAGAATGTAAATAAATATATATCACGTGCTCGTACTCATGATAACCTTGCATGATTTCATGGCCACAACTGTCATTTCAACTAAGGAAGGTTTTTTTTATTAATACTGATAATATTAATTCGAAAACTTTTATCATCACAATAATATTTTAATTATCGTCTCGGAACAAACTTATTTTTGCTGTTTTAAAAGTACTAGTATTATATATATATATATATATATATATATATATATATATATATATATATGTATATATATATATATATACATATATATATATATGTATATATATATATATATACATATATATATATACATACACACACATACAGTAGGGGTGACACCCCCTGCTCGGTTTGTTCACCAACCCCAGACTAGCTGCGCCTGCCCACTTTTCAATTATAAACCTGTACATACAACCGCATGAAACAATAAACATATTTTTTTAAACTCGTTATGTCTATATAATTATTATCAGATATATAGCAAAGTAATCGTTATATATATATATATCTGTGTGTGTGTGTGTTTTAGTGTGTCCATATAAATATGGCAGTAGATTATTTTTGCAACCAACAATCAAAAACGACCAATGATTTGTTGAATATTTTTGGACAATCAACACTAGTCAACACACTTTGTGAGGTTTTAATGTTCTTTGTTCTTACTACACTGTTAGTCTGTATGTTATTGTAATGTACTGTTTGTTTTGTCTTTGTTAACGTACACTCCTGTCGCCGGTTTTTTGAAACTTTCCCCGGCATCCAAACTCCTAAGCTTACACAAATCCCCGTACCTAACTCCTGTATTCCTTTTAAAACCTGCTAAAAAGCCAAGGCTTGGACCCCGGATCAAAACCATTACCATATCAGTGTACAACACTCGCTGTAATTCTTATTCCAAACAATAAAATTTTATTTGATTTTTGCAACTTTTAATTTTTTTGTGGTAAAATATTCTTTTGTATATATATATATATATACACACACACACACACACACACACGTGTGGACGAAAAACATAATATTTAACAAAAATTGTTGTTGTTTGAAGTATGTTCGATTTAAAAATATATTTGTAAGTTTAGAAAGTATTTCTTTCTGATTGTTTTTGATAATTTACATTGATAGTGCCGATTTCACATGTCGAGTTCCTAATTCGAAATTTTTCAAATACTTTACTTTTTCACACAAACTTAAATGGTTTATGTGTTCATCTTAAAATTAATTGTTATGAAATAAGTCATTTTTAGACCACACTGTACTTGGGGATGTTAAATTTGTTTTATACGTCAGCTGAGGGAATGAGACAATACTTGAATGATAAACAAATCCCATCATTCACAAATTACAGACGTCATATGAACGTTGAAATGAAAGAAATAATTCTAGTATATTTTTATAGATTTTATTCATATAATGGTTTGATATATATATATATATATATATATATATACACATACATATATAGTATATATATATATATATATATATATATATATATATATATATATGTATCAATTTATTTTTTGTAGAAGTGCAATTGAATTCATTTTTTAAATGTTCCGTATTGAAAAAGTCGGTCATAATGTATAAGATTTACAATATTTTCATTCAATATCTAAACTTCTGTTGGCTTTTATAACGATATTTGGTTAATTGACTGCCAACTGATTTGGCAGTCTGAATATTGGAAAATTTGGTTTGGTTGGACTAGAAACATTTCAAAATACAAACGATTCAAATATATTACTTGAATGAAAACTAAAATTAAAAATTATGAAGTATTGTACAGCGTTTAAAGAATCGATTATTTTCAGAACTGAATTACTTGCTATCCTGCAAACCATAAAAAACATTTCTGATCAGACAGTTTTACTTTTATATATATATATATATATATATATATATATATATATATATATATGTATATATAATGTATATATATATATACACTGTGATAACATTAGTAGCTCAAATTCTGTGATTGGTGTGCCGCATATTCATTTTATACTTTTTTTAATCAAAGAAATGTATGTCATTGAACTGTGTAAACATTTTAATTCGTATATCAGTTCTTTTGTGAGAGGAAAATTACCATTATATATAGATGTGTGTTAGTCATGAAAAATCAACGGAAGATTGAACTGTTGTCCTTTTTACGAAATACTATGTGTATTTATTATTTCACATGTATTTGTTATTTATTTGTTAACATTTATTATAAAACTACAAATTCGTCGGTTCTAGGAACTAAAATTAGAATTTTTATCTTGTTTTCAATATTCTTTCGACATTGTACTTTCATATTATTATTGTCTGTTTACGGATCTATTACTTTTTTTAAGAAAAATATGAATTTTGAGGATTTTTCAAAGTGAAAATTTCATTCGATGAACATTTTTGAGTTCTTTTTAAAAAACTAATTAAATTTCTCTCGATAGGTATGACGATAATTAATTAAAAAATATAAAGAGGTTATAGACAAATATAGAGAATACGTACTGATTTTTCAGGAATAAATTTTGTTTGCAGAAAACATAAGTATTGATGATATTATTTCATTTTAGTCTATGTATGTATGTATGTATGTGTGTATATATATATATATATATATATATATACATACAAATTATTGATGTTATTTTCATTTTTAATTTTTCTAAAATACTTCTTTCCTGTAAAAAACATTACTCTTACTTCTAGACACATTTTAATTAATTATTAACTGTATATTAGGAAAAATACAATTAAAAAATAAAGTCTAAGAGATTGGTTTCTAATTTTATATTGACTAAATCAACAGACTGCTAACAGCTGGTCTTTCATTGTTGTGTTAGAAGGCATGAGCCATTAACTGATTTACATATAACAAAAAAACATAATTTTTATTCATTTGCCACAAGAATATGAATACGATATTGTTTTTTGATGCAGCAGTTGAAATGATGCATGTATTAATGTGGATTTGGAATTAAAAAGAATAGCCAAGTGTCTAGTTCCCTCATAACAAATCATTATTTATACTTTTCTTTGTCATACGAGTGACTCAGTTGTGTAACATGAGTAATGAAAATTTAAATGCATGTAGATAAAGAAATTTTATATCAAAAGTCATAAATCGCTTGAAAAAAACAATGGTGTTATGAAGTTTGGTGTTCCAAATGTGATATATTACAATGTATAGTGGAAAAATAAATTATTTTTTTTGGCACACGTTTTTAATCAAATTCCGTATTATTTAAATAAAATAACAACCTTTTTTCATGTACATTATGACAGAAACTAAAATATCTTGCGTTTTTTTAATAAAGTGGTTGGATATCATATGTATTTATTTTTAATCAATGAGTGTACGGAACGCTTTGTGACACACACACACACACATATATATATATATATATATATATATATATATACACATTTACATACTTTACGGTAATTCGTACGTTCAATGACATTCCTTTATAAGATAACTTATTATTAGAGCGAGGACATTCGTGCTATTTAAAGTCGTTTTGAAATTGTCTTTATTTAAAAGAAATAATTCATTTTAATGAAAACGACCATTTTTCGAATAAAATAATTTCGGTTTGAAAAACTTTAAAATATTATCTCTAAAGGATCTACATATATTAAAATCAGTACATAATCAATACTTTTTAAACTACCGATACAATCTCAATCTTGTATTTGTTTTCGTATAGTGTGTTATTTATTGTTTCCCAAACGATAAAGATGTAGTTTATGCAGTTTATTTTTGAACGTGCATTTTTTTATTCTTTATTTTACATTTTTTTAATTTCAAGACAAGTTGATATTGTTAAGTTTGATTATAATAGCTTGTTAATGTTATATATCAATTATGTATATAAAAAAACAAATAATACATATATATATATATATATATATATATATATATATATATATATATATATATATTGTATATATGTATGTATATATATATACACACACACAATATAATATATTCCTACATACACATATTTCAAAAAGTTTACATTATTATATACAATATTTATGTGTGATAGACGCGGCATATGTTCTAATCAAATTAAAAAAAAACACACAAAAATATGATTAAAGTGTGGTCATATGGTTTTAATATCTCGTTACTAAACTTATAGTGTTATTAAATCGTAACACTGATAACACATTACAGTTATTATAAGCGCGTTGTTCAGTTATATTTTAAGTGCACTTTTATAGAAATGATCTTCAGGTATAACTTTTGGTATTAAAAATGATGAAGAGGTCATCATAAAAGGGTCTACAAAAAGATATTGTTCGGATGTAAGGCGTTCATAACAAAAGTGCGGTATCCTTTTGTTGAAATCTACGGCGTTATTTAAATGTAACATAAATAGTTTATTCCGAAATGTTTAAATATCAGTAACATATTTTATACTCATAAAGACATAACATTTATAAATTACAAAATATCTATACATTTTTATTATATTGAAAAATTCAGTTAAATATGTTCAGATTTTAATATTTTTTTTATTTCATCTTTCTATATATATATATATATATATATATATATATATATATATATATATATATATATATATATATTTGCATATCTATACGTGTATGTTATATTTGTGTCTAAACAAAAAGTGAGAAAGAAAATCTAAATGTGTGATTAATATCATACTGAACTAGTCATTGCAAATTAAATTAATTATCTAATATATAATATAGTAACTTAATACAGTTTGAAAAATATGAATTTTTTGTTCACTTCAAGTACCTTTTTTCGATTTTAATTTAATTTCATATAAATATGTAATTACATCAATGCTGATCATGTCCAATTTTGGTGTACGATATAATTCACTGTAAATTGAAATTTACTTATTTGAATGAAAGAATGAGATACATTCAATCATATATATATATATATACAGCGTAGGATTTAGACAGGGGCAACATGGGCCACTGCCCAGAGCGGCAAATTTTGAAAAGCTGGAAATTTTATTTCCAATCATAATTTCGATTTACAGGTAGTTCAAATGTGAAATGGAAAATTAAATCTAAAAATTTTTGCAGTTCAAATTTTTTTTTTGAACTTTATGTGACAAAACTTCATAATTTGCATTTTTAAAATAAATCAAATGAATGGAAAATTTTACAAATTTTTTAGTGATCATTAAATTTTTTTTTGTTGAAATGTTCTCAGAATTATCAACAGTAGTCACGGATTTCTCTTAATTTATTTGGACAAAATGTGAGGGAGGGTCGCCTTTTGACTGGTGGCTCAAGGGCAACACCTAGTGTAAATGCGGCCCTGTTTATATATATATATATATATATATATATATATATATATATATATATGTATGTATGTATATATATATATATATATATTTACAATGTATTTTAATAGCTTTATGACATATTTTCATTAGTTTCTGTGTGTTTTTTCATACTTCTTAACGATCATTTAATATATTTTACAGAAAATATTAAAAGAGAATACGAAAATGTTGCTGTAGATATGTAGATTATTTGGATTTCATGTAAAGTTTATTCGGAGTAAGACTTCTGAATGAAAGAAGTAATATCTGGTGGATAATAATTTAATATTTGATAGAATTAAATATGTATGTGCTGTGGTGTGACTATCTTTTTTAGAAGCGATCCGATAAAAACGTTATAATGTAATTCAACTTGTTTCATATTTGAAACTGAAATATTTCTACATATTCTTTAATTGCAGATAATCTCAGTAAAGTTTACTCATTAATTGCAGATTAATTATCGAATCTTTTTTGAACTATGTACATTTTTTTCAATTTAATATTGAAATTTGTATAAGGGGACATTTTATTTTTTCTGTTTTTAAAAAAAAAACAGTTTTTATATGCTAATGCATACGAATTCTTTATTCAAAATAAAAAGGTGTGTCATTTTTTAGTGTTTGTAAAAAAGTTGAACATAAATTGACCCGATGTATTATTGTAAAGTAACTATTATTTATCTGAAAAAATGAAAATTATCGACTTTTATTGTGAATTTTAGGTGTTCATTAGTTTCTAGTTGAAAAATGTCATAATTTATATGAAAAAAGTATTTACCTTTTTCTAAAAGCTTACAATATGCATACATACATATTTTACATAATTTTAATGTATATATATATATATATATATATATATATATACGTGTATATATATTATATATATATATATATATATATATATGTATATATATATATATACACATACATATTTTTTATACACAATATACACACACACACACACACATATATATATATATATATATATATATATATATATATGTATGTATGTATGTGAATTTTTGTTATGTAAAATATAAAAGGAAGTATTTATTTCAGTTAAAATATATACATAAAAAGTGACTAATATCAGTTTTAAAACATAGATATAATATATTGAAGACTTAACAAGATAAAAGTTACGCCGAACAGTCTGAGCAATATGATTCGCTGTCATGCTATTTTATATAGCATGACAGCGATATTTGTTTGCGAAGATGGGCCTCCCTTTTTAAAATATCGACGAATAGTGAATCATTAAAGAAATGAACTTTTATTCAAAAATTCGTGTAAACTTTTCCAATAAAGTGTTTCTATAAACGAATTAGTAGTTCAGTGCACCTTGTCGAGACAAGTTCGAAGTTAGATGTTTTATCTTGATGCCGTTTACATCAATAAAAGTATTCAAACTAAAATTGAAAAACTTAAATCGTAATTGTAATCCTGTTTAATTATAGATTTATATTTAAATTTGATATGAATACATTATGAAGTTTGATATTTAGAATTTTTTGCATCTAATTAATAATCTATGAGCTTATTGTTAATAATAATATCGAGGTTTATCTCTATTTAAGATCGATCTAATTTATGTAAATGTTGATTTGAATTTCATATAGAAATGCTTTTCTGCAGTGATTGAATACATTTATCATTAGTACTACATTCATTCCGGTGCTTGTTTGTCGATGTTCTATGTATTCATATAAAGTAAGTTAGAAATTTGTAACGATAAAAAGTAAATTGATGATACAAAAAGTCTGTCAACGTTCATGATACTAAGTAAAGGATTCAGTTATTTATTTATACACAATGACATCTAAATTGAATATTAGAAACAAAACCTACGGTAGTTTGAATGGATGTTTTATTGAAAATGGGGTAAGTTGTTTTTATTATTGATTTTTTTTTCTCTTGAAAATAGGTTAATAATTTAGATTTATTGACTGTTGTAAAGTAGAGAGTACAATTTTAAAGAATAGATATGTACTTTGCACGTTTTGATAATTATATAAGGGGTTAAAAGTAAGTACAAAATATATAAAATTAATTTCCGGAAGATTGATCCCACGGATGCATTTTTATTAATTAATTTCGTAATTTTATGTTTAGTAATATATATATATATATATATATATATATATATATATATATACATATGAAACTTACAAACATGTAGAATTTTAGATACGTTTGTAAATTGAATGTAAGATTAATTTTTATCACAAGATGTATTAATAAATTAGTTAATGAAATTATGATCTAATATGTAAAAACATTAACGTTTTACAAATATTGTCAATTAAATAATTTGAAATGAACTACTGAATCTGAAAACGGAACAACAGTTTAAAATTTTGCGTTACGCGTTGTAAAATGTGGACTGAACTTTTATGATTTATTTCTGCAAACAAATCTTTGTGTGTGCGATTCCGTATTCGTTAAGTATTATTATATATTATGAGTCACAGTATTGCTCTGTGGAAAATTTTTAAATATATATTGTTTATTTCTTAGAAATTCTTAACTACAGGTTTGTTTCGTATACAGTGTTGCAGTGGTGGGTATCTTGATAAACGGTTGAGATTTTGGCTGAGTGGTAAGGAGATTTTACCACTCTCTTCATTCTAAACCCGGCTACAAAGCCAATGGCTTAGACCCCGGACCCACACCCGTACCCGTCAAGTGTACAAAACACTCGATGTAAAAATCTATGTGTTTTTATTCACATCAATAAAATTATTTTTGATTTTGATTTTTAGTTGAGTGGTGTACTGACGCTTTCAACTCATTCAGACAACGATTCCGATTTTTTTTAAACACATAATAAAACAGAAAACTATTTAGATCTCAATAAATTAATTGATTTGTGTATACCATGCAGAACAAATAAAATGCGAATTTTGATTCCTTTCTATATTCGTTCTGTTTAGAAAAAAAAATGTTTTTCGTGTAAAAAAATGAACAAGTAATACATAATAATAAAATAATATTTTATATTAGGTACTTTGTTCATATACTAGAAGGATATTGTTGTAGTTATTATTGTAGAACTAATAAGTTATACAAGTCATGATTATACAAATAAATAGAAAATATTTACTTTCATTCGCCTTTTCTATTAAAAAAACGAGACTATTATTTTTCCAAATGTATGTATATATATATATATATATATATATATATATATATATATATATATATATAGTTATGGCCAAAATTATTGAGCACCCCATAATTATCCACTCATCTTCAAATATGATTCTGTTGGGTAAAAATAAAATTACAT
>CM068319.1:15302421-15342421 GCA_034766995.1 Acanthacorydalis orientalis | reverse complement strand
TGGTAGAAAAGTAATTGCGGTTTATGACCTTCAAATTCGCATACAAGACCTCAATTATTTTCCTACTGATGTAATGTAAATAATAAAAAATACAACTATTAGTAGTCATACACACCAAAGCAGAATATGTTTAATCTCTACTCGTCGAAGACTGATTGAGTCTTCATTTTTTCAGTTAAAAGTCGCTGAGAAAAATGTCCTTAAAAATTGCATTTTTGAAGATATTTTAAGGATATTTTTCTCAAAAATTTACGAGGTAACCCGTCCCGAATTTTGTTTTATTGCATTCAGCAAGTCTTAATTAACAAAATTGTTTAGTTTCATTTCTTTTTTAAGGATTGTCCATAACCGTAGAGCCGCCTTAAACAGCAGTTTGGACTCATAATGCATGCGGATTATGTTTGAAAACATGATGTAAATTATCCGTTTATATATAAAACATTTTAATATTGGTACATACTATACTATAGATCATTAATATAAAAGTTGAGGAAAAATGGCAATGAAACCCAATATGGTCTCCGGAGCCGCACAGAGTAGCTTTGGGAACCGCATGCGGCTCGCGAGCCTTACTTTGCCCACCGTTGGTATAGATTGAAGACATGCACGATTTTAAAACATTAATTATTATATTTTATTAAACATTGACATAAATTAAGTGTAACTTGAGTATTTATTAAGATTTATGTTATATATTTATTATTATTACATACATTGATATTTTCAGATAAAAGCGACTTTTTCTACTAATTACAAATATTATCAATGAATTTCAAAATATTATGGTAGTTCACTTCTTGTATATTGGTGCAATTTTGTTATAATAAAGATTAACGCGAATATTTAAAATAATTCATGGAATACTTTTTTTGAATAAAAAATACTTACAAAACCAATGTATATGTGTGTGTGCGTGTGTGTGTATATATATATATATATAGATATATATATATATATATATATATATATATATAAAAATGCAACTGAAAGAGGATTTTATTAATTTATAATCTACACATTTACATTCAATAAAAGTGTATTTATATTTAAAATTCTGCGAATTTTTGATTAATTTTTTAAGGTAGAATTTCAGATCATCTAATATTCATCTGTTGAAAAAAATGTTATTTTCTATCGCAATTAAAATTCGTTTAATATACATTTAATTTTCATTTGTAAAAGAATACTTTTCTGTTTTGATTTGTAATGTTAAGTATACATTTAAATATGACTATTTTTTTGTAATTATGCATGTAAACTTTTTTGTTCAATCGGTATTGTATAATATAATATAAATTACATTAATTTTTAAAATTCACATATTTATCTACAGACAATACATGCCGCATGTGCGAGTGCGTGTTAAAATAGATAGATAATTTTACCATTGATAATTTCAGCATTTTTTTTTTACCACTAATCCCATACTAGATTAAAAATACATCGAGTTAATTTTTATTTTAAGGTATATTTGATAGTAGCATGAATGTGTTAATACATCAAATTATGTATTTATATAGTTCATGTCTATTTGGATTTCTTTTTTAATTTTTATATTATTATTTTAGTACAATAAATGAATAATATTTATTTGATAAAATATGATATAAAGATATAAATGTAAAGATTATTTTATTTTTTTTTTGCAGGGAACACAGCCCATAGGAAAAAAAACTATGAAAAAAGATGAAAGGCAACCGTTACTCGATCAAGGCGACGAGCAAAATGTAACGACTGCATACGATGTATCTCCTGCTGTAGCGAAAAGCGGGATGCGCCCTGATGTACGCGCATCACCCGAAAATGTCGTCGTCGATATTAATTACTCGTTGTCGAATTGTCCGAAAGAAATCGATGAGTATGTTCCTGCAGATAATAGAAATTTGACACACCCTACTTCCAATTTGGATACTATGATACATTTGTTGAAGGTATATAGATAATCAAGATGAAAACAATATAGATGACATTTTTTTATGACTTCTACATGATTTTTTTATTATCAATTAGGGAAATATAGGAACTGGAATCTTAGCAATGCCGGATGCTTTCCGAAATGCAGGTCTAGTAATTGGATTAGTCGGAACCATGTTTATGGGTGTTATCTGTACACATTGTATGCACATGTTGGTACGTTGTGCGCACGCTTTATGTCAGCGAAACAGAGTCCCTGCATTGGGATTTCCAGACGTTGTAGCGCTTGCTTTTCAAGATGGTCCGGTACCACTACGTAAATTTGCTAATCATTCTAGGTAAATTGTAAAGTATTTTCTGTATCGTTTATTGTTGTCATCTGTCTATATAAATGATGTTTTTTATTTATGAGATATTTTCATTAAATAATACATTACAATACATATAGAAAATTCTGTATTATATTTCAAATGTAATAATTTCAATTTTACAGATTTTTAATAAACATATTTCTGTGCATTACACAACTTGGATTTTGTTGTGTATATTTTCTCTTTGTTGCTGCCAATTTACAAGAAGTTATACACCACTATAATGTCAATCTAAGTGTTCATGTGTATCTTTTGATTTTACTCGTTCCAATGATTCTTTTGAACTGGCTCAAGAACTTAAAATATTTGACACCGGTATCACTGTTCGCTGCATTACTTACATCTACTGGTCTAGTTATTACGTTTTGGTATATGTTGCAAGACCTTCCTCCAACTTCTTCAGTTAATAAATTTTCAAGTTGGGCACAATTACCACTTTATTTTGGTACAGCAATTTATGCATTTGAAGGGATTGGTGTTGTAAGTGTTTGTATTATAATTTATATATATATATATGTATTTGCCTATTTTCTACATAATTATATATTCTACATTATTGAAATGGATCAACATTTTAAAAATACAATATTTTTGATAACGTATGTATGGAAATAATATCACCTTTAAAATATAGACACAGAACATCTATTTTCAAAACTGAGTATAATATTTTTATTAAGTAATTTTCATTATATTTATTTTTGATTTTTATTTATTTTTAATTTTTAGTTAGTACTGTTACTTTTTGATTGTTATCTAAAGTCAATAGGTTGCCTTAAGAATAAGGCAGATTAATATAAGTAGAAATTATTATAATACATTATACATTTTCATTTTAAAATATTATGGTGTTTAGAATGTTGATTTATTTTTATTAAGCGAATTTGTCCAGAATTCTAACTTGTATTCTAAGTGAATATATATATTTTATAGGTTTTACCATTAGAAAATAATATGAAAAATCCACAAGCTTTTGGTGGTTGGAATGGTGTGCTGAATACAGGAATGGTGATAGTTACCTGTTTGTATACAGCTGTTGGATTTTTTGGATATGTTAAATATGGAGATAATGTACGATTAGGAAGCATCACTTTGAATTTGCCATCAAAAGATGCGTAAGTACGAAAATAAATAATTTTTAATTTAATTTTAAGTTAATCGACACATTAATATTATTCTTTCTAATTTATAAAAAAAATATTAAAAATTAAAAATAAATAAAATTAACAAATTAAAGAAATAAATGTTACTCTATTTTTTTTTTATATTCTACAAGGTTTATGAATAAATGTAATTTTTATTAAATTATAACTTTACTATACTTTTCAGATTGGCACAATCAGTAAGGGCAATGATGGCTGTAGCTATCTTCCTGTCATATGGATTACAGTTTTATGTTCCCATGAGTATTATTTGGCCTTTAATTAAAGATAAATTACATACTGAGAAAGCACAACAAATTGGTGAATTATTTACACGATCTCTACTTGTATTTATAACATGTAAGTATACAAGTGTCATTACTTGTGTAACCATTGGAATATATTTTATTTATTAAGAGTGGTCAATTTTATTTCAAGTGTTCTCTTTTGTAATTTTCATGTAAATAAAATAAATATCATTTTGTGATTTTCAGTTACATTAGCGGCTATGATTCCCAATCTTGGCGCTGTTATATCGCTAGTTGGTGCTGTAAGTAGTTCTGCATTAGCATTAATTTTTCCACCATTTATTGAAATAATTACTTTTTGGCCCAATGAACTTGGTACTTATCGTTGGGTATTATGGAAAGACATATGTATTATTCTGTTCGGAGTCGCCGGTTTTGTTCTTGGTACTTACGTCAGTATTTTAAATATACTAAGTCCAGAGTATTAGTTTTTCTAGTTTAAATATTATTTAATTGTGTGTGTGTGTGTATATGTATATATGTATGTGTATGTATATATGTATGTATATATATATATATATATATATATATATATATATATATATATATATATATATAATTATTTTAAGCATATTAAGATTTTATTTAATTTAACATGTAATAAATGTTAATTTAATGTGATTCATTTTATCTTAATAAGGTACAATATTGTATGTGACCAATGATTAATAATACATGTGTATCTGATAAATGTTCATATATCTAAAATGTTTTTAGAGAAATTTTATTTATTTTTATACTATAGAACGTATGTTTAATATTCATTGTTACAGTAAATTATGATTATTTCAATCATCTAGTCAGACTTTTTAAGTGAATTCTTTTATTAAAAACAATGAAATTGACTAAAATAGGATAGTACTGATATATTTTTTGGTAAATTTGACAGTTATTTTTGTGTTAATAAAATTTACAGATATTACATATCTAAAGATTGAAATCATCATTAATATACTGTTATCTGTACAATTATTGTGTTATTAGTTTATACTGATTTGCTATAACTAATGTTTGAAAAATATATGTAAATGTCTATATATTATTTTCATAAACATGTAAAAAGAATATTGAACAGTGTTATATTATTAAATGTATGTGCATTATTTATTAAATTGAAACCAATGAAATATTTAATTCTCTGCCATCTGGTGACAGATATTATTGATAATTGCTAATTTTAATATTAAATCAGTCATTTAACTATAAAATTGATTATTAAGATTTCAGTGACATTTACTATGAATGAACATGCATTTATGTACATTATATTGTAGTATATGTGTTCTTGGGTAGTTTAAATATGAAATTATTGTTAAAATGATTACACTATTTTCATTATTATAGAGATTTCTAATAATGAAAATATATTTTTCATTATTAGAAATCTCTAAGACAAAAACTGTCAAGTATTTATGTGCCATATTTAAAGACAAATACTTTATGATAAAACATTACTCCATGCAAGTTAATATAAGTGAATATATATTACTTTTTATTTAAACTTATAAAGTCTGTGAATTGATTTGAGAAATTAAATTGAAAATAAATCATAATATATCAATAAGAAAGATAAATTTATAAACTAAATTGTTTCCAATATATATATATATATATATATATATATATATATATATATATATATATATATATATATATATATATTTATATATATATATATCCGTGTGTATGTGTGTATACTAAATATGTATTTTTAATTGTAAATACAATTACATTTATGGAAATACAGGTTTAAAAGTATTTTATGAATAATTTGGTGCTTTGACACACACACACACATATATATATATATATATATATATATATATATATATATATATATATATATATAGATATGTATTTATATGTAGTATAATTTAGTGAATTAGGCTTCACTTTTATTTTTGATTAATTATACTTACAAACAACAAAGTAATGTCTCAAATATATACTATTTAAACTAATGAAAATGTTTACAAACATGACAATAGCATAATGTGATATTGTTAATATTTATGTTTTCTTTAAAACATTTCAATAATTTGCTTTGTGTATGTGTGTGAATAAACATATGTATAAAATATATACATGCAATCACTTATATACTTATAATAAAATCATAATAATAAAAGTATTAACGTTTAATAAATGCACATCAAATGGAGAGGCAATATATTACTGAATATAATTACTTACATATAAGTTATGAAATGTAAATGAGTATAATAATAATAATGCCATGTTTCATAACTAATATTTTATCACTGTTAATAAAGTGTAATTATTCAAATTAATTTAGTACCTTAATAATTCATTATCAAATTATTCAAATTATGACAATAAATTATATATGTAAATTTTAGTAACTAAAATGATATAGGATTTATTTTCTTAAAAAAGTTCGTAATATAATTTCATTATCATTTTAGGAATACCATTATATATATATATATAAACTAGCTGCCATTGTAATAGTCGCCTTATGCGTTTCATTCCTCTACCACTATTAGAGGGTAGTTATAGTTATGATTTGTATAAACATTATGAACACTTGAAAAGTGTACTATATTAGATATGAAAATTAACTAATCTATTTTGTTACCTTTTATTTTTTTATAATTAATATAGCATTGTAAATGTTATAAATCTAAGAAAATAATTATAAGAAATGTATTATATTCAAATCTGGTATGATGACAGTAAATTATATTTGACATAGTAGAGATATAATTGACTTAAAGTTAATTTATTAGTAAATTACATTCCTCTAAGCATTTTTTTTTCTAAAAATAGATTTGAAATAAATGTATTTTACTATGTTCAATATTCTAATCCATTTAATGAATTTCTCAACATATTTCAATGTATTCCAATGTTATGATGTGAAAATAAATATGTTTATATATTTTATATATTTATTTTATTTACAACTTCTATATATCTGTATATGCTGTAATAAAATAAAACAAAAAAAACTGTATCTAATACTTTCAAACATGCACATCAATTGCTCTATTGTAGGTGTATCAAAAACATAATTTGTTGGTGTTCCATACGAATACGTTATTGAGTGTATAATAATAAATTTACTGATATACGTACATCAATGTTTCAAGAAATATATAAAATTATACGTTTCGTTAAAAAAAAACACGAACGTGAAAGGTAATTAAATATATACAAGTTTAATATTAAGCTGAATGAATATGAATCGACAATAATAAACACAAAGTATAATATACAAAAAAGTATTAAAAATTAGTTTTAAAAACATATCCATTTTAAATTAATGTAGGAATAACTTGAAAATTAACGTTTTTAATTAATGATGTTAAATAGACAATTTGTTATTACGTATGAATGTAAATGGTGCTTTGAATGAATATGAAAATATGTTTAAGAATTGTAATATTTTCTTTCATATATTTATGGCATGAATTTTTTTCTAATTCTATATTCAAATTAATAAATAGTTTCGATACAGTATGAATTCTGTAAAATTATTTATTGTAAGATTTATTATTAACAATACATCTATTATTATTCTTTAATTCTAAGACATTTATTTCAAACAATAATTTAAAAATATTGCATAGATTTGAACACAGTTGTTATTCATTACAAGAATTATTTTTAAAATTATCATATATAAGAAATGTAGTTATTTTACAAATATATTAAGTATATAATTTACAAATACATTCAATAAAGTTTTTCTTCACAAATATTTAAGTGTGTTTATAGAATAAGGTTTTTTGATTTTTTATATTTATACAGTGACATATATATATATATATATATATATATATATATATATATATATATATATATATGTATGTATGTATTTATTTATACATAAATATGGTGTGATAACATTTATGAAATTGTTTTGGCCACATGTAATTATTTTTGTTAGAATAAAAAAATAATCTAAATCTATATTTTTTTTTCATTGGGTATTTAATTGATCGGTTGACAATATTAGCTTCTTAATTTAAAGTTTTTTCACATAACCATAAAATTGATGTTAGAAGGTATATTTTACATGAACACTCAGCAACTACAATATAATTCAAAGCTAATATACAGAGTTTTTTTTGTTTTACATGTCTATAGAACATCTATTAAAGTATAATATAATTTCTAGTAGTCTTATATTTGGTTAATTATTTAAGGATGTGTTTATTATAATAATAATTTATTTACAATGGAGGATTTTTTATGCACATAAAGCCATGATTATTTCTAAACAATAAAAATTATGAATTTTATGTTTATTTCAATGAAAAGTATAATAGATTTTCAGGATTACCGTTTGCTTTGCATGTGGTTCAATATGAATGAGAAAAAGATAGAAAGAAAAATTTGTTAATAAGTATACTTTTTAAAAGTATAAATATCTATATAAAAATATTAATAAAACAATTGGTTATAAAATACTAAAAATAATTTTAGTAAATAAATAATAAAAATACTTTTAGTATGTACAGATTTATGCAAGAGCCTATTATAAAAATAGAGGGTTTTTGATATAGTGATTGTTTTTAAATTTAATTTTTTTTTTATACAGTATAATTTAATCGGAAATATATTAATGATTTACAATAAAAAATGTGAAAAAGAATTTTATTATTTCTTTAAATTATAAAATATCTATCAATAAAAAGATGATATTCGATAGTTCATTTTTAAATTGAAATCAAAGGTTCACCAATTTTTTAATTGAGCAATTATACCTTATATTAATATAAAGAAATATTTTATCCAGGAATTCTTAAATACCATTAATTTATTTTCTATAATCACATGAAGTAATTTAGTACAACACGAAATTATTCATATTAAAAGAGTATATAATTGATGGAGAGAAATATAATAAATATCAAAGAATTTATAGCAAATAAGTGTATTCGTCTTTTAAAACAGTACTATTATGAAAAAGGATAAAAATCACTGATTAGATAATTTAATTTTTTGTTTTTTGATAATTTTTCTAGATACTTGTAAATGTTTCAGAATTATTACATGTTCTGTATATTATTACCATAATATATATTATATTTCATAACAAGTAATTAAAATGAAATTAGTATTTTATCCACTGATCACTTAATTTATTGCTATTTTTTGCATATACAAATAAGTTGTATTGATTCATCAATTATCAAAAATTACATATTTATGTTTATTGATAATATTTAGTACTTAATTAATGAGCAAAGAGAGAAATACACAGACTTTTTTCATGAATATTTTACAGCGTTTGTAACCCAATGAAGATGTGTGCGCGAATTTAACAAAAAGATGAATGCATGTACTGCACATTATTTTAAATATTAAAATTGAGAAATATATAAGAATAGGAATAGAATGTAAAAAATATTAAAATTAAATTTTTATGTTTTATATATACTGTGATGTAATGTCATAGAAAGGAACAAACAATGAATTTACTTTAGCATTAATCTATAAGTTAGTGTCTGAAATTTGAATACAATGCCATAATACAGTAACACCAGACATTATAGTCTATGCTTTTGATTCCTTTATATAATAAAATAAATTTTATGACATTTAAATAATCAACGTATCATTTTGTAAAAACGTATAATCAGCAATATTGGTGGTCCTGAGGTATACCACTCGGTATGGGAAGATAATATAAAAGTTAAATAATTTTACAGAACATTTTTATTTCTTCTGATAATTATATTATATTCTGTAAGTCATTTTGAAAACAATAATATGAACTTTTATCTTCAGTCCATTGTACTTCGTTTTATTTTCATGAATCAATCTCATATTATCAGTTAATAACAGTAAATTTGAAACAATTCGTTATCAAAGTTAATAAAATGTTTAATATCAATTTTAATACTTATTTCGGAATGTTTTAAAACTCTAGTGATTTTTAAAATAACAATTCTAACAAATCTGTTACATAAGTTTTGGGCGTATAAGGATGCTTTAAATCAGTCTTCAAGTTTTTATTGCGCCGATAATAATAAAATAGTATGCACATCTTGATGACATATATATATATATATATATATATGGTCAGGTTTCTTATAATTTCTAAATCTCAAATCGCTATTTAGTTAAACAATAAATATTAATTGACTGCGAACAGTTTTGCGCAGCACTTTGAGACAATTGCTTCGAACGACCGAATATAGAGACATAAATATCTGACAAAATTCCAATTTGCAGTTCTTCACATAAAATATATGAATATAGTCTATTATAATAGATAACTAAAATTTACAATTGTGTAAAAAAGAGATATATGTTTACTATTTACACAGTAATCAACTCGAAAATTTTCAAAATATTTTCAGATTTTAATTCTGTGTGAATAGCTGTAAATTGGAATCAAAATAGAAGTTGGTATCTTTATGCTATTTGGCACAATATTAATTTATTAAATACATTTCATTGTTAAGTACGAATTTGGATACTGATCAAATTTTTGATGGAGTATTTGATGTTTCTCATCAAATATATTTAATGAAAAATTTAATCATATTTATACAAATTCTTTAGTCATCTCTCGTACAATGCATTAGAATGCGATTTTTTTAATGATTTTTTCTAAATGTATAGGTTGTTTGCTACAGGGATGATAAAAATTTCGGAAAACAACCGTAAAAAATAATTGGTCTATCATGTTTTGTTAAATAAATATACAATCAACAGAACGGTGATAAAAGTAAATATTTTCCAAATAAATTTATAGTTCTCTGATTTTATTCAATATTTTCCACAAATAGGGCAATTACCCGATTTATTTTCTAAATTTAGAATGCGGTATCGACACTTTTCGAATCATTTTCCGCTAATGATATTTGAATTCCCAACGAATTTACTTCCAACATAGATCAAATATATATATCAAGTTTGAGATCAAATATATATATTCATTGTAAAGAATACAATGAATATATCAAGGAGTACAAAAATTGAAGTAATTATTTCTCATTCAATATATTGCATTGTACAGGACACTATTAAAAAATATATTAATTTAAATATCGATTGATTCAAGTTTATTAAGAAATTTAGAAACAGTACTTATTGATTTTTATTATGCATCATCTCGTACGTTTCAGTAGATGTTAATTTATATAAAAAAAGAAAATACACGGTATGCAAAATATTAATACTTGGATTCACATCTATATTGGATTGTTAGATATAAAATATATTAAAAAGAAGCATTATTAAAAAATGGAAAATATTTTTTTATGTATGCTACATGCATTGGTATTTTAATATAGGCATGATTGATATTATTTGACGATGAAATGTTGGTATAAATCGTTGAAAGATGAAGAAGTTAATTTTTAAAAAGAATATGAAAATAAAATATGAAAGTGACACATTATTTACGCTTGTATAACTGTACGTACATACAATAACATTATAAATCACACATATATTTTAATAAATAATACATATCCACAATAATCATCATGGATGTCATTAATAAATAAATAAATAATTTACAGTACCTTGATTGCTTCTATAAATACAAAATGGCCGGAAAATATGAACAAATCCTCGAATTATATTACACATCCACTGTCTAACTATCAGACCGTGTGTTCACAATAACTATTTCGTTTCAAATGATTCAGTTGGCATTTTCGAAGATAGTCGGATATTACAAAACATCATTTCAATTACATATTATAACTAAAACATACAGATGCTTATCCGTTTTATTATTATATAACACAGCTGGTCTTTATTAATAACCATTCAAATATACATGCGAGAGGTGGTGTACTATAGTGAAATACATTCACTATTCTTACTTCTGTATTTGTTATTTTTGAATTATTTATAGGGGCAAATGAAGTCTCGGTTTTAGCATCAGTTTTACTCGTTCGGCTTTAAATTGCTCAAGTTTAATCGAACTGTACTTTTTCCATCACATTCATGGTTCTATCATAGATTTATTTGCACCTATTTATTGCATACAGTTTGAAGTTATGTTGATAACCAATTAATATGTTTCTTATTAATGTTAAAAAACGTTTCGTTTGACATGGACTAATATTAGGTTGATGCAAAAATAATGTGCAAAAATAATTGCGTTTTTTATGATTTAAAGTTTGGCGTCGATTTTTCTAGTTACCGTTATGTTTTGTTATAGTCATGCGATACATCACTGTACGATTTATTCCGAATGAAGAATTTATTCGCAATTGTATGTTTCAATTTTTGAAGAAAGAGACCGCAACTGTGGTGCAAAAATAATTGCAGTTTTTATCATTTTAGTTTTTGCGCCGATTTTTCTAGTTACCGTTGCCTTTTGTTAAAGTCATGTGATACATCATTGTAAACAATGAAATTAGTACTACTGATTTCAGCTTATGTCTATTGTTTTCATTCTTTAGTATCGTTGGATACAATCTCTTAAATTAGGCATGGAAAAAAAGCAAATTCACGCAATTTTGTTGTTTGAGTTTAAATTGGGACGTAAAGAAATATAAACTGTTTGAAATATCAAATTTGTTTTTGGTGAAGAGTTAATTCGTGAACGTAAAGTTCAACAATGATTTTAAAAATGTCTTAATTGATATGAAAGCGTTCATGATGAGGCTGGTCGTGAATGTCCTTCAGCTATAGGCAATAATGATTTAAGAACGGACCCACGTAAAACAACTAGAGACGTGTGAGAAGAACTCAATGTTGATCATTCAACAATCGTTCGACATTTAAGCCTATTGGAAAAAAAGGATGGATAAATGGGTGCCGTGTGAACTAAATGAACGTCAAGCAATTCGGCGATACGAAGTCTGCTCTGCGATTCTTTTGCGTTATAAAAATGTTCCCTTTCTTGATTGAATTCTCACATGTGATGAAAAGTGGATTCCCTATAACAACCGGAAACGTTAGTGGCTAGACCGAGGAGAAGCACGAAAATAATTTCCTAAACAGAAGATTCATGAAAAAAATTTTTTAGACACTGTTTGGTGGTAGGCAAGTGGCATCAATAACTACAACTTCTTAAATCTTGGTGAAACAATAACAGCAGAAAAACATGGCCAGGAAATTGAAAAAATGCATGAGAAGTTGTATCGTTTACAGCCAGTATTAGTCAATCGAAGAGGACTAATCCTTCTTCATGACAAAGCCCGACCACACGTCTCACAAATGACTTCAAAAAAATTAAATGGACTGGGTTATGAAATCTTGCCTCATCCACCTTATTCTCCGGACCTGTCTCCGGCAGATTATCATTTTTTTTAAACATTTGAGTAATTTCTTACATGAGAAGATTTTCAAAGATCAAGCATCAGCTGAAAGCGCTTTCAATGAATTTGTTAATTCCAGGACTCCATACTTCTATCTGGTAGGAATAAACAAACTTGGTTCCCGTTGGGAGAAATGTGTCCAGGCCAATGGTCTTCACTTTGATTAATAAAAATATAATTTTTAACTGATATATGCGTCTTTATACTCCATACGTACAAACCGGATTATTTTTGCACGAACCTAATACAATTTTGTCTTACATTCTGTTCTATGAAAAGTGAGTGGTATCAAAAGTGTTTCCGTATAAAATCAAACTGGAATTGATTTTTTTTATAAGTTATCTTTTATCGATTGATCCATGCACTCTGATCTTTATTAGTACGATTTAAAACCTACGTACGGATAAAAATGATGCTAAAACCGAGAATTAACGATGCCTTATGAACAATACAGAAATATAAAAATGACGAAAGTTGCTAAAACCAGTCTATGGATTTTTTATATTTCTTCTAATTATATAATACGAAAACGGATGAAACGTTTTTACTCAACTGTCTATAATAGAATTATAAATTAACATTATTTTCATGAATGCTCTGTAACACATTTTTTTTAAATACATTTATAACTATCTGTCAGATGTTTTAATAATATGATTATAACATTATATGTACATATGCATACATATATATATATATATATATATATATATATATATATATATATATATATATATATATATATATGTATGTATGTATGTATATATGTATGTAGCAGGATGTTCCACAATGTTTTGTGATTTTGTACAAATTCCGAAATGTAAAACGTACAAAAGAATTTACTTAGACATATGAAAATATTTTTTTATACAATTTTATGTGAAGTGAGCTTTGATATTTTAAGACACGAACCTTTATTAAAATGTGCAGATGGTTAAATAATTTTTCAGTAAATGGTTAAATACCTTTCTTTAAAAAAAATACAATCTTCACTTGACATCCTGAAGACTGACAAATATTTCTGATTTTTTCATAATGGTTCTGCGTGTATTATTTATTCGTACCCCAAGTTATCTTTCTTGGTCTCATTGTAAATTAAGCTTTCAAGATGACTTGTATAGATAAAAATCCAAATAAAAATGTCCGAGAATTTTCATGCCCGCAAGAGTTAGAAGAACTAAAAAAGATGATAGATGAAGTAAAATGAAAAATAGATTTTAATATAAATAAACTGAAACAAAAGTAAAGCGTAATGAGCTCGTTTGACAGAGAAAAACTGAAATTAAGGGATAAAAAGTGAACAAATTACAAAATATATTTGTTTGTGTCAATATATTATCAAGACTCATTAGTTCATTGTGGAAGTTATTGGAAGAGTAAAATGGGAATAGAGTTTATTTGTGTGAAATGTATTGATATTTAAATTGAAGATTTTACTAATTTTAAGAGAAAAATATTCAATTAATATATTTTTTCGTTTTACCTATGGAACTGAAATATAGACCTGGAATGGTCAAATATTTTGCGATATTAGACAATAAAAAAAATCATGGAAAGGCCGATCATAGAAATAATAAGAAGAGATAGAAAAGAAAGACCGGATATGAAAACAAATAATGGTTACAGACATAAAGAAAATAAAGACTTTGAAATAGAAATAGGCGGGATTTATCGCAAGAACTGAAGACAAGAGAACTTTATGATTGAAATGTAAGTGACAGAGACAGTGCAGGTTAATTATTATTAATATTTATATGTATTACTTACTGATTAATATACAACTTTTAAATTAAATTTGTTGCTCTCACGCCGTATTTTTTAAAGACATGGCGATACATGCGAATGAAAATATCGATTGTTTCATTTTTATATACATAAACGTTGGACAATTTGTATCTATTGATTTTTGCTCCCAAGTAAAACTAATATCTTATGTATTGTGTAAAAATAGCTCCGCATTTCATTTTATGTAAGAAAAAATAACTTTTTTCGAGTAAAATAATTCCGTATTTTAAGTGATATGACGATATTTCTTTTTTATTACAATTATCTACGATAAATCATTTTGGTATTGTTTTTCACTATTTTCTTTCTCTTTTTTCAGTTTTTGCAATGCGACGAATTCACTGAACGGCGTGCCGTTCTCAGATATACCCCACACGTCGCAGCTGGGACTATAGCTCGACGTACGAGGCTGCTGTAGATCAGAATTTGGCTGAAGATAGGAGACGGTCAGATCGCCACTGCCGCGCCTCGTCATTAACGGCATCGAGAATGTTGAATCTTCCATCGAGTGCCATTTGCCTTTCAGGTTCGTGGGTCTTAGAGCGGATTTCGTCCTATTCACCATCGGAAACTGATTGCTTGATTGATTTGTATTTGCATTATCCATTATCACCGACACCTGTGCACCGTACGCGTGACTCTTCCTTCTATCTTCTAATGTATTTAAACTACACGTAGGCATTATTCTATGTGGAAATCGTGGAGATCCTTTCGCACGTTCCCTGAATGATAATACCGGCTGCGATTGTTGATGCACTATAGATTTCCTCATTGTATTTGCAGGTATATTGAAATTGACGTGCGGTTCTGTCGTGTATTCAATCGTTTCCGGTTCACTTTTTTTCGATAAACATAGCCCGAGGGAGAGTTTGCGCAAGGAGGAGATTTTAATGTCATCTTTTCCACTCAGCGATGTGTCCGATGTAACATTTACGGATTTATCCGAACAGCACTGACTACTGGGCGAGTATGAATGACGTTTTAAAATATTACTGGACGTTGAACAATTATTCCCGTCTAAGGAATCAGTCAAGAAAGAAGTCATGTTACTAGTCGATAGCATTTGTGTCTTGTTCGAACCGGGAACGAAAGAAGCGATCTGTCCCATGTGCACTTTCAGTGCGGCTGCGATGCCGAAATTCGAATGGCCGATCGAGGATGTCGATACCTTTCGTATGGACGTCTTACTACCGAACAGATTTTTCAGCCGATCTAACATGCTGGATTTACCGGATTCGGCATTGAGGCGTGGACACAAGTTGAATAAATCGATGGCAGGGATTTCTTCGCGTTGGTTCGATTTCTTATTGAATGAATCATTGAGCTTCGATTCTGAACTGAATGTTACTCCATGGAATATTGACGGTATGCCGGAACAGTGGTCCGCTGATGGCCAACTTGCACGAGGTATTACAGGTGGTAGAACCGACAATAACAGTAGAGGTAAACCGCCACCTATACTTGGTGTTCTTGGATGATTATCTGTGGTTGCAATTGTAGAAATTTCATCTATTACGCTTACTTCCGGCTGCAGGAAGAAGAAAATTTAATTTTATTTTCTAAATTATTTATGTAACAATAGTAAGAATTAAATAAATGTATATATATATATATATATATATATATATGTGTGTGTGTGTGTGTGTATGTGTAATGTACAAAATCGGTGGATTAAGCATGATTTCATTATTTGAATACAAACGAGTGCAATGTATAATTTTATTTTTTTCTTAATTGAAAGATACATACATATGCCTGAAAATGTTTACTTATTCTTATATCTCTTAATATATATTTAATTTCACTAAAAGTTTAATAGATTTTTGGTATTAGATTAATAGTTTTTTGTAATACTTGAAAAATCTTAATAACTTTCATGATAAACCAATAATTATTTCCATAATTATTATATTACTTTGTTTAGCCATACAAAATTTAAAATAAATCAAAGCACTTCTTTATTATTTTGTCTTATATAATTGGCATTTATAAGCATTCGTTGTTTTGTAAAAATAGTTACATTTATTAGTAAAAAAAACGTCCGTTTTAAATCGATTGTAGTCAGTGGTTGACAAGTTATGGTCTATGTAACACCCTACAAAAAAATCATACAACTGAGTCAATGACTTGGGAGTCGATTGTTCTTATTCATATGATTAAAGGCGAGCGTTCAATTTCAGATGAAGAATGTGGTCGCTGTTTGATTTGATAACAGCTTTGTTTTGGGATTTAGAAATCTGTAAATCTGATTTTTATTATTTTTTTGATTATATATTATATATTTTGTCTACACATTATACTCTATAGAATTTTAGCAGTCATATTAATTTATAACTAAAGAAAAAATCATCGCAAAATTTTTACATAAATACAAATGAATTTTAATTACCTATAATTTTTTTTTAAAAAAACTTCTTCCGATCAATACATTTTTGTAATTTTTCACGAAAAAATAACTCTAATTTTTTTTGCACTCAAAACAATGAGCAGCTCAATTATTTGAGAACATTGAGTGCTCATTAAACACTAAATTGATTGATCACAGATAATGTAAGATTGAAATGATGCGAATATATATATATATATATATACAGTAGAGTCGCGATATAGCGAATCCTGCATGCAGTTAACTACTCTGTAGAGTGAACTCACATAATTTTACAGTGAATATCTTATATAGTGAACAAGTGAACAAATATTAACTCGATATAATGAACCATCTCCCACATAGTCAAGAAATATCTCTATTATTTGTTATTTGCTTGGTTATACGATAAAGTAGTCATTTTCATTCAAGTATCTTAAGTGATTATATGTTTGTTGCACGTGTAAATTTGTGAATTTAATTAATATATTGCGAAGGTTTGAAACATAAAGTGAATTCATCATGTCCACTACAAAAAGAAAACATTTACAATTAAGTGAAAAGGCCGATATACTGGAAATGTTAAATAAAGGAACAGTGATTACATTTTTAGCAAAAAATACGGAGTCGCTAAGTCAATAATTTGTGTAGATTGTTTAAAATATTTTCAACCGGGGATGAATTCATTAAAGACGAGATCAGATCAGGCAGACCATTAAATTTAAATATCGTCGAATCGGAGACATTGATTGAAATAAATTCCAGTTTAACGTGTCAACAGCTTGCAGAATTGTTCAAAGTAGGTGACGAAATAATACGGAAGCATTTACACAAAATAGGAAAGAGGTGGAAATTAAGTAAATGGGTACCACACGAATTAACTCCCAATAACAAATTGCGGCGTCTCACAATCTGTACATCCCTTATTTCACGACTAAAATCAGAAAACTTTTTGGATCAAATTTTGACCACTGATGAAAAATGGATTATTTATTCCAACTACAAACGTACTCACCACTGGCTTTCATTAGATGATCCTGTCCCACAAAGTCCTAAATGAAAGTTAACACCACGAAAACTTCTTCTCTGTGTTTGGTGGACTTCAAAAGGAATTATTCACCATGAATATCTACGAGTGGGTCAAACCCTCATGGAAAACATTTATAGTGAACAACTCCAATGAGTACACGATGCATTAAAACAAAAACAGCCAGCACTTGTAAATCGTAAAAAAGTATTATTTTTGCGAGATAACGCACGACCACACGTTGCAGTAGAGACCAGAACAAAAATTATGAATTTAGGGTGGAAGATCCTTCCCCACCCCCCGTATTCCCCAGACATATCTCCATCAGATTATCGCCTATTTTTATCTTTGGACAATCGTATGCGTGGTAAACAGTTTAATAATGAAAAACAATTAAAAATGGAGGTGTCTACATTTTTTGAAAATAAAAATAATCAGTTTTATAAAAATCGAATTTATAAAGTATCTTCTCGCTGAGAAAGGGTTGTTCAATGCAAAGGGGTATATTTTGATGAATAAGTTATTTTATGTAAAAATACACAAGTGTTTTTTTTTCTCAATTCAAAAAGACAGAACTTTCTTGGTTACCTTATATATATATATATACATATATATATATATATATATATATATATATATATATATATATATATATATTTAAATAAGGGGGATTCGCCCCCTGTTCGCTTAGCTTGCCCCCCCGCTTGACTGCAATAGATAATGCTTTTGGCTGTTATCTTTAATAAATGAAAGACTTTGTTTTTCTAGTAACAGTGTTTTATTTTACTCTAACACTTCAGGATATATAATACTTTTGATATTTTTTTTGTTGGCAGTACATTAGAACCGTATGCCGTAAACTGTAAGTAGTTTAGCTGTATGGAGTTCAGTTAGAGCATGACTCGCCAAAAAATAAAAGTCATAGGAATGGCATCATTCACTGGATCATTTATTTATATATATATATATATATATATATATATATATATATATATATATATATATATATATATAAAATATGATGTTATTTTACTAGTTAATTTATGTATGACATATGAAAAGTTATAACCATTTACCTTTTTGTGTATTCCTGTTGCCATCGATGAGGTGGCTGATGACGAACTCGAACTATTCGGTTTCGATGATTGGTAGAGCAGTTTTTCCAGTCGTCCAATTTCGAGATCAAGCGCAGCGATTTCCCGTCTGTACACTCTGTTTTGCACCTATGGACAATCGGTCGGTTCGTCAGTTATAACAACTGTTTTATGTACATGTTTAAAACTTACTTCAACGCGATACTGTAACTCCCGTTTATCGTCAACGACAAATCTTCTAGTGTTGTATTCGATTTTAAGTCCCATGCTCTCAACAACAGGATCGATGTCGGGATCATGATGCATTAGGATCGCGTGAAGTTTAGGGAAGAACAGTAAACATAATGTTGAAGTGGTACTGATCAGGATGAGGCCTGTGGTCGTGACGAATGCGAGTGTCGCGCGTTCAGACACGAGGTTCGCCAACACGGCGACAATCCCACTCGTGATGACTACACTGTAGACACTCATTCCGATGTACTCGGAATCATTGAGTGCTGGTACTTTTACATGACGAGTTTCCCATGCCATGTATACACCTACTATCAATAAAAGTCCTTTGTATGCGTAAAGTGCTCCGAGCCAGCCGCGCGTATGTTGTGATGCACACACTTCTATCTGCAGAGACAAGAAAAGCTTTTATCATAAATAAATACGTGCGCGATATTTCACTCACACAAACTCATACATCCATAAACGAAAATATGTCAATGTGTACATTATTTGTGTCTAGATCAATATATTACACTGTTATTCGAACAATATGATTTTTGAATATGTATTCTCGCACACAAAAATCTATTTATTTTTCTGTTTAAAAATGCAAGAGATTTTTTCGATTTAGATATGATGGGACTTTGAGATACTTTACAACGTTTTTGTACATCAATAAATAAATTATAATATTTAAACTGACTCAAGACCAATTATAGTTACTGCATTATTTTTGACATTTTCTTAGAAATAATCATGTGCACAAAAAAAGTATCGAAAAAGGAAATTAAGGAAATGTTTTTTGATCACTGATTTTTGTTTACTGAGGTTTTTTAATGGTCAGATTTGTTCTTCATGCGCTAAGGCATATATTTGAACAAAAAAGTATTCTTATATGATTATATCAAAGATATAAGATTTTAATAATATTCACTATGCAGTACAAGGTTAAATTCTTGTTTCTATTTTATACATTCATATATACTGTACATTTCGCATTAAAAAATATACTGAATATTATATAAAAAATTAGACAAACAAATATAATTCTTCGCACGAATTTATTACAAAAAGGCAGTGTACGGATACTGAAATATTGAAAAAATATTAAAAAACATGTTCACTGTCCAAGCATTTTTTGAAGTTGACTAACTCCCCACACGTCCACGTACATCAAAAATGTTCCTTAAGCTTTTTTAAAATATATGTTGATTTTTTGAAAATTGTTCGCAAACGATGCAGCGAGGACTGTAAAGAAATGTAAACCATCAGTGGACCTCAAATCGGTGCAAAGAAAGCAAAGCAAGTACATACAGAATGTTTAGTTTTGTAAGAAAGCATTTTGTTTGAAGTGTTTTGAAAATTATCACAAAGGAAATTTTGCACGAATGTTGTTAATTTTTTTATTTACATTTATTTTCGTATCCTATTGTAATCATTTAAGCATATTTATAGAAATTTACACTTCTGAATACTGTGTTGTTTTTGTATGAATAAAAACATAACACATTTACTTATTTTCAGAAAGATGTACTCTAACTACCTTCATGAATCATATACGATCAAAATTTTTTGTCAGTATGCCTCGGGTGACCTCCACACAATCTGTAATTATTTCAAAGTATTTAACGTCGAGTTCATGTTGATATTTACGTTTACATATGAACGGTCCAATGAATCATATATGCTTCATGGACGTGTATTTTAAAATTATTATGGATCATGTATGATACATGGATAGTGAACGTGTTAATGCTCTGTTGCATATTTGTAAATTAACTTCTAAAAATCTTTAAATCATTGAGTGCATTTTGAAGAATCCTTTGATATTATTTTCTCTCATTATTTTTGCAGTTTCGTTTTTAATGAACGTTATCTTATATCAACGAACATATTTTTTAAAGTTAAAATTTTACTTTAAACCATTAGTTTATCAATTTGTTTAGTAAGTTTTTATTTATTAATGAGATGTTCATTAATATTATTTATTTTTTTTATAAAGTTTATTTTGATAGATATAGTGGTATTTATTGAGTGGGAATTATTAAGTTTAAATAGAAATTCAATTGTAATGACATTGTTATTAGAGTGAATACCTTCATTATTTATAAGATTTGTTTTATTTATTTCTTCTCTTTTTATTAGTTTCTTAGATGTTCAATAGAGCTGATATTTGAAGATTGAGATAGGTAAGAGATTATTTTGGTACTTTATACAGTAAAAGTTCTTTTACAAGTTCAGAACAATATTTTAGATAATTATATTGTTAAAATAAATAAACCTTTTGAAGACTTAACGTTGTAAATTTAGTTTTATACACTATCTTAAAATTGTAAGGCCATTCATTTTTTATTAAACTCTGTTATAGGTTTACTAGTTAGTAGTGTTAGTGTATCATTAGATATAGCCATATTTACTAAATTTATTAAAAATACGTTAATAAGCATGACAAGATCTAAAGGCACATTAAAAAATATTAATTAATGAAACCTAATTGTAATACTTTATGAAGTATTATGAGAATGAGCATGGTCTGTAGTTTTTAAATATTTATTTTCTAATATTTATGAGCATGGTCTATATTTTTAAATAGTCATACTGTTTGTCTAGAAGCCTAAAAATTATTTCATTCACTGATGAAATCAAAGGAATTGTTAAATGTTGTCAGAAATGTATTCTTAATGACGGTGATTGTGTTGAAACCATTTGAAAGATCATATTTAAAGCTTGCTTTGTGTTTTACTTCGTCTCAATGTTTTAAAATATTCAACAGTTTTGATCTCTCATGTATAATGTTTCGTTTTCGCTCTGTATATAGCATGTAATATGAAGATTGTGTTGGATATACATGAAATTTAATAAATCTTCAGTGATTTTAAAATCGTTTTGTAAAACACTTGTGTTTTTATCAAAAAATTTTTAGAGAATTTGATAAAGTTTGTTAGATTTTGATTAAAAAGATTTTGTATTATTGTTTGGTATATTTGGATAAAAGAAATATGCAATAAAATAGCCGTTAATTATTCGATAAAAATGTATGATACATTAACTGGTAAAGCGGTATACTTTGATTGATTTCTGCTTAGATCACTTGCAGAAATTCAATAATGTTTTATTTATGTACCACTGTGGCTATTGAAATATTTTTTTATAAGAAGTATAATAATTGTTTTCTTCTTCTTCTGTATTACTAGTAACTTTAAATGAGATATTATTTTCTCTTTCGAAAACTTAATCGATTTATTACATATTTCACCAATATCACAAAATTACAAGTTGTCTCGTTTAACGTTTTTGTAAGACTTGTTTGCGTTTCTACTCAACTATAATTGAAAATAAATATACATCACCTGAGGCTGGTAAACAACACTGCGATCAGTCGAGCTTATTTCGAGGGTGAGATTTCGTAGTGTACGTTGCATGGGATCAATTGCAACCCACACAGTCACGAGCAATCCGTCGGCGACAAGCAGTGCACACACTGCAAGCATGAGTTGCGTGTCTTGCAGCAGACGTCGTTTACGGACAAATGCACCGCCGCTACATCTTCCCGTTCCGTATCCGCCGCGTGTAAAGATGTGATGTACACGATATGTTTTTGTGAACATTGATCCGAATGCTAATGAGAATCCGGCCGAGAGCAAGTACACGCGCGCCTTTGGGAAAAAGAACTATTATTATAAATTGCATGCATCTACTCCAATTAACAACAATGGTTATTACAAAAAGAAAATAATCATACAATTCTAAGACACATTGTTGAAACGTTTAAATGAAGATAGATAGTTAAAAGTGTATTTAAATAACGTATATTAACAATTATTATTCTTTTTTATATAAAAACATAATAATAATATAGATAAACGAAAGAAATCTATATAAATTTACAGAAATGTGTCAGTTTTATTCTTTACTATTTGTATATATATATATATATATATATATATATATATATATATATATATATATATATATAGGATCAGTGCAAAAGTTCGTAAACGATTTGAAATTGAAATTCAGGCGATTATTTTTCTTAGAAAATGCTTTTATTAATCAATTATATATTCAACATCGTTTTCTGCATTCATTTTCTAAGGCTCAGGTAGCTGTTAGATTTCTTGTTCGTAAAAGCTGAGTGGTTTTTCGTCAAAAAAGGCGGTGAGGTGGTTTTTGAACGGCCTCCACGGTGGCAATTTTTTTACCATTTAAACTGTTATGCAGCGACCGGAATAAACGATAATCCGAAGAAGCAATGTCTGGAGAATGCGGCGGATGCGACATGATTTACAATTTCAACTGATTTAGTTTTTCCAGAGTCAGTTTTACTGTATATGGTTTTGCGTTGTCATGGTGAAAGATGACCCCCTTTGGATTGACCAAAATTGGACGATTTTTTTAATTTCTGTGTTCAGTTTGATTAGTTGTTAACACTACCTCTCCTAATAATCGTGTCGCCCCGTGGGAGCACCTCAAAACAAACAACACCTTTGCAATCCCACCAAACACACTGTAACACCTTCATCATTTGCAAGCCGGCTTCGGAGATTGGTTCTGCCCCTTCATTCGCTTGTTTGCAGGTTCGTCTGAGTCGGACGTTGTTGTAAAAGATCCATTTCTCATCACCAGTCACCAACCAATCCAATAAAGACCGATTCAAAGAAACTGCGGAAGAGATGCAATCATACTTTCGTTTTTTTCAGACAACGAGCGCGGCACTCACGTACGTATCGAGCTTCATCGTGGAACCCAGCTTCTTTAAATGCTGAAATGCAGTCGACATGTCAACGTTGAGTGTCTCGGCGATCTCTTTTGTCGAAATTCGTGAGTTATTGTCTTCGATCTTCCTGGTTAAAATCACAAAGTCGAAATTTAGCAGACTATTTCTTCACAGTTGGAAGTGATGCTGCATGGTCTAAATAAACTTCCTGAATATGGTTCTTTTCCGTGCCAACGGTTACTCCTTTCAGAATCTCGTACAACATAACGTGACGAAATCTATCTTTTCGTTGTCCATGTTCAAAAAGTTTTCTTAGACACAAATCAAATCGATACAAATGCGTCTGATGCGCAAATGCAGCTGTGACTGTCACCTTTCAAACGATTTATAACATGAATACATTTCAACCATGAGCCTCGCCATGCGGCACTCTTAACACTACCTATTGAATCGTATAAGAACTTTTGCACTGACCTAATATATATATATATATATATGCTTCTAATAATCCGTTACTGGACAAATATCTTTTCACAAATATTCCTTCTTCAAGTCTATAATATTTACCTGAAGATGACACTTGTGTCATTGTGTCGAAATTGGCAGTGCAGAATAGACACTCAAATGTTCCAAAAAGGCGAAGATCAAGAGGAAAACGCATTAATGTGGAACTGCATATATAAAAACACAGAATTTAATTTCATTTCGTTTTTGATGAAAGAGGTGTTTTTGTTTTAGGCTTCTAGCAGTTGATTGATTTAATACCATTGATTTATTTCTATATTCGTTTCTGTTGTATTTAAATTAAAATTGTTTCACATTCGTCGCTTTTTCATTATTATTTCGAATTGTGAACTGTGATTAATAAATCTATATTAACCTTTTGCATTCCAAGCAATTAGGCTATACGTTGGTAGCCAACTCCAAGGTGTGTTTTTCTTTTAGATTTCTGAAATACACAATGACAGAAAAGTAAAAACACCCGATGACATTGATGGACGAACGCTTATCCAAGTTTTTATCTGTAAATGATAAAATGTGGACAGTGAGACTGGCCGTTGGAGTAGAACGCCTTTAAGTGTTTGGGCAGTGTAGCTGGCGAGTAAGTGAGTGAGTTATTGGGGATTTAGGGCGCATCGACAACTGAGGTCATTAGCGCTCGGATGTAGCTGCCCTTGTCAATGCAAACAGTTAATTGAAATACATAATTTAAGAAGTGGATTTGTTGAAAAACAGTATAACTAAATACTTTTTACATTCAATGTATATATATATATATATATATATATATATATATATATATATATATATACGTAGACATATTGTGTAGGTTAATAATAACGTGTATAAAGCACGTTCGATTTAAATTAAAGAAGATAGCCTAACACATATTTCGATAAAAGATCGAGCAATAATCAAATAATTAAACGGCAAAAATACCCTTTCGTTCGTGTATAATCGATCCATTAAAAATGACTCAATTTACGCGAATCTATCGCCGTAAAATTGAACACTTTGTATTCATGTTACGAATATGATAAAATGAATATTTCGATAAAGTATAGCATGTAATATAAATTATAATGAATATGTAGCGACGTATGGGGTTACGCTCTGTAGGCCGCTATAGTTTAATTAATGACGTTAATGACGTTATAAGTGCTTGTAATCGATTGGAGACGACGACGACGAAGAACAAAAAAGGACAATTATTAAAACCGCGCGAAGGCTGTTCGCGTTTGAGTAACTGAAACATTACACGCTTCTGTGATATATTTATACAAAATAAGTTTGAAAATAAAGTAAGATAATAATCTAAATAAGATGTATTTTAGTATTAATATTATTTTTTTTTTGTTAAAAATAATATATATATATCATCATTATCATCATCATCTTCAGCCCCTGTCAATCCACTGCTGGATAAAGGCCTCTTCCATGATTTTCCATTTTGTGCGATTCAGTGCCTCTCTTTTCCACAGTTTTCCAAGAAAGTTTTTAATATCCTTATCCCATCTGTTCATTGGTCTCTTTCTCGGTCTTTTCATATTCCTTGGTTCCCAATCAATAATTTCTCTTGTCCATCGGTTGTCTTCTCTTCTTGCGATATGTCCTGCCCATTTCCATTTCAGACTCTTTACTCTTCTTATTATATCTGTGACTCTTGTTTGTTTTCGTATCCATTCTATTCTCTTTCTATCTCTTCTTGTTATTCCCAACATACATCTTTCCATACTTCGTTGTATTGTTTGGAGTCTTTGAACTATTTTGGCGTTAAGCACCCATGTTTCGTTAGCGTAGGTAAGGACCGGTAGTACACACTGATCGAATACTTTTTTCTTTAAACAGAGTGGGATTGTTGATTTAAATATTGAGGCGTTTGGTCCAAAAGAGCTCCATCCCATTTTTATTCTCCTATTTACTTCTTCAGTGAATGATCCATCTCTGTTGATAAGCTGGCCTAGATAAACATATTTCGTGACTTCTTCTATTTACGTTCCTTTTATTTCAATTTTCTTCGGACATACAAACGCATTGAACAGTACTTTTGTCTTTGTATGATTCATGTTGAGGCCGATTTTTTGACTGGCATCGTTTAGTTCTTCTATCCTCTTTTGCAACTCTTCCCGGGTATTTGCGAAAATAACTATATCATCGGCAAACCGGAGATGGCTTAATCTTTCGCCCTTTATCTCGATTCCTTTGTCCTCCCAGTCGAGCGATTTGAATACTTCTTCCAAGGCCGCAGTAAACAATTTCGGAGAAATTGCATCTCCCTGTCTTACACCTTTCTCGATTTTTATCTTTCTTGTTTCTTCATGTAGCTTCACCGACATCGTTGCTTTTTTATAGATAATATTTATATATATATACATATATATATATATATATATATATATATATATATATATATATATATACATATATAGTTATGCTATGTTTTTCAACAAATCCACTTCTTAAATTATGTATCTCAATTAACCGTTTGTACTGACAAGCCCAGCTACACCCGGGCGCTAATGACCTCAGTTGTCGATGGGCCCTAAATCCCCAATAACTCACTCACTCACTCGCCAGCACAGACACTTAAAGGCGTTCTATTCCTACGGCCAGTCTCACTGCCCACATTTTATCATTTACAGATAAAAACTTGGATAAGCGTTCGTCCATCAATGTCATCGGCTGTTTTTACTTTTCTATGTCATTATGTATTTAAGAAATCTAAAAAAAGCACACCTTGGAGTCGGCTACCAACGTATAGCCTAATTGCTTGGAATGCAAAAGGTTAATATAGATTTATTAATCACAATTCACAATTCGAAATAATAATGAAAAAGCGACGAATGTGAAACAATTTTAATTTAAATACAACAGACGCGAATATAGAAATAAATCAATGGAATTAAATCAATCAATTGCTAGAAGCCTAAAACAAAAACACCTCTTTCATCAAAAACGAAATGAAATTAAATTCATATATGCAATGTGTTTTCATATATGCAATTCCACATTAATGCGTTGTCCTCTTGATCTTCGCCTTTTTGGAACATCTGAGTGTCTATTCTTCTCTGCTAATTTCGGCACAAATATCATCTTCAGGTAGATATTAGAGACTTGAAAAAGGAATATTGAAGAAAAGATATTTGTCCAGTATATATATATATATATATATATTGGATCAATTACAGATTATTAAATCTAAAGAACTCTGCAAACAATCTACCTAAATACAATTGGTGTACCCAAATTCAGAATATGCTAGATAAATACGGATACTCGCGACTATGGACCAACCAAAACTCTACGGAAATAAAGGGTTATATAGAAAAAATAATGAACTATATATCTGAAGAGAGCATAAGAAACGACATCGAACGCGTAGAAAATTCGACGTATAGCACGCTATACAAAACAATAAAGAATCCTACTTTTCCAGACTGTGAGCCATACTTAAAATTTAATATACCACTGAAATATATCAGAACTATAGCTCAAATAAGACTTGCGGGACGCGAAACTTACTATAATAGCAATAAAGGAATTACTCATAAAATATGTGAAACGGACAAGTGCCTAATGTGTAATTTAAACGTGAATGAAACAATCCAACATCTACTAAGTGAGTGTCCACAATATGAGCCATATAGGAACAGTTTCATACGACTCAACCAATTTCCAAATATAATGCTCATAAAGACAAAAAGTGAAGCAAAGAATATATATTTTATTATATTACTTCAGCCTTGAAACTTCGATCATTCTGTCTAAATGGATAAACTATACTTCATATTATGCTCTAATACTATTAACATTACTGTACTATTTTAGTATTTAAATTAACTTTTATTATTTTTTAAATTTTAAAACTGTATTATAAAAATAAGCACATGCAAAATAACACCAACCACCTTTGTAATAGGTCATTAGGTGCCTCTGATACAAATAAATAAATACATTCATTCATTCATTATTGGGTCAATTATAAAAAAAATCAATTATATAAATAATTATTTCCTTAAATGGTGATTTAACTATTCGTTTTGGAAATAAAATACTCATACACTCTGCATAAGTCTTGTATTTAATTTCGTATACTACATACACACACACATTTATATATATATATATATATATATATATATATATATATATATATATATATAGTATTTTAGATTGGAATGCTTGTGCAAACTAATTTAAAATCTTTTGATTTTAAATGCATACTATATACTGTAATTCATTCACCTATTCTGTAAGTTTCATTTATATATATATATATATATATATATATATATATTTGATTAGCATTATTTATTTTTCATTCATATGCGTATAAAATATGCATTTAGTGGAAAAAAGTCAGAAAAGAGTGTATTGAAATTCTAATTTTTGAATATTTTCTCATTTGATATTTAGAGTTCTGTAATGAGGAAAATTTATCTAGCGTTTAAATAATAAAATCGTATAGAATTAAAGAGATTACTCTGAAAATGAAGATTCTTTTTAGATGTAGCGTCTAAGAAAAAAATGTATTACCTGATTTTCATCCAAAGTTTATAAGATATATGACATATTTGATATATTATTGGAATGTAAGTGGTTAAAATAGAGCAGAAAATAAAAAAAAGTGTTTAAAGAGAAAAAATGGTAAATTCATCCTTAATCCCTTATGAATCACGAGTCTGACTCTTGAACTGCAAAAAACACTTTATCAGTCAATCACGAAGTATGGGATAATTAAGAGGCAGCATGAATAAACTCAATAGCCCTGCGTAGACTAGGAAAGAATGCTTTAGTTTTAGATGTATTCTATGAAGTTCTAATCAACGATTTTTAAGAAATGGTACCCAATGAAAATCAATAGATAGTTCCTTTCAATTTTAATAACCATTTTGTATGCATTATTTTTTTTAAAAAAATACAATCACAAGGGGTTAATAGATGTGTGTTTCGTGTATACATAATTGCTGAATGTAGATGATTTTTATCGATTTTGTTAACTAAGCACTCATGGAAATACTACAATTCTTAATATTTTTACAGTATTTTGTCATTTTTGTGAATTAGTATAATTAGTAATTATAATTATTATTATATTGTTAAGTAATTATATTAATATATATTCTAGCTACATGAAAAAATCCTGGACATTCTGTAAATTTTTAATAAAAATCAAACCTTAAAAAACAAAATTATCCGTGACTTATACGTAAAGTGTTAACAAAGTACTTACCGTACAAACGGTACTGAAATGATTGGTGTCTTTCAGTGTTGCGTGATCAAGTCCTAACAGAATAACAGCCGTGTACACAAAAATACATCCTATTGCTGCCATATTGTTAAGACGAGGACTCGATAGCTTGATAGACCTGAACACAAAATATAAAATTCGTTATATGAAAATGATTTCAATAATACTTCTATTTTATTGTTTTTATATGAGGATTTAACTTTTTACTTTTATTTATTTCCGTACGATGGTGGTGTTCATAATACTTGATAAGAAATTGAAAATTACTGATATTTACATTTGAAAAGTACTGTATTTATAACTCAGTTATTATTCCTTTTTATTGGAATATTGATAAGTTCAAATAATTAAATGAATATTATTTCATTGTGCGGAATATGTTTGTATAAAATAAATTGGTTTAAAAATTTTAAATTTATCAGTGTTTTCTATCTTTAAGTATCTACTTTATAAGCAAAAAATAATATATTATTTCACAAGAATATGATTAATTTATTTCCAATATATATATATATATATATATAATTATTGAATTTTATTTGAGATAATAATTTCCTGGACATGGGTTCAGTTTACACTTACAAGTATTAATATACATTTTTTCATACCGTCTAGTATTTTAGAATAAACCATGTATTTTGCAGTTTTTATCATCGAGGGATTGAATAATGTCTTGATAATTATAAAGCAAGCATACATCATGAAAGTGGAATTATTAATTGAGTTATTATTAGAAATACAATTAATATACTTTTAGGACAATACTAGTTAAGTGAAAGGAATTAATATCCATAGGGCAAAATAAAACTGTTAGGAGTAAGGGTACTGGAGGAGGACTGCTAGATAGAGGAATGTTTGGAGGTAGAAAATTGAGGAAGCCAAGGCTCGATTTGAAGTCGCGGTTCGATTTAAAGTCGAGGCTCGATTTGAAGCCGAGGCTCGATTTGAAGCCGAGGCTCGATTTGAAGCCGAGGCTCGATCTGAAGCCGAGGCTCGATCTGAAGCCGAGGCTCGATTGAAGCCGAGGCTCGATTTGAAGCCAAGGCTGTAACATCATCGAAGAAGAAGAAGAAGAAGGAAAAAATAAATAATTTTTAAACTGTATATTGATAAAAACTTTCGAAAAGTACTTTGTATACATTTTACGATAATTTAGTTATTTTTTTTCAAGATTCAGATTTGAAAATAGATGTTATGATTATTACCTCTTTAATGTTTACTTCAACTGCACGACTATAAAAATTCATGATATATGAAGGTCAAATAGTTGTGAGGTACTTTTTTCGGGAATGAAGTAAGTTTTAAGAGTAAAAATTAGTTAAGTTGTACAAACAGATAATAACTAAATTGTAATACTTCGATGATTATCAATAAAATACATTTTTTGTTTGATAGAAATCGGTATCAAATCACGTTTAAAGTTATATAAATATTATATCTATATATATGTATGTGTGTGTGTGTATATATATATATATATTTATATATATATATAAATATATGTACATATATTTATATAAATATATGTATAAATATATATATAAATATATATATATATATTTATATATATATATAAATATATGTACATATATATACATATGTATATATATATACATATATATATATATATATATACATATATGTGTGTGTGTGTGTAAAGTTAGATATAACTCATACAAAAATTAAAATCGATTAATAGATTAAATACGGATTAAATAGAACCAAAAAGTTTATCAAAAAGTTTGTTAGTAATAGACACACAAGTAAATAAAATACAAGTAGAAAACAAATTTATTTGGAATACAAGGTAATTAAAAACGAAAATTTTAAATAAAAACGAATTCTTTTTAATAATTTTAATTTAATCAAATATGAACAAGTATGGTTTATCTAACTTGTTTAATTTAGTAAACTTATTACCATTATTTAATTTTCTTATAATTTATCTCTCTCTCTCTCTCTCTTTGTATACGTATATATATATATATATATATATATATATATATATATATATATATATATATATATATGTATTTACAACATGGTCGAGTTTTGACTTTACAAACTTTTTTATTTCATAAAAAAATGTTTTCTGATTATTAAATTTAAAATAAAATACAAACGAATGTTTGTATAAAAAAATATGCTCAATACAATTTAAACAAAGAATCTTTAAAAACATTAACTGAATTAATTTTTTGATTTTTTTATATTTTATAAGAATATACTTATTCTTGCTATTAAATGAATATTTTTAACATTTTAAATAGGTGTAAATAATAATAATATAAATTAGAATATTAAATTATATGAAAAAAACGATTAAATAAACGATGATAAAGTTGAATATTTAATGATATAGTTTTTAGATTAAAAGAGAGTCTATAAAAGTGGGAAAATTCACAACTTGAAATATCAACAGATGAAAACACATGAAATGAACATTTTGGTTATTGTCCACTAATTTTTTTAATACATATATATATATATATATATATATATATAAATATATGTGTGTGTGTATGTACATATATATACACACACATACACACACACAATGATTGTACAAAATATATAAAATACATGTATAATCCACATCTAAAAACAACTCAATTTAGTTTTAAATGAAAATTGTGAAGTGTTTATTTAATGCTCGGCAAGCGGCACAGACAAATTTAGTGTTGCCTTTGAGCGACGCACAGAGCGTAGTCATAAGTAATCTTACGAGTGCACTTACTTGAGACGGCGAAAATGGAGGTTGAAGACGAGGAACGCGATGGAGAGCGTTATACCGATGGTCGCGAGACAGGTGATCGCCGTGAACGCCGTCGGTGCAACCGTTAGGACGCGCACGCGGAACACGCGTCGCGCAACAGGTGGCGACGCGTCCGCCTGCCCCGACCATTGCACGGGCACGCAACCAACGCACTCGAAGTCTAGTGCCTGTAGCGCAGGATGGAACAGCGCCACAGTTACCGCTTTGCCGGCTGCAATCAACGATCAATTTTCAACAATGCGCCGGGCCTTTTGTACGGGAACTAAATCGTTTTAGGCAGTCGTGCAAAATGGATTTCGATAGGAAAATTAGAATCTCGAGCGCTATGTACATAAATAAACTTGTCCGCGCGACGAAACCGATTGTGTTGTACGACTAATCAATAACGCACGCACAAAATTATACACTTTGTTTATGATTTAATATCCAGTTACATTTCCATTTTCTGTCGGTCGAGATAATGTTATGCCTGGCATATAAGCATGGATATATTCTTATACAAACATTATAAATATTTTTTATAAATTTTCCAACACAATTCTCTCAAATTTCTATTTATAGAAAAATACACATTAATATACCTATATTTTAAATAACATACTTTAATTACATTCGTTTGTAATTAAATTTGTGGACTGTTCATATAATCAGTCATTATTTATTTATTTACATTTGTTTTAACAAAAAAATCCACTTTTGGAATTAAATCTGTTTAATGGTTTAAGTACTTGAGCACTTATATATATATGTATATATATATATATATATATATATATATATATATATACAATGTGGTGTTAAAGTGGGGTAGTGTATGCGTACCACACAATGATGACTCCAGCTAGCGTCGCATAGCTTCTCTTACCCAATTCCGACTCTCACCTCCAAGTGATTAACCCTGGTAACCTGAGTAACCTCACTCAAGATCAGATAACCTCGATGGTGAGAGGGGTGAGGGCTAGTTAGATCGGAAGAATGGTCTACCGAAAAGGGGGGTTGAGCGTGGGGCTAACAACCCCTCACATTGTAAAACAATAAACATTATGAAACCTCAAAATAAGCCTCGGACACTGGATGGATTTAATTGCAAACGACCATTATGCAGTGGTACTATTGCGAGTAAGGAACTGGAGAAGGACTGCCGTCAGAGGGATGTTTGATGGCAGAAAATTGAGGAGGCCAAGGCTCGATTTGGGCTGTAGCGCCATCGAAGAATATATATATATATATATATATATTTATATATGTATAAATATATATATATATATATATATATATATATATATATGTATATATATATATATATATATATATATATATAAATGTGTATATATATATATATATATATAAATGTGTATATATATATATATATATATATATATATGTATATATATGTGTATATATGTATGTATATATATATATATATATGTATATATATATATATATATATGTATATCGATTACAATTTGTGATCAAAATTTAATAAAGATGAACTCATGCTTTAAACTCATCTTAAAATCGTAGAAAGCGAATACTTATAATGTGGAGAATTGTAAATAGTGTATCGAATTATTCTTTATATGGATTGATATTATGATTACAGCTGAAAATTAGTGCAAGGGAAAAACTCATGAAAATATAATAGAAGTTGTAAAACAAAACAGAACGTTTGTTAATCTACAAACACAATTCTTCACGACAATTCCAGATTATTGTGTGGCTGTTACAGAACTCCTTGTTAATAAACTTTAATGAACACCATTAAATTCTATTAACATATTACATTTATGAACATCGTTAAGTTAATTATATAAAAGAATTCATAAACAATTTATAATATGAACTTACAATTCCAACTAAGCAGCGAAAATATTTATATTATAGAACTGAATTTACGCAAAAAAATTAAACAAGTTTATATTTGATATGGTATCATTATACGCAAGCGCTTTCTTTATCATTCGATGTCAATTATTGTATATAAATAAAATCTTATTCAGAATCCACTCACATTTTTTTACACAAATAATTTATATAACCTGCAGCTATTTGTAAAATCAATATACAATTCTAAAAATGTTTTTAAAAATATTCATTGTTATTTGAATCAATGATATTGTATTTCAAATTGGTACTGTTATATTCTTTTATTAGTACACACACATACATATGAATCCACACACAGTATACATATTTATGTACATACAAACATAAATATATATATATATATATATATATATATATATATATATATATATATATATATATATATATATATATATATATATATATATATATATATATATGTATATATATGTGTGCATACATATGTGTATATATATGCATATGCATACATATGTGTATATATATACATGTGTGTGTGTATATATATATATATATATATATATATATATATATATATATATATATATATATATATATATATATATATTAGGTTATTAGGTATGAAATGTTTGAATTCTTTAAGTGCTAAGTTTGATAGCTGCCATATATGATATTCCACACTGATTGACACTTTTTTTTATTGTGTATATATATATATATATATATCTTCATTCTTTCAAATACAAGTTTTGGTTTGTTTTTCCTATTCAATTAATTATTAGGGAAATTTTTGTGAAATCATTGATACGTCAAAAATCCGTGTTATTTTCGAATATAAATTCCATTGTGAACGGATGCAGCGCAGACAGCTCGAAATATAAATAAAGCGTTTGGGAAGGATGCGGCTAATGAACGCACAGTACGATGATGGTTTTTATAAGTTCCATTATGGTGATTTTAACCTTGTAAATGAACCATGTGGGCGATTTGAGTTTAAGGTCGATAATAATGAGCTGAAAGCTGTGATGTAAGCGAATCCATCTCAAACTATGAGTGAATTAGCAGTAAGTTTGACGTTACTATTCCAAAAATATTGGACGATTTGAAACAAATCGGTATGATAAATAAGCTGGATAGATGGGTTCTGCATGAGTTAAACGAGTGTCAGAAAAGAAATCGTCTCGAAACTTGCTTTCCTTTGCTGTCACTACATAAAACCGAACCATTTCTACACCGTATTGTTGCGTGTGATGTAAAATGGTTCCTTTTTGACAATATCAAGCATTCGACAAAATGGATGGATAAAGATGAAACGCCGAAACACAGTTGAAATCTGAATATTCATCAAAAAAGCAAATGGTGTTTGTTTGCTGGTCCAGCATTGGTATTATTCATTACAGTTTCATGAAACCTGGTCAATCGATTACAGAGATTGTTTACTGTAACCAATTGGACAAAATGATGAGGATTTATGCGTTTAAGTAGCTGAGATTGATCAATAGAGACACGACAATCCTCTTGCAAGGCAATGCTCGACCACGTGTGGCAGAAACAACGCTGCTAAATCTACAGGAACTGGACTTGGAAACTTTCTATCATCAACCATGAACACCAGACCTTGCACCAACTGACTACTACTTCTTCCAGGCTTTGGACCACTTATTGCAAGGAAAAATATTCAATTCTTAACAAGCTGTCGAAAACGCCTTTCGCGATTTCATCGCCACTTGCTTCTCAGGCTTGTTCACTGCTGGCATAAACAAGCTACCTTTACGATGGAAAAACTGTATCGATAGTTTAGGAGCGTACTTTGATTAATCGTACTGCTTCTTGTTTGAGATAATGTTAGACATTAGAATCTATAGATCTAGTTAAATTAATATGTATGATGTAGAAAGGAATGTATTTATTACTTAATTTCTTATATATGTATATGGTAGACATAAAAGTATATCAATGGAAACAACATAAAAATGTATGTAGAAGTAAATGTATGCATATAAAGTGTACGAATATAAAAATGTATGTAGAAGTTATTCCATATTTACCAAAAAAATATGTAATGTTTGTATAGATAGTTATTATGAATAACATTGTTTTTAATCTTTATTATTAAATATATTTCTTTTACTCGTAATATCAAAGATATTTCTTTTCAACAAAACTATTAAGTAAAATAATGTTAAAAAGCTAAAAAATGTAAAAAATTTGGGATATATATATACGAGGTCAGACAATTAAGTAATGTGACAAAATTCAAAAATCGAGTATATTTAAAAACTAAGTACATCGCTGCGATCCCCTTCAAAGTAGTCCCCTCCCGCATGTGTACACTTATTCCAGCGAGTTTTCCAGTTTTCGTAACAATTCTGGAACACTTCTTGTGGGACCTCTCCGAGTACCCTCGTCACAGATTCTTGGATATCTTCAACGGAGTCAAAATGTCGACCTTTGACGATTTTTTTCATATGGGGGAATAGGAAAAAGTCGCAGGGTGACATGTCCGGTGAATAGGGCGGTTGTGGTAACGTTGCGATGCCTTTAGACGCCAAAAACTGAGAGACACAGAACGCACTGTGACAGGGAGCATTGTCGTGATGCAGAACCCAAGTCTTCGCGATTTCTGGACGCACTCTGAGCACCCTTTTTCGTAATTTTTCGAGCACATTGCGGTAGAATACTTGATTTACGGTTTGTCCAGGTGGTACGAACTCTTTGTGAACCACCCCTTTGCTGTCTAAGAAGCAAATCAACATGGTTTTCACTTTCGACTTGCTCATTCTCGCCTTCTTTGGCCTTGGTGCTCCAGGGGACAGCCACTGTTGGCTTTGTCGTTTAGTTTCGGGGTCATATTGAAAGAACCAACTTTCATCACCAGTAATAACTCGATCGAGAAGAGTAGGATCACTTTCAACCTGCTCGAGACAATCTTGCGCACCGTTGCTCTAAATTTCTCTGTTCCATTTTCGTGACATGCACTACTCGCGCGTTGTTACAAAACACTAAACAGCTGGCGAAGAAATGATCGTGCGAGGGTGGTCAAGGTCTCAATCGAGAGAGTAGGGATCTACTATTACGGTGGCGGAGTTACAGGTTCGCAGTGTTACCACAGGCGAAGAAAAAAAATCGGTCGCATTACTTAATTGTCTGACCTCGTACGTGTGTGTGTGCGTATATACTATACAGGTTGATAAAATTTTCAGGAATTAAAATTATATTTATGTACCTTAAATAAATATGAAATGCTGTCATGCTCGCATTTCAATGCAATGTAAGAACGTACAAGCCCATAAGATAAATTTGAAGACTAAATATGTTAAGAATTCGTCGAAACACGTTTTTAGTGACGCTATTTTTACAGTCGTATATTAATGAACAGAGAGACGTGAGTTCGGTCTGAATGCTTGTATAATTTATGTCAAAATCTCAACACGACGGTCGACATTATTAAAACGCGAAGTTTGTCTGTCACGTCATAGGAACGAGCCCCTCGTTCGTGACACGACGTTCGAGAAAGATGCAGCGACTCCGCAATTCGTAACTCACGTTTCGGAGGGACTTTTAGCGGTCTAAACAGCATTAATAAAATTAAACCTGCGTTCATGCTCAGGTGCGTAGTATATCAACACTAATGTTTTTGCGGCAGGGTGATGTGGATTACACAAACTCGTGCAAGTTTGAGCTTACATTTGTGGTATCAATAACGAGGCATCTGCATCAATATTAGTCACAGTGAGTTTAATACTATACAGTGCTGTTTCGAGTGTGGGTGTGCTTTTTGTCTCGCACGAACCCTTTGCCGTAGATCATTTGTAAGATAACCAGACGAGAGTGTTGTGCACTTTATTCTGTTTATTTGCGTTACAAATTTACAATAGATTTGATAAGCATCATACTTTTTTTTTCAGTATACAACAATAAAACAACAATTTATTTCTTAGTTCAAAATTATTTCGTTATCGCATCAGTATACATTTGGGAGTAATAAATAGATTTTATCGGTAGAATGTTTCGTTTTATTTTAAATAATTAATATATATATATATATATATATATATATATATATATAGGGTGATACAACTTAGGCTTCTACAAAGTATTAAAAAAATCGCAAAAATCAAAAAAACATATTTTCTTCTAGTCAGTATTTTAATTCAATTGTATTTTAGTACTGAATTGAACTAAAATACTAAATAAAAAATAACATGACTTTTATTAATCCCTGCACCCATTTTTAATACTTCCATATGGAAGCCTAAACTGAATCCCTATATATATATATATATATATATATATATATATAGAATTTTATTTTTTTGTTCGTTTTCAATTACTATACTATACTATTACTGGAAATATTGCCATTAAAAAATATGTAAAGCACAAGAAATCAATTTTTGTATAAAATATATTTTGTTTTCGAAATAGTCATCTTTACATAATACAAAGAGATTTGTTGATTGATACTGTGATCTCAATAGAGAGTGAGTTTTATCTAAGACATTAAAATATGAAATGATGAGTAAAATATGAGAATAAACAAGAAAAACTGAAATATTAATTCTGAACAGGCAAAAAATGAAATTAACATAGGTGACACTACACTGAGAAGATAATGTTATGAGATTGGATAATCATTCAGTTAGGAATTAAGATTTATAGCGATCTTACATGCTACAAAGATATTATTATCAGAATCAGGAATGAAATAATCGTATTTAATTTTTTATTTGGCATCTTTAGTGGTTAGAGGACGATGGCATCGTTATCAAATCAACATCGTTATCAAAATGAGAATCAGTAACAATCAAATATGTCTTATAATCAATTATTTAACCGAAATGTATGACCAAAAAAAGTTTTTGTGGTTTGTGATAAGCTGATTTTTTATTAAACTGTATTTAATGAATAGAATAATGTAAGCCTAAAAATAATAAAATGTGAATTTTAATTAAAGCAAGATTTGGTATTAGGAATTATTTGAAGGAGAATTTTAAGATGTGCATTATCAAAAAAGAGGAGAAAATAGAATAATAGAGTATTAAAACAAAAGGGGTTGATAGAATGATAGAATGTTCATGGATACAGGAGATTGTAAAAGTGTATGAGATAGTCTGAATGACAGAAGAAATAATATGATTTGATGTTTAATTTTTTATCAAACAGTTATACATTAAGACATAAATGATTAATAAGAACGATACTGGAAGAGAGAGAGGGGGAAAAGGACTAAAAAAATATTGAAATGTGAATATATTATGCAGATAATAGAAGATTTAAAATACCATAGATGTCAAGAAGAAAATGGAGGTAAAAATGCTGAATTATAGTAAAGTTGTATAAAAGATCAATATTTAATCCAAAATATAAAAACAAAATGGCGTTGTAATGAAAATGTGTAAATTGAATTAGTATACATTGAAGTTACCTG
>CM068319.1:15257421-15297421 GCA_034766995.1 Acanthacorydalis orientalis | reverse complement strand
AACAGATTTGAAAATGTGGTTGTCAGTGACATATTTGAAAACTATGTTAAACGAAGAATTGATTTATCATACATTTTATTTCTGGACTATCGACTGTACTATTTTCAGAAAAACGTAAGATCAAATAGTATATACTCACCGATATTCCCGAGAAGTTGAGACGTGCGAATTGATCGAGAAACTCTGTAGCCATATCAGTTCTCGTATAATCGAAACGGGCGACGCTTGTTGTTACCGTCTTGTTTCTGTCGAATGATCGCTCGTTCATCTGTAGACGTTGACGGGTCCTCCAATGTTGTTCAGCGCCACGCAACGCGAGGGCCATTGCCCAAACGGCGTCGTACGTCTGCGGTGCGTACCGAGATACAATCTTGTCTTTGATTGCCTCTCGTATCGCCGATCTGAACTGCTCGTTCGTCTGTATAATTAATATTTAATCGAATAGAATAGTAATTGTCACCGAGCTCGCAAGACAGGTAAAACCATATTCAAACTGACTGTGAATAATGTGATTAGATACATCAATATTTAATTACTTATATGTATGGTAGAGTAGGTGTAGTGTAATGTATGAATTTAGTATGATAACCGTTTTAAAAAAGGAACGTTGTGGAGTAACAAAGCGAACTGGTAATATTCACGTTTGATTAATTATCATTTCAAACTGATATGCTAAGAGAAAAGCGCGCGGTTTAATAAATTAATGATTAAATGATCTAAAAATAAACATTTTGATCAATAAGTCAGTTTGGCGAGGAAGAAATTTGATAGTGTGATGCACAAAAATGTACAGATTTGCAATCGTCGTTTAATCTACGGTCATCGTTGGTCCTAGTTCAATTTATTTTATATAAAATTTTAATACACATTCAACATATAATATATATATATATATATATATATATATATATATACAAAATGGGAGTGATATTTGAGGATACATGTTTTTTAGGTTGTGACTCTCTTCAAACCAAATAAAATGATTTTATTTCCTAGAAATCCACCTTGGAAGATAAAAAAGCTAACACAAGAAATGAAAAGGCATGTCGTCATTGCTGCCGTGTGTGTGGTACACAGCTATTTAGAAATTGCCAACTTTCTCAATGTTACAAGATCTTTTGGATGGAATCAGAAACCTCTGGCAGAGATGTTTTAATTGTTTGAAAGAGAAAAAGACATTCTGAACGTTTGGATACCATAAGGACATCGCGATTGATCCAACGGGTTCAAAACATTATCGGTAATGATCCCGGAAAATCAATGACGGCCATCGGCAAAGCACTTTAGGGGTCGGGGCGGACTTTCAGAACGTTAGTACACGAGGACATTCGATACAAGTCATGTGCACCGAGGAGAGGCGAATTCATTTCTGTAAAGACATAGGAAAATCGCTTGATCCGTGTCAAGTGGTTACTTAACAAGATTAAAAACCCTCATAAACATGGTATGGCTTGGTTCTTCTCTGACTAGAAAAATTTCGATCGGAACCAAAAGTCCAATAGGAGAAATGATAGATAGTTATGTGCAGATCCTTTTGATGTCCCAAGAGTGATGCTCACTAAGTTTTCAGCAACTGTGAGTAGTGAGTAACGAAGGTCATATCATGCCACCTTACATTTTTTCACAGGGTCTTAGAATTATCGCTGATGATACATTGTGGTTCTGAAGACAGTTATTAAACTCTAGATATATGGAGTACGTAACGGAAGGCCGTACGTGTTTCAATAAGAATCAGCAGCTTCTCACGAAGCCCAGGTAACTCAAGAATAGATGTCAGACAATCTGTACGATCATGTAATACCAAACATGTGGCTTCCAAATTTGCCAAATTTAAATACCATGAATTATTATGTTTGGAGCGTTGTTGAAAGAGACTAATCAACATCGTCACAATACCATAGGTTCACTGAAGGCCGCCATTGTCCAGGTGATATTCGAAATGAATAAGGTACATTTAGTGTAGGCATGTCAACGATTCCGGTCCCGTATTGAAGCAGTCATCGAAGCCAAAGGTGAATTCATAGAATAATCTAATAAGATAGCATATCGAGAACATGTGCACACATTTTTATTAAAATATATTTGATTTTTACTAGGTTGGAGTTTTTTACTATTATTATTAGGTGTTGGAATTAATTCGTAGCGTTTTATAAGAGATGGCGTAGGTAATACATTCTTCCGTTGTTCCCTTTAACCAAATATTCCTCGTAAAACAGCTGTCCTTAGGCGTCAGTTTCAGATATGTCATTTGGTTGAAGCGTAAATAATAACACTTTGCACTTTATACAATATGTCGAACTTCGTGCCGGATAAAATGTTTTCACGGGGAAGTTCTACTTCATTACTTTAACATGAAAAAAAGTACCGCCGAAAGTCATCGTATTTTAGTGGAAGTTTATGGTGACCATGCTCTAGCTGAGAAAACGTATCGGAAGTGGTTTGCACGTTTTAAAAGTGGTGATTTCGACTTGGAAGACAAGGAACGATCTGGACAACTGAAAAAGTTCGACGATGAAGAATTGGAGGCATTGCTTAATAAGAACCCATGTCAAACACTTCAAGAATTGTCTGAATCGTTGGGAGTTGACTTGTCGACGGTTGGAAAACACCTTAAAGCGATGGGAATGATCAAAAAGCAATGAAATCGGGCCCCATACGAATTGAAACCGAGGGACGTTGAAAAGTGTTTTTCTACTTGTGAACTGCTGCTTCAACGGGAGAAAAGGAAGAGATTTTTGCATCGCATTGTCACGGGCGATGAAAAGTGGATCAATTACGACAATCCCAACCGTAGAAAGTCATGGGTTAATCCCGGCCAACCATCAACCAGCGGCGAAGCCAAATATCCATGGATCCAAGCTCATGCTCTGTATTTGGTGGGATCATAAGGGTGTGATGGTCTACTATGAGCTGCTAAAACCGAATGAAACCATCACTGGGGATCGCTACCGACTACAATTGATGCGCTTGAGCCGTGCATTGAAGGAAAAACGGTCGGAATATTTTGAAAAACACGACAAAGTAATTTTGCAGCACGACAATGCTTGTCCGCACGTCGCAAAACCGGTCAAAACATACTTGGAAACGCTCAAATGGGAAGTTCTACCCCACCCGCCGTATTCTCCAGATATTGCTCCTTCTGATTACCATTCGTTTCGATCGATGAGCCATGGCCTGTCTGAGCAGAAGCTCACTTCTTATGAAGATTGCAAAAAATGGGTCGGTTCGCGGATTGCATCTAAAGACGAGGCGTTCTTCCGACGTGGTATTCGTCTCCTGCCCGAAAGATGGACAATACTTTGAATGATATGTTTTTTCAATTTTATTTAAAATAAACGATCTTTTTTCATGAAGAAAATGCTACGAATTAATTCCAACACTCAATAAATTGCCAAATATGTCCTCAAATACCGCTCACACTCTGTATATTATCTATCTATCTATCAATCTATATATATATATATATATATATATATATATATATATATATATATATATATATATATATATATATATATATATATAATGCATGGCTGTGCAGATATATTTGAATATAATGTAAATGTAAACAGTAAGCTTTGAGAGTAAATTAAATAAATTATTTAATAACGAGAATAAATATATAAAAACACACTGACACACAAACACACACATATATGAATATATTATATTCATTTTATAAAAGAGATTATAAGAACTGTCTAGATTTTTTTAAAAAAAAAGAATGAAAAAAGAATCTAACACATTAAACATAAAAAATCTCATCGCTCGATGAATACTTCGAGGAATGATATTACCTATTTATATAATTTGAATCTTTTCAAAAAGTATTCAATAGAATTATACCGTATAATCCCGGCTTAATTGTTTTAATTACTTCACTGTCGTCGCGTGCTTTTTTTTCACAGAAATAAATTTAAAGTTCTGTTAAAAGTTATTATACTATAAATGTCTGCGTTTGAACTCGGTCAAAAATAAGTGCGTTGTATTGAACGAAGATTAAAATCTTATTAACGAAAACGATGATTTATTTATTCGTGTGTTTCGTTTCTGTATTTATAACTATTAATTGCCGCCCGAGCGAATTTTCAAATCGGATTGTAGGCAGACCGTTGTTGAGAGTTGATTTTATATAAGGTAATGATGAAAAACTTGAGGGCACTAATGAATATTTCATTCAATTATTCAAGAATCTTTTCTGTGAAATATTATTATTATATTCAACTATCTAATTGGCTGAAAATAAATTAAAACTACATTTTTGTTTTGTTAGCGACATACGAGGGTGGTCCCAGAAGTACCCGTCCTGCCCTAGAGATGGCGGTAGTTGTTTGAAAAATATCACTGTATTAGAAAGTACACAATCTATAAAGCATATGTTTCAAGTTTGAGGACGCCACGTTGTTTAGTATTTGTTTGGAAGCCATCAATAGTGAACGTTTTCAGTGAATTTGTGAAAATGGAGAAAATTGGTCATCGTTACGTGATACAATACTTTTATTTGAAAGACCTTAGCCCAACCAATATAAAAGCTGAACTGGATTCTACTCTGGGTGAGTCTGCTCTTTCGTTTACAACAGTGAAATATTGGGTAGCAGAGTTTAAACGAGGCCGTACGAGCTGCCAAGACGAGCATCGCAGTGGTCGACCAAATGAGGTGACGACTCCAGAAATGGCGAAGAAAATCCACAAAGCGGTACTGGATGCTCGTCGACTGAAAGTGCGCGAGCTAGCAGACATAGTAGGAATTTTAAAAAGTGCGGTACATCGCATATTATCTGAAAATTTGGACATGGGAAAGCTGTGTGCAAGATGGGTGCCGCGTTTGCTCACACTCGAGCAAAAACTTGAGTGTTTAGCGAAGTTTCACAGCAACAAAGCAGAATTTTTGCACCGTTTCATAACCATGGACGAAACATGGGTCCATCACTTCACACCCGAGACAAAAGAACAATCAAAACAATGGACTGAAAAGGGAGAACCGGCTCCAAAGAAGGCGAAGACCGTTTCATCTGCAGGCAAGGTCATGGCGTTGGATTTTTGGGATGCGCGTGGGATAATTTTCATTGACTATCTTGAAAAAGGAAAAACTATCAACGGCGAGTATTATGCGAACTTATTGCAACGTTTGAGCGAAGAAATCAAGCAAAAATGGCCGCATTTGGCTAAGAAGAAAGTGTTGTTTCATCAAGACAATGCACCAGCTCACAAATCCGTTATTGCAATGGCTAAAATTAATGAATTAAAGTTTGAATTGCTACCTCATGCACCCTCTTCGCCAGATTTAGCCCCCTCGGATTATTTTCTGTTCCAAAACTTGAAAAAATGGCTCAATGGTCAAAGATTTCCCAACGATGAAGAAGTGATGTCGGCAGTTAATGGGTATTTTGAGGAGCAAGACAGTTCTTATTATAAAAAGGGTATCGAACTTATTGAACATCGCTGGGAAAAGTGTATAGAGCTGAAAGGAGATTATGTTGAAAAATAAATATATTTTTTTCCAAAATTTTTGTGTTTTCTTTGTTGGGTCGGGTACTTCTGGGACCACCCTCGTACAAGCATTTTACTGCAGGTAACATTGCACAGTTAAATTCTCAGAGTTGTTATTTCTAGATTTTTGCTTATAGTTTTTATTAAAAGGAGTGATGCACAGAAATAATTCTAGTATATTAAACGAATTATAAGTCAATACTGAAACTTCATGACTCGGTAATTATCCCTTTTAGTTTTTTTTTTACAATGATTAAATGTTTTGTGATTTCAATATATATTTTTTATTTAAATGTTTTTATGTATTGGAATTGTTTTGTAGGTTATATATATATAATACAATTTTTATTTTCTAAATTAAGTTTAAATTTCCACGAAATAGTTTTCAAAGGAAAGGTAGGTAGGGTAGCTAAAATATTACATAGGAATTCATCACTTTTGAATGATTTGAGATATTGCAATGAATTAAAAAAATGCTTAGAATATAATCTTTGAAATAGTACATTTATTTTTTAACATAATCACCACCATTGTCAATATATTTATACTAAAATGTAAAAAGTTTGCTCATACTTTCAGTTAATCAACAGTGACCTGGAGGAATCTTATAGAAATTACAAACGTTGGTTTGGGTCACTTTTGGGGCTATTCTGATCAATATATCTCATTAGTACAGAACCACATACGTTAAAACTCAGTCATGAAACCCTAAACTGGAACAAAGTAGATGTGATTCTACAATCTCCTCACATCCTATATATTTGTCTTCCGCCTATTTTCAGCATTAAACCATGATCAAGGAAGCAATTTTGTCTGTGACGACTAAGTTAAAAATGTGAACACATGAATGATAAGCTAAAGAAAAAAAACACTAAATTTGTCCACTGACAGAATGAAGAAACTTGTTGCAGGGTGGTAGAAATATATTAGAAATGGTGGAGATTATGCCAAAAAATAAATATACTATTTAAAAGCTTATATTCAATACTTGCGTTCTTTTCTTATTTCGTCTCAATATCTCAAAACTTTCGACAGTTATGATCTTCTCGACATAACGTTCTATCCACCTACCATAACTATTTTATCAATTCGAAATAAAATATCAGATAGAGTAGCATAAAATTAATCACAGCTGCGAATACGTGGACTTAGTTTGAAAAATGTGTTAGAGGGACAAAAATAAAAAAAAAATTTTTAGCTCCAAAAAAATCAAATATTAAATAATATCTGAAAACCATTACTGGTGTTTACAAACAATAAGAACTATTGATACGATTAACATACTTGTTTAATATAGAACATTTTTTTTTAAAAGAGCAATGCATTTATACAGTAGATCTATTAAACATTCGGACACCTAGTTCTCTTCATTCAATTTTTAGTTTGCAAACAGGGTGACATCCAATTAGATTATATTGTTTGCTACAATAAACGTATGTGAAAATGAAAAAAAAACGCAACATCGACCGGACAGCAAATTTACACCGCCCCATATTACATGTATATATATATATATATATACACATCAACTGACGCAAAATAAAGTTACTATTCGAGACATTTTGGCACATACGTACTCTAATCCGACATCTCTTGACAGTTTTCAAGCTCATCCATCTCTTACGGCTCTTTCTCAACTCTCACATTGATTAAAAACGTGAAATGTAACTCTGTACAGTAAAATCAGTTGAAATATAGAAATTATTATTTGGTATATATGTTCTATGTCAATTATGTTTCTACGCAGTGGAAATTTAATATTTCTTTTTTACATTTAAGCTCATCTTTCTCTTTCTCTCTCTCTCTATATTTATTTGTGTGTATATATATATATATATATATATATATATATATATATATATATATATATATCGATAAATACATTATTTACATATTTTTATAAAATCGTTTCTATCAAAAATGTGTCTTTGTGAAATATATAAAGTGATTCACATTTTTCCATTAATGTATACGATGTAATATTTTTAATTATTTGACGAGTACATTTCCAATTAAGAAGTTTTATTCGACACAAAAAGTTGTAAACAAACTTTCGAAAATATTAAATGCTGTATGTATTGTTTAAAGTATTAAATAGACATTAATAGCAATACACACATTGTTTAAATATTCAGCGGATTTCTCATGGATGATGTATTTTCTCTTCACCATTGAACGTTCACAAATTTATTACACCTAACTAACTCCGCTGCTGCAAACTTCAAATAATGATAAAAAAATATTTGTAACTGTTCAGTGTAACATTCAAAATGGATGTTGAATTAAAACTTGAAGTGTTATAAAATGTATTGTGAAAAATGTCTACAAAATTTTATTCATTTACATATTCATACATAACACAGATAGTTTATATATATTAGGTTGGTAGAAAAATAATTGCGGTTTATGATCTTCAAATTCATATATATTTTTTTTAATTTTAGTAGTTTTAATTGGTCCAGAACTATAGGTGGTCCAGAATGATAAAATCAAAGTCGATGTTACCAAAATACAGATGGAAAAATGGATTTTAAAATGTTATTAACGTGAACGCTATGTATTGAAACTTTTATTAAAAAAATACGGTTAGAATTCAGTCAATAAAAACCGCAATTATTTTCCTATCAACCTAATATTTATAGTGAATTAAAAAAAACTGTTTATGTTTTTCATGATGGTAACTCCAATCAAAAAAAAATAAAAAAAAAATACTTGAGAGGAAAATGTTTTTATAAAGTGAATGTTTAGATGTTGATCTGTCATTCAAATTACTTATATAGTAGATAAAGAAAAGAATAAAATATTTTTTTGAATATATCGTTACTTATTCTTTTTTTTTTTTAAAAAATGTTCTATTCTCAACAAGTATGTTAATAGTATCAATAGTTCTTATTATTTGTAAATACCAGTAATGGTTTTCAGATATTAATTAATATTTGAATTTTTTTGAACTAATTTTTTTTAAATTAATTCTAAAGAAATATTTTTTAATGTATTTTTATCCTTTTTCAAAACCGGTAATCGACAAGATAATAATAATAATTTAAACATTTTCGACTTTTGTTCTGACTGTTAATGCCAAAAAACAATATCAGGAAGGAGACCTCAGAAAACATTAATAAATTAACTTCCTGTCGTCAAGTTAATATTATATATTTATTACTACACTCATATGTTGTATCGACTGAGTAAGTGTCATAAACAGGAAAAGAATTTCAAATTCATGTGTTGATGAATAAAAGAGGGTGATCCAAAAAATTGTACGCGAAGACAAAACGTATAATTCGTTTTTTAATCTATGTAGGAATTTTAGATAATGTTACACAGGTCAACAATATTTAATGAAAGGATTTTGAAACTAGTGTTTACAAGTGAAACAGGTTAAATATATCTTCAAAACGAAAAAAGTATACAAGTTAAAATATAGCTCTTCGCTTAAGTTTCCCAGAAAAAAAATAGACTGCATTTTACTAAAAAGTAAAACAATTGAGACATTGGAACTAGGATATTGTTGTACAATGAGAGACAGTTATTTGATCCGATAAATCAAAGATTAATCGCATGATCACCTTACATAAATGGGAAAGATTTAAAAAATAAATATTATAGAAATATTCAAGTTCAGAGGGGTCAATTTGATGGTTTGGAGTTAGTTTAAAGAAGGTAAATTAGGATTTTTGAAACGACCTAGACCATAAAGGATATATTTTTTCCAGTTTAAATAGATTCGAGTGCGAAAGTTATTATATTTATACAAATCAGAGATCTCAAACATACTATTAAGATAAGAAAAAAATTCTTAAAAACTAATAGAATCAATGACAATCAATGACCGATTGCCGAACATAATATCTCGATTTTAATTAGCTATAAACTTTATAAGATATAGTAAAAAGAGATATTTTATGTTAAAGTCATCAAGACAGTCTATGAATCATGGAATAGAATACTGGAAGCATGTCAGAATCGAGAATTAAATAAATTTAATACAAAATATGGGTAGGTATAAAAACGATGTATTAAAAGCAAAAGAGGTTATAAGAGTTATTAAATTCTGAGAAAAAGTAAACACTATACTTGAGTTACAAATTTTCATATATAAAAATGAAATTCCTTGTAAGAATATTACAAGTGATATAATTATTAATTTCGTTATTTATAAGTGTGTACACTTTTACATTTTGTTTTTTTTACACAATGACATTTTTCATTATTTTTTTAAATTAAATACTTTTGTGAATATTTTTTTGCGTATTATATATATATATATATACATATGTTTGATAAGTTTGGTAAATTTCTATGATGTTGCGCCACTATTCATTTGGTAACGTCACGACTATCAAAAAATATACATAATTGTTACACATTCGAATGCATTGTATATATAGAATTAATGTTAAAATGGTATTTGGGTTTCAAGTAATTTCAGTGATGATTTTCTTGACGTACACAGATAGACACTCCATAGACTTGAGTCAGCGGTTCTCTGTTTTAATTCGCTGCTTGTGAAATTGATTTATTAAAAATTTTAAAAAAATACTACTCTATAAAATATAACTCCTTATTATATTTTATAATAAAAAAATGCCGTTTAAATGTATTATTTATTAACATACGTGGGTCGTTTGATAAGTTTGGTAAATTTTTTATGCTGTGGCGCCATCATTCATTTGGTAACGTCCTGGCTATCAAGTGTCACTTTTCAAACTAGCATAGGCGAAATTTCAGCCAGATGTGACACGTTGTTCACGTTCTACAGATGTTTGAAGCGACCATTGTAGCAGTTGCCGCAAAAATAAAAAAAAACTCGCTCCGTGCAGTGATAAAACATTTTTATTTGAAAAAGTGAATGGCCGCTCAGAACAAAGCGGAGTTGAATGAAGTTCATGGGGACTCTGTACCAGCGTTGAAGACTGTTTATTTCTGGATAAATGAGTTTAAACGTGACCGAACATGTACTGAAGATGAAGCGTGCTCTGGATGTCTAATTGCGGTAACCAGGACGGATATCGTCGAAAAAATCCATGGTATCGTTATAGTAGACCACCGATAGAAAATGCCCGGGACTGCAGGTATCTCAATTGAAAGAATGAATAACATCCTGCACGAAAAATTACCCATGAAATAGCTCTTTACGTGATGGGTGCCGTGATTGTTGACTGTTAATCAAAAATGCACAAGAAAGGACATTTCAACCCAGTGTTTGATGATGTTTAATCGAAATGTGCAGATCTTTTGCATAGATTCATCACTGTGGATAAAACAAGGATACACTACAACACACATGAGTCGAAGAAGTAGTCAAAGCAGTGAACAACGACTGGCGAAAGTGAGCCGAAGAAGGCGAAAACCGTTTTGTCGGCATGGAAGGTGATGGACACTGCGTTTTTGGTATTCCCAAGAAATCATCCTGATCGACTACTTAACGAAGAGAAAAACGATAACAAGAGCCTATTATGCAAAATTGTTGGACCGTTTGAAAGAAGAGCTGAAATAAAAACGATCAAGATTGGTGCACAAAAAGGTGCTTTTTCAGTAGGACAACGCGCCGTCCCACAAATCGATCGTTGTAATGGCAAAATTGCACGAATTAGGCTTCGAATTGATTCCTCATCCACCTTATTCTCCGGACTTGGGTCCGTGTGACTTCTCCCTTTTCCCAAACCTGAACATTTGTAAATAAAACATTGATAAACAGATTTTTTCTAAAAAAACGGTGTTTAACTTGCTTTTTTACCATGCTTATCAAACAACCCACATATATATATATATATATATATATATATATACACATACACACACGTACATATATATACATGTATGTGTATACATATGTACATTACATTCAATGATACTTGTAACTCACAAAAGAGTTACAACTCATATTTTATTAATATTGAATATTCTCGGATTTTCACATTTGTGTTAATCTAATAGTAAAGCGAGCCATTCATGTTATAACCTGTTATTTACCTTACGGTAGTTCAACTGTTATGGAACATAGAACAATTTTCTGCATTGAATTTTATTTACATTAATTTATTTTCTGCATTCGTAATGTAAACGTAAGCGATATAAGTCTATTAAAATCTAAACATGTCTAGACATTTACCGTTGAAGGTAAATAAGATAAATCAATTTATTCAACGTTGCTATTCCAGACTTTCGTTTAATATATACAATTTTCTTTAATGAAAACATAGTACGTTTATAGTACAGAATTATAATATGGTTAAAATACTACGGAAAAATAAATACACGGTTCATATTATTAATTTTAAGTAGTTTAAAAAATGCATACAGATTTATTTAAATATAGATAAGAGATTTTTTTATATTACAGTATGTTATAAAAATATTCGGCTATTTTATATCTAGTTAACTTTAAGAAGTAAATGAGGTTTATAGTAAAAAAAATTAAATGTATAATTTTGTGACTGTTAAAAATAATGCACTTTATAATACTGTACGTTAAGATCAGGACAAATAAATGAGATCAATGACATGTATTCATTTTAAGATATAGAAGTTGTTAATTGAAAAATAAAACTACCTTGCTCTTCACATAAGTGTTAACTGATTATTATTATTTTTAATAATTTAATATCATTCATACTTAATAACACTTGTATAAAAAAATAAAATAAACTTTTAGTTATTTGCCAATTGATTTCTAACTGACAATTAAAAAAAATACATTTAAGCAATTTTCGATAATTTTATAAAATTATCTAAAAGGAAAAACATGTTACATTTCTTTCACTTATGAAAAGTGACATTTTCGATACCTGTTTCAAGGATACTACATATTCTATTAATGATCTCATCAATAATAAAAGGAAATTTTCCTTCGGTACTATATTTTTAATTCAACTTCACTTTATTGTCTATTCATCTGTATTTATCAATATAGTGTTGAAATAATTTTTCTCTCTATTGAAATAATTACATTTCACTAACTAGTTATCTAAAATATTTTATATATATATATATATACATATATATATATATATACATATATATATATACATATATATATATATATATATATATATATATACACACACACACATATATATATATATACATATATATATATATATATATATATATACACATACATATATAGGGGTTCTCAATCTTTTTAATCTCACATCTCCCCTCCTTTTTGAAATTATTAATAATGGATAAATTACTTAATTACCGAACACTTCGATTAAACGGATTTTTGATTATCCGGATGTCTCCGACATTTTTTTGTTCCGGATAATCGCGACTCGACTATATCTGAACTAATTTATTAAAAAAAGCAATTACAAGAATGTTATAGAAGAAAGTCACACCTCCTCACTGACCTCATTGCATCTTCCCAGGGAGGTAGACCTTATCAAGAACCTCTGTTCTAGAGCGAAAAAGTAAATAACAATCTTAATGAAAATAAGTAATAATAAAATAATATGAAAATAAAGTTAGTAATAATTCATTATTGATATTTAATTTTTTTTGTGCTGAGTGAAGAGTGAATCGTCATTTGTAACAATGAATTTAGTCATACTGACAAAAATAGTATAATATTGACATTTTACTAAAAATATATACTGAAATCTTAAAATAAATACATGATTATATTCCACTTTATCTAAAAATCGTACAATCGATTCGTGGTGATATTTTCGATGATCGCAATTTAATTTTTTGTGGTGATCGCACAAATCGACAAATGTATATTTTATACGGTACAGGTCAATTTGAATATTTTTTATTGGATGCCTTCTAGCAATGAATAAATGATTTTCAAGCACTGTAATAATACTCTAAAATAAATACCTGTTCTTTTCATGAACATCCTATTTTAAATGTTATAAACATGCAAATTTTCATTAATTATAGTAGTTTTTATGAGAAAAAAAACTAACTTCTCATTTTTTTCCAAATAGAAAAGAGCATTCCTTATAGAATCTATTATTATATTTCAAATAAAATCTGTAGTCACTTGATTTTGTGAAAAATACGTAATTATGTATTTTGAAAACTTAACCCACTGACAGTTTTAGTTGAGTGATTATTTAGAATAGCAATAATTCGACAAAAAATAATAGAACGCGTGGAGATAAACGTAAGTGAATGCAATACTATTTAATTGCAACATTTTAAAAGATACAATATTCTTCTGTTTGGAACAGAACATGAAACTGTTTCCTGATCCAATAGGTCATACAGAATTGCATCTGACCGAGTGTATTGGTAATTTTTTAGTTGCTTATAGATCGAGCTTTGTTTCAATATTCTTTGTTTGTATTCTCTTCTTCTTTCATTTTTTTATATTAATTAAAAACAAGATTTCTAAAAAAATATTTTTCTAGATTATAGAATAGTTTAAAAATACTATTAGATACCTTCTTGTAAAAGTAAATAAATAATTGAAAAATGCAAAAATTGATGATATCGAGGAAGAAAACTAATTATTTTAGCAAAACATGTAATTGACTTGCAAAAAAATACCAGCTCCAAATTTGACCAATGGAGTTGTCTATAATAGAAATAAATTAAAACTTAAAAAAATCCTTAGCGGTAATCGATTTTCGTCAGATGAAGAATTGATAACAACAGTGAATCCCTTTTTTGAACACCTCTAAGAGAATGATTTCCGGGACGGTATAAAAGCACTGGAACGTTGCTGGATGAAGTGCATTGAAATTCAGGGAGATTATATTGAAAAATAAAAGTAATTTAAAAACACAAATTATATTCTTTCATAGTTAGGCTGCGAAATTTTCAAATTTCCCTCGTATTTTTGTACATATATTTACTTTACTTTATATATATATATTTTAAATGAATTAAGAGAAGATTCTTCAACTACTAATTATGATATAAAGAGAATCTCTTCTCAAAATCATTGCCTCGAGGTAAATTATTTCAAATCAACAAAAATATCGGATAATTAAATATGACTATGATCCCCACACACACATATATATATATATTTATATAAAGCTTTTCCTGGATTTGAGCACAAAGAGTGCGATCGTCTACCAAGTCATATGCCGACTTTTCTTTAATATGCTCACTTTGGCTGTTGTTGGGGGACCATTCGCCTGTAGGGACGGCCACCAAAATGACTAAACCTTTTTCCATACGCTGACCAAAAACATCCTCTAATTCGTGCAAAAAAAAATAAATATATAAAGTTGCAGCATACATTCATTTTGAATAATTTATCGAATAATCCGATTGAAACGAAAATAGAACGAAACAAGATAATAATCATATTATTCGTTATTTTTAAAAAACGACAAATATGTTAATACGCGGAAATTGCGAAATAAACCACATTAAACTGGCTTGCAAAAGAAATTTGTCGATTGAAATTATTGTGTCGTTACTGAAAAGCCTGAGAGATAAATACGTTACACTTAATACGTTTATCACGATGATCAATATATATATACATATATATATATATATATATATATATATATATATATATATATATATATATACAGATATTATAAATGAATTATTGACTGAATTTAAAACCTGTAGAGAACAACGAAATGGTTAACGAACGAATTGACGATGCGACACGATATTGGCAGTACCTGCCATATTCTGTTCAATTTTAAATTACGATACGGACAACATTAAAGTTGTTTCATGTTGTCTTCTACCAAGATTGTTTCGCATGATCGCATCGATACACTTCAAATGCTATTCGTTTATAAATATCGAACGATAAATGAGAGCGTTTATAAATATCGAACGATAAATGAGAGCGTTTATTTTCTTTTAATACGATTTTAATATATATATATATATATAAATATACATACATATATATATATATATATATATATATATATATGTATATATGGGGGAGGGATGTTATGAAGGAACGATAGTACGATTATTGAATTTTTCATTTTGTTTTGAAATCTCTTAATAAATTTGTTACATTTATATCGATTTCATATGTTTATTTTTTAGAAATTTTTATTTTTAATTTATCGTTGAAATAAACAATGTTTTGTTAATATTTATTCAGTTTTATGAACAAGAGGCTGTGAACTCGTGTTCTAAATTTGAAAAAAAATACCATAGACAAATGTTAAGACTCGTTTTATCATCAAATTCTACAAGTGAAATCTTATGTATCATAAGTTGAAAAACATTTTCGTGTACTCTTTATTAATTCACTTTGAATACGCTCGGCCTGAATATATTTAGAATTTTAAAATAATCGTAATTGATTCGAAACTTATGGTACAGTTCAAGTGTTTAGCGGATTGTTTAAAAATCGTATCTCGAATTGATTGTTATAAATGAGATTTGCTTTATAAATCAAATTAAGAATGACAGTCAAAAACAAACAAGAATAATCGAATTTTATTTCAATAAGAAAATATCGTATCTGAATAAATTCGAATTTACAAACCAGAATCAAATATCATATTTCTTGTTTTATTATATATTTATAAAAGATTTGCATATACGCGGATCGTTTGATAAGTATAGTAGAAACGCAAGCTAAACACAGTTTTTATTTATGAAAGAATCGATTTTATTTCCCAACACTGTTTCCATTGAGGGCTATACACTTGGACAAGCAAGTCTGCAAAATGCGCATTGACGCCGGCAATGACATTCTCATTCGAAGAGAATTTCTTCCCAACGAGTAAAATTTTCAAATTTGGGAAGAAGAAGGAGTCGCACGGGGCCAAATCCGGAAAATAGGGTGAATGAGGAATCAATTCGAAGTCTAATTCGTGAAATTTTGTCACTGAGACAGTCGATTTGTGGGACAGCGCGTTGCCTTGGTGGAAGAGCACTTTTTTGTAGGCCAATCTTGGCCGTTTTTATTTCAGCTTTTCTTTCAGTCTCCAATAATGTTGCATAATATACTCATGTTACCATTTTTCCCTTCGTTAAGTAGTTGATCAGGATGATTTCTAGAGAATCTCAAAAAACAGTAGACATCAGCTTCCCAGCTAACAAAACGGTCTTCGCCTTCTACGGCGCACTTTCACCAGTCGTTGTCCACTACATTGATTGCTTAATAAAATTGCTTAAACTTCAAATTCCAGTAAATTACTTTTTGGACTCAGATGTATAATGATGTATCCACGTTTCATCCACGTTGATGAACCGACGCAAAAAGGTAAGTTCATGTTTTTTTCTATTTTTGCGGTAACTGCACAATGCTAGCTTCAAACATCTGTACAACGTGAACAACGTATCACATCTGGCAGAAATTTCACCTATGCTAGTTTGAAACGTGACAGGTTGATAGCCAGGACGTTACCAAATGAATGGTAGCGCCACAACATAAAAATACCAAACTTATCAAACGACCCACGTATGTTAATAAATAATACATTTAAACGGCATTTTGTTATTATAAAATATAATAAAGAGTTATATTTTTTAGAGCAATATTTTTTTCATATTATTAATAAATCAATTTCGCAAGCAGCGAATTAAAACAGAGAACCGCAGACTCAGTCTATGGAGTGTCTGTCTGTGTACGTTAAAGAAATCATCACTGAAATTACTTGAAACCCAAATACCATTTTAACATTAATTCTATATATACAATGCATTCGAATGTGTAACGTGTAACGATTATGTATATTTATTTAAATAACAAATACTTGAATTTGTATGAATACGAAGTAATTTGAATGTATTTCATCTGCCAGATTATAACAATTTACACATGTTATTTACATCTGTGAAAGAATTCTTGATCTGTAGGGCACACAAACATTTTCAATGACGTCAGTAAAATACATAATATTATATATATATATATATATATATATATATATATATATATATATATATATATATATATATACTGCTTTCAGTATATTGTTTTACTTGCGTTCATTCTTTTGAAAAATGAACAGTTTTCTATACAAAAGAATATAAAAGGCGTAAAACTTGTTTATTAATCTATTTTTATGCGGAGCTGAACTGATTGTAAGTTTGAATAATAATGATATTTGGGGTTTAAGAACGCGTCGACGACTAAAGTAATTAACGCATCTGAATAATTAATTTATGAATAATAGCAGTATTCAGACAAGGAATAGAATGTAATAGATAAATAAAAAACATTGCAATAAAAGGTACAGGAAAACTGTTGATCTAAAGAAGTAGCTAGTTTTACGGGGAATATTTGGTTAAAGGGAACAATGGAAGAATGTACTACCTACACCATCTCTTGTAAAACACTACGAATTAATTCCAACACCTAACATATATTATATATATATATATATATATATATATATATATATATATATATATATATAAATAATTGGATGAATGTTGCAAATATTTGAAAAAATAAGGTAAAAGGTAATTAAAATTGAAATAAATCTGGAAGAAGAATATGCTCAGCAGTAGATTAAAAATGGTTGTATACATTGGGCTAAGTACAACATTTTAACAATATTTCAGAATGAAATTGAACGAAAAATAGTAACAGAAAAAAAAGTACTTAGAGTAAATGAACTCCGATAGTTTGACCCAGTCCCGACACTGTCGTTGAATTAACAATGATCAAGTTTAAAACGATGTTCTCTGTTAAAATATCCGTTCTTTATTGTTGTTTTTTTTCCTCTGTAGAAATCTCAAGTAAAACTTATACAAATAAGTCTCCGTTGCATGAAAAAGTAATGGAATTTGTTTTGAAAGTTTCATGTATATCGATTGTAATAGTGCTTTAAATAGTTTAAAGTTAAAAATAGTAAAATAGAAAGGGAATGTCGCAGATAATTTGTTTTACAAGAATAAAATAAAACGACATTATAGCAAGCACGGAATTGTTATTGAAATGTTTATATAATATAACTAATTTCATGGAAATTAAAAACAATTAGTGAACAAGTAAACGAATGTAAAAAATGCTGGTATTAAAATATATACTTCTGATAATATAGTGAAGTTAAATATGAGCCTTGGTTAATGCTCCTCTATAAATTAATAATAACACGATTATTACCATTAAATTGTGAGAATACATTCAATAAGTACAGACAGTTGTTAATACAATATCAATATTTATAGTAAAAATATTTAATGCACATCTATTGGTTTAGAAGCATTGAATAACTGATTTTGAATAATGTATTTTGGAAATAAATAAACACACACACACACACATATACATACATATATATATATATATATACATATATATATATATATATATATATATATATATATATATATATATAATATAGATGAATTAGCCTATTTTCTATGCGTTTTAAAAAATTAACTCATTTCATTTTGTATTTAGAAATCTCTATTTGAAAATTGTACATATAAGAGATATTGATTTGATTTATAACTTAAGAGATATTTATTATTTTTTTATAAGTATATCGTTAAATAAACAATAATGAATTCGCTAATAAAATATTCTTTATGTTTGATATATATATATATATATATATATATATATATAAATATACATATACATATATATATATATATATATATATATATATATATATATATATATATATAGGTAGGTGTATTTTTAAATAAATTTACTATATAAAAAATATATGAAATAGAAGAGTACTCACCAATCCAGATAAAGACGATCCCATACCAACAATCCCGTTATGACTACTGACAAGTAATACTCCTTCCGTTGCAATTGCAAACTGTCGTGCACTGCAGTCTTCTGTCAACATTTCTCCAAGTCTTGAACGTCGTCGTTTCCAAAATTTACCAGCAACGACATCCTCTGGTCTGCCTTGTACGATCCAGGCATAGTCCGATCCATACATGCCCAGTTTGTATGCCTGTAAAACATAAATATGTCATCTTTAATATTGGTTAGTAATTTACATGTAATGATTTATTTATATTAAATTTATCGAAAAGAATTCTCTACGGTAGCCAAACAATCAGAGCAGATATATAAATGCTGTTCAAGTGAAACGTGGGAAAGATGTATTGCTTAAAAAGTAGCCAACATTATTTTAGTGTAAAAAAGAAATATTTATATAGAACTGCATTGTAGAGCTGTGAGAAGTTTGAATGAATAAGGGACGATACTTTATCCTTTATATTTATTGAAGATTTTATTAATCAACTACTGTTTTCTTTGACCTTGAACTACTATATGTGTAATAGGTATTTCAAAAACGAAGAATGAAGTGGTGACTTCAAAGTTGACCATCGTTTTCACTTACAAGACAGAGAGTTTGTTTTAGAAATAGATACATACATACATACAAATATATATATACATACACACATAAATACACACACACACACACATATATATATATATATATATATATATATATATATATATATATATATATATATATTATTAACAGCCTTTGTTAATCCACTGCTGGATAAAGGCCTCTTCCATGATTTTCCATTTTGTTCGATTCAGTACCTCTCTATTCCACAGATTTCCAAGAAAGTTTTTAATATCCTTATCCCATATATATATATATATATATATATATATATATATATATATATATATATATATATGTGTGTGTGTGTGTGTGTGTGTATGTGTGGGTATTTATAGAAACTTGAAAAAGAGTTACAGACTGGAAAATAGATATTTTATTAAATAAGATTCGTTTGTTAAAATGGTATTAATACATAATTTTTAATATATTAATCGTATGAACTTTTTAGGTTAGTTGATATTTATTATGCTATTAATTCAGCTAGTAATAATATTATTAAATTATATGAAATCATTCTTTTGTGTTTATACTAGCCCAAAATAAATTGTTATTCGGTAAATAGGCTGTAATAAACCAGCATTAAAGTTAATTGAAACATATAATATCATTTTGATAATAGCTCTCATTAGTAATCGTATAATTGTCATTTGTTGAAATAGCTCTTATTACAAAATATTTTACAAATAATATTCACATAATACATATACATACATATATATATATATATACATACACAAATACATACATACATATATATATATATATATATATATATATATATATATATATATATATATATGTATATAGTTGGAGGAAATAATTGAAATTTTAAATAAATCTAGTAGAAAAATACTTCTCATCCTGAATTTAATGGAAGAAAAGAAATATTTAATAAATTTTTATGTTTTATAAAAAGATAAAGAAAGAAATAGAAATCTAAAAGTTACAAAGTATTTTTATTTTCATCGAATTATTAATAAGAATGGATTGTTGATTAAAGTAGAAGATTGATGTGACTAGAAGAGCTGCAAATGGGAAAAGTTTATTTAAATGGAGTGCTTGAAAATTTTAGTTGAAGTGCTTACCTTGTTCGAAAAGTATTCGATCAACGTATTTTATCTATTCTTGTACAGAGAAGTAAAACAGTAAAATATAGGTCCTGAATGGTAAACAAATCATTGATTGTGAACAACATATAGAAACATGGAATGATGTATGTTAGTGATAAAAACTGGTGACAAAATAATAGAATGGATATGGGAACAAACACGAGTTACAGATGTAATAAAAAAGTATATATTTTAAAATGGAAATGGACTGGCCATATATGTTATAAGAAAAAATGGTACAAACTATTGTGTACGAGTCAATAAATATAAATATGCATGGAAAAAGATTAATAAATGGGAAAGTAATTCTGTAGGAAGAGACACAATCGGTAGATAATATGAGAATAGAAATAAACAATAGATAGAGTTATAATAGAATGAGCTTTTTAGATTTAAAATTGGCAAAATCTTTTCTCTTGGCATATAATTTTCATTGGTGTGGGTTTTTATTTACTTAAGCGCTCTAAGGATGAGAGCATCTCCGCCGAAATGTGTAAAAAATAACAAAAATGATCAATAATCATTCAATTAACTTTTCTGAAGTTTGTGGGACGAGAGAAAAATTCATTTGTGAAATAAATCCAACAAAAGACCTTGCAACTCAATCCATTAAATGATAATTTAAAAAATATTAAATAAGAATATGTATGACTATCAAAAAATATAGTATTTACATTACTTCTTACTTGAAGTATCTTCGTACGTACATTTATTATTTTATATTATTTTCTATTTTTAGTTAGGTGAAATGTATATTATAAATTTGAGTTAGTTTAGTTATAGTTTGCGCAATAATATATATATATATATATATATATATATATATATATATATATATATATATGTATATCCTTAAATATATTTTTAGAATAATTGTGACAAAATGTTATAGTGACATTCGTGTTGTAGAAGTAAGAGAACAATAATCGCCAGTGCTCCACGAAGAGCAATAAACATTAAGTGTTTTACGCAACATGGTTTTCATTGCGGATACGAGTGTTATTGTTATAAGCTATATTGAAAGAAAATTTCGGCCTGATTGTTAAGGAAAGTTATCATGGAAATGTTACGATAAAAATACAGTACACGAACATCAAAGTAAAACGATCCAATATAAGCCCTTTTATATAGGACGATTCAACTTAGGCTTCCACACGAAAATATTAAAAAAACGCAAAAATTAAAAAAAAGTATGTTATCCCTCATTTAGTATTTTAGTTCAATTGTATTTTAGAATTGGATTGAACTAATATGTTAAATAAAAAATAGTATGACTTTTCTTAACCGCTGCGCCCACTTTTAATACTCCCATGTGCAAATATTAAAAGAGGGGAAGAAAGAAAAAGGGGAAATATTAAAATCCCCAAATTGAATCTATATCTATATATCAACAACCTATACATCAACAATTATATTTTGTGACAAAAAGACAATATTTGTGTAATTTGTGTCAATTATTATACAAACTATGAATATATATATATATATATATACACACGTGGATCGTTTGATAAATATGGTAAAAAAGCAAGTTAAATGCCGTTCTTTGGAAAAAAATCGATTTTATTCTTCAACATAGTCTTAATTGATGCACTGGTCCAGAAAGTGCAAAATACGCATTTACGGCGGCAATCACATCCTCATTCGACGAGAATTTCTTCCCACCGAGTCAAATTTTCAAGTTTGGGAAGAGAAAGAAGTCGGATTGGACCAAGTCCGGAGAATAGAGTGAATGAGGAATCAATTCGAAGCCGAATTCCTGCAATTTTGCTATTTAGACTGTCGATTGGTGGGACAGCGCGTTGTCCTGTTGAAAGAGCACTCTTTTGTGCACCAATCTTGGTTATTTTTGTTTCAGCTCTCCTTTCAAACGGACCAATAATGTTGAAAAGAGGCTTCTGTTATCGTTTTTCACTTCATCAAGTAGTCTATTAAAATGATTGCTTGGGAATCCCAAAAAACAGTGGCCATCACCTTCCCAACCGACAAAATGGTCTTCGCCTTCTACGGCGCACTTTCACCAGTCGTTGTCCACTACTTTGAATGCTACTCAGGAATGTAGTGGGTGGATCCATATTGTATCCACGATGACGAATCGACGCAAAAAAGCCTCCCCTTTTTTCAATTTTTGCGGCAACTGTTAAAATGCTCGCTCCAAACATTTGTAGAACGTGAACAACGTGTCGCTTCTGGCTGAAATTTCGCCTATGCTATTTTGAAAAGTGACACTTGATAGCCATGTTGTTACCAAATTACTGTTTGTCCCATATCATAGAAATTTATCAAACTTATCAAACGACCCACGTATATTCGATTATTGAGTGAAGAAGTATATCAATGTGTTTTTAATTTATCTTTCACTTGATTTGTAATTTGATCATGTTTATAATTGGAAATATAGTATTTACATCTTATATATTATTTATTAATCTATTTTTTTTCTGAAGACGAATCATATTCATTTGAAAAACAATATATTTATATAAAACTGCAATATTTATTTCAGAGCTTGGCATATTAAATGTTTACAGATTTGCTATTCATCTCTCTCTCTCTCGATGTATATATATATATATATATATATATATATAGATAGAGAGAGAGAGAGATTTTCTTAACATGTATGTTATGTATAAACCGTCATCTGTGTGAAGCCAGTATTATTAACTAGTTTGAAATAGAAAATTGTAGTCGCTCGTTTCCAACTTACTCGACCCTACACTGCTCTTATTTCGCAATAAATATTTTTAAAACATGACAGCACGCGAAATTGCAAGCCGCGGTCTGATACAACTTGAAATTTAGTAATGAAATCTTTAAATCTTGATATTCATCCTGAAATGAAAAACATGTTTTCAATTTTGTAGCTTTCCAGTGTATACATTTCGCAGTCGGTGAATGTTTTGACATTTGTGAAATAATTTATTTACGAGGAAACTTTTTCTTTTAATATTGACAAAATTGAATTTATTACATTTTTTGATATTTTCAAACATATGTAATTGTAAACGTGTATGTATGTATGTATGTATGTATGTATATATATATATATATATATATGAATATGGATAACGTACTACAAAAAAACGTTATTATAGAAAATCTATGAAAGGTGTTGATAAAATTTACTGATGTGATATCGGCTGTTCGAATATTCGAAATAAATAAAGTAGGAAAGTTAAGATTCGTAGTTGTTAGTTCACGTCGTTGAAGTTATGAACTGACATAATTTTGAAAGTTGTCTAGAACGGAAAGAGACGATGATTTAAATTGACTTCTTAATTTTATACTGCGAAGAAGTAACTAGTTTAATAACTATTTTAGTGTATGAATTTAATATGACTTGTTTTTGAAGTTTACAAGTACGTTCAATCTGTGTCGGAGTAAATCATCAAGGGGATGATTCTTAAAATATAGATAGAGATTAATATGTTTTTCATATAGTAACATTTTCATAACTTAACTACTATGGGTAAAATTAATGCAACAAATATCTATCTATATCTAATATCTATCTATCTATATACACATCTATATATATACATATATATATATATATATATATATATATATATATATATATAGATACATAGATAAATGTTCCGAAAAATTTAAAAAATGGAAATAATTTTTTTAGAACACGTTCAGATTTTGTATTAATTTATTATTAACGACAACACCCGAAGTTACACGAAAATTTCACGAAAAATTATGATATTAGTATCAACAACTACAATGAAATGTGCGACTTTATGAAACAACACGTTGCAATATAACTGCGAGGGAGCTTACATACAAATAAATATATATATATATATATATATATATATATATATGTGTGTTTATATATATATATATGTTTATATATATATATATATATATATATATATATGTTTATGTATATATATATGTATACTACTACTACTATGAGCGGTGTTTATAGTAGTAGTGGCCATTTCCCGCATCTCGCTCGCCATGTGTTTCTGACGTGGACGTCAATCTCCTCTACGTCCCATCTCTTCAGTTCTTATACCTTCGTGCCATTGTCTCCTTGGCCGTCCTCTTTTTCTTTTTCTCGAGGAGACCCAATTCCAGGCTATATTTGGCATTCTCTGCCTTTCCGTTCTCTTCATATGTATATATGTGTATAAATATATATATATATATATATATATATATATATATATATATATATATATATATTATGATATTGAGTGAACATAATACGTGGTGCCGCTGTAAGTGGCCCAAACTACTGGCGTTATGATGGGTAGACTCCCCCTGATCGTACGAAATCTGGACATGGTAATGGGCAGTGGGTCGAGGGCAGCAAGCCTCTCTCGCGCACCAAGCCCCCTCCCGTAATACTGTCTTGCAAATTTTCCATCTACTTACTGCTCAAATCGTGCCTTCTGCTCTCCTCTCTTTACCTGCACAAGTTAACGATTCTTGTACCTTGCACTTGTACCCGTAGCACACTTCGCGCTGGCACAACCTCGAATCGAGTGAATATATTCGATACGAGCGAAGCGAGTCGAGGGTGCGGGTGAAACAAGCGGAGACGGATCATCCCAAGTATTGGAGAGAGTAGCTGATCTACTAAAATATACCCGCGTGTTCTGCTCTCTACGAGCAGAACACCCTGGTATATTTAAAAATATTATTATCCGAAGATTAAAAAACATCCTGTGGTTATAAGTAAATTGAAGACACTTGGACGGAAGGTAAGATGGATAAGAGAGGTAATTGAGCACCAAGATTTCATAATTCAATCTCAATGGTTTTCTTAAGTGTAATTAAATCATATTTATTGCTGAATGATTCAAGATATAGTAAACCACAAGCCTAACCAACATTTTAAACATTGTATTTCAATATGGTGTCCGAAAAGTGTATATAAATTTAATGTAATTCAAAGATTGTTTCTGATTTCTCTATATTGTTACAAGTCGTTTGAGTCTGTATGTATACATTTCGAAGGCAATGTGTGAGAACAATGTTTATAGTATATATTAAGTCAAGAGTATCCAATCTTTTGAATTCACTGCGCCACATTCGAAGAAGAAGAATTGTCTTGACTCACACATAAAATACACTAGCACTAACGATAACTGATGAGCAAAGGAAAGGTTCGTGCATAATTTTCATGACATTCGCCACCACAGATTTTAACAGTTTTTCGTTTTTTCTGGCCGAACTATTAGCAATTATAATGAGACTTATGGATAATACTCTAGTATTTGTGGACGTAACATACTCTGATTATTCCATTCCATTCCGTTATCATCTACAAATTTCGCGCTCGAGAACCGCATAATCGAGTTATAAAAAATCACAAAAAAATGTTATAATATTTTAAGTCAGTTTATGATTTCGGATCATAAATCGTCATTATGATCGGACCGCAAGCGTCCCGTGGGTCCGACAAGCCTGTATTCGATTCTAGAGAGCGTAGAGGCAGCTAGTCTATAGAATCACCTTTAAAATGCTGGTAAATGTATTTAGAAATGTAGCTGATCGATTTGAAACTTGACGAGAAACTAATACAGTGCAAGTGGAAAACTCGGATTGAATATATCTTCTTTTAATTAATACTTGTATTTAGTTTATAAATAAATGTGTAATCCTGTCATTAGGATATTTAAAAAAAAATCCAATTTATTTGAAAAAATAAATGGGAATTTTTGGGACGCCTGTGTATTAAAAATTAAATATAAATATGATTTTTAAAATTCATTACAGTCTATTTTATTCGCTTATGACGATAAACGATATGAAAGATTAATTTTTTACTTAATCATTTGACATTATTTAAGTAGAAAACTTTTCTACCATATTTCATGAATATATATATATATATAAAGGAGGAGTTTCGTGCCGACGGTAAAATCTCATTATAGCACCTCCATACCCTAAATATATAGTCAAACTTAACGTTTGCCTTTTCTGTATAACCAGTGACAACCCCCTCTTGTGTTGCTGCTTACGGCGATTTCTCTTTCATTCACTCAGTGTGACATTGCAGTATATAAATATATATATATATATATATATATATATATATATATAAATGTGTGTGTGTAATTGTTTGTTTATTATGTTAGTGTAAGAGGTATGTTATCAAAATATATTTTTTTATAATAATCAAAGACTTCTATTACTTTTATTTTGTTTACTTATGAATTATATAAAAGATTGGCTGAAAACTGACAGCCAATATTTTAATTATTGCAATTAATGTATAAGCAAATCTTTTTGAAAATAGAATTCGTCTTGAAACTGGTTACAGTTATTTGAAAAGTATAATGAGAGAATTATTGCTATTCGGATTACAGGAGAGAAATATTTTTTGTACTGAAAAAAATATTCAACTTAATTTGTTAGTTTTTTCATCGTAAGTAGGGCTGTTTTATTAAAAGCATTTCCTTTGCAGAGAGAGTACGTACGGAGAAAATTTGAAAGGTAAAAAGTAGATCTCTGTTTTCAGACGAGATCACAAGTACAAAAAAAACAATATTATAGTGTAACGTTAATTGTATCATATAAATAACAAATCGGATGAATTTGAAATTAAATGTTTTTAAAATTCAGTGTAGTCAGTTGTAATATATGGCAGTAAAATGTGAGATGTAAATGAGATTTTAAGTAAAAAAGATTTAGTCGAGATAAATCTCGATAGATATCAGACATATTAAAATAAATAGAAAACTGTGAGATATATAGGAAGAAAATAACTATGTATGATTATATACATGGGTCGTTTGATAAGTATGGTGAATTTCTGTGATATGGCGTCACCATTCATTTGATAACGTCACGGGTATAAAGTGTCATTTTTCAAATTAGCATAGGCGAAATTTCAGCCAGAAGCGATGCGTTGTTCACGTTCTACAGATGTTTGAAGCGAGTATTGTAGTGGTAGCCGCAAAAATTCAAAAAAACAAGCAGGCGTTTTGAGTCGATTCGTCACAGGTGATGAAACATGGATCCATCTGTGTCGAATCAGCAGTCAAAACTGTGGACAACGACTGATGAAAATGCACTGAAAAAGGCGAAGACCGTTTTGTCGACTGGGAAGATGATGGGCAGTGTTGATTGAGATTCACAAGGGATCATCCTGATCAACTACTTAACGAAAGGAATGACGATAACAGGAGTCTGTTATGCAACATTATTGGACCGTTTGAAAGAAAATCTGAACCAAAAACGGCTAAGATTGTAGAACAAAAAGTACTCTTTCATCAGGACAACGCACCGTCCCACAAATCGATTATCGTAATGGAAAAAATGCACGAATTAGGCTGTGAATTGATTCCTTATCCACCCTACCCTCCGAACTTGGATCCATGCGACTTCTTCCTCTTCTCAAACTTGAGAATTTGGCTCGGTGGGAAGAAATTCTCGTCGAATGAGGATGTCATCATCGCTGTCAATATGTATTTTGCAGACTTTATGGAACAAGTTTATAGCCCTCAATGGAAACAGTGTTGAGAAATAAAATCAATGTTTTCCAAAAAAAGATGTTTAACTTGATTTTTTACCATACTTAACAAACGAGACCCGTAATATTAGTGTAAATTAAGAAATTAAATACTTTGTTTTACAAATGATTCTGTTATTAAAGAGAAAAATAATATGTGAATTCTGATAATGAATATATTTTTTTATATTGTATTTCGTATTTCCTTTTCAATAGATTCGTGACTTGAGGACTAAATAAGGTAAATGATGATTATAATAAAGTGTTTTCGTTATTGTAATGTATTAGGTTGTAACATATCAAGTTGCCGAATTTCCGTCAGACAGAGGTCGACCGCGTTTGAGAAAGGTTATGTACAATATTTTACAAGTTCAGCTATTTGGAATTGACTAATGTACTGTACCCTTCAATTGTATTTAAATACGGAGTTATTGTTGTATTTTTATTTTTTTATACCCTTAAATAGGACAGTGTCCATAAAATATTTGCGTCTACTTTTTTTATAAGAGTTCAAGTTGGGACACAATGCAGCGGTAGAAATATCAATGGAGCTTTCAGAGAATGGTCGGTTCGTAAGAGAACAAATTAATTACAGTTCAAAAAATTTCGTTTCAGTAATATGAATCTTGATAATGACCTTCCAGGAAGGCCCAAAACCATTGTGAACGAAGAACATTTGAGAGCCATGGTGGAAGCTAGTCCACAGACAACAGTTCGAGCTTTCGCAAGTGATTTAAGTGTTAGTTTTATGACTGTTCCTAGTTACTTCGCTGCAATAGAAAAAGTGAAAAAGCTTGATAAATGGGTGCGGCACGAACTGACAGATGATCAGAAACTGAGACGCTTAGAGGTATGTTGTTCTTCATTGATGATTCGAAATGATAAAACGCCATTGTTAAATCGAATCATTACTTGTGTTGAAAAGTGGATTCTGTATGATAACAGGAAAAGATCTGGACAACGGTTAAATGCAAATGAAGCGCCAGGATACGCTCCCAAGCCGTCATTACATTAAAAAAACTTATGGTAACTGTGTGGTGGTCAAGTAAAGGAATAATCCATTATTCTTTTTTAAAACCAGGCGAAGCAATTACAGCTGATTCATTTTGTCGTAAAATCGACAACACGAATGAAAAATTAAAAACAAAACAACCAATGCTAATCAATAGAAATGGAACAATACTATTGCAAGTCAATGCTCGACCACATATATCTCGAAACACAATTTCCGAATTAAATTCATTAAATTATGAAACTTTACCGCATCCCCTTTATTCATCAGATCTTTTACCGACAGGTTATCATCTTTTTCACCACTTGAAATATTACTTAAGAAATAAAAAAATCCGAAACCAAACAAAGCGATTCAAGGATTCAAAGACTTTATAAGCTCTAAAAATCTCGATTTTTATAAGGATGGGATAAACAATGCAATTTCTCGTTGGAAAAAGACGATTGAAGCTGATGAAGCTTATTTTGATTAAATATATTTTGGTTTGTTAAAAATATTGCGTTTTAATTCTCACCTACAAATTCTGCAATTTCATATGTTACACCCTAATATTATAATTAATAAATTAAAAAGTAAATCAGTAGAGAATGATATAATAACATATTTAGTCGCTGTCCTAAAATAAGACTACACATTTTTTAATATATATTCGAGATAAAACGATATATGTTTAAGTGCATGTATGTATGATCAACAACTCAATAGTTAAAGTAGTAATAGATTTTACCATTTAAGTAAAATCCATGACGATACGCTGTTCATCGATGTTTAAGCTTATTGATTGGAAGCCAACCCTTATTAATGCATGTATTTTCCAATGCTTTCTCACATATTGAAATTTCTAATCAAATGTCAAAACCATACAATAATTGTTACTGATTAGTGCCTGTCAGAGTCAAATAAAATTACTCGTAATTATAAACTAATATAAATTCAGTGTTTGGGCGTGAGTCGAATTGACGCAAGTGTAATTAAAGTTCTTCCGATCGTGATTGATCCGATCCGATCCAATGAAGTGGACCATGTTAAGATAGTCTATGTGCAATATATATATATATATATATATATATATATATATATATATATATACACATCATACATACACGTGTGTGTACTATATCTGAACCGATCCGATCATAAATAGAAGATGCGTTGTTTTATGCTTATAAATAAATGTTATACATAGAAGGTTAATAAATAATTTACAAGTTGTACAAGTTGAATTATTTATTAATTGCCTTCAAAAACGGATAATGTAATTCACATTACGTCATTATATTGTATAAAATGTTGTGATTAGAAGATTCTTAGATAACATAACAATATATATTTAAATTAAAATTTAATGTCAGTGAGTGTTGAGTAGATTTGATTGAAAAATTTATTCTGATTATGAATGTATGAAAAATACTTTTTTTTTTAAAAAAAACTGTTAGACATTAAAAAGAAGACCGCTATGAAAAACATTAGCTCATTCATTCAACATTATACGATTGTTAAATCTACAATATTAAAATATTTGATTTTGACACTTGAACATTTCTCGAATTTTCATCTATATATATATATATATATATATATATATAGCGATAGAAATCTTATATTTTTTTCAAACATCTCAATCATGATCCGGCTAATTGAATAGAACATCTTTTTTTTAATTTGTGAAAACATGTTTTGTTTGTTATTATTAATAGATAATTAATGTAAAATAGAGTTCTTATGTTTCTTAGTGACGCTGAATGAGTTAGTAATTCTTCAAACATGTACTTGTATATATACATATATATATATATATATATATATATATATATATATATATTTAAATAATTTATCATTAATTATCAGAGAGCTCTGCCCTCTATTTACTATGATTACTGACCCTGCCGAGGGGTGTTGTACCGGAGGTGGTCTAAAGGAAAAAATTTTTTTTTGGTTTTATAGCAATTTTGTGATGGAATTATTTTTTATACGAGGGCGATTTCAAAAGTCCGTGGCCTAACTATGAAATAATATAATTTGTGTTTTTAAATTACATTTATTTTTCAATATGGTCCCCCTGAACTTCAATTCACTTCAACCAGCAGTGCTTTTATACCATCCCAGGACACCTTTTCTCGGAGGTCCTTATAATAGCGTTTCACTGTTGCTATCAGTTCTTCAGATGACGAAAATCGCCTACCACCTAGGATTTTTTAAGTTTTGCGAACAGATTGAAATCTGAGGGGATCAAATCTGGAGAATAAGCTGGATGCGGCAGGAAGTCATACTTCAATTCAATGAGTTTTGCCATGGATACAACATTTGTATGGGGATGTGTATTGTCCTGATGGAAAACTATTTTTTTTGATAATCCTGGTCTTTTCTCATGAATTGTTGTATCAGGTCGATCCAAAACATTATAGTCTACCGTTACCGTTTGGCCACTTGGAAGGTAGTCAAATAGCAGGATCTCTTTAGCATTCCTAAAAATTAAACCCATATTTTTTTTAGCGAATAAAACTGATTTTGCTCTTTTTTGGTGGCGGAAAATCAACATGTTTCCATTGATTTGATTGCTGTTTGGACTCTGGAGTATAATGGTGAATCCAAGTCTCATCTGTAGTCACAAATCGCCGGATAAAGTCAGTCGTACCTTTATTAAATCGATCCGAACAGTCTTGCGAAATTTGTACTCGAATGCGTTTATGATTAATTGTCAGAAAACGCAGCATTTTAAATTCATAAAGTATGCGATGAGAAATATATAATCAGCTTCTTTCTATTTTCAAATCATATACTTTTTTGATTTTCTTGTTTATAAGATAATCATGACAACGTGTGTGCACACTGAGTAATAGAAAATAAGAGATATTAAAAGAAAATAAAATTTCACTTATTATGCACTGATGGCAAAATATTCAAATGATTTATGAAATATAATACTTAAATAAACATTATTTTACATTAAATTTTGTTCTTATTATAATATGATACAGATACAACAAATCATAGGTATAACTTGAAAACTTCATTCAAGTAGTAATTATTACTATATGTAAAATTGATTGAATTGTATTTCATTTATATATATATATATATATATATGATTTTTATATATTCATGTATATATATATATATATATATATATATATAATGGAAAAACCCATAATGATATCAAAACATACCTGATAATGTATGCGTTGAAACTAGTTTTAATATAAGAGAATAATTGAAATAAGTTGTGATACAAGGGAATAAAATAAGAAGATTAATAATAACGGATTTATTATTACGAATTTAAATAGTAGTGAATAAGCTTAATAACAACATAATACATTATATATATATACACATATACAGATAGATAGATAGAGAGATAGGGCTTCATTAATTTTAACACAAAATAATTCACATTTCAAGATCGAACAATATTAAATATTAAAATGTTTTGAATAATATTATATAGTAAGTACATCACGAAAGTAATAAATTGTATTTATGTGATGATATAAGTCCGTTATATCTATTATTATGTGGAAATGTGAAAATGAAAAATAAAAATTTCAAGAATAAAAAAATAAGGAAGAAAAATATGTAGCAATGCCCAGATATATTTTTTTACGGTTAAGCAAATCAATATATATATATATATATATATATATATATATATATATATGTGTGTGTGTGTATATATATATATATATATATATATATATATATATATATGTGTGTATATATATATATATATATATATATATATATAAATTTGAATATGCGAACTGTATATAAGTGTATAGTGGGTAAAACAAGAGATAATTTCCTGTGGTAGGGTTTTCGTTAAGGAAGAAAGCCAGAGGGTAATTTTTAAAAAGGAAATGAATACCGGGAGAACAGAATGTAAAAATTTATACATACGACGTTATACAATGCGTAGTTTCATACGTTATGATTATTTTAACAAAGGACATGTTTCAACAATACAGAAATATTTTCCCTAAATAAATTTAATTTAGCAAATCTGCGAGCTGTGTAGTCGAACGATAAATATAGTTAGCTATCAGTGACAGAGTTTTAAATATAAAAATACGTATTTGTATTTAAATCGTACTCAGTTTGCATATTTAGTTTAACGGAAATATTAGAATAGAGTATGTTAATGTCTTAAAAAAGCATTTTAATATTTTATTATGAATTCCTCTGAGTCATACTTCATTTACGTCGTTTCTTATTTACTAATTTAATGATAAAATCGAAATGGTTTTTTTTTAAAAAAAAACATACTAATACTGAGTTTTCTTATCGGTAAATCGGTTATCGGTATCGGTATTATCGGTTAAATCAAATAGTCGAATTTAGAGATTTTAAATTATAAATATATAAATATTATGTATAGTATTTTTCATATATATATACATATATTATATTAATAATTATTATATTCATAATATATCAATATATATATATATATATATATATATATATATATATATATATATATATATATATATATATATATATATGAGCATCTTAACGCTTTTTGAACACAACCTTTTCTGTAATTTAAACATTATATCATGATCAGGACTTTCGCAATTACGATGAATCCGTGCTAAAAGAAACCCCACGTGTTCTGTCAAACTTAAAAATTGCTTGAAGGCAAATAGAGCAAATATGTACGTGTTGAATAAAATCCCTTTTAGAATAAAGTACTTTATTTAATTAACCTTCTATGTAAAAGTGGAGAAATTTGTAAATTTATTTATATATTTATGTATATTATAGAGTTATATAATATATATATATATATATGTGTGTATATATATATATGTGTGTATATATATATATGTGTGTATATATATATATGTGTGTATATATACATATATAACTACAGTAATAGAATCTTGTAAAACACGATCTTTTGTAATAAAAAATTTACGCCAGATAGAAAAGCAATTTTAAGAATAATTAATACACTTTATAAACTAAATTCAAATATTAATAAGGTAAAAAAATAATTCTATATATATATATAAAATTTCTGATAGCAATAAATCAAAAAATGTGATACTGACAAATACTTAACATGTAATAAACATGTTCTGTTCACTGTAGTGTTGAAAAATGTTTTTTGTGTTTTCAGCACTGAAAATTTCACACAGTTTTGCACGGAAAAAGTACATTTAAACTATTAGTAACTTATTATTTGGAAAATGATTTTTTTAATATATATAAATCTTAATATATAAAAGAATAATTGGGTAATTTTGGATGTTGCAGCCTAGAAAGTTAACGAATTAAATAAGTTTGACAATTAATCTATACAATTATAACTATTAAGTTAGTAGAAAAATAATTGTAGTTTATGACCTTCAAATTCATATACATTTATAACAATTTTATACTTTAAGTGGTCCAGAACTGTTAGATGACTAACGCTTAACTGTTGTGCAAGCTCTCTAATTGTTGTGCGTGGTTCTGATTCAACTAACGCTTTTAGATGGTCCTTAAGAACTGAAAAAAGACGCCTGTGACCTTCTTCATCTGTAAGGCTCTCGTCCTCAGCAAGAAATATTTGGAATCACCATTACATAGTACGTTCCTTAACAATACTCACACCAAAAATATCGTTTAGTTTACGAGCAGTTTTTGCTGCTTTACCACTCGTTTTGAACTCATACAAAGAATGCTCTTATATGTTACTTTCCCATCAATGATTCGAAAACCCAATTTGAACCGAAATTAATAATAAATCCAAAGTGGATGTTACCAAAATATAGACCGAAAAATCTACTTTAAAATGACATTAATACGAACACGATGAAATGAAATTATCATTGAAAAAAATAAGGTTAGAATTCAGAAAACAAAAACAGCAATTATTTTCCCACCAACCTATATTTTAAATTGTAAACACATTATTGGACAATGGATTTTTGGACAAAACTAAATGAAACTAAATGAAAAAAAAATTAAAATTTTTATTTTAAAAATGATATATAATTGCAAAAAGATTCTTAAATAAATCACAAAAAAAAACTGATTTATTATCTAGATAAAAATAAAATAATTATTAATTCAGTTAAACAGATAGTCATTATATTCTTTTATTGCAGTGCTGTAGTGTATTGGACGTGTCTATAAGTCAATAAATTAATGGGAGTTGTGCTCAAACAAGATTAATTGAATCAAATAAATTGTACTTCAATAACAAGGGATATAAGAAGTGTAGAATCGTGTAAGGGAGAGCTGTTAAAAAATAGAAGCACTCTTTTAGAAATGCTATTGTTTCTTCATACCTATTTATTAAGTAAGAATGTCGAAAATGTTAATATATTTTATAAGTATTTTTTGTATAAATTATACTTTAAAACAAATTGCAATTTGGTTCAGAAATTAGTATAGATCCATGAAAAAATAAGACTTTTATGTTTGTGAAGATGATATTTGTCTTTAAGAAAAGACTTTATTTATAACACCATAAAATAATTGTTATTATATCGAATTGTATTTTAAAAGAACCCACTAACAAAATGAGACATTTTTCAATCGAGAACAGCATTTATTTAGACTGGTGTGTATTTGTTTTGATTAAAATTAATTATAGATTAACTATTCATAAATAATTAAACTCTCAACATTATGTTATATATAATAATACTTTTTTATAGAAGAATGTTAAACAGATGCAGATGAATATGTATATATATATATATATACATACATACATATATATATATATATATATATATATATATGTATATATATATATATATGTGTGTATACATACATATATATATATACATATATATATATATATATATATATATATATATATATATATATATTCGGTTCAAATCATTTGCAAAATATTGACCTTATATTAAAACGATGTTGCATTTAGAATTTTTAATCTTTTCATGACGAACTCTATTAAATGAAACGAAAATGGTTACACAGCTTGTGTATAAATATAAAATTATAATATTTTTAACTGACTACTATATTCAATGTATACACTTTGAATTCTCATAATGATCTAACAAAATCTGTGATTATTAAATTGTGTGACCTGTATTCAAATCAGTGATTCTCTTTGTACTGAGATTCGATGCCATTACCTTTACCTATACGTATGGAAATCGTACAATGTTATTAAATAACGAAGACTTTCGACAATGTTTCATTAACAAAGAACTACGTCATATTGATTTTATAATGAAGGCCTGGCCAAATATATCTAAGAATGTTGAATATACGTCTACATTCTGTTAATTATTTAATTAAATATGCTAACTGTACGTCGAACATTCATTCGAATTCTATTGATAAGGAAATTTAGGTTTTGAAAATAATTACATCAAATGAATGAACGCATTGTGCGGTACAAGAGATAATGAAATTACTACAGTTTTGTAACCACAATGATCGTTATCTATTCATAATATTTACTTTGATTTTTAAGAGATTATGTGCGATGGATTGTCTTAGAATCTTGTGGATTTGAACGAATTTGTTTGAAATGTATGACGAAAATTAAATTTAAATGAAAAAATATCACTATTATTTGTTTAGATATTTAATAAATTGAATATTTAAACATTTATAACATTTATATTTTAAAAAAGATATATGAAAAATAGTAAAGTTTAAAAAATGTAATAAAGTTGGTTAAATGAAAAAAATGGTTTTGTATGTCGAAAAGAAAGTTTCATCAAATATTATGTGTCTCAGTATATAAAAACTCCTTATTAAAATCACAGTTTTAGAAAATATTAAAACTTTTTAACAAATGTAACAAAGCTGAACATGAAAAATTGTCATGTGACGAAATAGTTTCATCTGAAGATAACACATAGTCCAAGAGGAGCCAAAGTATTGTTCATTTAATTAATAAATTTGTTTGTTATGGATGACTGTATGGCTGTATTTTATTTAAATTAATAATTTTTTATAAATGGTTATTATAAATGGTATTTAAAAAGGATTATACATATCGTTGTAGTCCTGAATCTGTCTTATATTAAAATATATATTTAAAAAATAATTATTAAATGTTATAAAATTAGATTTAACTGCATTATATAGGTGATTCAATTTAGGCTTCCACATGGAAGTATTCAAATGGAGCGCAGGGGTTAAGAAAAGCCATATTATTTTTTATAAAGTATTTTAGTTCAATTAAATAATCAAATACAATTAAACTAAACTACTAAATGGGGGATAATGTGTTTTATTTTTAATTCTTGCGTTTTTTCATACTTTCGTGTGGAAGCCGAAATCGAATCACTTATATAAAAAATTGAAAAATAACATAAAAATAATATCTGTATAAATACTGTTTGGTCTTATTAAAAAACAACAAAATATGTTAATTTAAAAATTATTCAATAAAAATAGATATTATTTACAAATGTTTACTAACCGAAAATCAGTTTAAATCATACTTTTTTAATATTTAGGAAAAAATAAATGTAAAAATTTTAAATCCAAATATGCATGTTCAAATTTAAATAATAAGTTATATAAAGCAATAATAACCTGAGAGAAATAAAATCTATATGGATACCTTTCATAAAATAAATATTAAACAAACTAATTAATTGCAAACTATAAGAACATTTGTTTCAAATTATTTAAATTTTTTAATTAATAATTGGTATATATATATATATATATCCATATAGTTTGGTATATGCAAACATAAAGTTTTATATATGTTTTCAAAATGAGTACTGCCATTAAGCCGAAAATATATTTCACATGTGTATTCATGGAAATTTGGTGCAAAAAAGTAAAACGGGACAAGTTGACGTTGAACAAAAAATGTCGTTGCATAAAGTTATTTACTTTCATACACACAAATATGTACATATATATATATATATATATATATATATATATATATATATATATATATATACACACTACCCTACTAAAAATAGAGAACAGTAAAATAACAGAGGTTTTAATAATAAATGTGTCCTTACGTTAATTGTTTTTATGTTCATATATTTTTATCTTCATATATATATATATATATATATATATATATATATATATATATATATATATATATATATATATATACACATTAAGAAACAAAGAAATGTTTAGAGTTGTTTTATTTCGTTATTTAAAAGATTTTTTTTTTAAATAAATTGTTTTAAGGATATATAGATGTATTCCATGAAGATAGAACTTTCATGAAAATTATGCTAAATTTATTGATTATTATGATGAAACATGCTATTAAATCATGAATATAATCTGAATTTAATAACAATTTTAATAATTTTTGTTAACCGATTAAATATCAACTTATTAAAATGTAAAAAATATCACAAATTAGTTTTATGACTTGGTAGTCGAATTCATTTTCATGAATGAACTTCACCTCTCACGAACCATATAGATACTTTTTCTAGTGAAAATGTCAAATAAATAATTACTGACCGTTCCGATCGTTGTTCATGCGATTTTAGATAGCGTTTCTATCATCTCCGGAATGATAAAGTGAAGAAAATTTGTTTGTCCTTTTGTTTGTTCCTTCATGCAAATGTGACAGATATATTTACAAAATTTTAATGGAAAATAGTTTCTACTGAGTTTACTGTGCAAAATGAGTTTTACTGTTATTTTGTAAAACCTTTGTATTGAAAATTAAGGATTTTTTTAAATGAGCTGTTTTATTTGTTAAAGATGAAAACAATTTTTAAATAAATTAATCGACTCATGTTAATTACTCGTTTTATGAATACTTAATTAATAGAAAAACCTAATAATATTATATTAAGTATATAAATAATATTATATACATAAATTATCTTATATACACACACGCATATATATATATATATATATATGTATATATATATATATATATATATATATATATATATATATATATGAATAAATTCAAAATGCACACATTTACTTGATTGACTTTTATTAAAAAAAATATAAATAAAAATGTACTTACCTCACAAAATATTTTTGGTGCATACTCATACGAAAAACTTCCAATTATGATTCTGGTGTCTGAATCCTGAAAAAATATTCAAATTTAGTTTGTATATTATATATATATATATATATATATATATATATATATATATATATATATATATATATATATATATATATATATGTATGTGTTATTTATAACACAAATGTTTTTCTGCTTTTGTTTAGGAATATACAACAGTATTTGTTCTTCAAAAAGTAACAAAATTAGTGGCGAATCTTGTAACATGACAAACAGTTTTATTAATTAACGAAAATATTATATATATATATATATATTCATTTTATATATGTATATATAAAATGAAAAAAAATGTTGTACTATACATTAATATCAGAAACATTAGAACTTTTCCAGGGGTTGAAAAACGAAATGCGTTTATAAAGACGTTGTTTATAGAGAAAAAAAAACAAATAATTTTCATTCTTTTTTAAAATAAAGAAACACAATTAGACTTTTGTATTTGTATTTTTTTTTATCGAGTATTACTTTCTTTTGTATTATATTCTATCCAATCACAAAATATTTCATTAATGAAGTATTTGAAGATAATGTTGAAAAAAAATAATTTAAAGAGAATTGTTTAAAATAAATAAACGTTTCGTTTTCATAAATGATTTCTTTTCACACAACTATACATTTTAAAATGGCAAGGTATAGAAA
>CM068319.1:15202421-15252421 GCA_034766995.1 Acanthacorydalis orientalis | reverse complement strand
CAACTCTATTTAACCATTCTCAGATGTCTTCTTTATCTCGTGTAAAATATCTGCACCTGCTGCACGAGCCGAATGTTTTTCTCTGCGAACTCCTAGTTGCCTAATTCCATTGCGTCATTTGAATTTTCTTAGCCAACCTTGGCTTGCCATGAAATCGGATTTTCCATCCAATTTTTCAATTAAAAAAGCGCTTGTTTACATAGAACCTTCAAAATCACTGATACAGACAAAAAGTGCTCCATCCACAGCTATGTTTTATCTGATTTTCTCATTGTTTTTCGACTTGGCTCACCGGCTTCGATATCTTTTTGAATTTTAAATTTTTCTACTTGGTTTTTCTTTAGATCATAGACAGTTGATGATTCAATGTTGTAAAAATGACATATATATATACTGTACTATAACACTTTTTTTCAACAAACCAACGATTTTAAGTTCATCATCTAATGTGACCAGTACACGCATTCTTCTTTTAGATTTTTCTGTACCCATTTTACCCAACAAATTTATTAAATCGTACCACAAATAATCACTTCAATATTTAAATGATAACTGATTTGAGAACGAAATATAAATGAGCTGATAAATATGCCAGCAAATGCTCTAGCATGTGGCAGTAAAAATAACAATATATATATATATATATATATATGTTATAATTATCTGGCCAGATAATCGGTTTTCCGGATAACTGGAGTTCTACTGTATATAATTTATTTCATCAAGTATTTTATTTGTGTTTGATTTATTTTTAATATGAATTTTGTTTATTTCTAATAATCATGCTCATAAATGAATATTGTTTCTATTATAACCTTAAAAACGTAGTGATGTATAAAATGTATACAGTAGAGATAAAATATATACGAGATGAAAAGAATATAAAATTTAATTACGTCGGTATGAACGAGTGGAATTTTTATCCTTTTTACTCTCGTCATACGATTTATACCGACAAAGTTTGTTTATTTCTGATAAAAGTTTAAAGTACATAATTACTAAATGAGTTAATTGCACGATTTTTAATATGGGGGGTTGGGTTATTACATTTTTGTTGTATTGTATAAACGTGGATTTATATAGGGCCGATACTAGAGGAATCGACAGTGTGAAATATAGTTGCATTTCGTATTCTTTTTAATAAAAAATCCTATATTTCTCGTCACTTTCTCTGCCATCTGCTATATAAGAAAATTTTCATAATAGATAGGTTTCAAGTTTAATTAATTAAGTTCTGTTCTTGGGTATTTCTTTTATGTTTAAATATATTATATTGTAAAAACCAATAAACAGTTCTTTCTTTCTGTTTTTTTCCTATTTTCCTGTTAATTTTGACAGGATATATACTAGTATATACGCATATATATACACACATATATATATATATATATATATATATATATATATATATATATATATATATATATATATATATATAGATATAGATATAGAAGAGTGGAAAGGTTTTCACTAAAATCCTGAAATAGGTAAAATAATTGATATCTTTCACTGCAACACATGTTTGGGAGAAATCCATCTTTCTTTGCCCTATAATAAAAATTAACTAGTAAAATACAAATTAATTACTATAACGCTTTAAGGTTGATCGAAATGCGCATACGAAACAAACAGAATGATAAATAATAAACAAACGAATATTTTTGATAAGAAAAAAATGTACAGTTTGCCGGAAAAAGTAAAAATTATCTATAACGGTCAAGTTAGTTACAGTGCTAAAAACTATTAATGTGACTAAGTACTGAAATTATAGGTGAAAATGATATATATTATATTTATTTCGGATATTAATATGCTTCACTTTGAAAAACAGATCTAACGTATTTATTGGTATTTTTTTTATCATAAATTATTATTATTATACTAATTTGTTTACTAGAATAACATTAAAGTTCATTTTGGGAAAAACGTTTTCTCCTCGTTTCTCCTCATTTAAAAATGTAAAGTTTTAAGAATATTATAACGGTTCGAAAGTTTGATAAAGTTTAAAGACCACTGACAGAGAGAATAAAATATTGATGTTTATAATTTTAATTAAAAAATAACTATCAGGAGCATCTTTGTGCAAATGTCAAACGATTTTTTAATTAAAACTTTTGTACAATCACAATTACTAACCATCGATTATTTATTATTGATTAAAGAGTTCGGATAAATAAAAATTAGTTTAGTTGTATCTTCAATGAAGTTTCTAGAACAAGTATAAAATTACATTAGATTATAAAGTAGTCCATATTAATATATATATATATATATATATATATATATATATATACATATATATATATATATATATATATATATACATATATACATATATATTCAAAAAGTTGCAAAATAATTAAATGAATTTTTCGCACAGTTTAATTAAAGGGATTTGTTCGAACCTCTGTTGAGATTTTAATCCTGTTGTAAAGTAACCTTGTCGTCAATTATTATAATCTATCATTTTTTTTTTGTTTCAAAATTTATTATATAACTTTATTATCCAAAACTTTGTTTTTGATTAATTTAAAGTTACTTATGAATTGCTTCGGTTGATAAATACATAATTTTAACTTTTTAATTTTATAAACTTTATCAGAACACCCACACAAATAGAATATATATATATATATATATATATATATATATATATATATATATATATATATATATATATATATGCGTGTGTGTATTTGTAAATATGTTGATCTGTATTATGAAATTAGCTGGTTGCTGGTTGATTAATGGACAAACTATTTTTTATGTTTAATTAATTTTTTTAATTTGAATAAATTTGTATTTGTTTTGTATGTATTTTTAATAATTTTTAAGATATTGTTATCGAGCTTATTGATTAGTATATTCCTCTTTATATCTGATATCTTTCTTTATATTGTTGGGGATTTAGTAATATCTGTTTTCTGTTTATTCTCTTTCCTTTTTGAAATATAATCTGTCTTTTTCCACTTGACAATATTATTTTTTGAATTATTTTTATATTTCATTTTTATTCCGTATCATTTCTATTTCATATCTATTCTTCTTCTATTTTTTTCTGTTTGTCTATAATATGTGGACATACTAAATTATTTTGACCCTTAACCTTCATATTCTACTACAATAGATAATATCTGATATATATATATATATATATATATATATATATATATATATATATATATATATATATATCAGTTTGCTATTTTTTCTTCAAAGTAAAATTTTAGATTTAATATTGAATACAGAAAAATGGGAATTATCGTGTTTGAATATCTCTTAAAAATAATATGCTTGTTCGTTTCAAATTAATCATGAAAAATAGAAAACCTGACATTTAACATAATAAGCATGTATATTTGTGTTCTGTGAGAAATATAGAAACATATCTGTTTAATAAACGACAACATTCTCTTACATGTCGTATATAGCAAGTAATATGTCACGGCGAATGAAGATATAAACACAAGATAAAGCGAATAAAGAGCGCACAATAAAGGCGTAAAAATGAATTAAGTTCGACGTAGCAGTTGTTTAGTTTGTTGGGTAATTTATATGTAAATAATATCAAAGAATATTTTAAAGTAACCTGAAGCGCATCATACAGTACTAAAACAGTAAATACCAAAATATATATAATCTGTTATGTTTTTAAACATAATGTTGTATAGATTGTACACAAATTGTGTGTATATATATATATATATATATATATATATATATATATATATCATTATCAATATTAACATGTTCAGATATATATATATATATATATATATATATATATATATATATATATATATATATATATATATATATATATAACATATATATATATATATATATATATGAAAAATTCAAATTATATTTTTTAACCCTTTACACTGACAAAATCAGCTGTACTGCTCGAGTACTTGAAGGCGTCCTACTCCTATGGCTATTTTTTTTTAGAGACGTTCAAATGTTACTTATCATGATTTGTTCGCTACTTTCACAGTGTTTACCGTTCCGGGAGGCAACTGAGCCCCAAAAACAGGTATTTATCTTGATATTTTCATGTTTCATCTTGTTTCATAACTATTGTTGGTACCACATTTTTGTCCGTAATCTGGGAAAAAACTTACGACCAGTATCACTTCCCACATTTTATCATTTACAGATAAAAAAATGATAAGCCTTCGTCCATCAATATCATCGGGTGTTTATACTTTCCGATGTTTATCATACTCTTATCATAATTCGTAGTATACAGACTTATGATCTGCAATATAGCCTAATTGCTTGGTGTGTAAAAGGTTAATATAAATGTATTTAAAACAAAAAAATGGTTAAACATGACAAACTATATTGTTAAATGTTTTTTGAATATTAATATTTTTAATTATTTCGTAATTGAAATAAAATAGTTATTTACAAAGTGAAATATTAGTATATAATTTATATATATATATAATATGTATATATATATATTATATCTATATATTATATATATAATATATATATATATATATATATATATATATATATATATATATATATAAATTTAATCAACTTCGTTACCATTTGACGATTCATTGCTGCATAAAAGCTTTTTACAATTTCTTTCAACTGAATTGAGCTATAGCTTTTTTTTCTTATATTTTCAATGCATTTTCTAATATCGTCATTCCACTTATTCACCGATCTTATATATATATTTATATATATATGTATAATATGCAGAGATTGCTAAATCAAATTACCAGAACTGTATTGATCATACTTATCTAATCTGAATGGTAAAAAAAATGATTTCTTATAATACTGAATAAGTCAAAAATACATCTATACATCTCTCAACAATTGATGAGATGAGATATAATAATTCATTTTTTTTTTGCAATCTTTTCAATGAATGTACCTTGATTCACTAATATGACTTTTATCCATCTAAAAATTGAATGAAACGTCTATTGAAAGGTTTCCAGAAGCGTAGGTTGTAATTATTATTCTCCAATGAATTTTAAAGTGTGTCAAGAGGATATACTAAGTGTATGCATACACTGCGTACTAAAATGGATTGTGGTCTTATTTTAATAACATAACAGGCGTCTAAGTACAAATTATTGATTACGTTTAAATTTACATTTACTCATTATATATATATATATATACACATACATATATATATATATATACACATACATATATATATATATATATATATATATATATATATTTACTGCTGTTAGGAAAATTTATAGAAAGGCATAAGCGTTTGTATTTGCTTTTATAGATTTTGAAAAGATATTTAATCAGAGTAAATTTTCATTTATATAAAGAGTGTTAATGAAGAATGTTGGTACGGAAATGTATATTCTATCTAAAGGTACGATCAGTTAAATTTTTAATTTATTTCCTTCATAATCCATAACATTCATTGGAATTACTATTGCGTTCTGTCTTTATTTTTTATCAAAGAATTTTCATCTGTACGATCCTTTTAAACACGATTCAAGAGAAATGAATTAGAGTCGGTAGCGTAGTTAATCTTTTTTAATTCGATATGTATATGTGTATTCAGTTTATTTAAATAAGAAATGTGCATTTCTGATGATATAAAATTCAGAATATTTTATTAATTATCATTCTCTTTTGTAAATTAGCACACAGTAATATATATATATATATATATATATATATATATATATATATATATTTATATATATGTGTGTGTGTGTGTGTGTGTATTTATAATGAAAATATTCAATAATTGTGTATTTCAATACACGAAATGAAATTAGAGAGCAATATTTTTATGCTCGGAGTGTGAATCCCGAAAATGAACGTATCTATGATAAAGATTTAAAGTTTTCTAGAGTTTTCGGCCTAATGAGCTCCACTCCTAATAATAACTTTTCCAATTAGTATAATAAATTTAATTAGTACATTGAAGTATCACGTATTAATAAATATAGATGTAAATATAAATGTAAATATTTATATATGAGTATATATATTTTTTTTATTCACTTTCCAAAACTTCAAGTACACGTATATTTATTATGTTCAAATACATGATCACCAATCATGCGCGAAAAAATTTCCAGTTTCTCTCTCTCTGTACGTACATATATATATATATATACATATATATACATATATGTATATATATATACATATATATATATATTCATATATATATACATATATTTATATATATATATATTCAAATTTAAGCACCGACAAATAACTTTCAAATTCAAAATTTAGATATTTGGGTTGAGTACTAGAGATATTTACGATTTAAAATTGTTCAAACGATGTGATCAAAAGAATTTTTATCCATTTTTTTGATTTTATTTGTCTTAATTGAATTCATATGGCATTTTTTTTTAAAAAAATTATATATTAACAGAAAGAATACAAATAAATCATGAATATTAATTGATTATATATATATATATATATATATATATATATATATATATATATATATTGAAAATAAGGAATTTTTTTAGACTAAAATGAAAATGTGTTCACAAGTCTATAATTTTTTACAGTACTGTATATATATATATATATATATATATATATATATATATATATATATATATATATATATATATATATATATATATATATATACACACACACACACACATATCATCATCAGCCTCTGTCAATCCATTACTGGATAAAATCCTCTTTCATGTTTTTTCATTTTGTATGATTGAATGCATCTCTTTTCCAATGATTTTCAATAAAATTATTAATTTCCTTATCCCACCTACTCAATGGTCTCTTCCGTGGTCTTCTTATATTGCTTGGTTCCCAATTAATAATTTCTGTTGTCCATCGGTTGGCTTCTCTTCTTGTAATATGCCCCACCCATTTCAGATTCTTCACTCTTCTTATTACATCTGTGACTCCTGTCTGTTTTCGTACCTTTTCTATTCTTTTCCTATCTCTTTTTGTTATTCCTAGCATGCATCTTTTCATACTTGTCTGTGTTGTTTGGAGTCTGAATGATTTTAGCGTTAAGCACTCATGTTTCGCTGCCGTAGATAAGGACTGGTAATATACATTGATCAAATACTTTTTCTTCAAACAGCGTCAGAGTGTTGATTTAAATATCGAGGCATTTCATCCAAATGGCCTTCATCCAAGTTGTTATTCTCATTTCTTCAATGAATGATCCATCTTTGTTAATAATCTGGCCTAGATAGATATACTTCGTAAATTCTTTTATTTATATTTCTTATTATTACAATTTTCTATGGGCAGACAAATGCATTGAACTACACTTTTGTGTTTGCGTAATTCATATTGAGGTCAATTCTTGACTGGCATCATTTAATTCTTCTATCATATTTTTTAGCTCTTTCGGAGTAGTTACGAAGATAACGATATCATCAGCAACCCGGAGGTGATTTAATTTTTCACCTTTTACTTCGATTCCTTTGTTTTCTTAGTCGAGCGATTTGAATACTTCTTCTAAGGATACAGTGAGTAATTTTGGCGAAATTGCATCTTCCTGTCTTACACCTTTCTTAATCTTTTCTGTTTCTTCCTGTAGTTTCACCGTCAAGGTTACATTATTATAGATGTTATCTATCAACTTATCTATCTATCAACCTATAATATATATATATATATATATATATATATATATATGTATATATATATATATCTATATACATATATATCTATATATATATATATATATCTACATATATATATATATATATATATCTATATATATATATATATATATATATATATATATATATATATATATATATATATATGTTAATAATTCTATATAAATACCCGGTTTTTTGAAAATTTTTGCCGGAACCCAAGCATGAGACGTTAATAAAAATCACAAATAACACTACACACAATCCACACACCACAAATGCGGTTAAATACCGTCCAGGTAAGGGCACCGCACTAATGTTCAAAACATAAGGCCAAACTCGGCCCTGTACCATTTTATTATCAATAAAATTAATTTTTATTTTATTATTATTATTTATTATATCTATCTATCTATCTATCTATTTATATATATATATATATATATATATATATATATATATCTATATCTATATATATATATATATATATATATATATATATATATATACATTTATATCTACACATATCTATATCTATCTATCTAAATATATATATATACATATATATATATATATATATATATATATATATGTATATATACATATATATATATATATATACACATATATATACATATATATATATATATATATATATACATATATATATATATATATATATATATATATATATCACACTGGCAAAAAATATAATCGAATAACGCAAGTAATTACCACAACAGAGCAGACAAAAACAAACTACTATTACGTAGCAAGACAAACAAAAAAGGAGATATATTTAAACATTATAAAAAAATGACTAAACAACAATCGACAATTAAAATTACATATAAAATAATGAAACATGACGTGGGTACGAAAAATTGTTTAAAACTTAATATGATCATTGAAATTACAAGAATAATAACATAAATACGACAAGCGAGACGTGATAAATTAAAAAGAAAACGTTTATTTTATAAATATGGAACCAAAAATACATAATTTTTTAATTTGGTAGAGCATGAAACTATCGAACACTATTCAACCCTAGTGTATAGTCCGTCAAAATAGACGGGAAAATAGAAAGAAACATAAAATGGAAAAACAGGTTATTGGTTTATACAACATAATATATTTAAACATAAAAAATACCTAAGAACGAATCTTTATGGATTAAACTTGAAGCCTATGACCTGACAAAGCAAACATTTCTCGTCACTTTGTCCTGGGAACAAAGTGACAAGAAATGTGGGTTTTCATTATTAAGATGGTCGGAATATAAAGTTTTCGGACAATTTTATCAAAAAAATAATATAATTTCTTCAGATTAATGTATTGCTCTCAGATATACCACATCGTCATGGTATAACTTATAATATATATATATATATATATATATATATATATATATATATATATATATATATATATATATATATATATATATATTAGGTTGTTACATATCAAATTGCCGAATTTCAGTCAGTCAGAGATCGACCGAGATTGAGAAAGGTTCTGTGCAATATTTTACAAGTTCAGCTATTTGGAATTGACTAATGTACTGTGCCCTTCCATTGTTTTTCAATACGGAGTTATTGTTGTTATTTTTATTTTTTTATACCCTTTAACAGGATGGTCTTCACAAAAGATTTGCGTCCACTTTTTTTATATGTGTTCGAGTTGGGACACAATGCTGCGGTAGCAGGTAGAAATATCAATGGAGCTTTCGGAGAAGGGTCGGCTAGTCAGAGAACAATTCAATTTTGATTCGAAAAATTTCGTTCCGGTAATATGAATATCGACCATGAGCTTCGAGGAAGGCCCAAAACCATTGTCAATGAAGAACATTTGAGAGCTATGGTGGAAGCTATTCCACATACAACAGTTCGAGCTTTTGCATGTGATTTAAGTGTTAGTTTTATGACTGTTCTCACCTCGCCTCCTCGTTGCAATAGGAAAGGTGAAAAAGCTGGATAAGTGGGTGTTGCACGAATTGACAGATCGTCAGAAACTGAGACGCTTAGAGGTATGTTTTCCATTGATGATTCGAAATGATAAAACGCCATTTTTAAATCGAATCATTACTTGTGATGAAAAGTGGATTCTGTATGATAACAGGAAAAGATCTGGACAATGGTTAAATGCAAATGAAGCTCCAGGACACGCACCTAACCCGTCATTACACCAAAAAAAAACGTATGGTTACTGTGTGGTGGACAAATAAAGGAATAATCCATTATTCTTTTTTAAAACCAGGCGAAGCAATTACGGCTGATTCATATTGTCGCGAAATCGATAATATGAAAAAAAAATTAAAAACAAAACAGCCAATGCTTATCAATAGATATGGGAGAATAATATTACAAGACAATGCTTGACCACACACATCCTCGAATCACAATTTCCAAATTAAATTCATTAAATTATGAAATTTTACCGCATTCCCCTTATTCGACAGATCTTTCACCGACAGACTATCATCTATTTCGCCACTTGGAATATTATTTAAGAAATCAAAAATTCCGAAACCAAACAGAAGTGATTCAAGGATTCGAAGACTTTATAAGGTCTCAAATGTCAATTTTTATAAAAATGAGATAAACAATCTAATTTCTCATTGTCAAAAGAGCACTGAAGCTGATGGATCTTATTTTGATTAAATATATTTTGTTTTGTTGAAAATATTGCGTTTTAATTCTCACCTACAAATTCGTCAATTTCCTCTGTTACATCCTAATATATATGTAGTATTCATTTTTTCAAATAAAATTTACAAACTAATAAGGACTAAGACTTTTAAAATAATAGTTTGTCATTAAAAAAATCCGAAGAATCAGTTTTCATTTTAAAATGTAACCTTGATAATTTTTCTCTGTGCGGATTCTATTCTTGCTTCGATAAAATATTTCAGTAATTCTATTTGTTTTCGTATATTTGAAATTTCATTCGAATGCCTGGAAATGTTTTGTGGTCGTGTCATGTGCGTCATGCGACGGTATCTCTTGAAATTCTCAGAGATAAGCGCCGTTCGATCTCAACGGCTCGAGTTCTTGTCTAGCGAAATTGGCATGTTTGTTCTGCATTTCAACATTGTGCGAGTACGCTTTATGTTCGAAAAAAAAGCAGCGGGAGGTGTGTAGGCACGAACACACCTCCCACACATTCATTATAAAATATTTATATCGACTGGTTTTAAAGAATTGCAATCTAATGAACGATAAGTTGGTAGGAAAATAATTGCGGTTTTTGTTTTTTGAATGCCAACATTATTTTTTTAATGAAACTATCATTTCATGTTAATATCATTTTAAAGTGCATTTTCCGGTCTCTATCTTGGTAAAATCGACTTTGGTTTTATTAATAATTTTACTTCAAATTGGACTATCGAATTAAAGATGGAAGAGAAGCAAATAAGACCATTTTTTTGTATGAGTTCAAAATGAGTTGTAAAACAGCAGACACTGTCCATAAACTGAACAATGGTTTTACTGTGGGTACTGTTAAGGAACGTCTGATTTTAAAATGAACGTTTCTGTAAATTTCAATAAATGAGAATTTCAAAATGTAGATTGATATCTATTAACATCGAGAAATGTAATTTTGAAAGCTGCACTTATTTTATTAATTTTATCCAGTATTGTATTAAAATTTTTCAATAATTTTAAAATCAAATCTTTGTTTTCGAAGATCGATTTTACATTCTTCCACAAACCATAAATGTGTTTTTATGATCAAAAATGTTTAGAAATTGATTTTGATTGTATTTCGTTGTTTATTGTCAGACAGTTCAAGTACTGAAAAATCTATTCTTTTATGTTACTGTTCTGATGGCGATGAATTCATGATCAAATGCCCATAAGTAAGAATGAATTATTATGTTGGTAGGAAAATAATTGCGGTTTTTTTTTTCTCATTTCTAACAATTTTTTAATGAAAGTGTAATTTCATGTTAATATCATTTTAAAGTGCATTTTCCGGTCTCTATCTTGGTAAAATCGATTTTGGTTTTATTAATAATTTTATTTCAAATTGGACTACTGAATTAAAGATGGAAGAGAAGCAAATAAGAGCATTTTTTTGTATGAGTTCAAAACTGGTGGTAAAACATCAGAAACTGTCCATAAACTAAACAATGGTTTTATTGTGGGTACTATTAAGGAACGTCTAATTTTAAAATGAACGTTTCTGTATATTTTAATAAATGAGAATTTCAAAATGTAGATTGATATCTATTAACATCGAGAAATGTAATTTTGAAAGCTGCACTTATTTTATTAATTTTATCCAGTATTGTATTAAAAATTTTTAATAATTTTAAAATCTAATCTTTGTTTTTGAAGATGAATTTTACATTCTTCCACAAACCATAAATCTGTTTTTATGATCAAAAATGTTTGGAAATTGATTTTAATTGTGTTTCGTTGTTTATTGTCAGACAGTTCAAGTACTGAAAAATCTGTTCTTCTATGTTACTGTTCTGATGACAATGAATTCATGATCAAATTCGCATAAGTAACAATGGATAATTATTATGTTGGTAGGAAAATAATTACGGTTTTCGTTTTCTGATTTCTAACCTTAATTTCTGTCATGTGTCATTTGAAAGTGTTCATGTTAATATTTTAAAGTGCATTTTTCGGTCTGTCTTTTACTAACATCTACTTTAGTTTTATTATTAATTTTGATTAAAATTGGGCTATTGAATTGAAGATAAAAATAAAGCGAATAAGAGTAATTTTTTTTATAAGTTCGAAACGGATGGTAATGCAGCAGAAACTACTCGTAAACTAAACTTTTGGTGTGGGTACTTATCAAGGAACATACGGTGCAATGGTAGTTCCAAAAATTTCTTGCTGGGGATGAGAGCCTTGAAGATGAAGAAAGTCGTGGACATCCTTCTTCAGTTCTTAACGACCAACTGAAGGCATTAGTTGAATCAGAACCACGTACAGAAATTCGAGTGCTTGGACAAAAGTTAAGCGTTAGTCATCAAACAGTTCTGGGACACTTAAAACAGCTAGCCGAGAAAAATGTATATGAATTTCAAGGTCGTAACCCGTAATTATTTTTCTACCAATATAATAACAAGTGTAAATGGTTTGCATTTGATGATATTCATATTTATCGAAGTGTATTTACATTGTTCGTTATTCGTTTCGTTTTATTTACAAAATTCCACAATAGTTCAGTTTATAACTAATCGTATTATAAATAGCAAAATAATTTTAATTAAAAGTATATTTGTTTTCAAACGAAGTTAATTGAAATTAAAGGTCACGTCGTTTATTTTCAATTGATTTGGTAGAGCAGCTATGAGGAAATTACAAAAACGTAATTGGTATATTGTTTGTTGTGCAGAGGATTTGTCAACGTACAACAGTAGATTCGAATCTGAGATTTATAACGTTTCATTAAAAAAATAATAAGGATTTCTGTTTAAAATTTAAGATCACTGTTGAAATTATGACCGTATAAACAATTTTATGGCATTTTATTGTAAGAGAACACATAAATAAAAGATTTCAATTTAATATATCGCAATTCTATAAACATCTAAATTTATTTTCTGTTTTATGAACAGAACGCATTTATTATTTTATGAATTGGTATTTAATATTTAAATTGTTTGAATGTTTATTTTTATTCAGATATCACATGAAATAAAGATCATATCTACATTTTTTCTGATATTTTATTATAATTAAGTATTTATAAAAATTTTAAAATATATTTAATTTTCTGAAACATTTAAATATCGCCTAAATTTAAATAATAGGGTAATTTGAAAAGTTCTCGGCCTAACATATAAGTTACGGCAATATTTTAAAAATTCAAATTCAATTCAAAAACATTTTATTGCTCATCATTTAAATACATGGCCTTGTGGGGCGGTTTAATACCTAAAACTATGGCGGTGCCATTACTGTTGCCGGTAGTTATCCGCGATTTCTTAATTGCTAGTTGTATGATGTGGTATTTGAAATTTTTTGATTGTCTTTAAATGTCTGTTATGCCCGGGAAGAAATTTTTAAAAAACCGGGAGATTTTAAATATTTATGGCGCATTAAAAGTTATATCTATCTTGTATATAATCTCAAGGCCTATAATTAATGTGTTAATCAGTTTTTTGCAAACATCAATTTATATAAAACTCTTTTTGTTGCGTTTTTCAAGTGGATAAAGTTGAACAATGTGCGGTGATACATTTTTTTATCCAAAAATGCTTAACACCAACAGAAATTTTTAATGAGATGAAAAATGTAGTGGATGGTAGTACACCTTCTTATAAAACCGTAAAGAAGTAGGCTACCGAATTTAAATATGGTCGTGCAAGATTAGAAGCTGACCCGTGTAGTGGACGTCTGAAAACTGCAACGACAGAATAAATCATCCACAAAGTGCACGATATTGTCTTACAGGGTCGACAATTGAAGGTGTCCGAAATTACTATAGTTGTGGGTGTCCCAGATGAATGCGTGTATCACATGCTAACTGAAGAGTTAAGTATGAAAAAGTTATTGGCAAGGTGAGTGCCACGTTTGCTAATATTTGATCATAAACGCATTCTAGTATAAATTTCTCAAGACTGTTTGGATCGATTTAAATGGGATATAACTGAATTTATACAATGATTTGTGACTATAGATGAGAGACTTGGATTCACCATTACAGAGTTAACATACAGAGACACTCCACACACTCCAGTCAAAAGAACAACCAATGGAAGCATGATGATTCTCCACCAACAAGAAAAGAAACAAAATCAGTTTTATCAGCTGAAAAAGTTATGTTTTCTATTTTTTGAGATGCTAAAGGAATCATGTTAATCGACTACCTTTGAAAGGGTCAAACGGTAATGAGAGTGTATTATGGTAAAGTTCTGGATCGACTCGATACAACAATTCTTGAGAACAGACCAGGTTCATCGACGAAAATATTCATTTTCCATCAGGACAATGCACGCCCCCATACAAGAGTTGTATCCATGGCAAAACTTGTTGAATTAAAGTAAAAATTGCTGCCCCATTCATCCTATTCTCTAGATTTTACCCTCTCATATTTCCATTTGTTCTCAAAAAATCTTCGATGGTAGGCGATTTTCGTCAGATGAAAAACTGATAGCAACAGTGAATCGCTAGTTTGAGAACCTTCAAGAAAACAATTTTCGGGACGGTATAAAAGCACTGGTGCATCTCTGGTTGAAGTGAATTAAAATTAAGAGGGACCATATTAAAAAAAATAAAGTAATTTAAAAACACAAGTTATATTATTTCATTGTTAGGCCATGAAATTTTCAAATCCCCCTCGTATAATTAATATATAAGATAATTCTTCTTGTTAAATATTTTATACACTACATTATGTTTGTAAAGAAGTTGGTTATGTACATACATATATATATATATATATATATATATATATATATATGAATATACATATATATATATATATATATATATATATTCATATATATATATATATGTACATACTCACATATATATGTACACATATATATATATATATATATATATATATATATGTACTCGTATATTCGTAAAATATTTTTTAAAAGTAAATTTAGGTTGTCGTGTAAAATGAGTAAGGCCATTGTATTTTTTTAGAAGTGAACTTCAACAAAATACTAATTTTTAGCAAAAGTGTTATATGAAAATTAAATGTTCAATAAATACTTCATGTATGAATTTATTGTAAATATTTACTCGACGTTATCTCGTTAGGATATAACATGTTATCGCTATGTAATTCATTTACTTGTACAGTTTACCCCTGTCAATGACTAAAATCGATAGTTTCGAAATCAGGTATTTCTACAAGTTAATAGTATTCAGCAAGAGCTTTCGAATGTGAATACATCGAAGTAAATAAGTTCGAATACGACGTGTCGACGTTTAAAGTTTAATACATTTATTTAAAATAGTTGTGTGGCGTTTGTTCGCCGGACTGTACACTAAAGTCCTTTATTTAATATGGACGAGAGTACGTGCAAAGTGCACAACAAACGGTGTACCGACGTCCTGGATGCTGCGATGCATGCACGCTTTACAAATTAGTAAAGATGAAACGACATTCCTTTACTTCAAATGAAGCCATGTCGAAAATCTAAATGAAGAACACTGTCAAATAACGTACACACAACTATATTTGAAATTTGTGTTTAGATGAGATTCTTGAAAGTTTTTATTTTAGAAAAGTACACAAGTAGTATTCGGGCATCAAAAAATAACCTTTTTTTACGTATGGCATAAATGAATATATAAAGTTTACGATGCTTTGAATCTTACGATTTTTCTGAAAAATTATAATAAAGAATAAAATACTGAATAAAGTGTGAGCAGTATATATGTAATGAAGATATAAGGTAGAAAAAATGAAAGGAGATATTTAAAATAAAAACATATTTTAATAATGTACTATTTTTGTACGCTTGATTATTTTTAAATGTTTGAGGAGAAATGCAGGTGTAATTGAGTAGCTCAATTTTTATATTGATCAAAATTCTAGAGAAATAAAATGAAATAAGAATCTAGAAATAAGAAAAGAAAAAATAAAATTTCTTTTTTCTTCATATTTAAGTTTTTAATAAATTATAAACATTCATCGGGAATGATTATATACATACATACAGCTTGGTCAAAAGTATTGAGCAATCCATAATTATGCATTTATCTTCAAATATAGTTGTGTTGGGTAAAAATAAAATTACATACGCATAAAGGTAATCAAATTTGGTTATTTATTTCAATATTTTGTTGCCCCCCCTAGTAGATTTAATTATAGCAGTGATTCAGTAAAAATTTGTCTGCCATAATTAAAGCTAAGGGGGACCAACGAAATATTGAAATAAATAAATAAATATGATTAGCATTAAACATATGTAATTTTATTTTTACCAAACACAACGATATTTGAAGATAAGTGCATAATTATGGGGTGTTCAATACTTTTGATAGAGGCTGAATATATATATATATATATATATATATATATATATATATATATATATATATATATATATATATGTGTGTGTTTATTCATTTGGAAAAAATATGTCATTTTTTTAATAGAAAAGGCAATTAAAAGTAATCATTTTCTATTTATTTGTATAATTATGATTGGCATAAATTATTAGTTCCATAATAATGACTACAATCATATTCTTTTATTATATGTAAAAAGTACCTAATACAAAATATTATTTTGTTATTCTGTATTACTTATTCATTTTTTTATACAAAGAACATTTTTTACTAAACAGAATGATTATAGAAAATAATCAAAACACGCATTTTATTTTTTCTACAGGCTATAAATATATCAATTAGTTTATTGAGATTTAAATAGTTTTATTTTATTATCTATTGAAAAAAATTCAGAATGTTTAAAGATAATCAAATTTATTTATTTATTTCAATATTTCGTTGCCCTCTAGCTTTAATTGCAGCAGTGATTTAGTAAAACTTCACTGCCGTAATTAAAGCTAAGGGGGCCAACGAAATATTGAAATAAATAAATAAATTTGATTACCTTTAAGCATATGTAATTTTATTTTTACTCAACACAACCATATTTGAAGATAAGTGCATAATTATGGGGTGCTCAATATTTTTTGTCAAGGCTGTATATATATATATATATATATATAGACTTTTTAGTGAGAAAATTTTATTTTCAAAATTCAGACAAAAATAATAATTTGATTAGAATGACGAAAACATGATATATGGACAATTTATAAACGTCTGAGCTGTTAATTAATGAGTGTTTAGTTGATTATTACGACATTTGCTATCTTTCACTAAGTAAACAATTATTTTTAATGAAAAATAAACTTGCATTTGAGATATAAAATAATGTTCTCAAATCGAAGTTTATTAATAGAGAAAAGAAGAAAACTCGAACTTTTCGCTTGTTTATTTAAATTATTTGTGAGGTATCGAGCATGGTAAGACTTTAATCAATGAATAACTGGCTTCTATTTTAACGAAAATGTGGTTATGCATTTAACATAAAATAAGATAATTATTAAAAACGGATAGTGAATATTCAATCTTTTATACAGGATCTCGTGCCTGGAATGAATTGCATTCATGCATACTAAATTCACAGCGTTTAAGAAGAGACTGGGAATGGAACCAGACCAAAAATAAAGTATTTTTTAAAAAAGACTTTCGTTATTGGATTTGTTCTCTCAAGCAATTGAACTTACAATTATTATAATTAGTTCAAGATAATTAATTACTTAAACTATTAACAGGTAAATATTAGATATATTAACGGAAAAAATAAAATCCACATAACCAACAATCAAAAGTAATCGAAAAATAATATTAAATTGATGCATAATTAACGATCGTTTTGTCCAAGCCCTACGAATCTGTCAAATTTATCACATTTTGTTTCAATTTTTTCTACTAATATATTCCTTACTATTTAGTTAGGAAAAATTTGTGGCGATTATCACCATCATATTCATCATATCATGCTTTATGACTTCGAAAAAGGATGGACTGTAGCATAGTCATTTTGCGATCTCAATGAACGATCGGTGAAAGTCAAGTTCGAAAATGGTTCAATCGTTTCAAATCTGGCAACATAAGCTTAAAAGATGAAGAAAGAAGTGGTCGTCCCTCTAATTTTAATAATCAGGTCTTTTATATGTCTGTCGAAGAAGAAGAAAGATTGATAACAAGGGTGCTAGTCGAACAATTTAATGTCGATCATTCAATTATCGTTAGACGCTTCAAAAAGCTCAATAAGATGTGGAAAATTGCTGGATGGGTCACTCACGAGCTTTCCAACGACAACAAGACCAACCGAGTTCGTATATTTACTCAATTGCTTCACAAAAACGAGCAAAATCCCTTTCTTTAATAAATGACTGACCGCATGTCGAAGGCCAAGTCGTGAAATCCATCAAGCACAAGGGGTTGGACTTGCTCGAGCACTCGCCATACTCTGCCACCGAAGCACCTACAGATTACCACATTAAACGCTCGTTCAAAAATTAACAGACGGGCAAAGTCTAAGATGATTTGAATGAACTTATTCATACTTCAGAATGATCGTTTAAACATGTTTTGAGTGTACTTTATTGTTTCATTATTGAATAAATTTAAAATAAAAAAAAACGATCGTTAATTATGCACCAACATAATAATTGGACACTTTTTTATATTTTTTTAATTAAAAATATAATCCTTTTATGTGATTGTGATAATTAATGATGATATACGGTTATTAGAAACAATGTTAATTATTACTAATAATTACCATTATTACCGTTACCAAAATATGTAAAAAATTGATACAAAAAATGAGAAACAAGAGTGATAATCAAAACATTTTTTTTTATATTTAAAAGCCAAGAAGTTCAATAATTCAATACATTATAATAGTTCTTTATATGTATATCTGGTTTTATCATTATATATATATATATATATATATATATATATATATAAATAGATAGATATATAGATAGAGATAAAATACGTTTACTTAAGAGAGCAACTCTACTGAAAGTGACTTTTTCAGAAACAAAGCTTTTAACTATCACAAATTCCACGTTTTATTCTACTGCTAAATGCTTTCAATGAAAAGAATGAAAAGCTATTATTATATAGACGAATATACATACATACATACATATATATATATACATATATATATACATATATATATATATATATATATATATATATATATATATATGCATGTCAGTGTGAATAGGTGTAGATATAAAGAAAGGAAAAGAATAATATTTGTTTTAAAGTACTTATCCGTGTACTTTATGTTTCACAGAATTATATTTCAAATATTTATTAAAAACTTATAATAACTTTTTTATATAACCAACTCAATTTATTCCTCAGTGTATTGCAGAAAATGTAATAAAAACTTAAAAGAAAATAAAGTAAATAGTGTTAGAGTGAGGTAGAAGTAATATCACTCTGTATCTCGTCACTTTCAGGTAATAAATATACAAATTACTATTGAATAATATAAATTCAATACTATTGTGATTTCATACGAAAGATTTATGTATGTGTATCGTAATGTGTTAATATTCAATGTAATAATGTCGAATTGGTTGTTAATTCTATTCATGTTGTGCTGTTATTGCTCATTGAGTAGATAATTAATTTCTCGATTTGTTTTGAACATTAATAAGGAGGTTTATAGTATGGATACAATGAAACTTTTCAGATTAATTGGTAAAGGTAAACATTTATTTAAACACACACACACATATATGTATATATATATATATATATACATATACACATATGAATGTATATGAATATATATATACACATATGAATGTATGTGTGTGAGTATGTGTATGTATGTATTGGAAGAGAATTCCGAATATTTTCATTTGTATGACTTGAAATTTCCAAAAAGTAAATTTTATTCGCACAGTGTCGTATCGCATTTTCCACGAATAAGTGTTGTGAACAGCACATTCTATATATATATATATATATACATGTATACATACATATATGTACAGAGATATATATCGGCGAGTGGGTGTGTGTGTTTTGTGCGATATTCCGTTTGCGTCGAGTTTGACAAAATTATGTTTCTACACGTATGTGATATATCAAATACGAGTAGCTTATTCGACTTTTGAATCTTTTTTACGCATATCTATTTGAAATTTCCGCTCTACGTATTTGGTTTATCTGGATATTTCTGATAGTTTCTTATTCGAAACGTGTTATTCATGCTAGTTCAATATACAAAGAAATCTGAAGGTTAATACTATCTAAAACGTTTATGTGTGAAAATGTCTGCAATATATTATAACATATATATATATATATATTTGTATATATATATATATATATATATATATATATATATATATATATGAATGCATATAACAAGAGGAAATAATGAAGAACAAATGGAGTAATGTTGATTTACTTATATTTTCTTTAACATATTTTTTATTATTTGGTTAGATGTGTAATTGTATTAATTTTCAGTTGTATCAAAAGGACATGACAGTGTTCTACTGTTTTATTGTGTTTTTCATTTTTTTTTAATCAGTTGTTGCTGGCGTTACTTGGCGATTATTCTTATAGAATGACATGACAATTATCAAAAATAACATTCATCTTTTATGTTAATTATGGATAAATCATTTAAAAAAATAATAAGCAAATTATAATGTGCGGCCCGTTTGGTTATAATGAGAGAACAATATATTGTATTGGAAATATTGAGTACAATATTTAGTGGGCGTGGAAAAATTGAAATAACCCATCTAGATGACTTATTGGGATGGAAACAGATGTTAAGATACTTGATAAAAAATATTGGAGGCAAGTGATTGGTGAAATAGGAAGATTGGCGAAATATTTTTTGAATACTTTAGTGATCTACTAGTCTGATCTACGCTGGATGGAAGCACACATGGAAGCACACTAGCAGGACTAGAATCTCAAAATTGCAGCGTTTTCAGAATAAATGTTTGAGATTAGTGTTAGGCACGGAGTTCAATCTCTCAAGACAAGACACACGAAGAAGTCAGCATAGAAAAGCTGGAACAGTTTATTCGAAAAATCAGTCTAAGATTCTATTGATACAAGAATCAAGACATCTTGATAAATAAAGTGGGTAAAGCCAAGGTTATACATCTGTTTAATCGACTAATAAAGAAGAACTTAAAGATAAATCTTCTTCCTAACTATTTCTTAGAGACAACAGATGCCCACCAAATGGTATCCAAACACCATAAGTAACGACATTGATTAAAACAAGATAGAACAGTTCTGGTTTATAGCAATGACCAAGAAGGCAGGCTAACAATATCCAACCTGCCAATCAAAAGAGTTATAGGCGACTGGTTCCGTTGTACTCGGAAGAGGGAGCGTGAAACGAGTTGTTTGCAGATATTTAGATTTTTTGAAATTTTTCGTAAGATAAATTATGAAAGCAAGCAAGAAGACCATCTGAAAGAAAGAAGAATTAGAAGAAAATATCAAGATACGGAAAAAATAACCTAAAACAACAACCAAGAAGACTCAAGAGGAAGAAACTTAGCACCAAGATTCAAAACTGGCTAAAACAACTGTATAAAATGATTTATGTGCAAATTTGAAAAATATTAATTTAATAAAGAGTATGGAAAAAGTTCTTTATATTTTTATGACCCTGGTAATTCTAACACATAGTTTTTCTTTAGGTTTAGTTTATTATACATTAATTTTCGCGATTTATTTCTATTTTAGTAATAATTAATTTTAAGAGTGGGTTACTAACCCTCCCTCACTCACAACCAAGTCTGTTAGTGCGGTTTTACATCCGAATATGTTGGTACGACTTTCAAACTTTCAAACAAGCCTTGATCATAAGGCTAGCATACATTATAACTTAATAGTGTTTAAAATGATTAATGATGTGCTAGAATGATCACTGTTGTGCAATGTGTTAACATCTTTTATAATATTATAAAACCAACAATATTTATAATATCATATTATTTTTTATCTACTACATCAAATAATATAATTTTGAAAAATAATTATAAATTTAATTACAATTTTAAATTAAAACAATGTTAGAAAGTGCTATGAATGAATTTAAAAATTTGACTTTTTGTAATAAATACAATCAAACCTCTGTTACACATACACACACACACTTATATATATATATATATATATATATATATATATATATATATGTATGTGTGTGTGTATTTTTGGTTAGTTTGATTTATCTGACAGTGTCTGATATCTTCAGTGATAATGATGCGGTTAGTCGTGCCTGGCGATTAAATTCCTTTTGTACTAGACTTTGTCCTGTGTTTGTTAGCGTCTTGCTATATATGTCATTTGTCATAATCTTAACTTTGTTTTCTAGGGAATATATATATATATTTACACATATATATATATATATATATATATATATATATACGAGGGAAGGTCCAAAAGTTCGCGGAAAAGTGGGGAAGGTATGGTTGGAGCCAGTTCTCATTAGTTACGGTTGAATAGAGAACCCTTAATTAGTATAAAAGCGAAGTATCATTATGTTGTCATCAGTACTCATCACGCTGTCTCGGAAAGAACAACTCAACTCGGAGTGTTTACGGAATCATGGAGAAAACTGAACTATGTGCTGTTGTTAAATTCCTTATTAAGCAAGGGAAAATCCCAAAAGTCATCATGGAAGAGATGTCTGCCGTTTACAAGGATCTTCCACCAGGAAAAAGTATTGTTTATAAGTAGCATTTTCTTTTTAACACGGAAGAGAAGACTTGGAATACTTTTTGCTGCTCTGGGTGCCCAGTCGAGTCAACCACTTCTAACATTATCGGAAAAATCTAAAATCTTGTATCGGAAGATGGTCGACTGAAGAAGAAACAACTCGCACAAATGACTGGAGTATCCGATACCACCATTCTCAGAATCTTGCATGATCATCTTGAAAGGAGGGAGGAGAGTGTAGGATAGATGCCGAGAATGCTTATGCTTACGGTGCAAAAGAGGAAACGAATTGTGTGCAGTCGGGAGTTTTTGAAGCTGTGCGGTGACGATTTTTGTGCAGTTTTGGACGGAATTGTTATCGGAGATGAGACTTAGGTCCATTATTATCAACCTGAGAATGAACAAGAGTCCATGCAGTGACTGAAAAAGGGCGAACCCCCACCCACGAAACTCAAGGTGTCGCAGTCAACGTGAAAAATGATAGCTATTGTGTTTTGGAATGCTGAAAGAATTCTCTTAATTGAATATAAAGAAAAGGTAAGTATAAACCGGAAAGAGCTACGTGTCGAGTATTCGAGAAGCCATTGCAGAAAAAAGATATGGAAAACAGTGTTTTTCTTTTGCAAAACAATACTCTGGTACATCGAAGCCAGTTGCACTGTGGTGGCTGCTGTGATTGAATGCGACTTTTGAGAACTCATTCATCTACCATATAGTCCAGATCCGACTCCGAGCGACTACTTTTTATTCCCAAATTTGAAGATAGACTTAAAAAAATTCAAAACGATGAAGTAGTGAAGTCGGCTATTTCAGAGGATTTTCCAAGCAAACCAAAAGAATATTTTTTGAAGGTCCTGAAAAGCTTATTGAGCGTTGTAAAAAATATATTAGTATTAAGGGGGACTATACTGAGAAATAAAAAAAAATCAGCTTAATCAGACTTTTCTTTCTTTCTTTTCTGTGAACTAATGGACCTCGTGTCGTTTATATATATATATATATATATATATATATATATATATATATATATATATATATATATATAAGTATGGTTATATTCATTAAAAGAAAATTAAAATAAATTTTTAAGATAAATTCTTATCAGAAAAGTTTCATAGGAAAGAAATAAAATGATAAAAATATTGTATAAAAGTATATATATATATAAACTTTGTTCTTATTGTATTCCATTCGTTTCGATTCCGTTCTGTTGAACATTTGGTTATCAACCAGTATCAGTGGTATTGGTACGACAGTTTAAATTTAAAAAAAAATGTACGACAAAAGTGAATTATTTACGTGCTTTGAGTAATCAATAAATATTATAAACGGCGTGATTGATAAACTTGGGAACAACTTTTCGAAAGTCGAAAAATCAAATCGAATGCTTTGTGCGTCGTTCTTTGATTGGCAGTGTCACGCCGCCAGTCAGAACGTGAACAAATGTTATCTGATTAAAAATTCAACCAAAATATCAGAACGTTGTAAAGTAAAAAAAATAGTAATCACTGGCATGTCATCCTTATCGTGATCGTTTGATTAATAGAAAGGATATGATTAGTTATGGTGCGGATAACGTTTGTGTTCAAAAATTATCTTGAAACATTTTTCGATTGTACAATATGTACAATGATTTTTCTTTTAAAATAATAATTAAACCAATTTCATGTGCGAAATTTTCATATTAATATTATTTAGAGTTAATGTGTAATTATATAACTTTTTAATACTTGAATTGAGAATTTTTATAAAATATTTTAATATATATTCTGAATAAAAGGATACTACAGTTATAACTTCATTCTCATATGTGATATGTATTGGAACATGCATTATAAATTTTATAAGTTCTGTAATAGACTTTTCTCACAAATTTCATTTGATATTTTTGGTGGATACAGTGACATTAATACATCTATTGAATTAAACACTATACACACACACTACTCGTACATCGTGTTCATTTTCGTAATTAGAAAATATTGACGTTCCAACTATTACTGTGAAAACTAGTTATACATAGTTTTGAATGAATGCTTTGAACATAACCATATATTATTCGGTTTAATTATATAGAAAAGTATATATATATATATATATATATATATATATATATATACACATATAGATAAAGCGAAACATTGAAAGTTGTTCTTTAGTAGATGTAAAAAAATCTTATAGTTCGTTAATGAGTTTTTATGGTCAAAATAAAAAGTAATGGATAAAAGTTCTTTGCACTTATATTTCGCCATTAGTTACACTCTGTCATCGAGCTGTGTAAATACAATAAAACTTGTGATCATTATCTTCAGGTTGTGTCCGTCACTCGTAAAACTATGTTCTATTTTATCAGCTCGTAATCAGAATATAATACTCGTTTTTCGCAATCATCTCCTTTTTTCCGAATTGTGTTTTTTCATACGAATAAAACGAATGTTTCTATAAAATATCCATAATATATTAGAAACAATGTTTTTGTATTCATCGTATCATGTTTTATATCTAAGGATATCATATTTACTGAAGTTTGTTATTTTTTTTCTGATTTTGAATAATATTGCCTTTCTTGGAATAAAAATCAAAAATATGCTCAGTTCGTTAGAAATTTTATATATATATATATATATATATATATATACACATATATATATATATATATATATATATATATACACATATATATATATATATATACATATGTATACATATATGAGAAAAATAAAAATTTTAAAATTCATCAAATATATTAAAAAATATATTAAGTGCAGTAAGTAAGAAAGTAACACAAATCTAACATTTTTTTTAATAAATAATAAAAATCAATAAATATATAAGGTACAGCTACAATCGATTTGGAAATGATGATAAATCGACTTTCACAAATGAATTTCATTCCTCATAAAGCGCAAAAACATTTCTTCTGAACGAAATGTTCAATAACTGATTGCAAAGTATGCGAATTGTAATGGCGATTATCTTCTTTAAAGCTTTAAGGCATAAAAAATATATATAAATCGATTATTGAACATTTCAGTAAGAAAAAAATTATATAGTTTATGAGGAATGAACATTCATTTGTGAAAATTTGTGTAAGTGATTTGTTATTTTATATACAAATTATAATACTTGTAGAAAATATTGCAATATGCGAAAGGATATTAAAGATTTCATTCTCTTAACTGAAAAATTTTCTATTATAGAAAAATATACATATATATATATATATATATATATATATATATATATATATATATATATATATAAGTAAATACATACATATTTACTTTATATTTCTTTGTAAGATTCCTTTTATGTGGGTTATTTTAGAACTGTTTTTACAGTGAACGTTTCGAACCCGTCAAAGCGACGTAAAACGAACGTTCCACACATAAAAAGTGACAGAATTCGGCGTGAATTCGAACTTATGACCCCTCCGCCCCCTATTGTTTACAAATCCAACGTGTTAACTACGCAGTCATACCGTGCGAGTGTGGGCGTGCGTCGAGGAGTCCTGTGACGGAATGTAAAAATTCTCATCTATATTATATTATCTTTTAGTTTAGTTCCAACGAGGATTTAATAACGAATAGAAGAATGACGTGGATGGATGATGGAATTGTGTACGTCTGCGACCTTTATAAAATCACAACGACCTGAACGAAATAAAATTTCAATCGGAATTCTTTTATTTTTTGTCCTTTTGAGATGAATACTTGACGTATTTTCATTATTTGTTCGTGAGATATTTACGTCTATTCAACAAAGGATAAATAATTGGATTTATTTATGTTTGTTTTATCGTCACACTGAATATAATCAGTTTGTAATTTTGTACATTTACACTGTGGACTTATAGCCAAAACTATACCTGGTAATATTTTTCTACGTTTGTGTTTTATAATTCAGAAATAAATTTGAGTAATTTTCTATACACTTTTTAATACACAAATTGCATAGTATTAATCGCATTTTAAATATGTATTATGTTAGTAGGAAAATAATTGAATTTTTTAATTTCTGAATTCTAACCTTAATTCTTTTCAGTGAAAGTGTCATTTAGTCATGTTAATATCATTTTAAAATGCATTTTCGGTCTGTATTTTGGTAACATCGACCTCTGGTTTTATTATTAATTTCGCTTCAAATTAGAGTATTGAATTAAAAATGGAAAAGAAACAAATAAGAGATTTTTTTGTATGAGTTCAAAACGGGCGGTGAAGCACCAGAAACTGCTCATAAATTAAACGCTGTTTTCGGTGTGGATACTGTTAAGTAACGTACAATGGTGCAATGGTGATTCCAAAAAATATTAAGAAGCGTATAGTGCAATGGTGGTTCAAAAAAATTCATGCTGGGGCGAGAGCCTTGAAAATGAAGAAGGTCACGGGCGTTCATAACGACCAACTAAAGGTATAAGTTGAATCAGAACCACTCATAACAATTCGAAAGGTTGTACAAAAGTTAGGCGTTAGTCATCCAACAGTTCTGGATCACTTAAAATCACTTAAATTAAAAAATGTATACGATTTGAAGGCCCCAAGCCGCGATTATTTTTGTGCCAACCTATAACAAATAACTAAAATAATATGACATCTATAGATATAGCTGAGAGTAAAAACTGTCCACTCTCCTTCATTTTTCTAACAGTATTAATATGTTAATTATTTTAATATTGTTTGTGCCTTTTCAATGTTACCCAAAATTGCAACTTTATCAAAAAATATATGAATACTATGAAATATTTTTTTAAATTAATTTTTACTTTATTAGGTTGATTCTTTGAGTCATAAATTCACAGCTAATGAAAAGCTATTTATAAATGGTTTATTGTTAGAAATTTTTTGAAATCAAGGTATCACAATCGAAACATCAAATCTAAATTTAATTTTCTATTAGGTAAAAAAATAATTGAGGTTTATGATCTTCACATTCGTATATATGTCAAGCTTTTTTGATTTTTATAGATGTTTTAAGTGGTCTAGAACTGTTGAATGACTAACACCTAACTTTTGTGCAAGATCTCGAATTGTTGTGCGTGGTTCTGATTAAATAAATGCCTTTAGTTGGTCGTTATGAACTGAAGAAGGACGCCCACGACATTTTCATTTTCAAAACTCTCGTCCCCGGCACGAATTTTTTGGAACCACCACTACATCGTACGTTCCTTAAGATTACCCATACCAAAAGGATCGTTTAATTTACGAGCAATTTTTGTCGCTTTACCACCTGTTTTGAACTCGTACAAAATTTTTATCTCTTATTTGTCCCTTTTTTATCTTTAATTCAGTACCCCAATTTCAAGTAAAATCAATAATAAAACCAAAGTTGATGTTATCAAAATACAGACCGAAAAATGCACTTTAAAATGATATCAACATAAGACGATGAAATGACACTTGAAAAAAGTTAAGGTTAGAATTCAAAAAATAAAAACCGCAACTATTTTTCTACCAACCTAATATATTAACTACTGACGTTTCGTTTTTTTCTTTAAACGAAGAGGATGTTTTAGATATTTTTTATTAGTTAAATTTCAACCATATCCAATTAAGATTCTCTTTACAGTGCTTACAACCTCTTAAGACTGTGACTCGGAAACACAGAAAAAATAATTATCTTAAAACTTTAGACCTGTATATGATGCACTTGAAATAACAAGAATAATTTGACTTACCGAGCAATTATCTTTTTATGAGATTATTTATAAAATTTAACTAGAAAAATTCTCAAAAATCAATTTAAAAACTATAGATTTATACAAATAAAACCTAAATGTGATTATATTATATACTTTATCTTCTTATTCATTAAAGCTAGAAGGTTAAATATTTTTAACCCTTGTTTTAAGATCCTTATTTTTAAATGTTGAAGTGGGTATGCTGGATATATCCGTCTTGTCCAATTGTTATCCACGCAAACTACCCACTTAAGGGGTTAAAAGAATGAAATAAAAATCTAGAAGAAGTATAAGAGAAAAACGACAAAATTAACTTGAGATTTTAAAATTTTTACAAAAGGATCAACGTTATTTAAAAAATATCAGAGTTATCACAATTAAATCATGTATTAATAAAACAGAAGCTTTTTATCTGATTTTAGTGTTCTGGAGCTTTATTACTCAAACCTGTGACACAGATTTTCTAACTGTGTTATAAAGTACTCCAGTTATATGAAATATCATTTGATCTATGCAATGTTCAACCAGTTTTGTATAATGTGATTCGTGATAGCTTTCAAAAAATTAAGGATCCATCGATCAAGAGGTTTCAGATATATAAATAGTATCAGTAAGAGAAACTTCATAATTGAACAGACTATATTTTTTATATTTTAATTAATTTTTATAATTAATTAATTTATAATATATATTAATTTATATAATATATTAATATAATATATTAATGTATAATATATTTATAATACATATTAATTAATTAATTTTTTTAATTAATTTTCATATTTTCTTTTCAGCACATTTATGAAGATGTATAAAAATCGATATTCCTGAATATTATTCTAATGTATATATATATATATATATATATATATATATATATATATATATATATGTATGTATATATATATATGTATGTATATATATATATATATGTATGTATATATATATATATATATATACACATACGAATGTGTGTATTAAACGTGTGTACATGAATACATCAAATCTAATGTAAATATTTCCGAAGTGGTTTCAGTATGATGCATGTAAAATTTTAATTCGAACTAATCAAAACAGAAAATGTATTATGTTGCAATCTGTAAAGTTTTGTTTGACGTTCAATTTAAAGCAGACGTTGTCGAAAACAGGACGTTTAAATTTCGACGGACAGTAATTTACCCTTATAATGTGGACGCTCTAACATTTCACGTACATGCTTTATATGTTCCTTTCGGGGACATAACGGCATCACTACTGAAATTATTACAATATCAAAATATGTATTTGACGTATTTTAATACACGCATAAAACATCTATCGTTTTATGGACGTTTAAAAATTAATTTACATACATTTTATAAATTCATTCTCCTTATCTTTTGATATTCTTTTTAATAAAAGTCGTACTGTGGGCATTTTATTCATAAGAAGAGAATTTTTTCATTAAATATTGCTTGAATTTAAACAAAATAAGTATATGATATGTAGATAAAGTATGAGAAGTTAAATTACCATTTGAGGTACTTTACAATGTGGCTAAGATAAAAACTACAAATTATTTTCAATTTATTTTTATCGTAACGAAACGTTATTATGTCAAAGTTTTTTACTAATAGCACAATTTTTTTAATCAACCTTGTGTTAAACTTCACAGATTCATTTATTTATAGTAATTATTTTACTTAAATTAACGCTTATTTCAATTTAAAAAAAAATCTTATTTCATATTCCACATAAGAATTAAAAATGTAAAAATTTATTATTACGAATATATATATATATATATATATATATATATATATATATATATATAATATATATATATATATATATATATATATATATATATATAATATATATATATATAATATATATATATATATATATATATATATATATATAAATAATCAATTATCATCATTAACCCTTTTCGATTCACTGCTGGATAAGGGCCTCTTCCTAAACTTTCAAGGTACAATCGATTCAATGCCTTTCTTTTCCATAAATTTCTAAACAATTTTCTTATTTCCTTGTCCCATCTGTCCATTGGTCTTATATATATATATATATATATATATATGATTTATTTTTTTAATTTTTTATTTTTATAACTTTTTTTGTTCGTAGAACAATTAACAATCCACGTATTCTTTTTCATGTTGACCTATTTACTATCTCAATCATTCTCAATACTCTTTTATGTTTTCAAAAAAAATAAGTTTCATTTTTTGTAGGTAGTATTCAGCATAAATAATAAATTTTCTTAAAAAAACTTTAAAGATACTCGTTTTAAACACAATTTAATGATATGTAATTATTATATTTTATTAGTAACTAAAACCTTTGCTGTTTATATATATATATATATATATATATATATATATATATATATATATATATATATAATATCGTTATCTTCGTAAGAATTCCGGAAGAGCTACAAAAGAAGATAGAAGAACTAGATGATGATGGTCAAAAAAATGGCCTAAACATGAACCACCCAAAAACAAAAGTGTTGTTCAATCCGTTTTTCTGCACGAAGAAAATTGAAATAAAAGGAATAGAAATAGAAGAAGTTACGAAACATGTCTAGGTCAGCTTCACAGAGATGGATCATTCATTGAAGAAGTAAACAAAAATGGCAAAGAGCTCATTTGTACGAAACGCTATGATATTTAAATCAATAATCCAACTCTTTCTGAAGAAATAAAGTATTGGAACAATGTATACTACCAGTCCTTACCTACGACAGTAACACATGGGTGCTTAACGCCAAAATCATTCAAATACCCCAAACAACACAGACAAGTATGGAAAGATGTATACTAGGAATAAAAATAAGAGATAGGACAAGAATAGAAAGGATACGAAAACAGATAGGAGTCACATATGTAATAAAGAGTGAAGAGTCTGAAATAAGTGGGGCATGTTGCAAGAAGAGAAGACAACCGTTAGACAACAGAAATTATTAACTGTGAACCAAGTAATATAAAAAAAACCAAGAAGAGACCGATGAACAGGTGAGATAAGGAAATTAAATTTTTTATTGGAAACTAGTGGAAAAGAGAGCGATTCTATCGTATAAAATGGAAAAGCATAGAAGGTCTTTATCCAGCAGTGGACTGACAAAAGTTGCTGTTGCTGATATATATATATATATAAATACATTCTCATAAAATAAAAAATATATGATTAATTTTTCATTCATTATTAGTTATATACGGTGAAAAAAATATTTAATACATTTTTATTTGATTGATTGTGTTTGTTACAATCATAAAATCATACAATATTTAAAACTGTATCACGAACATGTTTCAAATACCTCGTGCATATTTTATTTGCTGAAACTTGTAAATTCGAATTTTCTCCACAATTTCATACAATGAAGAAGTTATGATCTCGTATCGGATTGGCTTCTTGTTGATCGATTTTTTATTCAATGTATTATGTGTTTCCAAACAAGAACATCTATACCGTAAACTTTTAGATTATATTTCCGTTTTATCTTTATCGACATATCTAAGTAATTATTCATACTTAAGAGTGTAGTAAGAGTGAAGAAAACTAAATGGATATTCATAAAATATGTTTCAACAGTTTTAGCCGAGATGAATTATTCACATGTTCGTGTTTTATGTTATAAAGAAATTTAATTCTGTGTAGAAAGTGATTTTGTACGCATGCGGTTCGAAAATAATGGAATAATTATCGTGTTTTATATTAATAGTTTAAAATAGGTAATAATTAACTATTTAGTATTTTCTTAGTCTTTTTTGTGATATCTGTGGCGTTAATCCAGCTATATAAGTAAATTTACACATAATGCTGTATTAGTTTAATTATTGAAATTAATTGTTTAATCATTTAAAAGTAATTTTATTGAGTTATAATTTAAAAAAATAAAAATAAAATGATAAAAGTTAGTAATAGATACTATCAGTTAACCAAGAAAGTTCTGTCGTTTTTTAATTGAGAAAAAACATCTGTGTATTTTTACATAAAATAACTTTATTCATCAAAATATTCACCTTCGCATTGAACAAACCTTTCCCAGCGAGAAGATACTTTATAAATTCGATTTCTATAAAACTGATTATTTTTATTTTCAAAAAATGTAGCCGCTTGCATTTTTAATTCTTCTTCATTATTAAACTGTTTACCACGCATACGATTGTCCAAAGATAAAAATAGGCGATAATCTGATGGAGATATGTCTGGGGAATACGGGGGGTGGGGAAGGATCTCCCACCCTAAATTCATAATTTTTGTTCTGATCTCTACTGCAACGGGTGGTCGTGCGTTATCTTGGAAAAATAAAACTTTTTTACGATTTACAAGTGCTGGCTGTTTTTGTTTTAATGCATCGTGTACTCGTTGGAGTTGTTCACTATAAATGTTTGCCGTTAGGGTTTGACCCACTCGTAGATATTCATGGTGGATAATTCCTTTTGAAGTCCACCAAACACAGTGAAGAAGTTTTCGTGGAGTTAACTTTCCTTTAGGACTTTGTGGGACAGGATCATCTAATGAAAGCCAGTGGTGAGTACGTTTGTAGTTGGAATAAATAATTCATTTTTCATCAGTGATCAACATTTGATCCAAAGAGTTCTCTGATTTTAGTCACGAAATAACAGATGTACAGATTGTGAGACGCTGTAATTTGTCATTGAGAGTTAATTCGTGTGGTACCCATTTACTTAATTTCCACCTCTTTCCTATTTTGTGTAAATGCTTCCGTATTGTTTCGTCACTTACTTTGAACAATTCTGCAAGCTGTTGACACGTTAAAATGGAATTTGTTTCAATCATTGTCTTTAATTAGTCGATATTTAAATTTGATAGTCTGCCTGACCTGTTCTCGTCTTTAATGGATTCATCCCCGGTTGAAAATTTCTTAAACTATCTCTGGACCATTCTTGATGTAACTGTATTTTCTCCAAACGCAGCACAAATTTTTTGTGCACTTTCTGTAGAGTTAGTCCCAAGCTTGAATTCATAAATCAAGCGCGCACGTACTACACTATTTTTCATATACATTTTTAAGGGTCAGAATTATTTTTTAAATTGAAGTGAACAGTTCGAGATTCATTTAAAACACATGCTAATATTACTGATAAACAATTCTTGGAATTTTGTCCAATAACAAGTGTAAATAATTCTTGAAATTATTGTACGTTATAATAGTGACAGAACTTTCTTGGTTACCTAATATATATATATATATATATATATATATATATATATATATATATATATATATATATATATTCGTATTTCTTCCGGACTAACCAACTTATTTTTGTTCTTCAAAATTAATTCCAAGTTTACCGACTTAATAAGGATCGTGAAAGTTTTTTCTGTCCGTATCTAGAGTTTTATTCTCTTCAGGGTCCCATTTTTTTAAAAAAAATAATAATAATCATTAATAAGAGATATACTAAACAGAAAAGGATGCAGAACTTTATTTCGATTCAAAAATTGCAATTTGTTCTTATTCGTAATATATATATATATATATATATATATATATATATATATATATATATATATATATATATATGTATATATATACAGTAGAGTCGCGATTGAATGAATCAATTAATACACACAATTCATTCCACTCTAGCAAGGTTGTGCACTTTTGCGCGGTATATTGACTTACTAAAAGCATATGATTGTTTTTAAAAGTTTATTGGAATAGTTTAAAGGACAGTTTACAAAAGTTAATATAAATGGAATAACTTTATTGTTTACATAGATTTTTGTAGAAATAAAATTATTTTCAGTTGTTGGGTTTTCATATTTACTAATAGTAGTACTAATTTATTCCTTAAATTTTATAACACAACCGCACTGGGATAATCAATTTCATTCTTACTTAATTTCCACCTCTTTCCTATTTTGTGTAAATGCTTCCGTATTGTTTCGTCACTTACTTTGAACAATTCTGCAAGCTGTTGATACGTTAAAATGGAATTTGTTGATTGATCAATTTGTTCTTATTCGTAATATATGTATATATATACAGTAGAGTCGCGATTTAATGAATCAATTAATACACACAATTCATTCCACTCTAGCAAGGTTGTGTACTTTTGCGCGGTATATTGACTTACTAAAAGCATATGATTTTTTTTAAAAGTTGATTGGAATAGTTTAAAGGACAGTTTAGAAAAGATAATATAAAGGGAATAACTTTATTGTTTACATAGATTTTTGTAGAAATAAAATTGTTTTCAGTTGTTGGGTTTTCATATTTACTAATAGTAGTATTAATTTATTCCTTCAATTATATAACACAACCGCACTGGGATAATCAATTTCATTCTTACTTAATTTCCACCTCTGTCCTATTTTGTGTAAATGCTTCCGTATTGTTCCGTCACATACTTTGAACAATTCTGCAAAGCTGTTGACACGTTAAACTGGAATTTGTTTCAATCATTGTCTCCGATTCATCGATATTTAAATTTGATAATCTGCCTGATTTGGTCTCGTCTTTAATGGATTCATCCCAGGCAGAAAATTTTTTCAACTATCTCTGGACCGTTCTTGATGTAACTGTATTTTCTCCAAACGCAGTACAATTTTTTTTACAGTTTCTGTAGCGTTAGTCCTAAGCTTGAATTCATAAAGCAAACACGCACGTACTACACTATTTTTCACAGACATTTTTAAGGGTTAGAATTATTTTTCAAATTAAAGTGAACAGTTCGAGATTCATTTAAAACACATGCTAATATTACTGATAAACAATTCTTGGAATTTTGTCTGATAACAAGTGTAAACAATTCTTGGAATTAATTGTACGTTATAACAACGACAGAAATTTCTCGGGTACCTGATATAATAATCTAGTGTAATCAAATATTTTTTCGAAATATTTCTTTTTCCTTATTAAAATAATAAACGAGCACTCGACGGTCCCACATAACCGAATATGAGATAGTTAACAAGCGTTATAAGAATCGAACCAATATGTTCACTTTATATTAAATAATAATAATACACAACTGATTCACGTTCGCCCGATTATAATACTTGTCTCGAATATATTTCATCTACAGCCATTCATCAGACGAGACACGTACGCGAAGCTCGAAACGATTATCACTGACATTTTGTTTTGGCCGTAGTGAATTTAAGCACCGGAATACACATCTACATTTTCATTTATACGTGTAGACGTATTTTATCGTTTTAAACCTATGTCAAACTATATGCGACTGTTATGTTTTATGGAATTCAGTGCTGGTACATTGCAATGATGTACTATGTAATGGAAAAACATATCTTTATACTTTATTCACCTCATGAATTAAATATGATGTATAATACGTACGTTTTCGGGTCAATAAATTTAATTTAACTTTGTTTACATACATTAACTTTGAAAATGTCACGAATTAATTTTATATTCGATTATTTGGTTTTCCGCGCACGTTTAGTGTTATTGTTTGCTCCGATAATAGATTAAACAGAAAATGAATTAAAGTTCGATTTGAAAAATAACCAGTTATGGATAATATTGTGAAAAATATATTACTTCATGCGGTTTTACATAAAACTACTTACAGAAACAACTAATGAACAAAATATTTTATTCTGAACTTTAGTATTTTATGTGTCCGGTCAAACAGAAAAGTGTTTTTCGCTACGATACACTAATTAGCTTTTATGTATATTTATATTATAATATATATATATATATATATATATATATATATATAGATGTATATATGTACCGGTATTGTTCAAAATAAAATAATTATTATTATATTACGTGTTGGAATTAATTCGTAGCGTTTTACAAGAGATAGTGTAGGTAGTAAATTTTTCCATTGTTCCATTTAATTAAATATTCCCCGTAAAACAGCTGTCCTTAGGCGTCAGTTTCAGTATGTCATTTGGTTGAAGCGTAAATAAAAACACTTTGTTTATCGAATATGTCGAATTTCGTGCCGGATAAATTGTTTTCGCGGGGAGTTTTACTTCATTACTTTAACATGAAAAAAGTGCTGCCGAAAGTCATCGTATTTTAGTGGAAGTTTATGGTGACCATGCTCTAGCTGAGCAAACATGTCGGAAGTGGTTTGCACGTTTTAAAAGTGGTGATTTCGACTTGAAAGACAAGGAACGACCTGGACAGCCGAAAAAGTTCGACGATGAAGAATTGGAGGCATTGCTTAATGAAGACCCATGTCAAACACTTCAAGAATTGTCTGAATCGTTGTGAACTGACTTGCCAACGGTAGGAAAACGCCTTAAAGCCATGGGAATGATCCAAAAACAAGGAAATTGGGTCCCATACGAATTGAAACCGACGGACGTTGAAAGGCGTTTTTCTACCTGTGAACTGCTGCTTCAACGGGAGAAAAGGAAGAGATTTTTGCATCGAATTCTCACAGGCGATGAAAAGTGGATCAATTACGACAATCTCAAGCGCAGAAAGTCATGGGTTAAGCCCGGCCAACCATCAACACCAGCGGCGAAGTCAAATATCCATGGATCCAAGCTCATGCTCTGTATTTGGTGGGATCATAAGGGTATGATGGTCTACTATGAGCTGCTAAAACCGAATGAAACCATCACTGGGGATCGCTATCGATTACAATTGATGCGATTGAGACGTGCATTGAAGGAAAAACGGCCGGAATACTTTGAAAGACACGACAAAGTGATTTTGCAGCACGACAATGCTCGTCCGCACGTCGCAAAACCGGTCAAAACATACTTGGAAACGCTCAAATGGGAAGTTCTACCCCACCCGCCGTATTCTCCAGATATTGCTCCTTCTGATTACCATTCGCTTCGATCGATGAGCCATGGCCTGTCTGAGCAGAAGCTCACTTCTTATGAAGATTGCAAAAAATTGGTCGATTCGTGGATTGCATCTAAAGACGAGGCGTTCTTCCGACATGGTATTCGTCTTCTGCCCGAAAGATGGGAAAAAGTAGTGGCTAACGATAGACAATACTTTGAATGATATGTTTTTTCAATACTAGCACTACAACATTATTATTATGGATGTACGTTCTTATTTTATGTTTTTGCAGTTATAAATAATATTTTCTTCTAATTTTTAACTATAAGTTTTTAGAACTAATCTAGTCGAGAAAAATCTAAAATGGATGTAAAAATAGCATAAATTTATTGAATATTATGATGAGGCTAGAGGAGTCGAGACGACCTCATTGGTAAGAGAAAGTTATTTCAATTAAAATTAACCACATTTGTATTATAATGTGGGAGTGCTATAATAAAATAGTTAAATTTTCAATATTTTTAGCACCGCGTTAATCAATGATAGATGATAGCAAGTTATTACTAAACATAAGCCGTTTATTGTTGTCTTTAGTACTTTGTCATTTACATGTAAATATATCATTTTTATATTTTTAAAATAATAAATTTTTAGATGGTAAGAAATCATTAATGAGAATGATACTTGATTTTATTTCCGTTGTTGTTCTCAGAACAATTTCTAATGAATTTTTTGTTACATTAAAATGAGTGAAATGTATCTGATAAGAAAAATATGTATTAATTCTTTGCGGGTTAATGTCGCCATACAAGCGGCATCACACTTCTACCTTCTAGGTCGAATGTCGTTGCTAAAGAGGCAAGAAATAATTTCTTTATCTGTACCATCATTGGGTATATTTCCTTATTTGTCAATAACTTATTACTATTACATCGTAAATTATGTAAACTGTCATTTCTTCTCAATCTAAAATTCCATTAAACACAATATTTTTTACTTAAAACCTTATATTTAACTCTTCGGCACATAATTTCACTTTATACAAAAAGTATATTCGACCCAACGAGAAATACAGTTGAAAAAGGTCTTGTCCGCAAATGGTTAAATTTATTATTTCATGCTAATTAAGGGGACCCGGTGGTCTAGAATTTTCGAAAAATCGATTTTTTTTTCGAAAGTATAGTATCTTAAAAATATACTGTTAAAATTTGATGACGAAATTCAGAGTATTTCAGGATCTACAGCCCCTTAGAAGGTTAGGTAGGTAGAAGAATAAGTGGAGCAGTTGAAACTTTAAACGCGTTTATCTCGAAACTACTTTTTTTCGTCTTGCGGGGGCCAGAAAAAAAAAACTACTTGACCGATTTGTCTGAAATTTTAATATGTTATTCTGAAACTAATAGTTTCTGAATAACATATTAAACTAATAGTTTCCGTAAAATATTTATATTTTTTTTATTAACAAAACATTCAAAAATACTGGTCGTTTTCAAACTTGTACTTTTGACTACGCGCCATTTTGTCAAATTTTTTTTTTATTCTACTTTCTGCGATAGCTATACTTATACTAATTAAAAATTCGTCAATTGTTTTATTTCAGATCAGAGGGAGAGATAAATCATCATTCACCACGCAATTCCATTTTTTTAGAGAGGGAGACTTCAGCATCATTTTTCTAATTAAAAAAATTTTTTTTTTGTCTTTATTTTCATTTTTGTGTAGTTTATTAGTAATAAAATAAGTGTAAAAAAATTTGAAAGCATTATTCATTACCCTCATATAGAAAATTTTTTTTTAAAATAGCTTAAATTTTAGGCCGCTAGACTACCGGGTCCCCTTAAACATGTACACATGTGAGAGATGTTCTTTTAAGAAACAGTAAACACTATCATTTTTGAGGAAATCTTTTTAATTAAGATTTCAGTATTATCATTGTTATCAATAGATCTGCTTATTGTTTAAATGTATTATAATAAATGTTGAGATAATAAGTAAGAAACAGTTCTCTAACTCGAATTTAAAAATAAATTATTTAGAGTGAAATAAAGAGCCGAAGTTATTTTGTTGTTGTGAAAGGAGTTTTTTCTGCGAGTTGATATTTATGTACGATTTGAAATGTCAATTCGTACGTCGCATAAATAAATAAAAATACAGACATCTCTACACGAACATAGTACAACTAACTCGATTAATTTATATATATAAATGTTCAGTAAAGATAAAATTACTGACCCGTAACGTGCGCATCTGATCTGCAAGATCCGCTTCGGCGAATGTAACGGCCGCCGTGCATGTGATGTTGGCGCGCTCGAGCTGCGCGACGAGTTCGTTGACGGACAGAGCGTCGCCGAGCGTGCTCACCGCATCCCATCCGAACCGGCGGGCGAGTGCCACACGTGCCGCGTGATGTGACGAGTCCGGAGCTGCGGTCCGGAAAAACAGCGGGAACTCGGCTCGGTCGCTCAATGCCGGAGACGTCGATCCAAAAGATACCTGTGCGCGTTTTGAAAGATGCGACTGTGAGATACGTTCGAGAATTTGTACGAGTGTCTGTCTATGTCTATGTACAAGGACACTAATCGATAAATCTTCAAATGGAATTATTTCGAAGGGAATATTTATCAGAGCATAATGTGTTTAGATGATTTTATGCTATCAACTTTCGATAGTAGTCGAATTATTTTTAATTAATTTAACGTTCGATCTTTGAAAGTGTATTGGCATTTTAGTTACACATTTATATAAACACTCACCTACACACATACACATACACACACATATATATATACATATATATACATACATATATATATATATATATATACACACACACATATATATATATATATATATATATATATATATATATATATATATAAACAAGCATAGACAACTTTCATTAATCAATTTAATTATTTAATTAAAATGATATTAATTACATTTTAGCTGAATAAATGAAATCATCTATATTTGCAATAATATAATATATATTTCTAGGATCAAACCTACACTTTGTCTTTCACACAAATGAATTTTTCACACATTCCACAAACGATACAGAAAAATGATTGGATATGTTAATAATTGATTATTGATTGATTATTGAATATTTATCATTTTTTAGATTATTGCTTATGCTAATAATTCGATGGCGATGTTATCATTCTCAGAGGAAGGGAACAGAAAACTTTTTCCATAAAGCGGGAAATGAATGGAAATAATTTAAGATAATTGAAATAATTATTTATGAACAATTTTCAATATATTCCCAATTTCAATACAGCTCCAGAAACAATATTGAAAATAATTTGAATATATTAGGTCTCCAAATTAATTAGGCGTCTTTTATATAGAAAATGTAATTTATATATATATATATATATAATATATATATATATATATATCTATATCTATATCTATATATACATAATATATATATATATATATATATATATATATTTATAAATGTGTTTTATATAGAAAATGTTGTAAGTGAGCAGTGTATATATTAATAAATAAATTAATTTTATTAAATATAAAAAAAAATAATGTTTATGAATAAACGGAATACATTTAGATCTTCAGATATTCTACATTATTTTATATACCTTTACCCCATCGGTCGGGTAACTGATGAATCCTCTGTTGAAAAAAAATGGTGACTTTGAGTCGATGAAGTTAATATACCTTTTTGGGCATCTCCCATTGTTTTATTATTTTTTTGGATTTTTTTTATCACAACACCTTCCCTCAAAGCTGCACAAAACATTCTCGCGGTTTGGACAGCATTTTTTTCAACTAGAATGCGAAAAATATGCAATGTCTAATATGCTGTTTCTCTGACACCAAAGTGTTCACTAGTGTTTTGTGAGGTTAACTGTCTGGACAAGATATATAGTGTTTTTAAATATTGAGATTAACAATTCAAAGTCCTTAAACGACGAAAACATTTTATATATATATATATATATATATATATATATATGTATATTTATATATATATATATATATATATATATATATATATATATTTATATATATATATATATATATATACTCGTATATATATATATATATAATTTTTACATTACATTGAATGAATTTTCATACATTTCTGAAGATTATAAATATATGAGAAATATATGTAGTTACGTTTATACCAAGCAATCTTTTGAAGTTATATAATCGTAGACGTAACACTGTGCAAATATAGTTTATATTTTTGAACTAAAATAGAAAATATTATATATACATACACACATATATATATATATATATGTATATATATATGTATATATATATATATATATATATATATACATATTTTCATGTATTTGTGTATGTTTCATACGTATGAATGTTCGTATGCATGTATTTGTATAATCTCTATAAGATATTGATAGAATAATATATAAGAAGAGACGCAGACGTACGAAACTGAACTAAAAATAAATGTTGAAATACGTCAGTTGTATCGAATATTCCCAAAACAGAATTGCCATCTGTTTTTATTTATTCGGTGAGATGGAAAATTGACATTTACTTTTTTTTGTATTGTTTTGAATGTTTTAGATTTTGCAGTGGTGACTAAAACTATAATTATTCACTTGAAATGATATTATATTATATATATATATATATATATATATATATATATACAGGTAACCCCCGTATAACATAGTCGTTAGGTTCTTAAAAAATATCGTGTAATGCGAATTTGTGTTATACGAAACAAATAACTAGTACAAAAAACAGGAGTAGGTTCCAAAAATTAACAAAACTATACTATTTTGTTTTTATGAGTTTACTAAGAGAAATATGTTTATTAAAACGATCAAGAACTGATCAAAAGTATTACATATTAATATCATGTAATGTTTTCTTCTTCATCATTGCTGAACATCATTAAACATGGGTGTTATCTTCCTGGCAAAATATCCTCATCTGTGCTTTCTTCTGCAGCGCATCTTGATTTCTATACTCTAGTTTTTGCAAAAATCTGTTTTTTTTTCTTTTACTTGCTTTTACCTAAGAGATCTTTATAAATTTCGTTGAATGGAACTAAGCATCTGGAAGGTTCCCTCTTAAATTTTGCGCTTCTTTTAGTGGAACAATCTGCATTTAGAAAATAGAACTCCAATTGTTCGGATAAGTTTATACCTTCCTGTATGCTTTTAGAGTAAATTTTTGAACGTCAGCGTTATCATCTGTGCTATCGTTCTTTGCAATTAATTTTGGTTTAACTCAGATGCCATTTTCACAAAATTTTCTCAATTCTCAAACCGTACTTGAGCGAAACCGTGTTGTAGGAAAGCTGTGTTGTATGAGGTTTTCTCTAAATTTTCAAACCATGTTTGAGCAAAACCGTATTGTAGGAATGCGGTGTTATACGGAGGTAACTTATTTATATATATTTATATATATATATATTTATATATATATATATATATTTATATATATATATATATATATATATATATATACTTTATACATATAGACAAAAAAATTCAGACAATTTTTTAAAATTAAAGAATATAAGATGGACATGTTTTTTTTTCTAATATAAAAATGAAAAAATCGAATACATTAAAAGGAACTGTATATACCTTGAACTTACAAATAATTCTTTGTTTTAATTGAATAAAAGAACAGGTAAACAATGAGAATTTATATTGGATACGCTTGGAAGTTAAGTGTATAACTTAATTACTTTTTATTTCGAAAGTAATTAACAAAATTATTTTTTTTAGTGCAGTACTCAATTTTTACATAAAGTAATTGAGTAATTTATTTCCTACAACGTTTTACATTTTTATAAATGTATGCGTGAATATATATGTATATATATATATATATATATATATATATATATATACATAGAGAGAGAGAGATTCAAATTAGGCTTCCATACGAAAGTATTAAAAAAATATGTTATCCCTCATTTAGAATTTTAGTACAATTGTATTTTATATTGAATTGAACTAAAGTACGAAATAAACAATAACATAACTTTTCTTAACCCCTGCGTACCTTTTTAATACTTCCATGTGGAAGCCTAAATTGAACAGCCTATATATATATATATATGTGTGTGTGTGTGTGTACTGTGTGTGTACTGTGTGTGTACTGTGTGTGTAACTGTGTGTGTAACTGTGTGTGTAACTGTGTGTGTAACTGTGTATTTGTTTTGTTAAGAAACATTTGAATAATGCACATTTTAAAATTTTAATACAAAATTTCACGAATTAGGTTCTTAAAGAGTAAAGAATACAGCAAATATTTCTTTTGGCAAATCTTCTCTCCGATACAATTATAGTTTTGAATATAGTGGTTAAATTCGCTTTCGTAAATATATTTTCACTTTTTATAAATCACATAAAATTTACTTTGATCAAGTTGTTCAATAATTGATTTTCTATTATTGTGCTTATTATTGTGATGATATATTCAAACACATAAATACACAGACACACACACACATCGAGAGTCGTCTGATAAGTTTAGTAAATTTCTGTGATGTGGCGCCACCACAAATTTGGTAACGTCACGGCTATCAAGTGTCACTTTTCAAACTAGCATAGGTGAAATTTCAGCCAGAAGTGACCCGTTGTTCATGTTCTATAGAAGTTTGAAGCGAGCATTATATCAGTGTCCGCAAAAATGGAAAAAACGAGCAGATTTTTTTAGATCGATTCGTCACCGTGAGAAAACATGGATCCACCACTACATACCCGAGTCGAAGCGGCAGTCAAAAGAGTGGACAACGACTGGTGAAAGTGCGCCGAAGAAAGCGAATACCATTTTGTCGTGTTTTTTAGGATTCTCAAGAAATCATCGTGATCGACTACTTAACGAATGGTAAACCGATAACCGGAGCCTATTATACAAACATTATTAGTCCATTTGAAAGAAGATCTGAAACAAAAGCGGCCAAGATTGGCGCATAAAAAAGTACTTTTTCACCAGACAACGCGCCGTCCCACAAATCGACTGTCGCAATGGAAAAATGGGGCTTCGGATTGATTCATCATCCACCCTATTCTCCTTATTAGCCAAGTGCGACTTCTTCCTTTGCCCAGACTTATAAATTTGGCTCGGTGGGAAGAAATTCTTGTCGAATGAGAAATAAAATTGATTTTTTCCAAAAAAACGATGTTTAACTTGCTTTTTTATCATATTTATCAATCGGCTCTCGTATATGTACACACACACACACACACATATATATATATATATATATATGTATATATATATATACACTATTGTGAGATTTTATAAAAAAAGATATGTAAAATATCTTTAGAACATATGGAAACAATCAAATAACAAAACCGACATGAATTCACTATATTTCAAATAGTTCGCCTAGTACCATACTCAATGTTGTCTAAATAATAAATAAGTGCATTTCGGTACAAACAGCGATATGAAAGAATAAAAAGAAAGCGTCTAGGATGCTGATCCGTATGGCTTCTCATAGTTTACAAACAGTTCTACGTACAATCCAGTTCATGAAGTTCTATTATACAAGGCATCTATTCCGGGATAAAAGTTAATTTTAGAAGTAAAAGCTTTACTTTATCACTCTGAAAATGATGGAAACGTCATCAAAATATGCATAATTGATAATTAAGTTAAACATGAGACAGATTATTGTATATTATGTACTTTGTATTTATCTAATACTAATCCATTGTTAAATGGTTTTCCTCCTTCCTTTCTCTAAAAATGAACGTAAGTTTTCTTCTATAGCACCATAAATACTTCCATTAAATTTGTTTCACATCTTATACAGAATACATGCAAATGAAAACAGCATCTAACTAGCGATAACTACTCTCCGCTTGTACTAACCTAGTGTAAACACTTACCGGGTAATTCGTGTTACGACAAGTATCAGCGGCTCATAAATAAGCCCCATGCAAACATATTTATATGTGTAGATGGTGCTTAGTCTCTATGTATTTATCTTTAATGTTTGTGTCAGTAGAGAGTATCTTATTTGAAATGAAACCTTATTTTTGCAATCGAAAAATTATGCAGTACCTGATCATAATGTCAATTCTCAAATTTTAGTAGTGAATATGTAATTGCGCAATAATGGAATCGTGCAAGAAGAAAATAGAGAAATTATTCTCTCTCTATATATATACATATGTACATACATATATATATATATGTATATATATATATATATATATATATATATATATATATATATATATATGTGTATGTATATATATGTATATATATATATATATATATATATATGTATATATACAAAAACATATATTAATACATATATATACATATATATATATATATATATATATATATATTAAATAAATAATGTCCTCGATTTTACTTGTTATCAAAAACGAATACAAATTATTTTAAAATAGAACTAGAGGACACACTTAATCTTATTCCGACATCGTTAAATATATACACATTTTTAACGAGTTCATTATTCGATTTCTTAACTGGAATTAAAAACAGTAATTAAAACGATATTATCTCTGTTCTATAAAGTAATTATAAAACGAAACTCTTTTATTATTCACGGATTCGTTAAAAACGACAGATATAAAAAGGGATTTCATCTCAATCTAATAAATCACTACTTATTTTATTAGAATAATATAGAGAAAGTTCTAATTTGTCTTTCTTGACAATTTTTCAGATAAAGACTTATATAAAAAATATCTACACAGATAGATGGATACTTGAAACGTTCATAGAACACATTAATAACGATGTGTCAGTAACAGACGAATTAATATTTATAGAAGTATGTAACGTTGATATTCAATATAGCTGAATTGATCAATAAATTGTATATTATTTTTTAAACAACACATGAGGTATTATTGATATTTATTAGTTAATATAAAAACAAATAATAAGTCAGGAATGAACCCAATTTTCATAGCAAATTTTGGATTTAATTTCTATAATTTATACTAAAAATGTGTGTATGTATGTATGTATGTATATATATATATATATATATATATATATATATATATATATATAAAATTTATATTTGTGTGTATAATAGTAATTTAATCATTTAACACTGCTGAATAATTGTGAATAATTTAATTAAGTGTATGAATTCAGAGAGCGGATAATTTGTGAATGAATTGTGAATATATGTGGAAAAAGGAATGTTCTTAAATGCTGATTAAACGCATTTATATTTTTACGTCAATAATTTATAAATGTATCTCTCATTATATCTATCTGCCTATATATATATATATATATCATCAGCTTCTGTCAATCCACTGCTGGATGAAGGCCTCTTTCATGATTTTCCATTTTGTTCGATTCAGTGTCTCTCTTTTCCACAGATTTCCAAGAAAGATGTGTGTGTGTGTGTGTGTGTATGTATATATATATATATATATATATATATATATAAGTACATACATAATTATTTTTATTCGTCGAAATAATCAGTCAAATATATAAAACAGCACCATTTCAAATCGTGTCAAATGAGTGTACGATGTAAATTTCATAAGAGATTTATTATATTGTTTACTGTTAAGAAAATATACAATGAATGAAGACATTAAAATACGAATTCATTGTCATTTCAAATGAAAAGAAGATTGCAAACAAAACGAATTGTTGGTGTAATAATAAACGGAGCAAGAATTATAATGAGTAAAAGAAATGGATTAATAACGAGAAGTACAGTTATTATACATATTGTTTGTATTCAGTATCATCCATGCCGTAGTGCTTTTTGCATCGGATTGAAATGTATTTATGACAATTTCGTAGAAAACATTATACATATATATATATATATATATATATATATATATATATATATAAACTGTGCGTCTGTACTTCTGTGTGCGTGTACAGAAAGTATTTTCCATCCATAGTTCAAACAAAAAAATGATCTCTTTGATAAATAAAGAATTTAAATTCATAAATTATGTATTTTCGATAAAAACAAGTTTTTAATATTTTAGTGTAACTTAAAGACAATCTACATTTATAGTACATATATAATAATCTATTATTAGGTTGGCAGTAAAATAATTACGGTTTATGACCTCTAATTTCATAACAAAAACCGTAATTATTTTCATACAAACCTAATATTATTATTAATTTATTAGTTTATCTAAATATTGATTTATCAATTTATATGTCACTATTTTTCTTTATATTTATAATTTATCAATCTATCAAACTATTTTAATAATATAATTATATTATTAAAATATTATTAAATATTATATTATTAAATATAATATAATTAGAAATTTATCAAATATAAGTTTCAATCCAATCATTATCTTTATAGATAACTATTGGAACATATGACTATATTGACACATTATATTGTCTCGTGTGCTGTACATACATTATTTCTACTTATTTCTTATTTCATTCCATTTATAATGTACTTTTCAGTTATGAAAATAATACCCATGTCTTTGAAGCTGCTTGCTTTTATGCTGCATGTTTATTATTTTTTCATTTTTTTCATTACTTTTTATATTTGTTCTGATCTCCTCTATTTCTTTACAATCATTAAAGAAATGAGAGTTTATTGGTCTCTTATAATATTATAGTAGTACTAAATGTTTGACTCATTTCACCCGAATTTTTATATAAAAGTTCTCTTTTAACGTTGATAATAATAATGATGGTATATACATATATATATATATATATATATATATATATATATATATATATGTATTTATATATATATATAATATTTATATATAATATATAATTTAGTACTTTGGCACAAATCAATGCACTATGCAAGTATTTATGTGAGTACTGTTCATAAAAATAGTTAAAGACTAAACAAATAATATAATTTTTCAAATGAATCCAATTTCGTTTCGAATTCGTCGTTGTTTTATTTTGTCTCCGGATGTATAAATAAATAGCGTCAGATATACATATTAACTTTAGACAAGATTTGAAAATCAAATACTCATTTCAAAATTTATAGGAAAAACACTTGTGCCGCTGTAACCATCAAACAATTCATATATTAAAAATGTATGCATGTATACGCGTCTGCAATAAAGAACAATACAAATTTCACCAAACTGAAGAACATTTCGTGCAAATAAACGAACGGAATTATCTATTTTCTTTGATTTGAAAGAATATAAAACGCTAATCTCTGAATAATTCATAAAATTTAAATATGACAAGAAATATGCGTTGCTTAACAAGAGAAGCATGAATCTGATTAAACTGAAAAGAAAGGAATATTTTTAAAAGGGGAATGAATATAATAAATAAATATATACATATATATATATATATATATATATATATATATATATATATATATATAGATATATATATATATACCGCGTCGAAGTATTCGTTTGAAATAATATAATTTTATTCGGACATAAAGAAAAAGTGAAACAACTTTCAACTGACAACATATACGTATCGCTAAAAGTGTAATTAGGATGCAAAATGTATTAATGACTGTCTTGTTTATGTAAATTTGTTACGAATTAATGCTAATAAAAGTAAATCACTGCAATTTAAAACCAAATAAACGAACTTAAAGGCCATAACTGCTGAGTTTAGACGAATTTAAGTTATATTAAAGATGATGTTCAGTGGCAGAGATTGTTGTTAGTATTCATGAGTTTTGTAGATTTTTGTAAACAAACCCATTATCAAACAATATTAATTTAGGGCTTGGAAGTTAATTTTTTTCAGAATAGTAAAATTTATTATAGAACCAATAAATTTATTATAATTATTGATAATTTTATAAAGGATTTTTTTTAATTCATTAGAAATGCTATAATAAATGACTGTCTTGTATTTAATTAAACTTTTAACTGAATATTTTATATCTAAATTAAGGGGCTTGCATAAGTTTGTCTTCCGAAAAATAATACGATGTGATATTTTTTTTTTGATAATTTTTGACGTGGGTATTAATGTTATAGGTTTGAATTTTTGTACATATTAAATACATCTCCCAAACAAGCTCAATTTTTATCATGTTGATTTGACGCCAAAAACAGAATAATTTATTTGTATTATAATATAAAAACTATGATAGGAAATTTTGATAATTATAAAAATGGCAGCCGTTTGAAAAATAGGTTGATTTTTGACACACATAATTGTTTATTATTAATAAATGGAAAAATATAACAAAAAATCATTCAGTCATCGGATAGAGAATGTTATTAACAATGTTCAGTCAAAATTTCAAGCAGATCGAATGAATGGTTTTTGAAATATGATGTACACCGTTTTGAAAAGTATAATTTCGAGAAAAACGAACCAAAGCGTCCGAGCTAAACCCTGTTTCACTGCGAACTGCCTTCATTAAAATAACTGTATCTCAGAGAATTCTTGGAATTTCGATAAAATTCTTTTTGATAATGAAAGTCAAGACTTCAAGCTTTAATAATATACAAAAACCAAAAATCAATTCTCCGAGTTTTCAAATTTATGCAAGCCCCTTAAAAAATACATGTGCGATTTAAGAAGATCATTTGAGTTCAGCTGAAGATTAGAACTAAATATAGATGTTAATAAATATATAAAATTGTGAATTTAACATCGTTTTTGGATATTTTAATTCATTATAATAAATTTAGCATAAAAATAATCACATGACTGAATATAAAAATTTAAAAGTAACTGTTTTTTAT
>CM068319.1:15184921-15197421 GCA_034766995.1 Acanthacorydalis orientalis | reverse complement strand
GTACAAAAAATACTCTATCTAGTTTTTAAAAAGTTTTAAACTTACATTTATGTTTGTAACAACTGTCGCTCAAAACAAACTTTAAACATAGTATTCTGTAAAATATACCTATATGAAAATATACACTTTATTTTCTACTTCTTACTCGTAATAATGAATTTTGTCATAATATATATATATATATATATATATATATATATATATCATTTAAGTAATTTTAATGTTGAGTTTTAATTTAGATTCAAGTATATTTTAAATATGAATTCATATGACATAAAATCTTATTATCTCAGTAAATCTTATTATTTCTCATAACAAGTTTTCAGGAAAATAATTTAGACTAGACATTTTTTTAATATCATGTTATATGTAAATACATGAAGACTACTAATGTATCTGGATATTATATTATTTTCATTTATTTTTAGTAGTAACTTTCGTTATATAGTTATAGATACAAATATATAGTTATGTTTATATATATATATATATATATATATATATATAGTTCGTAGAAAAATAATTGCGGTTTATGACCTTAAAATTCAAATACATTTTTTTAATTTAAGTGGTCCAGAACTGTTGGATGACTAACGCCTAATTTTTGTGCAAGCTTTCCAATTATTGTGCATGGTTTTGATTCAACTAACATCTAGAGTTGGTCGTTATGAACTGAAGAAAGACGACCGCGACCTTCTTCACTTTCAAGGCTCTCGTTCCAAGCACGAAATTTTTGAAACCGCCATTGTACCGTATGTTCCTTAACAACATCCACACCAAAAGCATCGTTTGGTTTACGAGCAGCTTCTGCTGTTTTAACACCCGTTTTGAACTCATACAGAAATTGTTTTTATTTGCTTCTTTTCCATCTTTAATTCAATAGCCCAGTTTGAAACAAAGTTAATAATAAAAACAAAGTCGATGTCACTGAAATACGGACCGAAAAATTAACTTTAAAATGATATTAACAAGAACACGATGAAATGACACTTTTATTGACAAATATTAAGATTAGAATGCAGGAAACGAAAACCGTAATTATTTTTCTACCAACTTAATATATATATATATATATATATATATATATCCGATATGCTAAATAAACATTTTTTTATTACACTGTTTTCAAATTAAAAAAAATATTATTAAATATTTATTTCAGTTAAAAATAAATTTCATTTTAAACAATACTGTCAGGGAATTATACAATAATTTTCAGTTAATGGTAATTTAATTCACGGGTTTTTAGTAGTATGTGTCCGATATTAGTTTTATTCCATTTAGTCAACAGTGATAATTTCGAACCAATTTATTTCAGTGATATGTAAATATATATATATATATATATATATATATATATATGTAAATATATATATATATATATATATATATATATATATATATATATATATATATATATCAACCACTTATTTCATATAAATAATTTGTGGATGTAGATACGGTTTCATTATTTTCTCATCCCTTTTCTAGAAATACCTGATGAATTTATGTATATATTAATTTTATATACCGACATATACACATGCTAATATTTATTTACCTATATATATATATATATATATATATATATATAGAATATACGAGTACATAAGCATATATTTGTATCAATTTGCAATTATATTTTACATATGCAATGTCAAAGGTTTTCATATTTTATTTTAAAATTGGGTACATTTATGTGAACACCCTTAGGGATGGAAAAAGGAAAAAGGTATCGAAGGTGACAAGCGAATTTTAAACACAATTTAAGGGAAATATATTTTTATATAGACTTAAAAAATATATTTTTTTGTATATAAAATATATAGTGTATGTACATTTTTATGCGATTGATTTATATTATATATATATATATATATATATATATATATATATATATATATATATGAGAGAGAGGGAGAGATAAATAGATAGATATATATGTACATTAATATATATTTTTTTGATTGATTTAAAAAAATTTAAATTATGCAAAGTTTGAAATTTTGTAAACGTGTAATATTGAGATAGTGTAGAGAAATAATACTTTTCATATTTCTTTCCTTAAAATAATCGATAAATCCTTAGCAATGTCTAGATACAACATTGTTTTAACAATTATTTCAATTTATTTCTCTTTGTGTTCTGTTTATATTTTTTTTACTTAGAAAGAAGCTCACGGTTTTAAAATTAAACAGTCTCCTTTGGTTATAATTTATTGAGCAGTGGTTGTTCTTTTTTTTAATAAAAAGTTGGTTTATAAACCGTGAAAATGTTTCGCCTACGTAACGCTGGTGATTAATGGGGTGTATGTGTGTGGGTGTGTGCCATTCATTCGTATTTTCGAATATTCTGATCTTTACCGAAACCTAGATAGGAAAATTATATTTTTTTCTTAATTAATTAAACCATGTAAAAGAGTCTCGGTATCTTGAAAATAATAATCATTTTTTCGATAATTGCCTCCATTCTTCAAGCAATTACAATACATTTTCATTTTTTTTTTCAATTAACGAGCAATCGGCAATATCGACTGTCCTGTTTCACTTTTCGTAGACATAAATTTGAATTTGTTCCGAACATCTCAAAGATAAGACATGCCGAGTGGTAGTCGTCCGATATAAATTAAATATTTATGTAACTTGTACGAGGTGCGTGTATGAGGCCACGTAGCTTTTCCGCCTCAGCGAAACTGTCATAACTCATTCGAGCTTGAAGTTTTTCGCGATAAAATTTTTGATTAATTGATTCGGAATATATTTTTAATTATGCTATTTTTCCTCGACATCTTAAATATCGTGTATTTTAATTACAATTACCGAGCTGTTTCGTTCTTAGGATGATGGGTGAACCGTTTACAAGAAAATACTGAATTTGCGACCGATGAATGACACGTTGAAAATATCTTGAAAATTAATGGTACCGCATTAATAACTGAAGCTGCAATTAAATGTTATTTGATGGTTGAAGAGAATATTAGAACGGATGAATGGACACAATGATTGGATTACGTTGAAAAATTGTACGCGTTTTTCAATACCTTTTCATAGGGTGAAAAATATATTCTACTATTATATTTGTACAATAGATAACGAAGACGTTGTACAATTTTTATTTTAAATAAACGACACAGGTATTGTCTGTATGAAAATCATTACCTGAAGAGAATATCAATCAAGTGAAGTAAAAAAAAATATTTTATAGTAAACCAAAACATTTTTTTTTAAGACTATAACGTCAGAAAATTGATCAAATGATATCCATTTTTAAAAAACTTATATTTACTTATAGACACGAAAAAAGGCATAACCTTTACTGAAATCCTCAAATCAATTCATGAATAAAAACAGTAATCTTAATGGCATGCAATTAAATGTTATCTGTAGTAATATTTCTGCGTGCAACATGGAAAAAGTCAATGTCGAGGAACACACAACACTGTTTATGACATAAGGGTCCGACCTAACGACCGTGGTGCTATAAAAAATATTTATTATGAACATTTTGTCTCGCGTTTAAAAAGTAAAATGTTGCTTTGAGGTGACGTTAACATCAGTGAAAATATTTTTAAATTTTTTAAAATACACGAGAATAATCGTGAAATGAACGGAAATATCCAGATGCAAGAATATTAAATTGTTTGGAACGGGAGCTGTGCCCGTTTTTTATTCGCAACAGTAAGTTTTTTTCGTAACTTATTTTTTCTATAGTCTTTTAAAAAATATTTAATATACTTCGCTTATATTTTGCGAAAATTACAGTTATCCATATATATATATATATATATATATATATATATATAAGAGGATTATATGGTTATTGTATTATATAAAAATAATATAAATTAGGAGACAATACAAATAAGAAAATAATACAAATAATATACTAATAGATTTTCACATGAAAATAAAATGTCTGAACTTAGGTTACAAAACTTAAGATATTATTAACTTGAGATATTATTATACACTTTTACATATATATATATACAATTCGAGGTTGTGCCAGCGCTATGTGCGCTACGGGGTACAAGTGCGAGATACAAGGACCTATAACTTGGGCAGATGGAGGTGCTCGTCCCCAATGTAGCATTGAAGAGAGCGGAAGGCACGAATTGAGCAGTAGTAGATAGAAGTTTACAAGACAGTATTACGAGGGAGGGGGTCGGCTCGGGGCGCGAGAGAAGCTCACTGCCCACAACCCACTATCTGTTGCCGTGTCCAAATTACATCAATTAGGGGGAGGTCTACCCATCACAACACCAGTAGCTTCGACCACTTATAGCGATACCACGGGTTAGATGGGTAAATATATATATATATATATATATACTCGTATATATACACACACACACATAGGAGGGTCGTTTGATATATCTAGTAAAAGAGCAAGTTATACGCAGTTTTTCTTTAGAAAAATCGATTTTATTTCTCAACATAGTCTCTATGGAGGGCTATACATTTGGTTCAGAGAGTTTCCAATTTTTTAATCCCGGCGGAAATGTAGTTTTTCTCAATGTCTGCAAAATACTTATTGACGGCAGCGATTACATCCTCATTCGACGAGAATTTTTTCCTACCGAGCTAAATTTTCAAGCTTGGAAAGGAAAGAAGCCGCACACGGGCAAGTCCGATGAATAGGGTGAATGAGGAATCAGTTTGAAGCATAACTCGTAAAATTTTGCCATTGTGACGGTCGATTTGTGGGACGGCACGTTGTTCTGTTGGAAGAAAACTTTTTGACCGTTTTTGTTTCTGCTTTCTTTCAAAGGGTCTAATAATGTTGTATAATAGGCTCCTGTTATCGTTTTTCATTTCGTTAAGTAGTCGATCAGGATGATTCCTTGGGAAATTCGAATAAAAAGACAGTGGCCATCACCTTCTCAGCCGACAAAACGGTCTTCTCTTCTTCAGCATATTTTCACCGTCCGTTGTCCACTGTTTTGACTGCTGCTTCGACTCAGGTGTATAGTGATGGATCCACGTATCATCCACAATGACGAATCGGCGAAAATAAACATTGCCAAACACTAAATTGAAATGTACTTTCTTGTGCGTTTTTGAACAGTTGACAATCGCGGTATTCATCGTGCAAACAGCTTTTTAATGTGAAATTTTTCGTGCAGGATATTGTGTACTCGTTCAGTTGTGATGCCTTCAATCTCATCAGTCTCGTCCATTTTCACTCGGCGGTCTTCTATAACGATACCATGGATTTTTTCAACGATATCCATCATGGTGTCCTCAACTGGGAGTCCAGAGAGCGCTTTATCTTCAGTGCATGCTCAGTCATGTTTAAACTCATTTATCGAGAAATAAACAGTCTTCAAGAACTTCCCTAGCAGAATCCACACGGATTTCATCAACTCCGCTTTGATATGGGCGGCGGTCGCGTAAATTAACAGCAAGGTTTGACGTTACTATTCCAACAATATTGGACCATTTGAAACAAATTGTAAAGGTGAAGAATCTGAATAGATGCGTTCCGCATGAATTAAACGAGCGTCAGAAGAGAAATCGTCTCGAAGCTTGTCTTTCTTTGGTGTTACGGTTTTAAGGTGAACAATTTTTACACCGTTTTGTTACATATAATGAAAAATGGATTCTTTTGACAATCGAAAGTGTTCAGCACAATGGTTGGATAAAGATGAAGCGCCGAAACACAGTCGAAAACTCGATATTCATTAAAAAAAAGCTATTCATATTTAATTACCTAATATAACAATACTCATCTTCATAAATAGCGTGATAGCCTTTGAAGGGTTGAATAAAATCGAAAATCAATGATATACGAGTATATTGCATTCCCGTTATTTATAATATATATTTGTATATATATATATATATATATATATATATATATATATATATATGTATATATATATATATATATATATATATATATGCATATAAATAAAAAAATATTCACAATTAATCACACATGTGGCCCAGAAAATAAAAATCAAAGCGAACACTGCTTATTAATTGTTAGTTATAAGTTATTTAAAAATATTATTTATTATTAATATTTACTGTATACAAATATAATCAAGCTTCTGAGGAATTTTTATGAAATTAATGTGTAAAAGATTGATAAAATCATATAATTTCAATATAAACAAGTGTACTTATAAGAAAATATGAAAATATTAATCAATTCTTGTTTTTAACAATAAAAATACTTTTCACTGATTTATCTTTATAAACAAATTAAGAATATTTTAAATCGGACCAATTATATATATGTATATATATATATATATATATATATATGTATATATACATATATGTATGTACATACATATATATATATATATATATATAAATAATAAAATATTCTCAATTAATCATACATGTCGCCCAGAAAATAAAAATCAAAGCGAACACTGCTTATTAATTGTTAGTTATAAGTTATTTAAAAATATTATTCATTATTAATATTTACTATATACAAATATAATCAAGCTTTTGAGGATTTTTTTTATGAAATTAATGTGCAAAAGATTGATAAAATCATATAATTTCAATATAAACAAGTGTACTTGTAAGAAAATATGAATATATTAATCAATTCTTTATTTAACTATAAAAATACTTTTCACTGATTTATCTTTATAAATAAATTAAGAATATTTTAAGTCGGACAAAATTATATACATGTATATCACTTTATATATATATATACATATATATATATATATATATATATATATATATATATATATATACACATGTATCACTGCAATCGTTCATTAAAATACATCTGTTCCAACCGATACATAACAGTTGTCACTATTGAACGACCTCGATGTGGTTCTGGCTATTATCCTCTTTAAATAAGGGAATTATTAATTCCCCTATACAACTCAATCACGAACGCCTAGTTTACCTCTTTTGGGATTTATAGTAAACTTATTAGTCAAACAAATTACTGTTTAACATGTTAGTACTGGATATTTGAACGTGTCTGATGATAAACTGTTGCGCTAGAGTGACGATTTGAATTAATTTTATACCATTTATTCATTTATGAACATACATATTCGTTTTTATCTCTCTGTCATATATATATATATATATATATATATATATATATAAATATATATATATAAATATATATATATAAACATATATATGTATGAGTGTTGAAGTATCATGTAAATAAATGTTGCATTCAAAATAGTTTAATATTTCTGAAGAAAGAGTCACGGTGCATCCGTTTTTATTTAACGATGCACAGTCAGATGTGAAACTAGGGCATTTATCAAACATTTACGTTCAACAGGGTGCCGATAAAACCAGTGATACACAAAACTTGTTCGAAAACAAGCTGTCTGAAAAAGCGTCCAAGAACCCTTGTTAATATCTTAAACATTCGCTGACAAATGAATTCCTCTAGAGATCGTGTTCTGTTAACTTGTTATACGTGTGTTATACACGTATACGTATCTACGTGTCTGTATGTGTAGAAATTGAGAAAGAAAATCACGTGTCAGCACAAAACAAAGAATGCTGGTTAACGAGGAGGCTTACATTTCAAAATCCCTCGAGATGCTGTGTTGTGAGTCGCATTCGTTGTGGTTATATCGATAATGAGTAAACTACTACTCTCTCTTGCTGACTTCATTCGTTCTTGATTGAACAATAGAAGTGCATTATTTCGTATAAGTGAAATCATTTTATACTTTTATTATATTTTGTCGGATGCTCATATTTTTTTCCATTGAAGTACTTAATAGATTTCTGATTGAATCTGTATTCAGTTCGATAGGAAAAATGTGAGTTGCAAATTGATTGAAGTAACCAAATTCTAGAATATTATGTTTCAGAGCAGGATTTTTTTCGAAGTATAAGAAAAAATATTAATAAATGTAGAAAATATACGGAAATATTTTAAATGACAAGTATTTTATGAGAGAAATAAAAATGAAAGAAATAAATGCTCGGTTCATAAATTATTAAATATTACTAAGATATGAATTATATTTAAATATATATACGTATAATTTTTCGATTTACTATTTAAGATTTATCTACAAATTATTGACATTACATTATATCAAATACAGTACAGCTGATATGATTTTGAATCCTTATTATCCATACAGATAAAGAGCTATTTGTATTGATTTTATGTTGAATTTTATTTTTAAATCGTTTGAAACCGGGCGTGGATCTAGCAAGTTGTTTTTCAGAGAAACTATGGTATCAGAGCACTATATTTTGGATGATATATTTAAAGGTCACTTATCTCTTCCTAATGAGATTTAATTTATAATTATTTCATTAAAAAAAATTACAATCGTCTAAAATTCAGGAAATGTTCGCTTTTTTCATTTGAAAATATATAAAGATTGAGAATTTTAGAATTGGATTAGATCATATTTTTTTCCAAAAGTTTATTATTGGAAGAAAGCGTGTAAATAAAATTATGTTCAGGTACAAGATGTGACCGATGTGAAACCGTTCTGTGCACACTTAATGGTTTAAAAAAATTTTTACAGTCAAGAATAATGTTATTTCTGAAAATTTTCAATTGTAATCAGTTTTTCCGCTTCCAATTATATGTTTACAATCAGGATATTTATATTTTTCAGAATATCATTAACAATTTTCCACGATATATCAGATAGATGTGACATTTCTAATGGCTAATCTAAATTTACATATTTTTTCTTGTAACAGACAAATTTGCTACTTTTATTTTGTTAACGATAAAATAATGTCCAGTTAATCGAAAAATATTTGTTAAAATTTTTTTAGCACCCTTTCCCTCCCTTCGGCTCCAAATGGTTAATTTATTATTATTATATTTTGATCTTATCATTGTTTGTTGATATACAAATATATTAATTACTTGTAATTAAACAGTAACAGCATGTTTTGTGTTTCAATATAATAATATTACAATTCTGAGATAATTATAATCATATAAACATAAAATCATATACACTTGACAGGAGGAGATGTTTATAATCAAATAACAGAATTAATCAAGATTTGAAACTTTCGTGTTTCAAACTTGTTAACATCTGTTCAAATTGTATTTATGACATTACAGACGATACAATTGTTCTATTTATTGAAAAATATGACCACATTACTAGTTAATTCTTTCAATGAAGCTCAATTCTCTTGATAAAGTAGTTCATTTCAATATTTGACAATATTTGTTCATTTAAACTCTTTCCTGTACTTAACTAACGTACTGGATTGCTTTAAAAAAATGGAAAAAAATAAGCAAGAAAATATATGAGACTCATATATTTATGCAAGTATATTTTTTAAAAAAATTGTAATATATATTTTTGGCAGATATATATGGTACAAATAATAGAATTCATTAAAATGGATTATAAATTATACAAAAATACTAATTCGATACGATGTGCTAATTTAATTAGATTAATTATTATAAGGTTGCAATATAATAAATAAGAAATTAATAAATAAAATTTCATTTCATCAACTGGTTCTATATTGACCGAAAAAAGACATTATATATATATACATATATATATACATATATATATACATATATATATATATATATTTATTATATATATTATATATATATATATATATATATATATATATATATTCTATTAAACTAACATGCTCATATGCAATCATTAACCTTTTTTCGTCCAATTCTAAATGTAAATTTCTTTAATATAATAAAAAATATATTTTACATTTAAATATCATACTTGATAGGCATTTTGGTGTTTTATTTTTCAAGGAGTGGTCGCCATTGTTGACCTATAAGTTCTTCTCTTATAAAATGAAGACTTAATTACTCATTCGATAAATATTTTATTTATAAAATCACTTCTTAGAATATTTTAAGGTATATTAACACCGTTTATTTTCTTTGCCTATCGATCTTAACGCTATGATTGAATCAAAACAGGGTGTACCGAAAAAATAAAAGCCATGGCATTGTTGTTTTGCACCCTACAATTAAAGAAACGGCCGAATTATGTCTGTCATTTTTATTATCAATGGTCAGGGATATAAATCCTATATTTGCTTTTGGTTGTATACGAGAAAGCTTTCTTTTGTGTTTTGTTGATTCTGTTATGTTTACCAAAATGCAGTGGCGTATTTACGATTTAATTTAGGGGATGGCGAGTTGAAAGGATATTTCTTTTAATATCATTTTAATAAAATTCATTAGTTGATTATAAAAAAAATATTTAAAAAATAAAATCCAGATTTGTTTTCTTTTTACAAAACTCTTGAATTACTTCAGTCATGGTAACATTAATTTCTCTGTGTATATGTATGGAATAGTGATAGGGGATTACATTAATTTCTCTATGTTAAAGAAGCTTTTATGGGAGGAAGAGGTGCCCTTGGTTTTTTTCTGGATGTGTCATTACCAAAGTATAAAAATCGAACGACCAACTTTGTTTATTTTCATCGCTTTAAAAATATTTACAGCTTTCACTGACTACTGCATTTCTGTAATATAAAAACAGTGTTTTGACTTTTTTCTCGTATCAGCCACGATACTTACTTTTATTCTGTCAAGACTTTTATTTTTAATTTGCTGTAATTAAATCACAAAATCCAAGAGAATAATTCAATATAGCAGATAGAATATCTGAGATACAGATGCTTCAGAACGTCTTTTTACGACGTTCTCAAATATAATGTTCTCAAGTTTCACTCAATATTTTAATGGACAATACTAGTGTACATGTTTAATATTAAACATAAATCAAATTATAGTATTAGCACTATGACTTAATGCATTTTTAAATAATTTTCCATTCCTCTCATAAATCACAAAAACATTCTGATCATAAATGTATAATAATTGATTAATTATCATCTTTGATTCTTATTTATACGTATGTTGTATTATACAAAGAATTTTCTATATCATAGCACTTCGAGGACGAGGTCGCTATCGAAATATGCATAAAAATAATCAAAATTGCTAAGAATTAATTATTGAACATTTTTGATTAGAAAAAATATAGTTTATGGACCAAGTGAAAAAATCAAATATAATTATTGGGTGTTGGAATTAATTCGTAGCGTTTTCTTCATGAAAAAAGATCGTTTATTTTAAATGAAATTGAAAAAACATATAATTCAAAGTATTGTCCATCGTTAGCCACTACTTTTTCACATCTTTCGGGCAGGAGACGAATACCACGTCGGAAGAACGCCTCGTCTTTAGATGCAATCCACGAATCGACCCATTTTTTGCAATCTTCATAAGAAGTGAGTTTCTGCCCAGACAGGCCATGACTCATCGATAGAAATAAGTGGTAATCAGAAGGAGCAATATCTGGAGAATACGGCGGGTTGGGTAGGACTTCTCATTTGAGCGTTTTCAAGTATGTTTTGACCGATTTTGCGACGTGCGGACGAGCATTGTCGTGCTGCAAAATCACTTTGTCGTGTCTTTTAAAGTATTCCGGCCGTTTTTCCTTCAATACAGGGCTCAAGCGCATCGATTGTAGTCGGTAGCGATCCCCAATGATGGTTTCAGTCGATATGAGCAGCTCATAGTATTATGATCCCACCAAATATAGACGCATGAGCTTGGATCCATGGATATTTGGCTTCGCCGCTAGTGTTGATGGTTGGCCGGGTTTAACCCATGATTTTCTGCGCTTGGGATTGTCGTAATTGATCCACTTTTCATCGCCCGTGACAATTCGATGCAAAAATCTCTTCCTTTTCTCCCGTAGAAGCAGCAGTCCATAGGTAGAAAAACGCCTTTCAACGTCGCTCGATTTCAATTCGTATGGGGCCTGATTTCCTTGCTTTTGGATCATTCCCATGGCTTTAAGGCGTTTTCCTACCGTTGACAAGTCAACTTCCAACGATTCAGACAATTCTTGAAGTGTTTGACATGGGTCTTCATTAAGCAATGCCTCCAATTCTTCATCGTCGAACTTTTTCGGCTGTCCAGGTCGTTCCTTTTCTTCTAAGTCGAAATCACTACTTTGAAAACGTGCAAACCACTTCCGACACATTTGCTCAGCTAGAGCATGGTCACCATAAACTTCCACTAAAATACAATGACTTTCGGTAGCACATTTTTTCATGTTGAAGTAATGAAGTAAAACTCCCAGCAAAAACAATTTATCCGGCACGAAATTCGACACATTCGATAAAGTACAAAGTGTTGTTATTTACGCTTCAACCAAATGACTTATACTGAAACTGACGCCTAAGGACAGCTGTTTTACGGGGAATATTTGGTTAAAGGGAACAATGGAAGAAATTACTACCTACGCCATCTCTTGTAAAACGCTACGAATTAATTCCAACACCTAATATAAATCATGATTGAAAGGGTTAAAAATTAAAAATGGTATACTTTGTATCTTTAAATAAAGTTACACATCACAATTGAAAAATAACTTTTACTTTTATATATATGATATAAGGTAAATAGTTATATTGTTGACAGGGTATCTGTTATCGACATGTCTTTATTTACTTCCGCTAACGACATTAGCTGTCGTAGGGCCG
>CM068319.1:15129921-15177421 GCA_034766995.1 Acanthacorydalis orientalis | reverse complement strand
TATTTATATGTCTCTGGTCTCTAATAAATGTTCACGTTTTATAGTACGTTGTTTGTAAAGCACCTCTTTTACGTATTTAATCTCGTATCGTTATTCTTTACTTTCTTTCGAATAACATTTAATAAATTTTAAATTGGGTTTTTCAAATATAATATGTAAAACCTTTGTGTATTTTTATTGTTTCGTCTTTTATATAAAAACGTGTTTCTAGGAATTTATATATATATATATATATATATATATATATATATATATATATATATATATTGATTAGTGAGTAAAATCATTAAAAATAATTGAATATGAATTTTACTTCAAATATTAATTACTTGAAAACCATTTGAGATCAAAGCTCGTTAGATGTTGAATAATTATGTGTGTAATAAAAGATGATATATGATATCAATTTGGATTCAAATTTACAATATTTATATTAATTATTATATGATTTGATTTCATTGATTTTATTATTAAAATTGTATTTTGAATTGAAATTATAGAATGTCTTTTCAGAAAAAAACTATTCTTCGTCTTACTCTTAAACTTTGTTTATCTAATTAATATTTATTCAATTTTAAGTATATAGAGATTTTTTTAATTAGTTAAGAAATGCTTATATTGTATGTTTGAGTTATCAATTCTAAAATCAATTCTCTTCTGTTATCAATTCTCTTTGAGTTATCAGCTATCAAATCTTTCTATTAAGAGCATTTAGGAAAAAGATAAATTGATAGAAATCAGATATGTTAATGAAACAGAGACGATATGATTTTTGATACATTAAACCTATGACATTCTTGTGTAAGTAAGTAAAGTAGTGTATTTCGAATAAAATATTCATTAAGATATTCTGGTGTGATGTAGTTGGATATTATAAAATTAGTGCAAATCAGTAATTTTCATTTAATCATCAATGAATGTGTTTCCTGTATGTTTTCCATAAGTTGTAAAATTGATTAAACAAGATGTTGCTTAAGATATGATAATTCAAAACATATCTCTTTTCATATCATATGAAATCACCAGAACACTGCTTTTAAAATAAATTTAATTTTACATGTCTTTTTACTGCTGTTATTAATGGGGCTTCGGCATTCGTATATGAATCTTCGTCAAAAGAAACCGATACCTCATGACTAGCATTTCTTCTCGATAATTCTTTCATGAGAAAAATGTATAATTAATTATTCTCATTTCTTGAGAATTATAGTGTTTCTTTTCGAGAAAAAGTAAAATTTGTTTGTTCCTTAAATTTTTTATTTTAGAAATTAGAGATGATTAACAATGAATTAAGTAAGGAGCTTCTTATTGTAATTAAAGGAGAAATAAGTTAAAGTAGAAACAATTACATTACTTTTTATAAATTTTTACAAAATTTTTACCACTTTCGAAGGAAAAAAATACATTTTTTAGACTAGTCTCGAAAAATAATATTTATAAAATTGATAAAGAAATGTTAAATAGATTATTTGATAGTTTCTAACAGTTCGATACTGATGAAGAAGATGTTAATGAAGTTCTAGTCAATGGAATTGCAGATTTGTCTTTTCAAGAACAATTAAATTTGTCTATATTACAGAAAGTATGAGAGAAGTGAAACCTGTGTGTTAGTAATAAATATCAGACTATTAAACAAGCATTTCATATATTTCAAACAACGGGTACAAGAACAATATATTTGGAACTACTTACGGATGCTTTGTCCACAATAGAGCCTACGTCTACACAAAATGAAAGTATGTTTTCTATTGCTAACGATTTTGTTGCGAAGAAGAGAAATCGTATTGTCCAATACTATTTTGGATCCGCTATCTTTTTTGAAAAATTATTTCAAAGTTGAACAATAAAAGCAGTAAATTTTGTTTTGAAATCATTTTTTCTATCTATACATTTTATTTTGTGTTAAAATAATAAATAAAATAAATGTATTCAGTATTTAACAGTGATATTTTAGTATGATATAATCTTTTAAACTGAATTTAAGCCGGAAAGTATTATTTATATATTACATGAGAATTCTCGAGATATAAGAACTAATTTTTTTTCGAGAAATGAAAACTATCGAGGAATCTTAAACACTGCACATGACACATTTATCTTAAGAAAACGTTATTTAGATAATTTGGTGGTCAAAATGGAGTGTGTAATTTTATATTAAATATTTATCATAGAACAGTTAATTCATTTATAAAAATAAAAATTTTCATTTGTGAGCAATTCAGTAATTATTCTTTTCAAAGACACTAAACAATTTTTTTTATTTTTCTTGCAAATTATTCAATTTTGTTAGAAAATTTATTCAATAGAAAAATCAAAAAAGCTGTAAAAATATATGAATTTGAAGGCCATAAACCGCAATTATTTTTCTACCTAATTAATATTATTCTCATTTGATATTAAATAATTATTATTAGTTAATACAGCACTTTTCAGAAATGTTTATATCTCTTTTTTTTAAAAAAAATGACGACCGATTATGATACAACCAGTATATTAAATAGCAAAAATTAATTTAGATCGAAGGAAAATTGTAGTATGATAGTATTATAATCTTAAGTATATGTTTTAAAAGTAAATATCAACAAATTTACTGATAACAAAATGACTGAAAAAAATGGAAACTGCATACATCATACAAATTGTAATATGAACATGTATGGCGTATATCTTTCTCTCTCTCTCTATGTATATATGTGTATAATATGTACATACACATATGTATACGAGTATATATATATATATATATATATATATATATATATATATAAATATATATAAAATAGTATTTAGCTACAAAAACTAAAAGGTTGCAAAAAATAATCAACTGCCTTGTATATATAGACATACTAACACACACACACATATATATATATATATACATATATATATAAAAGTATATACATATATATATATATATATATATATGTAAGTATTTACATATATATATATATATATATATATATATATATATGTATATAAATATATATATATATATATATATATAAGTATATATATATATATATATATATATATATATATGTTTTTATTTTTCTTGCAAATTATTCAATTTTAATATTTAACTTCACTCTGCATACATCAAAATATGTATATGTATTTCATTCTTAATTATTTCAAAAGATTAAATTGAGCTCAAAATAAGATAAACGTTGAAAACTTCTATATTGTAGTTGATAAATATTTGTAATATTAATCTATTAGCTAATATATCTGAATAAAAAGTTTAAAAAATGACATTTTGAATATAAAACGAACGCTTCAATGCATAATTGAGCTAAAGTTTTAAAATAATTCGAGAAATAATAATAAAAAGTGAACTTATTTAAAAATATAATAAAACAACGACTTGTTTAACAGTAAAATAATATCAAAGTGTATGACAATAGAAAAAATTATTGGAATAATACTTTGTATAAATGTTATAAGAAAATAACGTATAAAGGTATTAAATCACAGTATTAAAAATAAATGAAACGAATTAATTACTTAATGAGTATTAAATGACAAGATTGAAAGGTAAAAGTTCAACGAATATAAGATGAAATCAGTAATATGCAACTGTGGATAAGTTAATTAAAAGTGTAGAACTTGACGCGAGAGTCATTGAAAATAATATAAATTTAAAAACGGACGCACAATTAAAATTTTATTTCGTCTCGTGCTCGTAAAGTTCACATTCTGTCGTGAAAATGTAAGGATATTAACTTTTCTTCAGCTTATTTATCAAACATAATACGCTCATACACAGACTTCAACAGATATTGCAATAGAATGGACGTTTAATTAACCTCCGTAGCTATTGCACCTCGAGCTAGAGCCGAGATAAAACTTTTAGTAACCCGATATATTTAAGAAGTTTTACAGCAAAATGTATTTTTCAGCTTGGAGCAACGCAAATGTGTTTGAAATTGTTCCGTTGAAAATTATTTTTCTCTTATGTTCTTATGCAAGTCAGCATCTTCTTCGCAGAAACGATTCCAATCAATAAGCAATTTGGAATATTTTATTCGTCATAAAATTAGTAAAATAAATTTATATCATTTATATATATATATATATATATATATATATATATATATGTGTGTATTTGTATATAAGTATATAAATCATTGGTAAATTAATGTCACAGACCTTTTAACTAATAAAAACGTTGATAATAAAAAGATAAAAAACGTTTCCAATGTAATTTATTAGGTTGGTAGGAAAATAATTGCGGTTTTTGTTTTCCGAATTCTAACCGTAATTTTTTTAACGAGTCATTTTATCATGATATGCTAACATCATTTTAACCCCTTCACATACAAAGACATCTCTGATACGTCATGTGTTTCTTTTTCCATTGTAAACATTGACGTCTCTGAGACGCACACAGATTTAATTCGTTTTAGTGCAGCTACAAAGCAAATATTAGAAAAAAAAAATATAAATATTCAGTATTAAAGTCTGAATTATAGAAAAGAACCGTGCAACATGTCTGTTTTGAATTTGTACGAAAGTGACAGTGAAAGCCCAATGGGCTATTCGAATGATGACATATTTTCATGAACCCCCTGGTAAAAAGCAACATCCTGCAAAGAGATGTCACGTGTGATAAAAAAATAATATGAGAAGCAAAACGACTTGGTAGTGTAAAACATATCAAATATCTTTACATTTATCAGAATGTTTCGAAAAGTTTCATACTCTACAGGACTATTGAATTGTTGTTTAATTTGTTATTTTATTATTTTTAATTAATTTTGGTGATTAGAATTGAATTATAATATTTAGCAATGTATAAATATCGTTTTCTTTGTTAAGCTTACACAAATGTTAATCTAGAGAATGAATAGTATTTGTTGGTCATATCGAATTTCAATTAATTCGTATTCTATATTTTGGTAACATCGGCTTTGATTTTATTATTAATTTTGCTTCGAATTGGGCTATCGAATTAACGATGAAAAATAAGCAAAAAAGAGCGATAGTGTATATAATTGCAATTCATCATCAATTATGTTAAGTAGCCAAAATTACTGTTTTATTATGTCGGTAGGAAAATAATTACGGTTTTTTTATCATGTTTATGTTAATATCATTTTAAAATGCATTTTTCGGTCTATATTTTGATGTAATAATTAATTTCGGTTCAAATTGAGCTATTGAATTAGAGATGAAAAAAAAGCAAAAAAGAGCATTTTTTGTATGAGTTCTAAACGGGTGGTAAAGCAGCAGAAACTGCTCGTAAACTAAACGATGCTTTGGGGTGAATAGTGTCGAGGAACGTACGATACAGTAGTGATTCTAAAAATTCGTACTTGGAATGAAAACCTTGAAGGTGAAGAATGTCGCGGACGTCCATTTTTAGTTCAAAACGACCAACTGAAGACGTTAGTTAAACAGAACCACATACAATTCGAGAGCTAGCACAAAAGTTAGCCGTTAGTTATCAAATAATTCTGAACCACTCAAAACAGTTAGGAAAATCAAAAAAGCTGTAAAAGTATATGAATATGAAGGTCATAAACCGCAATTATTTTTCTACCTAATTAATATTATTCTCACTTGATCCTAATAATTATTATTAGTTAATACTGAACTTTTCAGAAATGTTTACATCTCTTTTTTTTAAAAAAAATGTCGAGCGATTATAATATAAGCAATTTATCAAATAGCAAAAATTAATTTAGATCGAAGGAAAATTGTAGTATGATAGTATTAAAATCTCAATGTTTTAAAAGTAAATATCAATAAATTTACTGATAACAAAATGACTAAAAAAAATGGAAACTGCATACAACATACAAATTGTAATATAAATATGTATGGCGTGTATCTTTCTCTCTCTCTATATATAAATATGTATATATGTGTATAATATGTATATATATATATATATATATATATATATATATATATAAATAATAGTATTTAGTTACAAAAACTAAAAGGTTGCAAAAAATAATCTACTGCCATGTATATATAGAGATACTAATACACACACACACACACATATAGAAATATATATATAATATGTATATATATATATATATATCTATGTATATATATATATATATGTATGTATATATATATATATATACATACATATATATATATATATACATATGTATATATATATATATATATATATGTATATATATATATATATATATATATATATATATGTATACATATATATGTATATATATATATATATGTATAAAATAGTATTTAGCTACAAAAAACTAAAAGGCTGCAAAAAATATTCTACTACCATGTATATATAGACATACATACATACATACACACATACATACATATAACGATTACATTACTATATATAAGATGATAATTATATAGACGAGTTTTAAGAAATATTTTTATTTTTTCATACGGTTGTATGTGCAGGTTTATAATTGAGAAGTGGGCGAGTTAGTGAGCAAAGCGAGCAGGGGGAAAAGCCCCCTAGTTTATATAAAAGACGAAGTAAAATAAAAAAAGTAAATTGCATACGATTTGCCTAGAACGTTTAAAAGCGTTAAAAAGTATAATACGAACAAGTATAAGACATGCTCTTGAAGACCTGTTGCAACGAACGTGACAGGAAATTGATTTTCTTCTTGATGTTATACTTCTAACATACTGATCGTACATTCATGCACTCCAACACTGTAAAAATAAACGGCTAGAAATATTTTCGAATACAAGAACGGAAAAACTGTTCGGCGTTGTCGAGTTCCCTGTAAGAATTTAATATTTAAAACACAAGAGCGTTCTAACAATAATGTAAATTTTTATTCCACAGTGAAATAAATAAATATATCAAACAACTAATATTTTATCTCTTGTTTCAGTACGCATAATTTTTATCTTTTACTGCTGTCATAACCTGCATTCATATCTCTTAAGAATAATAAAATAAGATCGTAGAACATAACAATTCTATTCATTTGAGTTTAAAAATTGTCTTGTATACGATTCCTTTTATAGAATATAAATATTTTTATATTTTATTACAATATTATAAAAATGTCATATCAATAATTGTCATGTCTATTTTTGAGTAAATAAAAATATTTATTATTGTGACAAGTAATGTAAAGTTTATTGAATTAAATGTTGCAGATTTACTAATATACTATATAATATTTATTTAAATGAATTTAGTATTTTTTTAAACTTAATCACTTATTAATTTAAAAAAAATCACTTAAAATTAATATTTTTTTCAATAATTCTATAATATTTTAAACATAGTCAAAAAGTACACCTATAAAAATCCAATTAAACTGAAATAATAATAATTGTAGAAACACCTGGTTAGGACAGAAAATATAATAAAAAGAGTTAAAAAACGAATCAAGGCTATTCCTTACTAGCTTTTGCAGAAAAAGACAGTAGTCTTAATATAGAGAGACATAATTCATTTCAGATACGAAAGCTTCTATGAATGACTGAACATTCATTCGCTTGCTTTTTATGGTTGTCTTATTTAATTTTCAATGTATAATCATTTTTTGCACAAAAAATAAGTTATTCTTTGAACGGATTTCGATTATATTGGATATCCTATAAATGGTTCAAATATATAAGGCACACTTGTCAGTCTTTTTTTCTTTCCTTTAAATTTTGTCTATCGAATTCTTTAATCATTTCACTTAAGTTACACTGGAGAACAAAAGTAAACTTTTTTTGACACACAAGGGAAAATTGATCCTAACCTAATTAAACCTGATCCTAATAGAACTTTTCACATTGAATTTCAAATATGTAAGTAATTTTTCTCTATCATCCACGTTTTTTTTGCGACGTCCATGTTAAATGTGAAATAAATGTGTATATTTATATACATACATGACGCTATTGAATTTACCTAAAATTTCGACTTTCTTAGGCTTTTGATATCTGGAACACCGCTTTTCAGCGTTCAGTAATAATTAGTAAGAATTATTGTACCCAACTGTCCCTGGTATCTCTTTTACATGGCAGAGATGTCTTGTGGAAACGCTACAACATCCGTGTTCGTCACTGACAGCACCAAGATTGTCAAGGAAGAAATCGAGATAGGAGTCCAAGTAATATATTTTGAGGGACATATTACACCTTATATCTTTGTATGACTGTAACAGTTCACCCATAATCTCACGGTAGTTCTTTTCAATATCCTCCACGCTGATTTTTCAACCTGGCTTAACAGATCTTCAAATTTTTCATGTACAATCAAAGTTTTTATTTGAAGAATTTTATGTTGTTACATTTCTTTAGGATCACTTTCCCAAGGAAAGTTTTCCTTCAAATAATGAAACGCAGTATCATTTTTATTTATCGCATGAACAAATTTTTTGAAATGCCCTAATTTTATATGAAGTGGAGGTAGAAGTATCATGTCAGGGTTGACTAGTGAGAGATGTAGGTTTAGTTTAGATACCAAAAGTACGAACAGGGAATATATATATATATATATGTATATAATGAGTTGGTAGAAAAAAAATTTCGTTTTATGACTTCAAATTCATATACATTTTTCCATTTGTGATACTGAACTGTTGTATAAGTAACGCCTAACTTTTGTACAAGTTTTCGAATTGTGGTGGGTGGTTCTGATTCAGTATTTTTTAATCACTAATCAGTAAGTATGAAATAAAATTCAAACACATCCAGTTACTATTAGGTTTCTAGAAAAATAATTACGGTTTATGACCTTCAAAATTATATACAATTTTTTCTTTTTTGATTTCCCTAGTCGTTTTAAGTGGTCCAGAACTATTTCATGACTAACACTTATCTTTTGTGCAAACTTTCGAATTATTGTGCGTGGTTCTCATTCAGCTAACACCTTCAGTTGGTCGTTCTGAACTGAAGAAGGACGCCCGAGACCTTCTTCATCTTCAAAACACTCGTCCTCATCACGAAATTGTTGGAACCACCATTCCACCGTACATTCCTGAACAGTAGCCACACCAAAAGCATCGTTTAGTTTACGAGCAGTTTCTACTGCTGTACCAGCCGTTTTGAACTCATATAAGAAATGCTCTTATTTGCTTCTTTTCAATCTTTAATTCAATATCCATTCTGAAGCAAAATTAATAATAAAACCAGTCAATGCTACCAAAATACAGACTGAAAAATGCACTTTAAAATGATATTAACATGAACACGATGAAATTAAACTTAAGATCAGAGTTCAGAAAACAAAAACCGCAATTATTTTCCTACCAATCTGATATATACATATACATACATAAATATATATATATATATATATATATATATAAATAAATATATATATATATATATATATATGTGCGTGTGTGTGTGTGTTCAGATAATGAACCGAATTAATTTACGACGAAAGTCAATGCTGAGAAACATGAATTTAATACAAGATCTGATCTCTGATACGTTAAATTATACGTCACCTTACACAATTTATAATAAAAATTAACGAGTAACAGATAATTAATTTTAACATCGTCGCTCATTATCTTGATACACACCGTGCTCATCATCAAAAGATTCATTGACCGATAAATTTCACGATCTCGTCTTATGTTACGTTCTATTTTCCCGTTTAACGTTGCATGAAATACCTTATTTTATCTTCATTTGGATACTTTTCCATGCTATTCACAAGACCAACATATCTTAATATCCTCCTACTGAGATTATATACATAGGAGGAGGCGTCGGTAACGTTTCAACATCCACAACAGACCAACGTTAGTTCATCCTCTTTTCCTTTACCGAAAGATAATATTATTTTATGTTGTCACATTTCGTGTACGTACATTATTTCAAATTACATTGTTTTTAATATAAACGAGTCGTTCAACCTCTAATCATACAATGATTTAAACACTTTTATGTTAAGGAATTAGTGAATGAAATGATGCACTAATATGTAAGTAGCGATTTGGTTTTAATGTGTAAATTATTATAGGTCGCTTTTGATATTTTTTCAATGGTTTTCATATCTCATATTAACAAATCTTAGCTTATTTCATTTTACATGATTTGTGGTAGATATTAAACGGGTTAAAGAGATTAACTATTTATTAATTTGACTATTATTATTTTATATTAGATTATATTATACAAATATATTTCCGCCATTAACTCTTAATGTTATGTATATTGAATAATTCGTTCTTTCCCCATTTTTTTCATAGTAAAAAGAAAGTACTTTAAGGGAAAGTAATTTTAATTAAAGAAAGTAAATAATATATCGTTTGAGCGGTGAAAAAATCGATTTTTCAATAAATCACACATTCGGGTAATACTATCCCTCTAAAATATTTTCACAATTTTTTTTTGGGAAATTCGTTAATTTCCAGAGCTACAATCAAAAATATGCTGGTGATCGGGCACCCTACCGCGCGGCGTGTGGCACAATCTACGTATGAATAAGACTGCCAAGCACTTCCATGGATTGTTCTTGAATCGATAAAACCCATTTACTGAATTCGGAGAGTCTACTGGAGCGTTGCACGGCAAGATTTCCACACAATAATAATGAAAATTGTTATTTTGAATTGCAAAAAATAAAGTTTAAACTATTTGATATGGAAAATAATGCCCAAGGAATTACACAGCGGTCTTTCCATAGTCGAAATTGCCGCAAATATCACCCCTTGTGTATTCAAAGTAGTATCAATGGGACTTTTAAAAATGATGCAAATCGATTATGGAAGGTTTGATCATCAATGGGTCGAGAAAAACGATTTCAAGAGGTCGAGTTTTACTGAGCGTACAGCGCAAGAGTATGTCGGAGAAAGTCCGGACAGCGCGCAAAGCCAAAAAAAGGAGGAAGAAGCTTTCACTCGGACTGAAGGTAAATTTTACGGTTCAGTGTAAATTAATACAAAAACATTTATTCACTAAAAAAATTAATCGACATTTGACTTTAAAATCTATTTGAAACTTTAAACGGCTTTTCTCAAAACTAAGTTTTACAAATCGGTGCCAGAAATATCTCATCAAACACTATCGATTTGCATGAAATTTTGTACAAATATTTTTTAGATTATTATCTAGTTTTTCACGTACAATCGCTTCGATATTTGTATTATTGGATCTATTATTAACAAAAGAGATGCCCATTTCAGGGCCGAAACGACATGTTTTTTTCAAACAGCTACCATTTCCAAAAAAATGATTTTTTAAACAAAAGTTAATTCGTTTAGTTCATCTACTTTAATTCACAATTAAAAATTTTAATTCAGATGACATCTTCCGGAAATACACCTGGTATCGCTGAATCCTGCATCGATTACGTCACCTTAATAATGGGTTACTGCTACAGCGTGGTACAAGATATGGACTTGAAAAAAATACTAAAATAATCTACAGTATATGGCTTTTAAAATGTAAATTTTAGTTTTCCAATAAAACTATATTTTCTACATGAAAAAAATCATAAAAATAAGCTATTTCTGACGTCTCAAAAGGTATATACTCGTATACTTTTAAGCCATACATGTTTGTGTTGAACAATGGTTTTATCTGTAGAGTTTTAGACACAATATTAATCGAATCGTCGGTACATATTTTGGTACAATAATATATATATATATATATATATATATATATATATATATATATATATATATATGTGTGTGTGTGTGTGTGTGTGTGTGTGACCAAAGAAAACAGCTTCAGTCGTAAGGCTTATACGCACCATTTGTTTTACACCGTATACAGATTTATTAGGTTGGTAAAAATAATTGAGCTTTATGACTTACATATATATATATATATATATATATATATATATATATATATATATTTGTATATATTATACAAAAATGTAAATTGATTTGAAATTGTTCATTTTGAATTTTATATATGTATTTTTGTGTACGCTGTGTATGGTTCTGATTCAACGAACACCTTCAGTTAGTCGTTATGAACTGAATAAGGACACCCGGGACCTTTATCATCTTCAAGAAACTAGACCTCAGCATGAAATTTCAGGAACCACCATTGCTCCGTACGTTCCTTAACAGTACATACACCAAAAGCATTTTGAGCTCATACAAAAATTTACTCTTATTTGCATCTTTTCTATCTTTAATTCAACAACCGAATTTGAAGCAAAATTGATCATAAAACCAAAGTCGATGTTAACAGAGTACAGACCGAAAAATGCACTTTAAAATTATATTAACATGAGCACGATGAAATGACACTTTTATTGAAAAAATTAAGAGTTAGAATTGAGAAAACAAAAACCGCACCTATTTTCTTGTCGACCTAATATAAACAAATTGCTATTTGGTTTACTAAGCTGTAAGTGATTATTAATTTATTTCAAATATCATTATTTTTTCTAAGAAAAAAATTTACCATATATTTAATTTAAGTGTTATGTGTTTTTGTATTATATTTTATTTAGGTTGTAAATAAATATTTTTTTTAAAATATTATTTTCGTTTACAAGAAAATAATTCAAGTATTCTTCATAAACATCCATTTTTACAATTTTTAATTGATAATTTAATATTATTGCGTGCCAACCAAAAAGTTTAAATCTCCCTGGCTGAAAGCGGTACATTGATCGACTTAGAGCGTCGGTTACTAAGTTTCACGCTTCGATACTCTGAAAGAATTAATTACATTTTGAACAGAAATGTTGACAATATGCTTACATTATCAATTTTTAAAATTTTAGTCTTGAGATGTAAATTTCAAAAATTAAACATTGTTATAAATAAAACAAACATCACTGAAGTGAAGCAAACTCTTGGATATATGCATGGAAAAAACTAATTAATTAAACTTATATAAAAAATTTAATAAAAAAATCCGGCTGGGAAAAACTGTAATTTAAACTTTAATTTTTCTAAGTGAAATCGTATTGCATATGAATAAAAAATAGAACAAAAATAACGTTCTACATTATAAACGCCAGCATCAAAAATGTATAGTCCAATTCATCAGTTTCGCAGTATCGCACACGCCAAACATTAAAATCGAATTTCTCTCGGAACTCTGCTTCCCAATTTAAACGTCAAATTATAAATGGACGAGTAATGGAATTTGTAACGATTAAAAATCCGTTGTAAGTAAACTGCGGCAACGATATTTTTTATAGTAACCAGTTAAATTACAATACCTGCAACAGGTACGTTAGTCACGCTTATTAATCAACGTACGGCGGACGGACATCAAAATATTTGCTAGAAGAGAATAAAAATCATAAAATAATATTATCCCAATGAAAAATATGTGCGTTTTACGAATATACATGGGTTTTAACACAAGTGGATGTTTTTTCAACTTAATGTTACATCAAGATTTATTATAAAAATATATCTTTTAAAAACAAGCTTATCAAAGCACCTTGTTAAATACATTTTGTTTATGTATGATTATATTTATATACATATATATATATATATATATATATGTATAAAGGTATAAAGGTATATGTCTAGAGTAATGTTTCATTTTCGTAACGGTTAACTTTTTCCGAGTGGAAATATACAAAGCCGGTACAAATGGGTAAAGTTTTATTGTCTTTGTGCGGATTTTTGTGGTGAAACAGAAAAAATTGAATGTATAATTTCTGACATATATACGTACACACACACACACACATATATATATATATATATCTATGTAGCTCTCAAATGGAAAATTGTATGAATTGTCGTTACAATATAGAAAATATTCACCATGAATAAGACATTCAGTGCTCAAGTTTGAAAAGAATAATTGTGACATTATTTTTTTAAATGATAAAATATTTATGTTAAGAAATAAAAAGGGAAACAAATATGCGTTTTAACGCGAATAATACGAAATTATTACGTTTGAATAGAATATATGATAACGTTTTTTTTTTTTAACTGACGAAGTCAGTGAAAATTTCCGTTACAGGATATGCATTTTTAATAAGTTTTACTTTATTATCAGCTGTTTATTTTTTACTGGTTATATGGTTATACATTTCTAGAGGCCGAGTGTATATAATTGTAATTCATCATCAATCATGTTAAACAGACAAAGTTACCGTTTTATTATGTCGGTAGGAAAATAATTGCGGTTTTTTTATCGCGATTATGTTAATATAATTTTAAAGTGCATTTTTCGGTCTGTATTTTGATGTAATAATTAATTTCGCTTCAAATTGGGATATTGAATTAGAGATGAAAAAGAACCAAATAAGAGCAATTTTTTGTATGAGTTCAAAACGGGTGGTAAAGCAATAGAAACGGTTCATAAACTAAACGACGCTTTTGGCGTGGGTACTGTTAAGGAACGTAAGGTGTAATTGTGGTTCTAAAAAATTTGTGATGGGGACGAGAGTCTTGAAGATGACGAAGGTCGTGGGCGTACTTCTTCAGTTCATAACGACCAACTGAAGACGTTAATTGAATCAGAATCAAGCACAACAGTTCGAGAGCTTGCACAAAAGTTAGGCGTCACTCAATCAACAGTTTTGGACCATTTAAAATAGCTATGCAAGTAAAAAAAACTTGACTGTTGAGAAAAATAAATTTGAATTTGAAAATCATAAACCACAATTATTTTTCTACAAACCAAATACATATATATATATATATATATATATATATATGGATATAAGTGTATATATATATATATATATATATAATTACAAGAATTCATGTTATTGAATATCGTCTGAAATTTCCAAGAACACCCCCGTCAAGTATGTAAAAAGGAAATGTTCACTAAAAATTAATCTTCAAACTGATGCTTCATTTTGGAATGGGTACAGTAAGGAAACCGATTCGTACTCTTGTATAAACGAATATATATATATATATATATATATATATATATATATATATACATATATATATATATACATATATATGCAAATATATATATATATACATATACATATATATATATATATATAGATATATATAATGATAGAAATTCAGAGTCGAACCGATTAGAAGAACAAACATTGTGTTATGAATTACAAATAGGAAAGACAGTATTTTATCGATTCCTCTGTTTAACTCGAAGATAATGAGATAGTGATTCAGTTGATGAAGGTAGAGAATTTCAAATTTATTTTTTGATACTTAAGTTTATATTAAAGGAACTTAATTCATTATTGTTTAATATAGCAATATTCTTCTGGAGTAATATACAGATAAAAGCTAGTTGTGAAACGTGTGGGATTTTTTTTTACGTAAATAACCTTGTGGTTGTTTGTGTAAGTTTAAAACCTTGTGGTTGTTAAGTTGGTGGTTGTTAGCAGTTTGATTATTACTCATAAATATTATCCTAGTAATCAATCATAAAGAAACACGAAGTTTTAGATAAAGGAATATGTAAACTTTATATAAAAAGTAGAGAAATTCGGAACATGATTCAATATCACATAGCTGAGGGAATAACGATTATATATATATATATATATATATATATATGAAAACACGCACAGATGTTTCAAAAAAATATTGTGTATCTCTTGAATGAAGCATCAAGAACCACATGTTTATATTAATACAGTTGAATTCGATTATAGAGAATTGGCTATATCTCTTCTTTATAATCTTTTCTGTACATCAATAAATTCCACCTAAGTATATTATCTTTTTATCTTTGTACATAAGTGTCAATAATATAATTGTTAATTATTATAGAAAGTTATATATATATATGTATACATATATATATATATATATATATATATAGAGAGAGAGAGAGAGAGAGAGAGAAATAGATATTAAATAAAAAATAAATGTAAAATTAAAATAAAAAATGCGTAAATAGTTAGAAACAATATATTAATTGTTTATTTAACATATAAGCATATTTTAAAATTTAATTATTTAATTATTAAATTTTACAATTTAATTATTACCACATTTTAGAATTTAATTACTACATGGCCATAATGAAAATGTTGAGACTATAATTTAACAGAAATATTGGTTGTGGCTGTACAGAACAGTTATTTTATTTAAATTGTAAATAATGCAGCTACTTGCAAGCATGCAAAGAATAACTTTTTTAGAAAAAGCAAATTATCTCAATAAATCCGAGAAAAAAGACTGTTTTGGAAAAGAATGATTATGAAAATATTCATAAATAAAAAAATCCATGTAAATATTTGATTACTACAGCTGCGAGTTAGTTTATCTTATAACTATGAATATGCATACCAAAGTCAGAAGTATCTTTAATAGGATACCATATATATATTAATAGTAATATATTGTTTAAAAACAATAGTTAAACATTCAGTTGAACTATTAGGAAAATATATAAAATGAATTATCTGTAGAGTAATTAAACTATTTTTGAAACTTACCAACTATGAACAGTATTGTTTATCTATTTTTACTTGTTTAAAATAAATAGATAATGATGATTCGTTACCTGGAAAGAAAAAGAAAAATTATTAGTTATTTTCATATTAAGTGAATGTGTTACAGATTAAATATTATTATTGTAAGTGAATGACAGTTTTTCTTCTAAACGGTTTTAAACTGTTTTATAATAAAATAAATTAATTATAAAAATAAGAATCGAATAAGAACAATCTGTCTTTTTTTAAATTTAAAAAGGATTTTAAAAGAGGGTAAACGACTTATAATATTATGTTGATAGGAAAATAACTGCGGTTTTTGCATATTGAATTCTAAACATATTTTTTTCAATGAAAGTGTAACTTCATCGTGTTCATGTTAATATCATTTTAAAGTGGATTTCTCGGTCTATATTTTGGTAACATCGACTTTGGTTTTATTATGAATTTTGCTTCAAATTGAGCTATTGTATCAAAGATGGAAAAGAAGCAAATAAGAGAAATGTTTGTGAGTTCAAAACGAGTAGTAAAACAGTAGAAACTGCTCGTAAACTAAACAATACTTTTGGTGTGGGTACTGTTAAGGAATATACGGTGCAATGGTGGTTCTAAAATATTCGTGTTGAGGTCGAGAGCTTTGAAGATGAAGAAGGTTGCGGGCGCCCTTCTTCAGTTCATAACGACCAACTGAAGGTGTTATTTGAATCAGAAACATGCACAACAATTCTAGAGCTTGCACAAAAGATAGACGTTAGTAATCCAACACTTCTGGATCACTTAAAACCACTTAAATTAAAAATTGTATATGCATTTGAAGATCATAACCTGGAATTATTTTGTACCAACCTAATAGTAGCATGAAAGAATATATTTTCAAATCTGTCTGAATAATCGAAAATCCATTTTATAATAAACTCGTTTCATATATAAAATATTGTTTGTCATTGACTAGTTAGTAACTTGATTTATTGACAATGCAATTTTTATAATAAACAGTGCAGTTATCAAACGAAGAATGAATATTTATAACGAATACTCTACTTAAATATGTCCAATCCATCAATCATCGTTAAAAATATATAAATGCATAAAGAAAAAAGATGTATCCATATTTATATAATGAAACGAAGAATGGTAGGAATGCGCAGATGTTGTGTCACAGATATGAAGGAATATTTCTTAGCACGAAATACTAGCGATGCAGAAGTCTCGGTTTGTTAAAAGAAACTGAATATAATAAAATGCGTATTACAAAAAAAGAAAGGTGACAGCAAAAGAAGTTAATTATTAAGCTTAATTCTCAATCACTTAAAACCACTTAAATTAAAAAATGTATATGAATTTGAAGGTCATAAATCGCTATTGTTTTTCTACCAAACTAATAATTTTCTGTTATTATCCTGAGTCGGTCAGATTAACAGTGTCGCAAGCAGAAATAGCATTTAAAAAAAATGAATTGTATTTATAACATAATTAGAGAAGCAAATAGAAAAAAAATGCTGTATTTCCAAAAATGAATTATAAAAAAACCATGACAAAAAAATATTTCAAGTCTGAGCTAAAACAACTAATATTTATTTTTTGGACATTCTTATAGAGTACATATTGCAAGAAAAGATAAGTATTAGACTCAACTAGGAAAGTTTTGGTTTAATTGAAAATGGTAATATGCGTTTATACTCATATGTACTAAAAAAAAAATCAAAGAAAACATTGCAGTACTGTAAATTGTGTTACATTATGTGATGAATATTTTAGATGATGTTGTTTGGGGTTTTAGGGCGCGTCGACAGCTAAGAGCTCATTAGTGTTCAGTACAATCGAAAATTTAGAGATAATAATTGTCTAAATCATATGTTTCTTTCTATCAATCTTATAGAATGCAGCCATAAGAATATACAAATTAATAAAATCGATTCAAAGCAAATTTTTATTTTCCGATTAACAAGTACTGTAAAAAATCTAAAACATATTTGGTAATTTCATACTTTTTTTCTGATAGCCTGAAAAACATAGAACTCCGTATAAACCCGTACTTCAATTTCAAACGAAAATTAATAACAACGTACCCGTCACGCGATAAATATTTATCCTTAGAGCATCTCTCCGCCGTCTTATTAATAGATAAGATATAATAGAGATATTGAAAACATAGTTCATGTAATACACAAACAGTAAATAAATTCTAACGCTTGCGAAAATGAACACGTCTTGTGTGGTACAGTGAACATGTATGGTCTAGTTCATTTTTATAGTTTGCTGATATTTTATTTTACAGCACGTTTTATATCTCTGTCTATCGACCGTGCATCCATATGACGGTAATTTATTTTTATTCACAAATATGACGACGAGTTATGGATTCGCCGCCGTAAACGGAACACGCAAATTCAAAAACAACAACGGTGAAATTAGTTTCAAGAATACATGTTTATGTTTTCATCTTTTCGACATTTTTTTTTATATCGTGTATTACTCGATATGCTCGCGAATAACGTTATAAATTTCGAGTTGTATAATTTTTTTTACGTCTTAACCAGTACTGATTCCTAAAATCGTTCAATATTCAACATCGTGTAAGAACTATGCAAATAGTATTATACACAGTTATATTAAAACGTAAGTGTATTGGAGGTATAAGTGTCTTCTTCGTGTTCCGTCCTACGCATTAAAGTGGGGTTGGATTGCATTATTATGTGAGGTGTGTTGCAACCAGCTATTCTCAGTTGCCTCTAGCTCCATCTAAATCCCTGTGTATACATATGTAAAATAGATTCGCATTAGCATACGACCATTGCGTTCCTACCTTTAACACATTGCGAATTACATCTATTTCCTGTACTCCTGCTCCTCCGAGAAACTTTTTGTATAATTATGCCACGAACGTACTATAATTACGGAATCGAGGGGATATATATATACTCTTATGTATAATGTTGTGAAATCAGTGATCTTTGAGTACACGTACTTGACGCTCTTCTGGGAAAAGTAATTACCATTTCGGATACACACACATTTAAATTAAATGTTTTTAAGAATATACACATTTAAGTATTCTTACATATATACATACCTGTATATATATATATATATATATATATATATATATATATATATATATATAAATTATTAGTTATTTTCATATTAAGTAAATGTGTTATAAATTAAATAATATTATTTGTAAATGAAGAACAATTTTTTGAACGGTTCGAAAGTGTTTTATATTAAAATTAATTAATTACAAAAATAAGAATGGAATAAAAAGAATTTATCTTTTTAAAATTTAAGAAGTATTTCAAAAGAGGTTAAACGGCTTATAATACTAGGTAAGTAGGAAAATTGTTGCGGTTTTTGTATACTGAATTCAAAACATATTTTTTTCAATGAAAATGTCATTTCATCGTGTTCATGTTAATATCATTTTAAAGTGCATTTTTCGGTCTGTATTTTTGTAACATAGACTTTAGTTTTATTATTAATTTTGTTTCAAATTGAGCTATCGAATTAAATATGGAAAAGAAGCAAATAAGAACATATGAGTTTAGATTGGGCGATAAAGTAGCCTAAATTAAACTATACTTGTGCTGTGGGTACTATTAAGGAATGTACGTTGGTTCCAAAAATTTCGTGCTGGCGACGAGAGACTTGAAGATGAAGAAGGTCGTAGGTGACCTTCAGTTCATCAAACGACCAACTCTAGGCGTTGGTTGAACCAGAACCACGCACAACAATTCGAGAGCATGCATAAAAGTTAGATGTTAGTCATCCAACAATTCTGGATCACTTAAAACAGCTAGGAAATCTAAACAGCTGTAAAAGTATATGAATTTGAAGGTCATAAACAGACATTATTTTTCTACTAACCTAATAAAAGAAAAACTATATCTCAACCCAAGTCTTAATCGTTATCAACATGTATTTTGTATATATATACACACATATATATATATATATATACATTTGCATATATATTTATATATATATATATATATATATATATACATATACACACATATATATATATATATATATATACAAAATACATATATATATATATATATATATATATATATATATATATATATATATATATGTATTTTCATATGATGATTAAGCAAATGAAGGTACATCAATAAATGTAATAAAGAACAAGTAAAATATAATAGTGCATAACTCAGTCCACCTGATCGAAATTGAATTGAATTCTGAAAAATTAGCTACTTCTCCAAGACATTTACTCTTTCTAATGTTTGAAATATTAATAAAATATTTTTTTAAGATAATAAATTTAAATTTAAGTTTCAAAATATCATTTTTGTTAAAAACCCACTTGGTACACATTATTACTCTATCTTTATATATTGGTCACTCTGAATAGTTTCGAAAAATTATCGTCTCTGGCGGTAGATATAATTTTTATTATAAAATATACTCTTATTTCAAAAAATTGCCATATAACTTAAAATATATCATAGTGAAAATCATATACAAACATATATATATATATTCTTTTTTGTACAAAAATACATACACATGCATATATATATATATATATATATACATATATAAATACGTGTATGTATGTATGTGTGTGTGTGTGTTAGTATGTCTATATACACATGGCAGTAGATTATTTTTTGCAACCTTTTAGTTTTTTGTAGCTAAATACTAATATATATATATATATATATATATATATATATATATATATATACATGTGTGTATATTTGTACAAAAAAGAAGAATGGAAAAATAGAAAAATACATATCCATATGTGGATGTATATTTTGTATAGAACCGAAGAATGGTGGAACATAATTGAGTTTATCTCGTTTAATAATTCAATAAAAATATCTATAATAAATGATTGTACATCGTTATATTTCACCGTAAATGAGCGAACAATTAGAAAAGTCTCTGAATTGTAGTACCGATAAGTTTCAGCCGTCAGTTGATACGCCGCAGCACACATTGGCAGTTATCTAGTTTCGCTTTTTCATATTTCAATCAACGTTGTAACAAGCTTTTTTAATGTACCATATTTGTCATACATCCATTTGTGCGTGTAGGTTTAATGGTTATACATTTTTATACATTAGTTCCGAATTTTTGAAAACTTGTTCCGTGTGTCTGTATTGTTGATAGATGTTTCATGCGGGGCATCTCGTAAATAAATAGACTGTGTTAGAAATAAAATATTTATGTAATAGTATGGCGAGAAAGCAAGTTAAACACTGGTTTTTGGAAATATCGATTTTATTTCTCAACATAGTCTCCACTGAGGGCTATACACTTGGTCCAGCGAGTCTGCAAAGCACGCATTGACGGCGGTGATAACATTCTTATTCGACGAATTTCTTCCTACCGAGGCAAATTTTCAAGTTTGGGAGGAGGAAGAAGTCGCACGGGGCTAAGTCCGGAAAATGGAGTGAATGAGGTATCAATTCAAAGACTAATTCTTGCAATTTTGTCATTGCAACAGTCGACAGTCGAAGATCAGCAAAGGCATACAAAGAAAATCATACATTATCACAGAACCAATATTTAAACGTGAAAAAATATATACACAACTCAAAAACGAAGAAACGAAGATGATGAATCATAAAACACCACAGAACTAAAATGATCACCAAAGAAGCGAATACGAGCCATTCAGAGAGCAGATGACTCGACCTCATCAACTAATCAGGACACGAATAAAAGTGACAGCACAGTACCGATTTTTTACCTTAGACAGATTTGTATCGTTTGGTCTGAGCGAGTTTGTTTCAATGTAATTGTAAAATTTATCACATGTCTCGAAAATATTTATATAAGAAACAATTTAAATTGAATCGTATTTTTGTTGTTGAAACAACAAAGAAATGTAAAAAAAATGATACATCTCACGTTTCATCTATATCAGTTCACGTTTTAACCTTTATTTGCAAACAAAAGCGTGTCGAGTTGTTAATTGCAATTCTCGTCTATATAGTGTTTCATTTGCAAATAGCGGTGTCAGTTCAAATTAAATACAATGGGTTCTGACCTACATCCTTGTCGCGCATCGTTGTCAATTCTTCTTAAATGAATGTCATCAAATGTATTGAAAACGCAATCACATTTGACTTGTGTATTATATATATATATATATATATTCCATTTATTTGTTTTCCATAACAAAATTAAATTTGATATAATTGATATAAATATTGATTTTTAAAAAAGTATATCATTACTTAATTCAGTTTAATTTTACTGAAATTAAAAATAAGATTGAATACTATTAATATAAATCACTTTAACCTTTTGAAGCCGGGCGTAGATCTAAGAATCTATTGATGTTTTCCAAAGAAACTATAGTCTCAGAACGTTATAGTTTGAATGATATATTTAAAGATCACTGATCTCCTTCTAATGAGATTAAAATTATAATTCTTTCTTTCATTACAAAAATTACAGTCTTCCAAAATCATAAAAATCGCGGTTTTTCCATTCGAAATCCTATTAAAAATTCTGAATTCAAGAATTGGACAAGTGTTTTTTTTCCAAATGTTCATCATTGAAAGAAAGCGTATAAAGAAATTTCGAGCAAGAAGATGCCGTCAAGTAAAAATTGTATTGTGTAAAGGATAAGTAGACATATTACATATAAAGATAAAAAAAAGAGAAAATGTTCTTTTTGTATATAGATTTTCACTACATTTCTTCGCTTTAAAGTTTTTAATTACTCTACACTTACATACAATTCATAATACAAATAACAAGTGTTGAATGTAAATTATGCAAGTTTAAAGTAAAAGAATATTTTTTCACTTTAAATTTTAAATACTTGTAGTTCTGATAACGTTGCGAAATTTCGTTTCAGGTTTATATGGAACTTCGGCAAGAAATGAATAAAGGAATTGTTTCCAGACTTAATGCAGACGTTTGAGGGACATCTGTATATATCTATAAATACATATATACATCTATATAAATATAGGTATATATATATATATATACACACACACACACACATATATATATATATATATATATATATATATATATATATATATGCATGTCTGTGTGTGTACGACAAAAAGTATTTTTACTATTTTATTAACTGGTTATTTATTCAAAATGGCCTGAAGGAACAATAGTTCTTGATAGAATGGAAATTTTTTTCACAATACACATAGAATGTGTAGGCGATTGTCAACCACATACATGTATATATATCTACATATATATATATATATATATATATATATATATATATATATATATATATATATATATATATATATAGAGAGAGAGAGAGAGAGAGAGAGAGAGAAATAGATATTAAATAGTAAATAAATATAAAATTAAAATAAAAATGCGTAAATACTTAGAAACAATATATTAGTTATTTATATAACATATAAGCATACACGAGTATGTATATATAATATTACACACATTCACATATATACGAGTACATGCGTGTCTGTACCAATGTTGAAAAATCGCAACGCGCCAAAAACCAGAAGTAGTCATTTATTTCATGCAAATCTCGATTGTTGAAAAAATAAATGATATTGATTTGGCCGGGAAAATTGCATAGTGGCCAATAGGATTCGGACAAATATCGGTAACCTTTTCTACCGATAGATTCAACCGTAAGAATATTTAAGCTACGTGTGTTTGTTGATAGAAGCAAAGTAGATACGAAGAATGTGATAAATATACAGAAATTACTAATTTGACTATGTCAACCCAAAGTCGTATTTAACATCTGAATTGTTTATGTCTTTTTATACTAATGTTAGTACAAAAGTATTAATGTTATTTTAAATATTGCAGAAATAATCAATGTTGTTGATTATATATATATATATAATATATATATATATATATATATAATATATATATAATATATATATATAATATATATATATATATATATATGTATATACAATGTGTGTTAAATTTAAATAAAAATTTGTATTCAATGATATATATGTAATAAATATTTTTTAAGTAAGATAAATAATAAGTAACCTTTTTTGATTTAATTCTATAAACTTATTAGATACATTTTTACTATATTGTTCAATTAACGTCAACAAGTTTAGCCTACATTAAATTTCTCTTTAATTATTCTACTTGATCATCTTTATATATATATATATATATATATATATATATATATATATACATACGTACATACATACATATGTGTGTGTGTATATATTATATTGGTACAAAAATAATTGCGTTTTTTACGTATCGAGTACAAAGACGCCTATATTAGTTAAAAATTGTATTTATTAATCAAAATAAAGACCATTGGGATGCACACATTTGAATGAAAATTATATTGACATAAACACAATTAAAGGACACTTTCGTTGAAATAAGGCCAGAATGCAGAAAACAAAAACCACAATTATTTTCATACCAACCTAATACTTAATATTTCGTTATAAATACAGATGATTGCCATTATATGTCCTTGTAAATACAAAAAAAAAAATAAAACTCATCGGTATAAATCAAAAGCTACAATTATCTGCACTATTATTTTATGATTACATTATGAATTAAATGATATAATATTTTTAATAATTGTATATAATCAATAGATAATTAACGAATAATTTGTTAGAGAGAGAATATTGTTAGACTATATTATAAATTAGACTCTCTATAGAAGACTAATTTTGTTCGAATGAAAAAGTTCACAAAATTTCCAGACATTTACATGTTTTTAATTTTCTATAATGTGAACATATCGTTTGTGGTTTCAATGATTACAACTATGTCAGTGAATGTATGAAAACTTTTACATATATTATATTATATAGAAAGAAGTCGTATGTTATTTCTTTATTGCGAAATAACAATGAAAACATATATATGATTGCTTTTTTACAATTTATATTCATACATTTTTATTAGAATTTGATTTCTTGGAAATATTTTTGTAATTTATCTCGATTAATTTAAATGCAAATTTTATTCCGATTCACTTCATTCCTTAACATAATTTTTATAATAACCGGATTTCATTCGAGCGAATTAATGAAAAGGTTCTATATACATTTGTAAGTATTCATTTATTAAATTATTATTTAAACTTATTCATACAATAACCAATCTGTTTGGCGTACTAGAAATAAAATGAAGCCAAATATTTGAATACTCATAAACAAAATAAACAAGCATTTGTAACCTGAGAATTACTTATTAAAAGTTCAAACTTATGATTTATTAAAATTATACTCACAATTGTCTGTTTTATAGGGATAATTAATTTTATATTATTTTTTTACAACTAGTTTTAATTTTTTGGGTCATCTTCTGAAAGTTTTCTGTATTCTACTAGTTGAGTACAGATTAAGCTACTTGCATATTACTCAGGAAACCAGTTGTATCAGAATATTTCCAAGACCAACAGAGTATAGTAAGTCTAGGATTTTATACTTTCAATACAAAAGCAGCTTTCAGTAATCCTTGACTGTTTCAATGCTTATTTCATTCTTATTTTTTAAAAAATAATGTACAAAAGCACAGAAAAGTTTAGATTTAATTTATCTTATTCCATGAGTTTTATTTATTTAATGATGTGAATTCAATCACAGTTAGTCATTGTTCAATTAAAATATTAACGAATTTAGATTCTAAATGAGTTATAAAATAACATTAAAATATATAAGTATATGTGAAATAAATTTGTTATCAAATTTTAAATAATTTGAAGATAATATTCACATTAAATCTAATTATAAATATCTGTAAGGCGAATAGTTTTTTTTAAAAAAATAAATAGTTGTTAATCAGATATATATATATATATATATATATATATATATATATATATATATAAATGCATATTATTTAAAACACGTGCTGTATAAAGAAAAATAAATATATATTATTAAAAATATTTAGTTTTTAATATTTTTTATTTATATTTGAATTTAAATAATATTTTATATGAACATTCATATATTTTTGTTTGTTTGTTTATTTTTGAAAATATATAAAAACTGTTAGGAAAAAAGTAGAAGAAGATTTCTCATATATGAGATTTAACCAGTGTATATCTCAAATCTAAAAATAACATGGATGTGGCTCGTTAACGTAAGACATTTATCTATGCTTTAGACACGTTCTAACTGTCTGTCATTATCGTATTATAGCAAGTTAACTGAACTTGTGTTTATTGGCGTCGGCGATTTTTCTAACTCGAGAACGTGAAGAAAAAACAAACAATTTATATTAAGTTTTTAACAAGAATATATACAGAATGTTATTATCAGTATATGAGATATATAAAGTCAAAACTAAAAAAGCGAAATCTCAATAAAAACCTAATATCTCTTAAATGAAGAAAATTTTGAAAACTTATTATAAAATCATTTATGTGTCATTTTAAATATCCAATAGTTTTTCTTTTTTGATAAATATTCAAGTAAGTACCGACGTGAGATTTAATATTAAATACAGGAAATATTAGGTTGGTAGGAAAACAATTGCGGTTTTTGTTTTCTGAATCCTAACCTTATTTTTTTAGAATGAAAGTGTCATTTCATCGTGCACATGTTAATATTATTTTAAAGTGGATGTTCCGGTCTGTATTTTGGTAATATCGACTTGGGTTTTGTTATTAATTTTGCTTCAAATCGAGCTATCGAATTAAAGATAGAAAAGAAGAGAATAAGAGGAATTTTTGGATGAGTTCAAAGCGGGTGGTAAAGCAGCAGAAACTGTTCGTAAACTAAACAGTGTTGTTGTGTGGGTACTGTTAAGGAACGTACGGTACAATGGTGGTTTCAAAAAATTCGTACTGGGGACGAAAGCTTTGAAGATGAAGAAAGTCTCGAGGGTCTTTCTTCAGTTCATAACGACCAACTGAAGGCGTTAATTGAATCAGAACCACGCACAACAATTCGAGAGCTCGCACAAAAGTTATGGATTAGTCATCCAACAGTTATGGATCACAAATGCAAAAATGTAAATTAATTTAGAGGTCTTAAACTGCAACTATTTTTCTACCAACCTATTAATATGACAATGCCTGTGAAAAATATGAATATTTCAATAAATGTAGACCATAAATTCAGAAATATAAAAACCGATTTTGATTCGAACGGTAAATATAAAAACATTTCAGTTAGTTACAGTTATGCTAAACAATAAAAAAAAACTTTTTCGGTATAATCATAAAAAATAATATCGTAATTCAAGAGGATTAACTTAGTAGCTAGAAAAGATTTCGAGACATCTAAGAAGAATGTATTATTTTCACTAACAAATATTTGTTTAATAAAAAAATGGTTTAATTCATTTTTTGTAACATTATGCACATAAAAAATAAAACAAATATATGTGTAAAAAAGGGAAGCACTAGAATTTTCAAATTAAGAAGAAAAAACCTTTATTCATCAGTCGATCGACAAAAAATGAATGATATATATATATATATATATATATATATATATATATATATATATATATATATGTGAACGTATATACATATATAGAAAGAGAGAGAGAGAGGAAGATGATACCTGCACAAGTGCAAACATTTTAAAGTTCAGTAATTTGATTTCCAATCAACAAGAAAAACCGTTAACACGTTCGCGGAGAAGACGTCTGTAACAGTCTTATGCTTTAAGTGCTCCAGGGACAAAACGGTAGCAGCCACTCTGGCTATACGTATCATACTGTTGGTTGAATCATGATATTGTATTCCACAATGAGCCACTGTTTTCTTTTCAGTGGCCCAGGAAATAAATAATAAATTTCAATTATCACAAAGATGTCGCTGAGGCTCGATATAGACGTTGTAGTCACTGTTCGATTGTTTCAATAAAAATATGTAAGCACCTAACAATACTATTTTTAAATGATCAAATGAATCATCATACATATCATATATATATATATATATATATATATATATATAATCATACATTCATGCGTATTTTGTAGAAGGAACAACCATTAGATGATTGCAACCGTCTTGTCCCAGCTTGCAGAAATCAGTGGTTTACTGGGACATGACGGGTACCGCCTTACAATTTTTTTCTACAAAAAAAAAACAAACAATATAGGGATGCTAATTGATATAAAACTGTATATACCTGTATATAAAAAATATATACAGGTTTTGAAATGTTGTCTAATGTTTGCTTTGTCGGCTCATAGCTTTCAAGTTTAATTCATTAAGTTTCGTTCTTAGGTATTTTTTATGTTTAAATAACAATTTATTATTTTACATTATTTATCAATTTGTTTAAATACTATATTGTAAAAACCAATAAATAATTTTTTCATCCAACATTTCTTTCTATTTTTCCGTCAATTTTTACGGGTCATACGCTAGTTCAAATATAAGATACATTATGTCTTTTCGGATATGAAATCAAATTACTGATTACATATCATGCTTATATTAAATTTAATTAGAATAGTTTTTTAAAAATTTTCGTAGTGGGTGGTTCTCTCTCTCTCTCTGTATATATATATATATATTTGTAAATAAATTAAATTATAAAAATTTTAAAGTTTATTGAAAAATCAACCTGTTCTATTTACAAAATTCATCTAAGTATTTGTAAAATGAAAATATATTTCTTATAACCCTTTTAACCATTTTTTGAACAAGTTTGTTTAAAATCGATGGGTTCTGTAAAACGAAATAATCCAATAAACTCATCAGGTAGAAAATATCTCAAGTTTCGATATTCTTGTCAATAAAATATATAACTCCACTTTACATCGAGAAGAAATATAAATACTACAGACACACACACACACACACATATATATATATATATAAATTTATTTTTCAGAACAAATAAATCTTTCTGATGCTCTTTGGCTTTTTAATTTTGTCTACAAATATTTATTCCCTTTTGTACAAATTTCATTTAGTACAGCAAGCAATTACTTAAAATTCGAATTACTCTGCGTCACTTCACATCTTCGTTTCATATATTTTTTTCTTTCCGTGCTCGTATTCTTTAAAAAGATACACAGAAATGTTGTTTTCGTATTTTATACAAATAAGTCATGTAAATAGATAGATTGTATTCTCATTCATCTCGTGTATTTTTTTCTCTTTTTTTTACAAACAAATCTCACCGTCGCTCATAATCTCTTAATCTTTCTTTTTTATTTCACGGTCTTTTTGTTCACGTGTTATTACTTGTTTGCAAATTACTTTTAACGTCTTATTCGTTTGTCTACTGGCAGATATAGCTATTTATATATATATATATATATATATATATATATATATATATATATATATATAAATATATATATATATATATATATATATATGTGTGTGTGTGTGTGTATGTCTAAATTCACTTGTACAAATGAATTACTCGGGTAATATTTTTTTTCTTTATCAATATAATTCTTAATTGAGCATGATGCATTTAAAACTTATGATTTTGACTCATTTGTGAGCTTTCAAATTGCTTTATATACGAAAAATAAAACAGAAAATAATGATTTTAATGTTAATTCCTAAATGATTATAAATAATTCTCATAAAGTTATATTTTCATTAGATGTTAAATTTATTTCGATATTGATTATGTTTATATATAAGATATTAAATTTCATTAAGATATTAGAATATTACTTTAAATTACATTAATTGAAAATAATTTTAATTGCGTATCAAATTTTATTATACTTGAAGAATTGCCAATAGTAAACACAGTTGAGAGCATTATTTATAGTAGATATTTACATTGTGTGTAGATTTATGTGTGTAGATGTCTATTTATAAAATTAAACATTCCAGAAAACCTAAAAATGTTTCTCTCTCTCTCTCTCTCTCTCTCTATATATATATATATATATATATGTTCCAGTGATGACTATCCCGTTCCCGTGACTTATTTATTAATAAGTCATGCTCTAACTGAACTACGTACAGTTAAACTACTTGCGACTGAAATGTTCAAGTTAAAGTGCTTGCATCTCAGGTTACATGATTTTAATTCTGACTAATTAAAATGGTTAACTAATGTTAACCATTTCAATCAGTATTAGCTCCTCATTTCTATAAAATTAATTATTAGTTTGGTAGAAAAATAAATTCGATTTATGATCTTCAAATTCATATATATTTGTCCATCTGTGGTCCAGAACTGTTGGATGACTAACGCCTAACTTTTGTTCAAACTCTCCAATTTTTTTGCGTGGTTCTGATTCAACTAACACCTTCAGTTATGAACTGAAGAAGGGCACCCGCGACCTTCTTCATCTTCAAGGCTCTCTTTTCTAGCACGAAATTTTTGGAACCACCATAGATACCACCGTACTTCTTTAACAGAGTACCCACATGAAAAGCATCGTTTAGTTTATGAGCAGTTTCCGTTTTACCACCCGTTTTGAACTCATACAAAGAATGCTCTTATTTGCTTCTTTTCCATCTTTAGTTCAATAGTCCAATTCGAAGCCAAATTAATAATGAAACCAAAATCGATTTTACCAAAATACAGACCGGAAAATATATTTTAAAATGTTATTAACATGAACACGATGAAATAACACTTTGAAGAAGAAACAATTGGAGAAAATAAGAAAATATTGAAAAAATCAAGGTAAATCAAGGAAATTTAAAAATCAAAACAGCAATTATTTTCATACCAACATAATATTAATGTTAAAAAAGCTCAAATATTCTATATACTGAAAAATTAAATTAAAATAATACACCGTTACTAGAGAAACATAATCTTTCATTTAACAGATAACAACTTTATCCAGTATAGTCAAGCAGTGGGAGATAGGCGTGACTCCCCTGGGGGTTGAAGAGCGTGGTGAGTATGCGGTGAAGCCCCCTAGTATACAAAAAGTATTTATTAATCAAAATATTTTTATCTAGGTGTATTCTATACTCCCCCCACACCGGAAAAAGAATACAGTATAGAGACAGAAGAGAGTATATTCGTAATACATCTCGTTGATCGGAGATTTTCACCAAGATGTAGAACATTTTTTATCTCTCCTCATCATAGTTTAACTAGTGAGCAAGAGTACCTAAAAATAAACTCTTACTAGCTAAGTAAATGCAAATAGCAACGCAATATTTTATAAATCAGACCAAACGAAAACATACAAATGGATCTAAAATATAATTAAAATCAATACATAAATTTAACTGAAGCTGATACACATTCCTAAAACTAATACTAGAAGGCTGAAACTTAACTGACCCAAAAATACGAGAACTACTAAAACAATTAATCAATGATATCACCGATATAAAGCAATTAACAATATAACTTTACTATCTAATTATATAATAAAGCATAATTCAACTGATAGGCCATGCAATTTTTATTATAAAAATAAATAAAAAAATAGTATGTTGAAAAAGTCATCATAAATATACAGTAACAAAGTACTGTTTTTTTTTATATTTTTGTATATTTATTTAAACAAATATAAATTAACTCCAATCATGTCAGTATATTTTTGTACGAAACGTATTAAATGGTTCTTGAATTTAAGTTAAAATCATTGTCAAATAATAATTGCTTAGTACTACTGTTCTTTTTTTTATTCAAACGACAGACACAGATTTTCCAGTCAAATATAATTTGATTTAACAAAGAAAAACAGAATCGAGCACAGTGAAATACATTTGAACGACAAAAGCTCTTTTGCTCGATACGTGCGCGGTCGGCCTCCGGCAGTTAAAATGCGTACATTTATGTGTTTTATATGCACAATTTATGATGTCAACTATGACTTCTATTTTAAACTACTGCGATTTTTTCCTTGTGATTTTTTTAAAAAAAAACCTCAAATATCGTTTCAAATAATCTTTGTTATATTGAGCTTTCCAAAACAATGAATGAATACAATACTTGTGTATACTGAACAAAAATAGTGATTATGTCTACAGCTGTGATAAAAATATTTTTATATGAGTTATATTTACTATATAGAGTTTGATTAGAATAAAACGAATTTCAAATATAGGTAGATATTTTTAAATTATTTGTTGGACTTGACATTTAATTTATATTAACTGTAATAGCATCATCATGACTAGATAGATAGATACATTATGTTTGAGGGGGAGGAAGCTATCTTGCCTCCCCCGGCACTTAGACTCGAAGTACATTATGTCATGTCCATTGTACCTTCCCTCAACTGATCAAAACTACTCGGGAAGTCTCGCTTCCTTCCAGAAGCCTATCAGCCTGCCCGAGTTTATATACCCTAGTTCGGCCGCGGTGAGGAGAAACTCCCCAAACCATCGTCGCCTTAAATTGACTCATGCCGGACATTCCGCAAGGAGGTGAATGGGGGTTTCGTTGGCCCTATCTACACTTCCCGTCCGTCCTTCAGCCTTGTATATGTTCGTGATAGCTTAGTCTCCCGTGTCTTGTGACAATTCGCACTAGGAGCCGGGAGAAGGATCTGCCATTTGTATAGATTCTCTTGGTCCAGTCCTTATTTATCATAATGACTAAAGATTTTATAACATACTCAAGTGTAACTCATTTTGAATGAAATAAGGCATGCTCCCTAATCGCTACGCTCGCTGATGTCCTGTGGGCTTCGCCCTCGCTCGTTAACGCTCGCTCTCCCGTGACAAATAACAGAAATTTACAAATTATTCGTACAAATAATCTGGGTAGAATGTAAATCGTGAAATTTTTATCGGAAAAGTTGACAAAAATCAACAACAAAATACAATATTAAAATGTCTAATATTTTTTTTACCTTAAAACTTAAATGAATACAATATTTTGAGTAGACTTTCTTTTAAAGAGTTTTTAATTCAGCTGACAAAGTATGTGGTTCATCAGTAGTCATGTTGTTGATCTGTCGTTCTTGGGAATTAAATCCCTCTGAGACTAGATTTCGAATTGTGTTATCTAACATCATGTAGTTCTGTCATTTGTCATCATCTTGACTTTGCTTCCCAGGAAAAATTTTTGATTCCTCCGGCCTATTCTCCGGACTTGAAAATTTGGCTCATTTAGAACAAAATCTTATCGAACGAGGATGTTATAGCCACCGTCAATATACATTTTTCAGTCTCGCTGGACCAAGTATATAGCCCTCAATGGAGACTATGTTGAGAAATAAAATGGTTTTTTTTCTAAAAAAACTTGCTTTTTTACCATACTTATCAAACTACTCACGTATTTTAGCTTAACTGTTTTTACAAGTTTAATTTTATGGTATTTATTTTCAATTACTCTAATTTTTGGCCCATATCTACTAAAAAAAAACATCATCTTCATATCAAATATCTCCTGCACATTGTATAAAACTTTATATAATAATTTTCAAAAGTTCCTCACTATTTATATTCCTACAATGAATAAAATGGTTGTATCTTGATTCAACTCTTCCACACAGTGTCTACTCTCTCGTTAATATTTTTGAATTTAACTTCCATATATTTTCCTGCCATGAATATTATATTAAAAATAAAATGTGTACACAACAAATTATCCCAGCATTGCAGATTTTAAATGAAAGATTATTAACTTTATGTTTGAAATTAGTTCTGAAGTTTCAAGAAATATATCTACTAATTAAGTAAATGAATTTCATCTATGTTTAAATGTAAGTGGAGAACATTTTCAATATAATTATCTAATCTTGTAATAAAATTTTGTAATAATCTTGTTGATAATCTTGTATTATGCCCTATTTCAATTGTCCCATGTAATTTATAATTTCGTCATGATTGATATCAGATTACCAAAAATGGAAAATAATCAAAGGTAAGATAATTTATTGTAAGAAAAACGTCATCAAGATACAAGTACGGCACAATCTTTGATACTGGCGAAAGATTTATTTCAAAAAATATTTTTAAAAAACATGCATCTGTGTACCAACTGCGTACTTCTTCAAATTCGACACGTATTTGCGAGAGATCTGAATTTTAATTAAATTGTTTCAGTGGATTAAACTGGACTTCGTCGGGTTTTATCCGAAAACCAAATGCGTTCAGTTCGAGTAAAACGCGATTACTTACATTTTAGTTTACCATTCGTGTTTGTACGAGTCAGTGTTTACTATCTATTTAATACGCGTAAGTGAATTTTTTTTTGCTGAGTAAGTAAAAGCTTGCATCGAAATCATCCACCAAATGCTATGTAAATATTGTACTTTTGTATCGTTTTCGAAAAAATGTATATTTTTTGTGATATTATTTGCTGTATAATAAATAAATAATATCTATAATTCATAGATACATTATACTTTTTATGTAGAAAAAAAGAAAAATTGATGGTTTCACTTATGTACAGAAAAAAATATTATATATTGGTAAACATAAAAGTTTTCCAGCTCTAAGCTTGAAAAAATCATCCTTTGAAATTTCCTTAATCAAATATAGTGTCACAGTATATAGAAGTGGTGTCAGACCCTAATATATATTGTATTCTTGAAAACCACCGAACTACAATATACTAGTAAAGGTACATTATTGTTAAGAATATATTCTCGTACACCACATTACCTGCCCCAGTTATTTTACGGCCGAATACCTACTCCATACACAAACGGCCAACATAATCGTATACACGTCACACAATGAATTTTCTTTACGGTGGGATTTTGTTCATGATTCACAATTTTTCTTATCAATTACTGGTTTTAAAACAAACTCGTGACTGGGTTCCAAAACGAGACCGAATGTACTTATGGATATGATGTTGTATAACCCCAATTTTAATATTCTTATGTTTAGATATTTCTATATATTTTCGTATTAAATATATATTATTTTATACCGTGGGATCAGAACGAGACCTAAATTTATTCCAACAATAGAAGAGTTCGTGTACAAAGTACATGCTTATTTATAATACAACGCGTATACTGTTCTCTATCTTTATTGAAACAGCAGATTCTATTTAATTCATAGATATTTTTCTTCAGACTCCTAGAATAATTGCACGAATATATTATTGATCTCTAATTTTAAATCCTAATTGTTTAGAGGATTATATATATATATATATATATATATATATATATATAGGGTGTGAGTGGTATTAGAGTACACTTATTTTTTAGATTATGACTCTTGTTAAACCAAATAAAATGATTTTATTTCTGTGAAATCTACCATGGCAGATAAAAGGATAACATATGAAATGAAAAAGCATGCACTCATTGTTGTCATATGTGCGGTACACAGCCATTTATAAATTGCTAATTGCTAATGATCCTTTCTTCACAAAGTTCGAATGAAATTGGAAGCCTCTGACGGGGATGTTTCAGCTGTTTCAAAGAGAAAAAAACATTTTAAACATTCGAACTCCGTAAGAACACCATAATTCATCCAACGGGTTCAAAACATTATCGATAATGGTCCCGAAAAATTAATAAGGGCCATCGGAAAAAAACTTCAGGTGTCGGAGTGGACTATCAGAACTTTGGTGCATGAGGACATCCGATACAAGTCGTATGCACTGAGAAGAGACCAATTCATGTCTGCAAAGATACAGGAAATTTGCTTGATTCGTGCCAAACGGTTACTTAACAAGATAAAAACTTTCACGAATATGGCATGCTTTGGTTCTTCTCTGATGAGAAAAATTTCGACCATGATTACAAGTTTAACAGGAGAAATGACAGATGGTTATGTGGAGATCCTTCTGATATCCCCAGAGTGATGCACACTAAGGTTGCTGCAACGGTGATGGTTTTAGGAGTAGAGAATAACGAAGGTCATGTCATGCCATCTCACATCCTTCCACATGATCTTAGAGTTACTGCTTCTGAATACATTGAGGTTCTGGAGACAGCTTATTAAGCATTGGATAGATGGAATACATAACAAAAGGCTGTAAGTGTTTCAACAAGACATAGCACCTTTTCACAAAGTCCATATAACTCAAAAATGGATGACAGACAATCTGTACGATTATATAGCACCAAACATGTGGCCTCCAAACGTATCAGATTTAAATTCCATGGACTACTATGTTTGGAGCGTTGTTGAAAGGGAGATTAATCGACTAGATTTACTGAAAGCCGCCACTGTCTAGGTGATGTTCGAAATGAATAAAGCACATTTAGTGCAGGTATATCAACGATTCCGGTCACACATTAAAGCAGTTATCGAAGCTAAAGGCGGATTCATAGAATAATCTGGTAAGAATACTTATCGAGAACATGCACACAAGTTTTTATTAAAATGTATTTGATTTTTGCTCTGTTGGAGTTTTTTTTTATTAAATTACGAATATGTCCTCAAATACCATTCACATCCGCACATTGGAGATAAAGGAAGAATTCTATGAAGCATAGGGATTAGGTCATGATATATCATCTAAAAAACACCTGATATAAATCTCAACATACATTTTTGCATGACAAATAATTACATGTTCTGAAAACTATAAGATCTTAAAATATCAATACGAAAACTGAACTATCTTAAAATATAATATGTTTTTAAATATCAACGGTTGAATATTTTTAAAAAAATGAAATACAGTATGATACTTTATAGTTTAATGATTACAATAAATCCTTCTCAGAATTTAATTAATATTCGTTAAGCAATAATAAAACACAACGATGTGAAAGATTAACCTCTCCTTTAATATTATTGTCAAATACAGGTTGTGTCTTATTCTGATATGCTGCATGTTTATTTAAATTACATATACTACGTCACAATATATGCACACAGTTTACCACTTTTTGAAATTTCATTTATCAATTCAATACATGAAAATAAAAAGTATTGAATGACAATTTTATTTTAATAATATATGTAGTATACATAAAAATACACACACACACACACATATATATATATATATATATGTGTATATGTGTATATATATATATATATATATATGTATATATATATATATGTATATGTATATATATATATATGTATATGTATATATATGTATGTATATATATGTATATATATATGTATATATATATATAGAGAGAGAGAGAGAGATAATTAGTAATAAAAAATAAAATGTCAAAATCAAATAGAGATAAATCTTTGAAATATTTTCGTTTATTACAAGCAATAATTATATCAAATGAAATCCGATATTAAAGAATTAATATTACTAACTTTTATATATGATCAAAAATTTAATATTTATTTCATGAACAGATAATTTACTTTTTAGATCATTAAATTCAAAGAAAAATTAAATGGAAATTATTAATCATAACAGATTAATCATTCGTAAAATAAAAATATATTTTAAAAGAGTTGAGAAAACATCCCTGTATCATTACACTTTTAATTCGATTAATGAAAGATGAAAGGTTTCTGTATACAAGATGTATATAAAAAAGGATTAAGATTAATTTATTTAATATTTATAATGTTATTTATATTCTATAATTAGAGTAAGGGTTCTCAACGTATTATAAACGGTCCAAGAATTACTTTCAAATCGCTCAAGGCATCGGACTAAATAAGTATAAGAGATTTTCAAGTTAACCACTCAGTCATCCGTACATCAAAATTATGTTTTCAACCTGTTTATCTACAAGTTATCGTTTGTATGTTGTGAATTTTAGTAAAAGTATATATCGTGTGCACTGTTTCAGACGAATTTCATACACTTTTGACACTGTTGAGTTGTTTAATATTCTTCACTGAAAAAATTAATGAAATAAAAATATTTCTGTTATATATATATATATATATATATATATATATATCTTAGGTTATCCAATAAATAATGCGGTATTTTTATATGGATGAAAATGGATGAAGCAATAATTTGCAATTATTGCAATAACTTATCAGATGCATATGCTGCACAATTGTACGTACTGTTTTCACAGTCTTATCGTGGAAAATTAACAGTGATCATGCAAATTGATAAGAAAAAATATTAGTTATCATGGAAGTGTCGACCGAGCCATATGAGGCATATTTTGATTTGTGTGTTTCGTCAGGGTAACAACGCTACAACTGCAGTGGAAAAAAATTGTGGAAAATCTATGGTTCAGATGTAATTAGTCATAGCCAAGGAAAAAGATGGTTTCAACGATTTCGGTTCGGGAACTACAGCCTTGAAGATGAGGAAAGGTTAGGACGTTCTCAAGACTTTGATGATAAGATACTGCGAACACTGGTGGAACAAAATCCTAGTTCAACGGAAGAAGAATTTTCCAAGAAGCTCAAGGTAACGTATTCAACTAGTCATTGGCACTTGAAAATGATTGGAATGGTTTCTATGCTGGGTCAGTGGGTTCTGTATAAGTTATCTGACGTTAATTTAAAACAACGTGTGGATTTTTGTACTTCTCATCTATGTCAATTGCAAAATTATCTGTTTCTGAATAGAATCGTTGCTGTTGATGGAAAAGACATTGTTTATAACAATATTAAACGTTAAAGACAATGGATTGATCGCAACGAAACACCATCTTCAACTGCGAAAGGAGGGTTTTATCTAAAAAAGATTACGTTGTCTATTTGGTGGGATATGTAAGGAGTTATCGAACCATCAAGACAAGACATCTTCAAGACAATCACCAGACAATCGAACCATCACAAAGGAATTGTATTGTGAATAAAACTGGTACGGTTAAAACAATCTATTTATGAAAAACGGACAGCATTAACCAACAGAAAAATGTTTTTTCTGACTTCACACGGAACTCATGACTCATCCATTACATTTCCCTGACCTAGCATCATCCTATTAAGTCTCTAAAATCACATCACTGGTAAACGGCTTTATACAGAGAGTAATGTCCGAGGGAAGCTCAACTATTTCTTTAATGCAAATCCCAATAGTTTTATCGTCAGAGCATTGAAAAGTTAAAATTATGATTGGAAGAAGTTGTAAATAATAACAGAAAATATATTTTGGATCGAAATTAAAACTTTAATTTTTTTCGCTATTTTAAAACATTTTAAAAAACCGCATTGCTTATGGAATGATACACTATACATACATATATATATATATATATATATATATATATATATATATATATATATATATATAATATGTGTGTGTGTTATAAACATCAAGACCATTTTATTATAAAAAATGATACAAAGAAGTACTGTATGTTGTTCTTTTGAATATGTACTCTTTATTTTCACAAGCGAATTTTTTACATGGGATAAATAATTGATTATTGATTATTTTTGAATGTCTCTCATACGTATTTCAATCTCTATAGAGATTTGTCTATACCATAACGCTGTGAACGTGATACTACTATTGAAATATGCATAATCAATCGTCAAAAATAACCGATAATTATTGGAAATTTTTGAACGGAAACGTTTCTCTCTTTTGGAAAATTAGTGAACAATTCATTTACGAAACTGAATCTAGCCATAATGCCCGAATTATATTCTGTTGCTTATAATTTTTAAATCATAATATTTCAATTAAAAGAAAAGTATATTTCCAATAATATTTAGTCATTATTTAAATTCGAAAATAAATCTTCAAATAAGATTTAATAATAATTTAATATTTTTTAAAAAAACAGCCTGTCAATTATATTATATTATATAATATAATTGACATCATATAATTATATCAAAAGACATAGAATTTCATGTTGGTAGTGTGTGTGTTTTTTTTTAATCTAGATGCTTATAAGTAATATAAAATATTGACTGACAAACTGCATAAAAGTCTATTTATTATATATATTGGAAAGTGATGTTTAAACATTGAGAGAATAAATATAGAAAAATATTTCAAAATAGAGTTGATATACCATTTCAAATAATTAGTTCCATAGGTTTTTAGCTTAAAACGTTTACATCTATAGTCATTTTAGAGAATTTACATCTGAACCTTTAATATTTAATGTGTAGTATATTTTGTAAGATTGTGTTTAAATTTTAATAAAATATGGAGAAATAATCAGATAAAAATGTTTAAACTTTTAAAATGTTTAAAACATTTCATCTTAAAAAAGTGATAAATTGATGATTTTATTAAAGATATATTTTCTTCTCGTTCTGCTTAACAATTTTACTCTAGAAATCCACTTAAGCATCATATTCAATTTTAAATCATTTTTTTACAAATTTAATCATGTTATACAAATACAGTGTCATATAATTACTATGTTTTACAAATTGTTTATTATATATTTATATAATGTTGATAATTATATTAACTTAATTATTATAATTAATATTAATTAATATTTAATAATTAGTAATTATTAATTAAAATAATTTATTAATATTTATTCATTTTTTATTGATATTTTTATATTTGGTATATACATATATATATATATATATATATATATATATATATATATATATATATAGCGGAAACTACATAAAAAACATTAAATATAATATTGAATATAAAATGAAAAATGTCTAGTTAATATATAAGAAGTAATTATTATTTTAGCTATATTATAAAAAAAAATATAAAATTGTGTTTTGACTACTAATGGAAGCAATAATTCAAATAAGTTTATAAAAATTTAACAGAATTGATAAAAACTAATTATTTTATAATGATGCATACATTTTTTCACGTTTCAGAATAGTTTATAAAAAAATAATAAACAGTAATTAAATTTTAAAAATATGAATTAAAAAATGATTTTTAAAAAACGACACACTTTATAACAGTAAATGAGAAATACAGAAATTCATACAAAATTATTCATTAAGTTTTGTTCGCGTGTAAAGTGTTTCCAACTTGACACGTATTCGTTATCTCATAAGCTCTGTTCCTTGTAAATGTACTTTTGTTGCACATTTATTTCAAAGAAGATAAAGTTACATACTTTTTTGTTGTTAACACTCTTTCGTAATGCGCTCACAACAGTTAGAAAATAATCAAATGAATTATATAGAGGACGCGTTTAATTTAAATTAAAAATAAACCAAACAGAATTTAATGAAGTGCTCTTACACGTTGTTTATGTCAAAAACAGGCCATGGGATTATCATTTCACACCTCTATATGGTTCAAATACGGCACATAGACGATTTATAATAAAGATAATAAAAATATCAGAAAATGAGCATGAAATAAATGTGTAAAATGTAATAAACGCTTGTATATCATATATATTAAGGAAAAAAATGACTAAAGATGATAGCTTTATCAGAGAAATATATATATATATATATAAATAAATATATATATATATACATATATATATATATATATATATATATATATATATATATATATATATCGTTAGTGTACACGACACGAAAACAAATGTATAGCTTTATGTGAGAAAAACTCGTTAGAAATAAACGGCGTGAAGTTCATAAATAGTCCAAAATTCCCAAGGGGAAAACACTTTTGATATTATCTCTTATGTTTATCCTATGTACTAGATATACTACTGACAACTTTAATTGTACAACATTGTAATTAAAGATAATGCCCTGAATTTCGTTACCTCAATTACGTTTTGCTTCTATTTCTTCATTAGTTCGAATTAATGGCGGTTCCTTGTTTTAAAAATTAATTATTAATGTTATTGATTTTAAATACACATTAATATCTATTTATCTATACAATGGTGGGAAAAATAAATAGATACAAGATACACACACAAATATATATACATATATATAGATATATATATATATATATATATATATATATATATATATATATATATGTACAATTAGATGTCAATAAGTCTACGATATTATATGTTGTATTTTTAAAAATGAAATAGTAATTGTATATCTGGATAAGTTTTGTCTTCAATTTCAAATTTTTAAGTGATACAATTTTAATCTGAAGGACAATATTTACTATACCCCATTTTATCAGTATATTTATGGATTTAAAAAAATTATTCCGTAAAATATTAAAATTATTATCCTACTTTACTATATAATTGTTCAGTAAATGTTCGACATACCTTTGTATTTTGTACACATTATTTTGTGTCTATATTTTACTGTTCAATTTATTCTTGAATATTCCAAAGTATTGCTGAGCCGATTTCAGTGTTTCTGTTAATATCACGTGTGTTTTCATGGTAATTATATCTTTACACATTATATTTCAAAAACATCACCGCGACTGATACGAATGAAACTGTTACAAGTTATATACGAGAATGTGCAGGTAATAATGACAGTGGATTGAGTAATATATTCGTCGTATTGAGATATTTAGACACTTGCGTTTGTGTGTAACCAAATATTTTTCTATTATGTAACAAAATATTTTACACAGTACTTACTGTTATAATGTATATCTTTTATATAATTATGAATTTTTACGAGCATCATGAAAACATATGTGATTTTTTTGATATTTCATATCACTACCTTACTCGCCTGATTTACTACCTATGAATTTGGGATGTTTTTGATTTTTTAGCTAAACTGAAAATGAAGAATATGCGTTTAGATAATATTCAAATAATCAAAAAGGTACAACATACTTTTTAGAGGTTATCTCTGAAGACAAATACTTTAGAAAAGTATGATTTTTATAAACAACGTTCTATTGCTGATAAAATAACTTCTGAATCATTCGTAACAAAAAAATAATTACTTGAAGATATATATATATATATTTCTAACTATTCAAAACAATTTTTGTCCTCTTAGTATGAATACTGAATAAATATGTTGTTATTTACCACATTTAAATTTTCTTATTAAATATGTAATAAAATATTCAACCATATACGTAATATAGATTCCATCCCTAACATATATATATATATATATATATATATATATGTGTGTGTGTGTGTGTGTGTGTCAGTTGTAAGAAATTATCATCAAGCATTATCCATTTCATCGAAATATCTTTTTATCTTCGACTGTTACATAAAAAAGGTTTTAATTGAAACATTCAAGTGTTTCAATTAAATCTAAAATTTCGGCACCATTGCATCTATTGATTTCAGTTTCGTATTACGTCATCGTCAAATATGTAGGTGTGTGCGATAACTGAAAGCAGTAGAACTGTGTAATACACCCACACGTTCAGAAAACATAACTGTCTCGTACAGACAGGAGCAGCTATAGTGGACGATAAGGTAGAACAGACAACTAGAGCTACTGGTCCTCTGAAGACAATCCGGACCCTTTTAAATGCAAATAGCTCGGAATGGTGTTGGGAGTAGCTCGAGCGTTCATATTTTGAATAAGTTTTGTCAGTGACTGCGATGCAAATTTCAAACATTTACAATATTATATGTGGATAATAGGATTGCGGTGATTTGAAAGAAACACGACTTAAATGTTTACAGTTTCGATGCAAAAGACATTTACATGGAACGTTTTTCGTTAGTTAACACCTCTTTCTCCCGTTTTATTTTTTATACGGCACTTTTATAAATTTACAAGGATATATCATCAAAATATACTTGATTTTAAAATAATAATTTACAATATGAATATTTTTATTAATATAAATATAATTTCTACGATAATGCTGAATGTAAAAATGTATAAATTGACAATACATTTTTAAAAAAGCATAAAACCAAATTTTGTTATCTAAAAATTGTCAAAATATGTTTTATGAAATTTAGGTTAATTTTTAATTAAAACTAATTACCGATTGTTAGTAAAAGACTTAAAATACTGTTAAAAAAGTAATAATAACTATTTTATAATAAACACATTATTATTTAATATATATATATATATATAATTGATCCAATCAGAGTATTCATATTTTTTTAAATTGTTAATACTACAATACATACTGCTAGGCTTTTTACAATGTTCGATTTATGCGATTAATAAAAATAAATATGTTGTGTTTTTATAGAATTATTTACTGTCAATAGGTTTTATTAATCATTTACTTATTTCTTTAGAATTTTATTATAAAAAAATATTAATTGTATTTATATTAGTGATAAATTTTAATAATATGTAGGATAGTACAGTGTTTTTCAATTTAGTTTGATAATTGATAAAGATAATTAAGAATACAGACAACATTATCCAGCAGAAATGTATTTTATTTGGAACCAACATTTTATGAAAACTATAGATTTTATTCCAATTTTTGAATATCATAAGGGCAACAAATATTTATTGTATCATATAATTTCTTAAATAGATACTTTTAATAGATACTTTTAAATTTGAAATAATTTTAATAATTTAAATTTTTATATATCCTTTAGCAGACTTTTATATATTTATGTTCTGCTTTAAGATCTTTTCTTTTTCAAACTTTTTTCTATCTGAATTCCGTTTTAACTTTTTTTATCATATTCCAGCAAGTGAACCTTAATTTGATCGAAAATGACAACACGAGTAAGAGATTTTTTACTTTTCAGTTTCATTTTTACTTCCAGTTTGTTATTAAAACCACTGTTTTTTTTCAGATTTTCAAGAAATCATCCTGATCGACTACTTAACGAAGGGAAAAACGATAACAGGAATCTATTATGTAACATTATTGGACGGTTTGAAAGAAGAGCTGACACAAAAATGACCAAGATTGGCGTACAAATAAGTATTCTTGCATTAAGACAACCAGCAGTCCCACAAATCGACCGTCGAAATGGCAAAATTGCATGAATTAGGCTTCGAATTAATTCCTTATCTACACTGTTCCCTGGAATTGGCCCCGAGCGACTTTTTTCCCTCCCAAACTTGAAAATTTCGCTCGGTGGGAAGAAATTCTGGTCGCATGAGGACATCATCACCACCGTCAATGAGTACTTTGCAGAATTTGAAAAAAGTTACTCTTCAATGGGTTGAAAAACTTGTAAACTCGCTGGACTAAGTGTACAGCCATCAATGGAGACTATGTTGAGAAATACAATCGTTTTTTTTACAAAAAACGGTGTTTAACTTGCTTTTTTATAATTTTACAAACGACTCACGTAAGTTGTAGAAGATTCTATCAGTTTTATTTGCAAAAAAGGTCATAAAACAATACAAACATATATAATATATTCTATATTTGATAAATGACTAATTGAATTGTTCCCAAATATATTGTTTTGAATCTAACGTGAACACTAACGTTTCATATGTTGTATATTTGTAACGAGCCTCCATTGTATATTGTTTTGTATCGAATCTCTGACGTACACAAAGTGTCTCTGTACACGTCTAAATGTGCAATTGATACGATGCAATTTTCAAACCTGCTACAACACAAATAAACCAACAATACATAATGTGTGTGCAGTACGTTACGACGATAGTTGTTTGGATTCACTAAAAGTCCACTGGTATGGATTCCGCACACTCGGATTGTTTACATCCCAATGATTTGATAAAGTTTCCAAAACTGTTCAATAAAACTTTTCACAATTAAAACGTACAACAGCAAATCGAATGCGTGTGCGTTTTAATTAAATTATCAGAGGTTCATCATGTTGTACAATAGAACAGAGTTGTTTATTTTAATTGAGATCAGTTAATGTTTTTCTTTGTTCTTCAAACTATATATATATATATATATATATGTATGAAAACCTCGAATGATTATATTAATTAAATAACAGATTTTTATCTAACAAAAAAAGTAATTTACAAGTAATTAAAAATACAATTTATACAAAAAAATGTTCCATTTGGAAATTCATATACAAATATATAATTTAGAATCTGCATCAAATAATATTTCAAATTGTTATCAGTATAAAAGGAGGTATAAAACATTGATATTGTCAATATTTCATAATATATGTCATACGGCTAAAATATAAATGACGTACGACAATGGAGAGAGCAAATACAAACGATCCAATGTGTAATATGAATAGGAGTAAACATTTGAACAATATTCTATATTTAAACGAATTACTGCAACATTTTTGCGTGCTGTATTTTTTTTTACTGTCAAACGTGAAAAATCAACTGATAATTAAAAAGTAATCTATAGAACGTGGACGGTTGAAAGTTTGAATAAAAAAAAACAAACGTACCGTTTTAACAATGCGACAGATGACTTGTAATATGGATTTTGTAATAAATTACTGTTAATCGATTATTTTCAATAAATGCAGTTCTTGTTTAATAAGAAATATTTGTTAATATGCAGATTTCTTATTAAAATTCTAATATTTAGATTGAATTATTTATGTAGCCAATTATAAAATAATTATTGATTTTTTTAGTATTGCCGTAAATATAGTTAACACAGTGAACTCACTTATAAAATATTAAATTGGTGCAAAAATAACTCCGGTTTTTACGTATCGAGTATAAAGACACTTATATCAGTTAAAATTAAGGGGACCCGGTGGTCTAGAATTTTCGAAAAATCGATTTTTTTTTCGAAAGTATAGTATCTTAAAAATATACTGTTAAAATTTGATGACGAAATTCAGAGTATTTCAGGATCTACAGCCCATTAGAAGGTCAGGTAGGTAGAAGAATAAGTGGAGCCGGCAAACTTTAAACGCGTTTATCTCGAAACTACTTTTTTTCGTCTTGCGGGGGCCAGAAAAAAAAACTACTTGACCGATTTGTCTGAAATTTTAATATGTTATTCTGAATAGTTCTAGCTCTCGCTGGTAAAACTAATAGTTTCCGTAAAATATTTATATTTTTTTTATTAACAAAACATTCAAAAATACTGGTCGTTTTCAAACTTGTACTTTTGACTACACGCCATTTTGTCAAATTTTTTTTTTATTCGACTTCCTGCGATAGCTATACTTATACTAATTAAAAATTCGTCAATTGTTTTATTTCAGATCAGAGGGAGAGATAAATCATCATTCACCACGCAATTCCATTTTTTTAGAGAGGGAGACTTCAGCATCATTTTTCTAATTTAAAAAAAATTTTTTTTTTGTCTTTATTTTCATTTTTGTGTAGTTTATTAGTAATAAAATAAGTGTAAAAAAATTTGAAAGCATTATTCATTACCCTCATATAGAAAAATTTTTTTTAAAATAGCTTAAATTTTAGGCCGCTAGACCACCGGGTCCCCTTAATATTTATTAATCAAAATAAAGACCATTGGCCTGCACACATTTCTCTCAATGAAAAACAAGTTTATTTTCTACTACAAGATAGAATTCTGGGGTCTTGGAATTAACGAATTCATCGAAATCGCTTTGAGCTAATGTTTGATCTTTGAAAACTTTCTTTTGTAAGAAATTACTCAAGTGTTTAAAAAAATGATAATCTGTCGAGGACAGGTCCAGAGAATAAGGTGGGTGAGGTTATGTTTCATAACCCAGTTCGCTTAATATTTTAAGTCATTTCTTGTGTGGTCGGACGTTGTCATGAAGAAGAATTGGTCCTCTTCGATTGACTAATGTTGGCCGTAA
>CM068319.1:15109921-15124921 GCA_034766995.1 Acanthacorydalis orientalis | reverse complement strand
ATTATTGCAACAAATATCATTATTAACTCAATCCAATTATTTGTACGTTCTCCAAGGAACCACTGATGCCGTCTAGGTAAACGCTTTAAGCGTTAACAAAACTGCCTGTTTCAAAAAAACATAAACATATAGGAAAAGAAAAGAACTGTTATTACATTTTTTCGTACATGAAAATACATGTAAACTTTTTATATGGGAAATGTTATAAATGTTTCTCTTATTTTTTTTTACTAGTATTTCGAGAAGATGGAAATAATATTAACTGTTTTTTTTTTAATTTTTATAAAATCTTAATTGATTATAAAGTACTATTAAGTATTTAAAGAAAAATACTTTAATTAAATAAAAGTAAAAATTTTATTATATAATTTTTTTAATTTTATCATTTATTTTACAAATTCAATATTTTAACTGTCAAAATGTAGTTTTAATTCTAAATTTACTTATTAATATATTAAACTCTAAAGAGAAGTATTCATATTGAAAAATATTTCTCCTACATATATACTTTTATAAATAATATATATATATATATATATATATATATATATATATAAGAAATGAAATTTTCAACAAGTAATAAATATTCAATTTTAAAGTTCGTTTCCCCCAAATTCACATTTTATACAATTCTTTTAGCACAGAATCAATTACATGCTTGTTTTAAATCTCTTCTCTTTGTTTAAAAGCGACCGCCGGCGGTCGTATTCCCTTTTCTCGATTAAGCCAAACATTCGAAAACTGGGTCGTATTTCGTCATATTATTTCAATTCGTTAATTTGTTTTATGGCTTAGACTTGAAGAAATCTGTTCAATTTCTTGAAAATATATTAATTTGTCATGTATTGTATTGTAATAAGGACTAAATGAAAAAAGTAGAGAAATTATTTCTCGAAAAATTTTAACCGCATCGCTGGTAAGATTTTTAAAATAATATTCATTAAATGTATTGTTTAGAATAAGAGTTTCATGAGAATATGCTGTATGAATTTTGAGATTTAATTATTTTTAGATTTTATTGATGACAAAAATGTTATACATACACATTCCATATACATACATATATATATATATATATATATATATATATATATATATATATCTTTACATTTTGTGAATCACTTGGTAAATGAGGTATTTTTCAGTTTGAAGAACTCAACATCTCTTTTGTGTATATATTTCCGGTAAATTTCCTGATATCTTTTCCCAGATATTCTTTGATTTCTTTTTGAGATATTTTATGTTTCTGAATTATGATATTATATTTACGATATTATTTATGATATGTTTGATTTTTTCTGACAACTGTTTCGTCAATTTTAATTTCAAATTCATTAATTTTTCTTATATTTGCATCTTTTCTCAGATTTCGTATCTAATCTATTTTATTCTATTAGGTTGGTATAAAAATAATTACAGTTTATGACCCTCAAATACATATACGTTTTTATCTTTTTTGATTTTCCTAGTTGTTTTAAGTGGTTAAGAACTGCTGGATAATTGACGTCTAACTTTTGTGTAATCTCTCGAATTACTATCCGCGGTTCTGATTCAACTAATGCCTTCAGTTGTTATGAACTGAAGAAGGACTCCCGCGACCTTTTTAATCTTCAAGGTTCTCGTCTTCAACATGAAAGTTTTGGAACCACCATTGCACCCTATTTTTTTTAACAGTACGCACACCAAAAGTATCGGTTCATTTACGAGCAGCTTCTACTGCTTTAACACCCGTTTTGAACTCATATAAAAAAATGCTCTTATTTTCTTCTATTCTATCTTTAATTCATTAGCTCAACTTGCAACAAAATGAATAATAAGATCAAAGCCGATGTTATCAAAATACAGACCGAAAAATGCACTTTAAAATGATATTAACGTGAACGCGATGAAATGACACTTTCATTTCAAAAAAAATAAAATTAAAATACAGAAAATAAAAACCGCAATTATTTTCATACCTACCTAATATTTCATTTATTATTTTTAAGAAATATCATTTCATGTATCATGTTCAATAATGAATTATTTAACATATTTTATATTAAGTTAATACTCTGAAATGTGGAAATTTCGATTTTAATATTATACGATTTGTTCCAAATTAACTTTAGTCCCTTTTATTCCTAAAGGAATCACTCAACGAATACTCTATCCTAAGAATAATTGATTAAAGTAGTGAGTGCTACATCATAATGATCATTCATTTTATTTCACCTTTTTACAGTCAAAATAACCAGTGAATATTTAATTACATTCTTTTTTGTGTGGTTAATGTTGAGAATTATTATTGTTTTTGCCATATTATTCAATTATTTCTCTCCTTTAAGCATGAATGAAAACAATATTATATATATATATATATATATATATATATGTGTGTGTGTGTATGTACATATATATATATATATATATATATATATATATATATATAAAATGAGCAAAAAAAAATGTATCTTACTGGTTTTAATTAAAAGCGTTCAATGAAAACCCAGATTTATAGACGAATAATAGTTAATAGGTTTAAGGGAGATAAAGAATGATAATTTTTAAAAGAAATGCCTGGAATGTAGACAATAGTATTAGTATTTCGACTGACAACCATTTACAAAACTGAGATACACAATTATATCTAAAATTTGGAGATTCGTCTCTAATAATTTTTGTTATATTTATTGGTCATAATATATTTATGTAAGTATAGTTTACAAAATTAAGAAAGTATTACTAACAGTGAAAAAACATCATTTCGCTTATACTCTCAGAAAATATAAAAATCTTTAAGTTATTACTTTCTTACAACACATTCATTGACAAAAATATTTTTCTGATGTTGGTTAATTTTATAAGAAATAGTATGTGTGTACATCAGTGAAGAATATTTAATCTTTATATTTTCGCACGACCATGTATATTCTTGAAACCCTTTGTTGATTACAATTCAGATTTTGTTTAAACAAGCATTTTTGATACTCGAATAAAATGAAATTGATGGTATTAATTTCTATGTTTGCTGTTCGATAAGAGGTAAGATTTATTACAAAATTTGATTTTTAAGAGAATTTTCTTTCGAAATATTTAATTTATTATTTTATTTTTTAATGAATGTTAGCATATAATATACAATATATTTATAAACACAAGACATAAGACATCGTGATCAGCCTCTGTCAAATCTCTGCTAAGTAGTCCTATTTCATAATATATATATATATATATATATATTATATATACAGAGAGAGAGAGAGTTAATTTGGTTATAGCGAGATCGGATAAACCGAGAAACTGTTCACATGGATGTTAATTCATGGATATTTCCATACAAACATTTCTACAAGAAATTCATTTCGTAAATCTATAAAAAAATTTGAATACCTTGAAAAAATTTATTCTTCGCTTAATTTACGACAAATTTCTTTCTAAGTGCATCTAAATAATCTGCTTTATCCATTACCAAATAAAAATTATTTATATATCTGCTATATTTTTTCTATAAAAGTCAAATGTTAGTTGAACATTCAATAATACTATGCACCCATTTTTATCGTGTCCAAGTATGCACTTTTATTTATTTTAAATTTTACATTTATTTCTTATTTAATATATTTATTAATATTTATAATCGAGATTTATAAAGAAATGGATAATATTTAAATGGAATTTACAGGTCAATTACAAGTTACTAATATATAGAAAACGTCTATAACGAGGACATCTACATGGACCCTCTGTGCTCGTTCAAACCGATATATATATATATATATATATAAATGTGTGTGTTGTATGTATCCGTAAATACATTTGAAAAATAATTGTTCATACATCCTTTCATCATTGACGTACGTCACCTTTTTGTGACGTGGTGTCCAACCACTTTAACGTTCATAATATTGTTATATCTGTTGTTTTTAACCCTTCATCATTCATAAACGAAACAAAAATATTGTCTTCAATACAATAACGCAACATAAAGGTTTTAGCGTTCATTAATCGAATGATCTAGTATGCAATAATACTGGACCCCTTTTTCAATCCATCATTATGGCAGATGTAACAAGTATTTCACCTGAAATATTAAAACGGGTAAAAAAACAGATTGCGATAAAAAAATGTTTGCCGTTATGTCAGAGTGAAGGACACTGTATTAGTCATTCACTAGTATAATTTTTCGTGCGATAATTTTGTTGGATGTTTAAATATAATTTATTGTATTTTGTATTAGTTATAATTTTATATGGTTTGTTCTTTATGTTTGTTTCATTTAAGTGTTTATAAAATTTTACTTTTTTAAAAAAAAATCGCATAATTGCATATTTGCCACATATTCATATTTTAATAAAATTTTCATGTTAAATACCCAACCATACAATAACAAAACAGAACATAAAAACTGTACAAATCAAACGATGTTTGTATTATACATATATTGGGTGTTGGACTCGTATTTTAGTGGAAGTTTATGGTGACCATGCTCTAGCTGAGCAAACGTGTCGGAGAAGTGGTTTGCACGTTTTAAAAGTGGTGATTTCGACTTGGAAGGCAAGGAACGACCTGGGCAGCCGAAAAAGTTTGTCGATGAAAAATTGGAGGCATTGTTTAATGAAGACCCATATCAAATACTTGAAGAATTGTCTGAATCATTGGGAACTGACTTGTCAATGGTGGAAAAACGCCTTAAAGCCATGGAAATGATCCAAAAGCAAGGAAATTGGGTCCCATACGAATTGAAACCGAGGAACGTTGAAAGGCGTTTTCCTACCTGTGAACTGCTGCTTCAACGGGATAAAAGGAAGAGATTTTTGCATCGAATTGTCACGAGCGATGAAAAGTGGATCAATTACGACAATCCCAAGCGCAGAAAGTCATGGGTTAAGCCCGACCAACCATCAACACCAGCGGCGAAGCCAAATATCCATGGATCCAAGCTCATGCTCTGTATTTGGTGGGATCATAAGGATGTGATCTATTATGAGCTGCTCAAACCGAATGAAACCATCACTGGGGATCGCTACCGATTACAATTGATGCGCTTGGGCCGTACATTGAAGGAAAAACGGCCGGAATACTTTAAAAGACACGACAAAGTGATTTTGCAGCACGACGATGCTCGTCTGCACGTCGCAAAACCGGTCGAAATATACTTGGAAACGCTCAAATGGGAACTTCTACCCCACCCGCCGTATTCTCCAGATATTGCTCCTTCTGATTACCACTTGTTTCGATCGATGAGTCATGGCCTGTCTGGGCAGAAGCTCACTTCTTATGAAGATTGCAAAAAATGGGTCGATTCGTGGATTGCATCTAAAGAAGAGGCGTTCTTCCGACGTGGTATACGTCTCCTGCTCGAAAGATGGAAAAAAGTAGTGGCTAACGATGGACAATACTTTGAATGATATGTTTTTTCAATTTCATTTAAAATAAACGATCTTTTTTCATGAAGAAACCGCTACGACTTAATTCCAACACCCAATATATATATATATATATATATATATATATATACACACATATATATATATATATATATATTAATATGTACAGTTCAACATAAATGAATGTTTTTACTTATTTAGCAAAACATGTAGAAACCGCGAGACAAGTACATAATTACTTTGAACATGTTCTTCATCCATATATCAGACAAGTCAAACCAGACACTATTCAAAAACTTTATTTAGAAACAGTAATTTTATTCGCTGTCACATGAAAGTTACAAACTTGTTTAACTTATCCAAGGCCGTCGTCAAGAACACTTGTTTCGGATAGTACCAATTATTCAAAGTCTTTCACAAACTTTGCGAAATAAATTAACCTGCATTCGTAAACCTTCTTTGATTATCCTTAAACAATAGACTACAAAATATTGCAGTTAGGTAAACTTTTCTTTCAGCGTTAAATGCTCATTGTTGCCGTTTTATGAAAGCGCTCGGGTCGTTTTTTTTATGTCAACGCATTATTGGAACAAACACTTGATTTATGTTCGTTTATCGGCGAAAGCCGAGTGTATAAATAAAATGTCTCACTGTGATAAGAAATTTATTATTAATTATTATTTATTACGCGAATGTCCTTACTTTCTATAAGTATATATTTTATATTTCTGATTGAAAACTTTACTAACACTCTTTAATATGTAAAGTATGTAGAATTTCATTCAACAACTTTAAGATTGCGACATTCATTCTGAATGTCTTATTTGAAATTATTTCTTACGGATAAAAGATTAACGTTAAATTGATTTACTTTGTATATTTGTATATAATGGTTAAACAAAATTTAATGAATGTATTTATTGAAAAAGTGTACTTCAATTCAATAGTTGAATACAAATGATTATTTCTTAGAAACTTCGAATATTTATTTTCAAATTAAATTAAACTCATGAATATTTCCATGCTTTGATCTATAAATAGTTTCTGTCTGATAATTTTTGGAGATATTAGGTTGGTAAAAAAATAATTACGGTTTATGACCCTCAAATTTTTATACCTTTTTTTAATTTAAGTGGGTTTAGGTCGTCCAGAACTAACGCCTAACTTTTGTGCAAGCTCTCGAATTGTTGAGCGTGGTTCTGATTAAACTAACACCTTTAACTGGTCGTTATGAGTTAAAGAAGGATGTTCGTAACCTTCTTCATCTTCAAAGGCCTCGTCCCCAGTATGAAATTTTTGAAATAATCATTGTATTCTAAGTTTCTTAACAGTACCCACACCAAAAACATTATTTAGTTTATGAACAGTTTCTGCTGTTTTACCACCCGTTTTGAACTTATAAAAAATGCTCTTATTTGCTTCTTTTCCATGTTTAATTAAATAACACAATTTGAATCAAAATTGACAATAAAACTGAAGTAGATGTTAAGAAAATAAAGACCGAAAAATCCTTTTTAAAATTATATTGACATAAATACAATGAAATGACACTTTCACTGAAAAAAAGGCCAGAATGCAGAAAACAAAACCTGCAATTATTTTCCTACTGACTTAATATTTAATATTCCGTTATAAATACTGGTGATTGCCATTATATGTCCTTGTAAATACAAAAAAAAATTAAAACTTTCATCGGTATAAATCAAAAGCTACTATTATCTGCACTATTATTTTATGATTACATTATGATTTAAATGATAATATTTTTTTAATAATTCTATATCATCAATAGATAATTAACGAATAATTTATTAGAGAGAGAATATTGTTAGACAATATTATAAATTAGAATCTCTAGAGAAGACTCATTGTTTTCGAATGAAAAAGTTCACAAAATTTCCAGACATTTATATGTTTTTGATTGTTCATAATGTGAACATATCGTTTGTGGTTTAAAATGATTACAACAATGTCAGTGAATGTATGAAAACTTATACATACATTACATTATATAGAAAGAAGTCATATGTTATTTCTTTATTGCAAAATAACAAAGAAAGTATATATGATTGCTTTTTTTACAATTTATATTCATATATTTTTATTTGAATTTGATTTCTTGATCTTTCTTTGATCTTTTGTGATTCAAAATTATAACAACTATGTCAGTAAACATATGAAAACTCTAAAAGTCGATGTTACCAAAATTCACACCGAAAAATCCACTTAAATCGATATTAACATGAACAAAACGAAATGACATTTTCAATGAAAAAAAAGTTCGGTTAGAATTCAAAAAACAAACACCGCAATTATTTTCCTACCAACTTAGTTTTTATTATTATTATAATAAATTAAAAATTTATCATCCAATCAGTTAATTTTCACTTAGATTATTTGAATACGCCTGCATTTTGTATAAAATAAATTTTAATAATATGTAAAGTAAATCAAACAAACAGATATTTCATGAATATTACAAAGCTTAATTAAAAGTATTAAATCGTTAAAAGTTCCTATTTCTTTTCTATATATAAAAAAGATAATAATGAAGTTACAATTTACTTGCAAATTAAATGAATTTATATATATATATATATATATATATATATATATATATATATATATATAATTTAAATACTTAAACAAAATAAAACAAAATACAGCTCATCATTTATGTTACAACAGTTAAACTGTTAGAGAAATGCTTTTTTATTCGTTGGACTGCATTTAAATTCCATAACGTACTAAAAGCTATATATTTGCGTTTAATTTTATTTCTATTCAATTTGCAATTGAAATATCGAAGTGTATAATTCATCAAGGAAAGAAAATCTAATACACATCTGTAGATATAACTATTCACATCTGTGCATACACTTCTATCAAATTCGTGCACACATCTACCACACAAACTATGTAAATATATTGATTCTATTGAAAAATAAATTTTAATGCAATTTCCCTACCAAACTTATAATAAATATGCACTTTCCATTTTTCTTTCTAAGAAAATACAACTAAATGATTTAAATATTTCAACAGAAGCACATCTAAAGACTTAATTATTAAACATGATATTTGTATAAAAAAATATAAAATAAATACTCATTCAACTATTATGGAGAAACAAACAAAAACTACATATTCAAATATGATATACATTTATGAAAATAAATAATGAACAGGATATTTCTATTACAAAAGACACGAAATCAAAAAAATATATACGATACTGTTTTTCTCTCTTCTTTATTCCTTATTAAAAATACACGTCTTTGTATTAAACACTGTTTGTGAAAAGTTATACGGTTCTTATGTCTGAATCTCATTAAAAATATCCATGTCCTTTTGTTTGAAATCCTGTACTATTTCATTATTTGAATTTTTACTTTTCGCAAAACCATTGATATCCATTCGAAACGCTTTTATTTTTCAAATTCAACATATATATATATATATATATATAAGGATTTTTTTCTTACATTAAAAGAACATGATGTACTAGAAACAGTATTTGTTTGTATTTATTTTTTAATCTATTTTATAGCCTAGTGTATGGATATTTCATATAAAAAAAAATGATAGCATGACGGTAACTAGTATTCCAACATCTTTAAGGTTTGTGGAGGTACCATTATTTGTTTGTTAGACCTAAAATTCTTCATAATGTAAATAAAATGTAGGTAAAATGTGTCCATAATGTAAATAAAATGTGTTAAAAAATGCTCGTATATTTGATTTAACGTATATAAAATTATTTAAATTATGTACAAAGAACACACACACACATATATATATATATATATATATATATATGATTTTAGATATCGTCAAAATACTTTTCATTGGTAATTATTATATAACCGTCCATCTAGTCTGCTAGCTTATCAAATGACCCTCATATGTCATTTATAATTTTGTTTACTCTCCACAATGTATAGAAATTCAACTATTTTATTTGAGAAAATGTCGTTAGAGATTGTATGTACATCTATAAATCATATTTAGAATTATAATTTTTCAGAACATATACATGTAATACCTACAAAAATGTTTAAAAGAGTTTTTAAAAAAACAAATTCTAACATCACTCGTTAAAATTAAAACAAACTTATTGCATAAACCACTATCTTAGTTGATTTTCAATTTCTTAACCATAACTATTTGCATACATTTATTATTCAATAGTCGCAAAATTTATAATGATCATTAACGACACTCAGGTATCTTACAAGTTTTAACAGTGTTCGTCTAGTAGTTAAACTATATCCATCCTATGTAATTTTACAGCAATGTTCAGTTATTAACTCTTTACCATTTCACTGTCTCGAGTCACTGTTTTAATAATTAAGAAAGTACTAGATATAAAATGACGCACGTCCTGTATAAAATATGCTGATTTCAATTATTAATAGCAAGTTAATTTAATTACCATTATATGTAAAACATGAGATTTCGCTACGTGCTTCTCCCCTACAATTAACATTCGTACTAATTTTGATAAACTTTCAGGTAGACATCAAGCGAAATAGTTTGTAAACCGTAGTAATAGGGTTAGGACATTTGTAGAATGTGCGGGTTGTTTTTGATAAAATCATATATTTATTTATTAGTCTATTAAACTTTATAATCCATTTATGAATATTCATGTCATTCGATACTAAAATTAAATCGGTTATTTAACAGCGATAGCAATTCGTGCTCGACTAAAGACGATCTCAATGTATGAAACTATCGAACTCCACAATTACAGTCTATGGAAAAATTGTACTTGTTTGTTTTTACTATTAGTTTGCTTTACTATTAGAAAAGTTTTACTCGGAATAAATGCACGGACGGGAGGGGTAAATTTATCCCTCTTGGACTGTATGCTACAGTGTTCCAATCCGAGGCCACTGCTATTCTGGGATGCGTCCAGAGGCAAGAAGAACTCGGAGTCAGGGTTAGACGGATCACCATCTGCTCGAATAGTCAGGCAGTACTGAGAGCACTTGCTTCCCATGTCACCACTTCAAGGTTGGTTTTGGAATGGAAGATAGCTCTCGGCAGATTGGCTTTCCAGAACGAGGCTCACCTTCTGTGGATGCCGGGTCATTCGGGCATACGGGGGAACGAAATAGCGGACAGACTGGCCTCATTAGGAGCCAGGTCTGCAGTGGCGGGGCCAGAGCCCTTCGTAGGGCTAGCGAGATGCTGGGCCAAGGGCGCCATTCAGGAGTGGGTCGATTCAGAACACTCAGAATGGTGGCTAAAGATTGACGGTTACCGTCAATCCAAGGTACTCGTAGGCCAGGCCCCAAATAAGGACTGAACCAAGAGAATCTATACAAGTGGCAGGCCCTTCTCCCGGCTGCTGGTGCGAATTGTCACAGGACACGGGAGACTAAGCTACCACGAACATATACAAGACCGAAGGACGGTCAGGAAGTATAGATGGTGTGGGGGGCCAACGAGATCCCCATTCATCTCCTCGCGGAATGTCCGCCATGGCTCAATTTAAGGGGACGATGGTTTAGAGAGTTTTTCATCGCCGCGGTCGAAATAGAGTCTATAAACTTGGCCAGGCTGATAGGCTTCTGGAAGGAAGCGAGACTTCCCGAGTAGTTTTGATCAGCCGAAGGAAGGCATAATGAACTTCGAGTCTAAGTGCCGGGAGGCAAGATAGCTTCCTCCCCCCTCAAACATAATCTATCTATCTATCTACTCGAAACATATTAGGTCGGTGCAAACATAATTGCGGTTTTTATCATTTTAAGTTTGGCGACGATTTTTCTAGTCACCGTTATCTTTTATTATAGTCATGTGATACATTATTATAAACAATTAAATTCGCACTACTTATTTCAGCTTATGTGTATTATTTTCATTATTTAGTATTGTTAGATATAACGTCTGAAATTACTCATGGAAAAAACAAATTCATGCTATTTTGTTGTAGGAGTTTAAATCGGGACGTAAAATAACAGAACTGCTCGAAATATCATTTTTTTTAGCGAAGAGTCAATTAGTGAACGTACAAATCAACACGGGCTCCAAACATTTCGTAACGGAAACGACAGCCTTGACGATGAGGAGGGTCGTAGACGTCCTTCAGCTATAGACAATAATGATTTAGGAATTATTATTGAAGCGAACCCACGTAAAATAACTCGAGAGGTGGTAGAAGAACACAATGTTGATCATTTAACAGTTGTTCGACATTTGAGCTTAATTAGAAAAACAGAAAAGCTGGATAAATGAGTGCCGTATGAATTAAACGAACATCAAGTAATTCGGCGATAGGAAGTCTGCTCTGCGCTTTTATTGTGTACCGAAAATCATCCATTTCTTGCTCGAATTGTCACATGTGATGACAAGTGGATTCTTTACGACAATCGGAAACGTTCATCACAATGATTAGACCAAGAAAAAGCACCAAACACAGTTTACTAAACGAAAGCTTTATGAAAAAAATATTATGATCACTGTTTGGTGGTTGGAAAGCTGAATCATTCACTAAAACTTCTTAAATCCTGGTAAAACAATAACAACAGAAATTATTGTCAGGAAATTGAAAAAAATGCATGAGAAGTTGTATCGTTTACGGGCAGCATTACGACCACACGTCTCACAAACAACTTTCAAAAAATCGAATGAACTGGATTATAAAACCCTACCTCACCCACGTTATTCTCCGGACATTTTTCTGACGGATTATCATTTTTTTAAACGTTTGAGTAATTTCCTGTCAGAGACGGTTTTCAAAGATCAAACATCATCTCAAAGCTTTCCATGAATTCGTTAATTCCAGAACTCTAGAATTCTATCTTGTAGTAGAAAATAAACTTGTTTCTCTTTGGGAGAATTGTGTGCAGACCAATGGTCTTTATTTTGATTAATAAATATTAATTTTAACTAATATATGTGTCTTTATAACCGCAGTTATTTTTGCACCAATTTAATATTTTGTAAATGGGTTCACTGTGTTAACTATATTTACGGTAATACTACAAAAATCAATAATAATTTTATAATTGGCTACATAAATAATTCAATCTAAATATTAGAATTTTAATAAGAAATCTGCATATTAACAAATATTTCTTATTAAAGAAGAACTGCATTTATTTAAAATAATCGATTAACAGTAATTTATTATATTATTTTCCCGTTGGGAGAAATGTGTGCAGGCCAATGGTTTTTATTTTGATTAATAAATATAAATTTTAACTGGTATATGCGTCTTTATACTCGATACATAAAAACCGCAATTATTTTTGCATCAACCTAATAATATTAATTGTATTTAGTTGTAAACAGGTTATAATATTAATTAGTTACATTTTAAAAATCATGATAATATTGGATAAAGACTATAATGAAAAGCATTTAAATATGTCGAGAAAATATCCATTTATACATTTATGCAAAATATACATTTATGTAAATGCGAAAGAAGAAAGGCAAAAGAAACAAAAGATATTTCTCTTATAAATATTTTTCGAGTTCTGCTTCTGAATCATTTCGCAGCATTAAAAATACGGGCTGTGTTTATTTTCGTTATGACACGGTATCGATGTCAATCAATAATATATTTTATCGTTGATTTATTATTTTAATAAAGAAACGGGTGAATAGTGGAGAGACGCTTTGTACGTAAAGGTCGTCAATTCGAGATTCTACCCGACCATACGGAATGTATCAATTCAATAACAGGGAAACGTGGTGATTTTCACGTGATTCGAATTCCAAGTTTCGGCGTAGGTTTCATGTGAAACTGACATTTTCGCTTCGTTAAAAGACCTCACGTCAACAGTATTTGTAGTATGTAGACACATTTAAAAGTTTTTAAACGTATCGATCGTTTATTTAAAAAAATGATAACGTTGTGAAGTTGTTTCAACATTTGTATTTTGATTGAAATTATAGTATTATTTCAACATAAATTATGGATTTTAAATTTAAATTATGCATTTAGTTTGCACATAGTTGACCGTAAAACAATAACAGGTAAACATAAAAAAATATAAGACACAAATATATGCGACATTCATTATATTTCGGCAGTTAATTCATATTTTTTTTATTTTAATTGGTACTGCATATTTTTATGATCATTATGATATACCGAATCAAATTAATATTTTAAACCATTGAAATAAACATGTCATAAATTCAATTAAATTAGTTATAGGAAATTATATTGTTGCTCTTAATATATATATATATATATTACTTCCTAGTATTAATTGAACACAAAGTAAAATTAAACTCAACAATTGTTATGAAGTATAAAAAAAATTGCCCAACAAGTATTTCATGAAAATATTTTGTTCAAGATAATCTTGGCAAAATCGTTTTGTGAAATTTATTTCCAAATATTTCAAGTAGTAAGATGAATTAATGACATGAAATAAATCACAAATATCTGCATGCCTTAAGTTATTCAATTCTAAAATTTTCTCAATTCAATGATGTATAAATATAGAGCTCATTTTTGACACGTACTTTGGCGAGAATGCCATTTATTATGTGGTTTTATGCGATTTTAATTGATTATTAGTATTTTTCTTTACTGGAAATCTGAAACCTGTTATACTAAGAAATTTATTTCGTATCAGTTCGGTTAAGTCTACAGATAAATGGCTTGTAGCATAATATAAAGACTTGATCTGAATAAAGAATGGCGATTTGAAATATTAAAGCAGATTTTTTTGTACTTTGAAAGCAGAAAACTAACAAGCGATGGACTGTACGATGGTCGTTTGATAAGTTTGGTAAATTTCTATGATATGACGCCACCATTCATTTGATAACGTCACGGCTATCAAGTGTCACTTTTTAAACTAGCATAAGTGAAATTTCAACTAAAAGCGACGCGTTGTTCACGTTCTACAGATGTTTGAATTGAGAATTGTAACAGTTACCGTAAAAATGAAAAAAAAACGAATAGAACTGTTTGCATTCGTTACCGTGGATGAAACATGGATCCACCACTACACATCTGAGTCGAAGTAGCAGTCAAAACAGTAGGACAACGACTGGTGAAAGTGCGCCAAAGAAGGCGAAGACCGTTTTGTCGGTTGAGAAGATAATGGCCACTGTTTTTTTGAGATTCACATGGAATCATCCTGATAGATTACTTAACGAAGAGAAGAACGATAACAGGAGACTATCATGCAACATTATTGGACCGTTTGAAAGAAGAGCTGGAACAAAGACGGCCAAGATTGGTGCATAAAAAAGTGTTCTTCCACCAGGACAACGTGCCGTCCCACAAATTGACCATTGAAATGTCGAAATTGTACGAATTAGGTTTCGAATTGATTCCTCATCCCTCTTATTGTCCGGACTCGACTCCATGTGACTTCTTCTTTCTCTCAAACTTGAAAATTTGGCTCAGTGGGAAGAAAGTCTGGTTTAATGAAGATGTCATTCCCGCCGTCAATGTGTATTTTATATAATTGCTGGACCAAGTGTATATCCCTCAATAGAAACTATGTTGAGAAATTACTAAATCATTTTTTTCCAAAAATCGGTATTTAATTTGATTTTACCATACTTATCAAACTACCCACGTAATTTGATTAAAAATATTTCATCGGTAACGCTCCGTGGAAGAAAAATCATCAGCATTCAGCATTTCATT
>CM068319.1:15069921-15107421 GCA_034766995.1 Acanthacorydalis orientalis | reverse complement strand
ACATCAGATGGGCTAGGTTTGTAAAATAGGATGGAACGCGCTTTGAGTGGATGCGTTGCTACGATGTCTAAATGGATTAAAACGTCTATACTAGGCAAACTTAAATGAGCTATATTTATATCAAAAGAAGAGTCTATGTATTGTAACGTTTTAATTCTCACCGTTAACGTTTATATATATATATATATATATATATATAATAATTTTTTAAATTATAAAAACCCAGTTAGAAATAAAAAAACGTGTACTAATGCAGCGAATATTTCGATTAACATTTATATTGTAACAAAAATCAAATTTATTAATGATAAAGTAATATCATGTTTTTATTTTCATTTGTCTTATAATAGGGTGTAACATATCAAGTTGCCGAATTTCAGTCAGAAGTCGACCGCGATTGAGAAAGATTCTGTGCAATATTTTACAAGTTCAGCTATTTGAAGTTGACTAATGTACTGTACCATTCAATTGTTTTAAATACAGAGTTATTGTTATTTTTATTTGCTTGTATCCTTTAACAGGATGGTGTTCATGAAAGATTTGCGTCTACTTTTTTTATATAAGTTCAAGTTGAGACACAACGCAATGGAAGCAGATAGAAATATCAATGGAGCTTTCAGAGAAGGGTCAGCTAGCCAGAGAACAATTCAATTATGGTTCGAAAAATTTCGTTCCGGTAATATGAATCTCGACAATGAGCCTCGAGGAAGGCCCAAAACCATTGTGAACGAAGAACATTTGAGAGCCATGGTGGAAGCTAATCCATAGACAACAGTTCGAGCTCTCGCATGTGATTTTAGTGTTAGTGTAATGAGTGTTTATCGACACCTCGCTGCAATAGGAAAGGTGAAAAAGCTGGATAAGTGGGTGCCGCACGAATTGACAGATAGTCAGAAACTGAGACGCTTAGATGTGTGTTCTTCATTGATGAATCGAAATGATAAAACACCATTTTTAAATCGAATCATTACTTATGATGAAAAGTGAATTCTGTATGATAACAGAAAAAGATCTGGAGAACGGTTAAATGCAATTGAAGCTCCAGGACACGCACCTAAGCAGTTATTACACCAAAAAAATCTTATGGTTACTGTGTGGTGGACAAATAAAGGAATAATCCATTATTCTTTTTTAAAACCAGGCGAAGAAATTACGGCTGATTCATATTGTCGCGAAATCGATAATATGAAAGAAAAATTGGAAACAAAACAGCCAATGCTCATCAATAGCTATGGGCCAATACTATTGCAAGACAATGCTCGACCACACACATCTCGAATCACAATTTCCAAATTAAATTATGAAATTTGACCGCATCCCCCTTATTCGCCAGCTCTTTCACCGACAGGCTATCATCTATTTCGCCACTTGGAATATTATTTATGAAATAAAAAATTCCAAAACCAAACAGAAGTGATTCAAGGATCGAAGGCTTTATAAGCTCTAAAAATGTCGATTTTTATAACAATGGGATAAAAAATCTAATTTCTCGTTTGCAAAAGACCATTGAAGCTGATGGAACTTATTTTGATTAAATATATTTTGTTTTGTTAAAAATATTACGTTTTAATTTTCACTGTAATTACGATCAAATATTAACATTTTGATTTAAATTTAATATAATAACAATGTTTCGAATATTCTCATAAAGTTTTATTTACGAACACTCCCATGCAATTTGTAAATGTCTTTACAGTTGTATATGAAGGTGCACTATCATCAAAGTATATTTTTCATCTCATTAAAGATTTCTGTTGTCGTGAAGCCTTTTATGACAAAAAAAATTATCACCGCACGATTTTCTACTTTAACCATTTCAACAACGGCACATAAAAGCTTTATTTAAATCGATGTTTGCAACAAACTGCTTGACACATTAATTATAGAATTTGAGATTTGGTAAAAGGTAGATATCGCTTTGTAATGAGCTACAAATATTTCAAATATTTCCGCCACTTATATGTTAGGTCACGAAATTTTTAAATCACTAGTATATTCTTTGTTTATTCAATCGTCGACTTATAAAAACTACTTTTATATTATGTAAATATAAGAAATGTGAAATCAGTAATGTGAAATAATTGCATTAAGGATATTCTGAATAGAGTTTCGCTTCAACTAACATCGAACAAAGAAGATTTATAACTAATAAAGTTATTGTTAACACGAACGTTTGTAATTTAAAATTCAGTGATTTATTTCGGGCTATTGAATATTGATCTAAACCAACATATTCATTGACGTTTCTGTGCCACATGTGTAGGGAATAGTGGCTCGAAGTATGGGATACAAAATCATATTTCCAAAAAAATTATTTATATATTTTTTATTCAAAATGAAATAAAGAAAGTATGAAATAACGTCATTATTGCATATTAAATATTTTAAATGTGTTTCTTCATCACGAATGAATTTTTTTCTCAACTAGTTCATGATTCAATTCCAATAAAAGTGAATCGAAATATAAAATTGAATAATTGAACTTAATGTAAAATATTGTAAAACATTTTTTAATTAGAAAAGTTTACTTAAAAGTTACACTGTTTTATAATAAGCTTTTAATTAAAAATAATTAATTGTATATCGAATATCAGTATTTTTTATCACGAATCTTTCTTGCAGCTTTTCATTAATTATCAATAAACAGATTTTAGAAACAAATACTTTAATTATGACATATTAATATTTAACTCTTTTTTCATTTGTAATATTTAAAACAAAACATTACATTTATTTTATTAGTAGTGCTATGCTTTTAAAATATTATTCAGAAAATAAAAAATATATAAATATTAAAAAAAATGGTAGTTATTTTTGTCAGATTTCAAGATGTGTTTGTTAATAAATATAATGTCTTATTGGACTTCAATTTTTTTAATAAAAGATCGTAAATCTTCCAAACTCTGTGGATTTAACCTTCTTCAATACTTTTATATACTGACAATTTGTCATAACAGCTGACAGTTTATTGTAAATGATAAATCAATTCACTTTTTTTTTGAAAGAACAATGTACCACATTTTCTCGGTTTATTGTATAAGATATAATTTCAATCAAAATTTTTAAATTAAAAAACTATACTTTTACTTATTAAAATAAGATATATATATATATATATATGTATATATATATATATATATATATATATATATAAACAACGTGTAGCTTTGAAATATAATACTACATGAAATATCAGACTATAGAGCTGAAAATTAAAAAGGTTATACTTTCAACATATGTTATTCAATTAAAATATGTTCCATCATCTTCAATCGTCGTCTGACAATGATGTATTGAATTATAAATAATTATAAATGCTTTTTATAAACTCCTCACTTTTTTCAGTCTATAAAAAGTTAATATCATTTAATTACAGCGCTCTTATTTCTAAATATTTTATTTCAAACAAGTATTTCCAAATCTGTTGAAGAAATATTCGATTATTATGGCAAATGTGATAATATTTTACATCACAATTTGGTTAATTTTGCTATGGTGGTTTTCAATATGTGTGTTCAAAGGTTATTTATTTTTCTTAGACAATATCGATTAACTGTATATATATATATATATATTATATATATATATATATATATATATATAGAGAGAGAGAGAGAGAGAGAGAGAGAGAAAGGAAGAGAAAGAAAGGGTGATGCAATTTAATCATCCATATAAAATCATTAAAAAACCGAAAAATAACATATTTTTTTTAATTTTTGCGTTTTTTAATATTTTTAATGTAAGCTTAAATTGAATTAACTTATATATACATACATATATATATATATATATATATATATATATATATATATATATATATACATATATATATATATACATATATATATACATATATATATACATATATATAATGTAAATATGGTGATCCTATGTATATATACATATATAAATATGGTGATCCTATATATATATATATATATGTACATATGTATGTATATAAATAGGTTGATCCAATTTAAGCTTCTACATGAAAATATTAAAAAAGGTAAAAATTAAAAAAAAATATGTAATTTTTGCGTTTTTGTTAATACTTTCATGTGGAAGCCTAAATTGAATCACCATATATAAATATATACTTTAATTGTTTAATCTAAATTTAAAAAAAAAATAAATGTCTTCTTTTTCAAATCACAGTCACAGTAATCACAACTTTTTTTGAATGAAATAACAGCTTTGATACATAACTGGGATTTTTACCACCATCCAAACATTGATTAAATTATTTTTGATGATCACAGATGATCCAATTTGCATTGAAAATAATGACATGTTTCTATAATTAATGCATGCTGATTTGAATTATTATCAGTGAACATCATTAGCAATAAAATTAGTATAGAAATTCACCATTTATGCTAGTCATTTCAGTTCCTGATTGTGTGTAAATTGAGTGACATCCACTTGTTAACTTTTTGATCATTTCTATTCCATCTAGATTTCATAAGAGAGTTATAATAGACTTACTAAGTATATTGTAAGAGCTTGAACTGTTTCTCTATCACGTTTTTAAATTAGTATTTCTTAACAAAGGATCTGGATTTTTCTCAAAGCTTACTTTCAAGATTGTGATCTATGAACCGAAATTTTTCGGATCACCATCTAATGTCTTTTAGCTGACAGTCTCTTTTCTACATTGTGTAACCTAAGAAATCTTGTTCCCCACCATCAGAATGTATTTCATGTATTGTATCTCATGACTTGTGCAACTATATTTATTATACATCCTTACGGATATGTTTTTTTCTAAATAATGAAGCATATTCATGTCCTTTAGATAGAACCAAATCTTGCATTGAACCATGAAAATTTCAGAACTCCTACTAGGGTATCCTCTTCCTGACTTGTATTTATGATTTGAAATTGGCTCACTACCTCTCTCTTCTTCCGGTAAAAGTAGCTTGAGCTGATTAGGATGTCAGTACTAGACAATAAGATCTTTCTTATGGTCTCTTCTTCGAAAACCAAACTGACATATTTATAGCTAAATCATATACACTGTATTCCAATTGAAATTTATACAAAAAAGTACTTAGTTCTTTTTAAATCAATATTCTTTCGTGGTAAAAAACTATCATCTCGTGTTTGAAACATAAAAAGCATATTATTTTTACTAAATGACACAATATGTTAATACCTCATATGTTAAACTTTTGCCCACTGGTCTACTGTCCAGATATTCTGGACATCGCGTTTCGATGGAACAGATACTGTCCAATCCCTCTGGACAGATTTCATTTCCATGCTTAAAATGGTTTATCTTTCAAATATTTTTGCTTAGATGTATTAAATTTTTAATATCAATATAATTTACATTTTGGTCAATATATTTTTTTTTGGTATTTGTGTTGCAGTTTTGATGAGTAAGATATACAGTTACAAACTTGAATAAAAATTTTTTTATTATTTCTTTGTTTTTGGACCGATAGGAATATATCAATAGGAAAGAAGTAACCGAATTCAACATAAAGTTAGCCTATAATACACACTTAGGTAAATAACACAGTTTTTCAGTGATTGTGAAGTAACAATTTGATAGATTTTATCAAAGTGCACGGTAAACTGATAACAAGTTAGTTTCAAAATGTCTCCTCAACTATAGATAAACCATTAGGTAGTCATACACTCTCAGTTACATTCGAGTACAGTTCAGTTTATTTGATTTCGTTGCAAAATCTCCTAAAAACTACTTAATATAACTAAGCGTGTATGCCTAGCTAAATGTTTATCTATAGTTAGGGACGAATTTTGAAACTAACTTAGTTAGTTAGTAGTTTAGTTTTACGATTATCATTTGCTCTCCGTTTATATAAAGTGGAGGAAAAATGTTTAAAAAGAAAGATGATATTTGTACACATAGAAGGAAAAGATGTCTTAAGTTGTTAGACTCATGCGAAGAAAATATTGAAAACATCATTGGTGGTGATGCGGTATTGCTGACAGAAAATTTCGCAGGCAGCTTGTAACAGAACTTATAGGAATTTTTTGGAATAACTTTACATGAAAAAAAAATCGTCTACTCCCAATAATTATGAAAGATTGAACGGGAAAAAAACACATACTAATACCCGATCCACGAAAAAAAAAACAAAGATCAGATTGTATTCTCAAATCGAAATATAGTTGGTGGAAGAAAAAGAACAAACTATTTTTATGAAACATGTATGAAGAAATCTAGATTTCTAGTGGGAAATTGTTTTAAAAGATGCCATACATTATCTAATTTTCAATTATAATATATTTTCACAAGAAAATATGTGGACTCATTGCAATTGTGTTTTATTCTATTTATTCAAATTTATTTTCTTTTCCAAAATTAAGGTGGACCTAGGTAACAACACTCTAATAAATCAATGGACTATAAAAGATTAATAATGTTTTTACCCGTAATTCTTAGTCTATTTAAATACTCTTTTATATAAAAAAAACTAATAAATATCAGGACTTTCTTCAAATTGAGAAAATTTCAAATTTAAATTCAATAACAATAATATAAGTAATAGTCGAAAGAACTGCTTTAATATACTCATTCTCAATAGCACTTAAAATACATATTAAATTTAAATTATATTCACAAGGCTTAAAGTGAAAATTAATTTAAAAATTGATATGAGTAAGAATCGTTATTTATAAAAATTATATATATATATATATATATATATATATATATATATATATATATATATATATATATATATATATATATATATATATATATATATATATATATGTATATATCGCGATATATATCAGTTAATCATGCAAATGACAAATCATTCTCTTTGAACAAGACAATGTATATTAATATTTCTGTAATAGATACCGAAACCCTCGTCTTCTGTTTAGTTATATCAAAATGATATCTTTGTGATATGTGTCTAATCAGTGTGCAGTTCTCTGTAATATATCCTCATTGTTTATAGTACAACAATCTGCTCATCCGCAAAGCAAACAGTATGAGAAAGTCATACCATTATCACTACGGTTATCGATTCTATCGAGTATAGTCACGCAACGATACATACATAAATCATCCGTACTGCGAGGTCTCAGATCAATCTGCTCTGCTGGGACTTGGAGAATAGTAACAATTTGAAATAAGTACATTTGCGGTTCGAGATCAGTTCAATTTTAGAACTCTTTTTGGTTGTTTGTATATTAACTTTTTCCGGAATTTTTTTTTTGCTTCAGTGTAAATGTACACTGAGTTCGATTTTTAAACAATTTTAATTTGTAATTAAATTGTAAGATACAATATAAAGTATATTATTCAGTACACATTTTTACATACGTATCGTTATTCTATATGACATTTATTACAGTATGTTTCAATATCTATATGGAAATAAAATAAAATTATAAAATTTAAAAAAAGAGACTTTGTATTAACACTGCAGACGAAGTGCAAATTGGGTTCGTTTTAAAACAAGCCATTATATTCGAACTGTTCACGGACTTAACTCTAAAATTTTAGGTGTTTAACTATTAGATACTTGAGAATTTAAGTATCAAAGTGCTATAAAAGATATCAATAGATAGCGTAAGAATAATTTATAATCATATTGAAAAAAGCAGTAAAATACATTTGTGTTTAAAATAAATTGTAGAAAACGCCTATACATTTTTTGAGCTATATGCTTCTAAATATTATGTCTTTACATGATTTTTATTACAATGGGTCATTATTTAGTGACCGTGACATTAATTTAAATATTTATTTTCACTAAAAATTTAATAGAATGTAAAAAAAGTTATAAATATAATATTTTTAGGATATAAATAAATATAGAAGTTGTACTAAATAAAACAGATTTGCACATATTTAACGCTTTGACTGCTGAAAGAAATTTTCAGAAAAACTGCATCAGGACAAAGCTGTTATGAGAAATAGAAGAATGAAAATAATGCAATAAGTTTAGTCTATATTTAGCCGGTGAAGAAGTACACGAAGGGTACTAAATGCTATAATTTATGATATCGAATGATAGCGAATTAGGCACAGATGTTGATTTTGACGAGATGTTGCAAGAGTTACTTATTAAAGAAGAGATCAAAACTAATAATACCAAAAAGAGTATAGTTGAATGCTTGGAATGGAAGGAATTTAGTGAAAAGTAAAAAATTATATTCATATACTGGAATAGATTGCTTAGTTAAGAATCTACATGATATTATTATTCCATATCAAATGTTTTCCTTTTTCATTGACAATGAAGTAATAAATCCCCCTGTATCACAAACAAACAGGTATGCAGAGCAAAAAGGAAAGAAGCCCAAAATAAATGCAAGTGCACGACTAAATCAATGGGCCCCAACTAATGTTGAAGAAATAAAAAATTCTTAAGGATACTATTAAGGGTGGGACTTGTGAAAGCAAATCCTATGATTAGTTATTGGTCAACAACAGATTTTTGTTGTTTTTAATAATACATTATTGTATTGTTTTCATATGAAGTATTTTTTTCAATTTAACTATCTATAATAATACTCGTACATCATTATATTGTTTTCATATTTTATCAGTCGCTTTACTACATCCTGTAAACTATCCTTCAAAATATCTACTTAGATCATGTCTGTGCAGCCAATATGACTGTCATTCAAATTCGGCTGACATAGCCCATTGGAAATTTCTTACATCACCCGAATTCGCATAACATGGTAGTCAAAGTGTTAAACAACACATTGAAGAAGTTAGTGAAGTACATAAATAAACAAAAACTAAGGAAATATATCACGAAAGAGTTAAGTTTGACTTATTCAATCCGAAATACGTATTTTTTTAAGTCATATATATATATATATATATATATATATATATATATATATATATATATTATATACATACTGAAATTTTATACACAGTAAAAACTAAGTGAATATTTTGTTATTTTTACAGTTAACAATCGATATTTATAAAATATATCAAACGTATGGATTTAATTAACAAAAAACATTAATTGAATTTTGAGATCTTTATTAGTGACTGAATTATGAAAGAAATTATTGCGTGGAATTCTAATTACTTGCCCCATAGTATTATATATATATATATATATATATATATATGTGTGTGTGTATATATATATATATATATATATATGTATATATATATATATATATATATATATATATATATATATATGTATATATATAAATTAAATTATTCATTTTAAAAATACTCAAACTATTACTAGAATGTATTCTCACATAATTTTATGTTCTTTTGCCACTAATAAAAGTTAGAATCAGAAAAGAATGTAAAAACGTCGAATAAATAAGAATGGTATTAAATATGAATTAAGTGCACTGGTACATATATCAAAAAGAATTCTTTTTAAAATGTTCTTAACACATCCTAGAAACGATGAATGACATTAAAGATATAAAGAATACAATACAGACAATAAAATATAAAGAAATTTAAAAAAAAGTAAAAATTATAAAAAACGTATAAATAAATTAAAACAGTGTATTAAACAAACAAATTAATACAACGGATACACGATATTTAATACTTTAAAATTAACCAATTCTCAACTAAAACATTTAAAATGAACTTAAAATTAGAATCTGTATCTAAATCTACAAGAAATAGTATCCGTGCTGAAGCTAATATAGTAAAGGATAAAAATTAAAGTAATTAGAAAAGTCAGAAACCACTAGGATAATTTTATTAAAATATTTTAACTGCATAATTAAACATAAAATCAATCTATGGTATTAGGTTGGTAGGAAAATAATTGCGGTTATTTTCTGAATTATAACCTTAATTTTTTCAATAAAAGTGTCATTTCATTGCGTTCATATTAATATCATTTTAAAGTGCATTTTATTGTTTTTATTTTGGTAATATCAACTTAGACTTTATTATTAATTTTGGTTCAAATTGAACTATTAAATTAAAGATGGAAGAAAGCAAATAAAAGTAATTTTCATATGAGTTCAAAAAGGTAAAGCAACAGAAACTGCTCGTAAAATAAATGATTCTTTTGGTATGGGTACTGTTAAGGAACGTACGTGCAATGATGATTCCAAAAATGTCATACTGTGGATGAGATCTTTGAAGATAAAGAAAGTTACGGGTGTCCTTCTTCAGTTCATACCGGTCAAGTTAAGACATTAGTTAAATCAGAACTACACACAACAATTCAAGAACTTACACAAAAGTTCGACGTTAGTCATCCAATAGTTCTGGACCACTTAAACAGCTAGGAAAATCAAAAACCGCATATTACGTACATTATTAAAACCGTTATAAACCGCAATTATTTCGTACCAACCCAATATAAAACAGACATCGATATTAAATCCAATATTTCGATAAAATTAATAAAACTTTATACGGAAATAAAAAAAAATCAAATTCGAACATTATTAAAAATAATGATGACTCGGTACTTCATCTGTACAGAATGTACATAAGTGCACGTATCGATTTGGAGCGAACCACTTTTTATTCACTTTTAAAAACCATACACATAAAGAGAAGGAGGAAATTACGAGAAACCTCAATTATCCTTCACTTTACCGAAACGAAGCATTGTGCTTGTCGAGCATTTACCTACATTAAAAGCAGCTCTTATTATATATATATATATATATATATTCATATACTCTTTAAATTACACATTTTGAAAACAAATTTATAAAGTTAAACCCTATTCAAACATATTTTTTTCAAATTAAACATGGTCAAATTTAACAACTAATTAACTTGTTAAGACTGGGAATATAATTCCTTGCATCAAAGTTAAATTAGTATTAATTTTGAGAATGAAATAGATTAAATATAATTACTAAAGAAAAAACCATGCTAACATCAAGACATTTAGCGAATATATCTAGTAATTATAGTCATTAACTCTTGTATTAAAATTTTCCACGCCATGTTCTACAATTTCAATATTGTCTGCGTCAAAATCAAGATTTACTAATTTTCACTGAATATTTCATTGAAAGAGCTAAATACTATGCCTGTATGTCTATTATTTTGCCTGTATGTGTATTGTTTTTCTCTCAAATACAAGTATAACTAATACTATAACAAATAATCAAAAATGTTTCTAAGTTTCTGTAAAAACATGAAGACAATTCTGACAATGAATTTTCATACTAAACAATTTCAATGTAAAAAATAAAATACATCAGAGATAAGATCAAAGCTTAAAAATATATTACAATAATTAAATATTGCTGCTTTTTCACATTATAAGTTCTACTTCTATTAAAAAAGAAATTAAAAATTAATTACGGCTCAAAGTTTGTCGTTTTCACAACACTGTTGTTTTTATAATAAAATAAAATACATTACTATCGAAACGAGAATAATCTGTGATATAGTTTAAAAATACATGCATCGAAAAATGTTAACAGTAATATTTTATAAAACACTGCATCTCATATAAATTCGTTTTCAAAGTGAATGTAATAATTTATAAAGATTCACATAATAATTTATAATGAACTAATAGATTCATTAAGTATATGAATATTTGTATAATTTTTTTTATAAACAATGTATATAACAAGTAAATAAAAGACATGAAACTGAAGAAATCGCCGGGTCCAGGAGGAATACACCCAGAATTCATAAAATATGGACCTGAAAAACTGGTAAACATGTTAACATCTTTATTTGAAAGATGTCTGGATGGCGAAGAAACGCCAATTGAATGGAGGACTTCCTACATATCAACCATCTACAAAAAAGGCGCTAAAGATGATCCAAAAAACTATCGTGGTATAGCTGTCATACCAACACTAGGAAGAATATATTCCCGAATTCTTAGAAATATATTAGAGGAGGATATTAAAAACAAGCAACCCGAGGAACAAGCAGGATTCCGGGCTGGAAGATCCACGACAGACAACCTATTTACTTTAAAAATAGCGTTGGAAAAAACTAAACGAAATAGAGACGCACACATAGCCTTTATAGACTTGGAAAAAGCCTATGATAGCGTTCCAGTATCACAATTATGGAAAGAAATGGAAAAGCTCGGCATAAGATCGACATTAATCCATGCTGTTCAGTCTTACTATAAAAATAATTATGCCGCAGTAAAAATTAGAACATCACTGACGGAATCCTTTAAAACAATAAAAGGATTGAGACAGGGATGTTGTCTCTCTCAGACTTTATTTAAATTATACTTAGACCAATCTCTTAAAGGGTGGGATCATAAATGTAAGAATATGGGGCTTCAGGTGGGAGACGACAATTTATATACCCTTTATTTTGCTGACGATCAGGTGGTGCTTGCGGAAGACGAACAAGATCTCAGCTATATGGTCAGAAAGCTGTGTGAAGAATATGGAAAAGCAGGTCTTAAAATAAATCTTAATAAATGCGAATATCTAGTAGTTGGAAATTATGACTGCGGAAATCTACCACTGGAAAACGATATAATAAAAGGTGTCGATAAAGCCAAGTACTTAGGAGCGATTTTTAATAAACAAGGAACGAGTAGAGACGAAATCCAAGAAAGAATTACCAAAGGCAGAAAGACCGTAGGCGCACTCAACCCACTAATATGGGAAAGAAATATTAGAAAAACAACAAAGCTTCGACTATACAAAACAATTGTCCAAAGTATCGTAATATATGGCTCAGAAGTATGGGATCTAAATAAATCACATAGAAAAAAACTACTAGCCACACTTTCTGAGAAGAAGCTGCAGAAGATCGTGACTTGAAAGAGTCAGAAATGCAGACATTAGAAGGGAAATGAATACTGCAGGAGTTATCATTGACGATATTGAAAGAAACAACTGACATGGTTCGGACACACAAAAAGAATGGACGAAGTGAGATGGCCAAGGAGGATATTAGAGTGGATACCACCAGAAAGGAGAAAGAAAGGACGACCGAGAAGAAGTTGGAGAGACGACGTGGACGAGGCAATGGAAACAAGAAACCTATATGAAGAAATGTGCTATGACAGAAGGAATTGAAAACTGGGGACGGAGAGGCGGCGACAGCCGTAAACAATCCGTTATATATATATATATATATATATATATATATATATATATATATATATATATATATATATATATAAGTATAATCTGCAGTTTTCTTGAACACTGACTTAGTAACAATGAAATATAAATTATACTTCTACTGCGTGGATGCCTGAGTAGTTAGTTAATATTGTACAGTATTATAATTAGATTGGTAGAAAAATAATTGCGGTTTTAGTTTTCTGAATTCTAACCTTAATTTTTTTCAATGGGTGTCATTTCATCATGTTCATGTTAATATCATTTGAGAGTGCATTTTTCGGTCTGTGTTTTATTAACATCGACTTTGGTTTTATTAATAATTTTGCTTCAAATTAGGCTATTAAATTAAAGATGGAAAAGAAGCAAATAAAACATTTTTTATATCAGTTCAAAACAGGTGGTAAAGCAATAGAAACTACTCGTAAACTAAACGATGCTTTTAGTAACGGTGCTGTTAAGGAAGATACGATACAAAAATTTCGTGCTGGAGACGAGAGCCTTGAATATGAAGAAGGTCGCGAGCGTCCTTCATTTCATAACGACCAACTGAAACCGTTAGTCGAATCAGAACCATCCACAACAATTCAAGAGCTTGCACAAAAGTTAAGCGTTAGTCATCCAGTAGTTCTGAACCACTTAAAACCACTTAAATTGAAAACTATATGAATTTAAAGGTCATAAACCGCATTTATTTTTCTACCAACCAAATACTTATGGATTTTTTGTATAATTATCTTAAGAAAAGTCTCATCCTAGACAATTACCTTAGTTCTCTGCATGAACGTATATGAAATGTTGTATGAAATATAATTTTATGTGTGATGTGCATGTTGAAATACCACAGTAACATTTATTCCGTACAGATCGATATCCATGTTTAATTTTTGGATTAGTTTCATTTTAATGAAAACAGATGAAACATTATCGAAAGCGTTCCGATCGCATTAAAAAAACGTTACACGGAAATAATTAATATTTTTTATGTATCACAACGTTGTTTGACAACGTGACTGATAAAATAATCTCATTAGAAATATCGTACCCTATGATTATATATATATATATATATATATATATATATGTGTGTGTGTGTGTGTGTGTATATTTATGGAAAATAACAAAACATTAAATAACATAAAACTAATAAATCTAGTTGAGTTTCAACTATCTATTAACAGATATGTTGATTAAAAAATGCAAATGAAATATTGATATTTAAAAGTGTATTTTATTTACTAGAATTCAATTCAATTGAATAACATTATCAACTGTGTATTAACTAAACATTGAATGGGTTTTAAATATTTAGTTGTAATGTGAGTACTATATAATGAATTGTGTTTGATAAAAGTGATATATTTTATTAAATAAGTTACTCTTTCATAAATTATTTGTTTTTTTTTTTATTGTTGCTATTGTAAATTTCTATGATGATGCCATCATACTTAGAACTCTGTACAAAAAATAACTATCAGTGAAATAACTATCAAAAAATAATTATAATATATCAGTGCCTTAGAGATTGAACCCTTTCAGTCCTGAGTTGTGAGAAGTAAGGCTTTAGCTGTAGACTGCCCAATTTTTACGATGAATATTTTATTATTTATAAGTTTACTAACCATAAATAAACTGAACTTCTTATAAAAATTATTCCTTTTTACATCGAATTCTTATGATGCCAACTCGGTACAGAAAATAACTGCATATGAGTGTTTTAGAGATTGAACCCTTTCAGTCCTGAGTTGTGAGAAGTAAGGCTTTAGCTGTAGACTGCCCAATTATTACGATGAATATTTTATTATCTATAAGTTTACTAACCATAAATAAACTGAACTTCTTATAAAACTTATGCCTTTTTACATCGAATTGGTCAAATGTGGAGTTTGTAACTCAATTTAAAAGTATTTATAAATATAATTTTATAAACTACTGTACCAATTTTCTTATTTTTCTATATTTTTTTACGGGAGAAAGATTGACTAAAATCAGCGCATTGAACAAAAAAATAAAAAAAGAATGAGCTCGAAATACATCCATGATTATTAAGGATTTCTTTAAGCATTTTTGTCCAAATAATTCTGTATATTGAAGATCTTTTTATTTTATGGCAGTAATATATATTAATTATTTGAATTCGTAAAAGGACCATGTAGAATTGTCCTTAAGAGAAGCGATCATTGATTAGATCAGCATTTTTCAAAAGTGGATAAGTGTTCCATGAAAATTTGTCAAAATGAATATGAGCCTGGAATGATTTAAATGCTGCGACAGTTTCAAACATGTTTGAAAATGACCCGTTCCTCACTAATGAGTTATTGGTCTTCTAATGTCATATAATTTAGGACAAAATTTTATAGAATTTTCAACAAATTCTTCATAGTTGTTGAGTATTACGTATCTGGGAGATATTTTTATAAAATGCAATGAAATTAACTTATCATGACAAGGAAAAAATGTTACAATTTTTGATACAAGAGATAAAACTGCATTTTTTGATAGAAAGTTACAATTATGGATTTCTACAGTTAAACAGAATAATTGTATTTGATCACCTTGCATGGATTTTTGACTGAAATGAATACTAAATTAGATCAAAAAGTTTCAAATGTAATTTTAAAACACTTGCATAACTTACAATCAACTCTTGTGAAATATTTTCGAAAATCCAGTGAGGTTAATATCTGGGTTCGAAATCAATTTACAGTGATGGCTAAGCCAGAAGGCTTCATCGCAAGTGATTATGAAAATCTAATTGACTTAGTGACTCTGATTTAAATCAAAAACACAAGGAACTTCCATTAAACGATTTCTGGACAAATTTAACAGAAAAGTACCCCACCGAGTCAAAACAAGCTACTCTTATTTCGTTTCCTTTTACAACGACATATTTATGCGATGCAGGATTATCAGATTATGTTACAACCAAATCAAAGTCCGGGAACAGACTTGACGCTACACCAGATATAAAAATTCAACTTTCTAATGTTGTGCCTGAATCAAAAAAATGTGTAATTTAAAGACCTAAAAACATCGAAGTCATTAAGAACGCAATTTTATAATGTATACCCATTAATTTATTTTACTATTTTTATGTGTTTCGTTTGAAATAATTAACATTTGAAAATAAATGTTTATTTTTCTCTTAACGCTTAGATTTACTCATTTATTTTATTTATTATTTATATCTACCTACTCTACAAAATAATCAAGGTGTTCCGTTGAAATTTCAAGATTTGTAAAGTGTTCCTTCGTGGGAAAAGTTTGAAAAATGCTGCTTTAGATCTACTCCAGCCACGTTCAATAAACGCGCTTATACTTTACTTATGATTTTCATGTCGCTATATTTTTGAAAAATTGATTTAACTTTGAAGTCTGTTACATTATAAGAATTAAATATATCATGTGTTATTCATAGAAGACTCATAATCACGTTAGTAAATGTCTAATTAAGATGGGTTTAGTGGTTTTCAAGTCTACCATAGATAACTAAATATAGAAACGAACAATTTTATATAAAAATAATAATATGATAGAGGTAAAAAGTATAACATACATAATAAAACGCATATCTTAATATAAAAACAATCAGTGTCCCTTCTGAAGATTAATATATAATAAAGGTAATATATTAAAAAAATATATATTAAATATTATAGATATATCAAACGAAATTCTAAATTTTTCTTTTTTATTTCTTAGATTATTAATTTTTAAATAATATATACTATTTAAATTAATATTATTTAAAAAATATAAATAAATACTTTAAATGGTAAATATTTAATAGATTTGTTTCTAATAAATATTATATAATGAAAGCACCATATATATATATATCAAAAATTATAATCATATAAGAGAAAATATTTCAATATTTTGTCGCTTTTATTCCGTATTAGAAATGTTTAAACTATGAAATATTCATCAACGAACACTAATCGACGTGCTTGTTTGTAATACCAGAGAAGTATTTAATTATATACACACATTTACAGTTTGCGAATACCGAAATAATGGACCAGCAATCTAAATTTACATAGTTTATTTAATATCCACGTACCTGTGTATCGTTCGTGATCAATTCTAGATGATATCCGGGCAGGACTCGTTTCATATTAATATGTTGAATGGCGAGTCTCGCTGCAGCTAATTCACTGTGGCCCTCCAGACGCACTCCCAATTGAGTACTTAGTTCAAATAACCCTAATAAATACACTGTCTTCCTCGAGGGCATCGGCTTTTCGTTAATTGCTCTGGTGTTATTGAGTAAGTGTACAGACGCGGTTCTTTGATCATCGTATGAAGTTTCCGAATAGTTTGTTGTCCAACTGTTATTGTTTACATCGATGTCATAAAATTGCAAGAACGGATACGGTGTCGAATTTTCTTTTGTAGTTATATTTTGTCTAGTTCTGTTGTTTGAAATATCTTCCGGTATCGATTTGATATCTTCCGATGTTGTGCTTTCAGCATTCTCCACACATTCTCCGTCACTTACTACTGTTTTATTTTCTAAATTTGATTTTTCACAACTTTTATCACCAAACGTAACGATGCCTTTACTAGTTTCGATATTCCTCTCTGATTTATTCACTCGAGTCTCGAAATTCGAAACGTTCACAGATCTCTTTATTTTCTTCATCAACGTATCCATTCGATATTCACTGTTTAAAACCTGATCGTTTATATTCTTTCGATTTTTAAATGAATTTCTCCGTTTCGTTTTATTTCGGTTCGCGATGATCGTTTCAATGAAATAATCTATTAGTCGACTGTAATCGAATACACTAAACGGATCAATATTTGACAAGTTATTACTGTACGTTCCGGCAAACAAATCAATTCCGACGTGGAAATCTCTTAATATATGCGACTCGTTCGACTCTGTACTGTCCTCTTTATATTTATGAAACGAGATTGCAGCGAACATTTTTTTCATTTTTCTTTTAAGTAAATTTAAAGTCTTTGCAGTGGAGTTATTGCGAAGGAATCGGCAAATCGCCGGATTATACCGAAGCTCCGAGCGGTTTTTCCCTTCGACCATATTTGCGGAACTCGAATCGTTAGCATAATCGTTACCATTACGTTTTATCTTTTCATTTATTTGCAAAGCTAATATTTCAACGCATTCGGCGTCATCTGTTCTCACATGGAATTTGCAACTCGCCAGTCCGCGGACACGAGTACAGGATGTCGCACATGTAATTAATACTTTAATCGGAGTCTCGGTCGGTTTCACATACGACAGAACGTTTTTTATCCTACTATTGTCCGGCATTGTTTTCATGGACGGCGTACGTTTACGTCCGCCCGATTGATTCACTCTGGATATAAAATCGGATGTTTTTAAACGTTCCTTGATTATTTTTTCGCTCGGAGCAGTTTTACATTTCAAATTTAACTTGTGCTCGGTTCCATTCAAAATTAAAATCAGTTCCAAACTACTGTTTGTCTTCGCGACATAATTAAAATCATTATTTTCTCTTCTGTAGCAAAGATGCAACTGAAAGATCGCTGACGTGTTATTGGTCACATGATATTTGGTCCGTATACCAATACTGATAATTGGCGAACTCGTTATTCTCTTCCTATTCAATATTTTCGAAATACGTTCGTTATATTCATCGGCGTCCGTAGAAAAATAATTGCATATTTTATTATCGATATTGGTCGTTTCGGCGACGCTAGGATTCGTAGCGAATATATGTAGAATGAACAGAATAATGACGCACAGTCTCGGCGTACACACCGTTGTAAAATAAGACGACGGAAATGTTTTTATATGAAAAGGTATGCAGGGACAGGAAGTAGTCTGTATTCTTAACGACGAAAGAAACATGCCAAAGCAAAAGATTGTCCGTCTTGTTTTATTTATACATCGACAAATTCATTTTTTTCCTTTAAACTGTTTTGTTTAACAGTTACTTGAGCTTCTGTTTCGTTAAAGAGAATAGTTGTTTTACATTAAATATTGTCGACAGCCATTCGTATGATGATGACATGACTTCAGATATATCTGAAAATAAAAAAAAATATTTTATTCTTCATTCATAACACATTACTAAACTAATTACTAATTACATTATTTATTTTGTAATATTTTGAAAACTCAATCTCATTATAAGAATATAAGCCAATTTACTACTGAATCATCACATATATCAAAAGTATTAATAAACTTATATGCCTTTGTTTCTATTTTAAAATTTCTATAATGTTACAAACTTGCAATTCTATCATAAATATATAAGAATATTCCAATGTGTAAAATTAGAAATATTTTTTATTTTAACTGATCACAAAAAAAAGCAAAAACGTTTACTATTTTTCAACATAATCTTCTTTAAACCCTATGTATATGTCCTACATTTTATTATATTCCTTAATATTATAATAACGATCTCTTATGTACTGTCCAACCCTATCGTATATATTATTCATTTGCATTATCTATAAATACATTACAGCTTAAGTCTTTGCGGTCGAATGTCGCCATACAAGCGGCATCACACTCCTATTTACTAAGTCGAATGTCGCCACTAAGCAGCGAAAAATAATTTCGTTATCTGTACCGTCATTAGATATATTTTCTTATTTGTTAATATATTGTTAATACTCTTACATAATAAATTGTGTAAACTGTTATTTTTTTGCTTCTCGTCTCACAATATTTTTTACTTAACATCTTATTTTTAATTATTCAGTATATAATGACACATTATACAAAAAATATATATATGGCCCAGCAAGAAATAGAGTTTAAAAAGTTATCGTACGCAAAGGGTTAATATATACAGTCAAAATAATAGATATTTTTCAAAACTTGTATTTTTTTAAGAAATCTTGAAGAAAAATATATAAAAATATTCATAAAAAGAAACAGTATTTATCTGTAAAGGAGCAATAGAGCAATAGGAAAAACCTCTATAATTGTATTTTTTACCGAAATTTTAAAAATATTGACTGAAATTTCAGTCTACATTTTTATTATATAATAGGGGGCTCTTCCCGCTGCTCTCTGCACTCCATACCCCCTCTCCCGAAGGGAGAATGGAGATTCGTCTCCCGCTCCCTAACAACCGCTCCCCCTCTAACAAATTACAGAAATTAACAAATTATGCAAGCAAATAACCCGCATGAAGTGTAAAGTGTACCAAGATTCATGTAAGTCGTAATATTTTTATTGGAAACATTTGTAAAAATTAACAAAACAAAATATAATGTTAAAATGTGTAACAATTTTTTTACTCTAAAGCTTCAATGAATGCAATATTTTGAATAAATTTCTAATAAGTTTTATACTGAAATCGTATACACTCTTTCGTTGTATACCGTGTTTGAGCTATATACATGTGTCTGATATCAACCAATCAGAAAGAAGATCACGCGATTCCATCAGCCAATCAGAACACGAATAAATATCACGAAGGAGGAGGACAATTTTTTATTTATAGAAATGAAGTTATATATATATATATATATATATATATATATATATGTGTACAGGGAGAGAAAGAGAGAGATCTAGAAAGACTTCTTATGGAACGGATTGTTATGTATATTAGATTTATCTCAGCTCAATGATATTTTCAACGAAAGACTAAAAATTTTTCTGCAAATTTTCATTAAGGACTTCTTTGGAAAACAGAGAAGAACTGATCACAAGAACAACTTTTCAGAAATCGTAGTCATAATTATCTTTAATAAACTGCAATCTTTTTTAAATTCAATTATTCGTGTCAAGTTCTGTGCAGTATATAAAATAATAAAATATAAAAAAATGAACTTCTTTTCGAATAAATTATTGTTTTAGATGATGTATTTAGATAACATTTATATAAAGTTAATTTATGTAAATCATAACTGAGAAACGCAATAACGAATTATATATATATATATATATATATATATATATAAATATATTGAAAAACCTATAATAATAAAAATAAAAAAGAACCGTTTATATAGACATAAAGGAGAGAGTGTAAAATAGATATTTTATATTGTCAGAAAAGTAACAATTTCATTCAAGCAGACACTAGTCAATTATTCTGAATGGTACATTAGACATGAACAAATTAGTCAAGATTCTTTCACGAGTCTTTCTTTTTATTGTGATGGATTCAGGGTGGCTTTTCGTCTTACGACTTCCTTTTCTCTATTCCTGGCATAGATATATCGAACGACTGAAACTATTACTTTGAATTACGGTAAACGAAACAAAGATTCATTGCCGCTTTTCATATAAAAGAAAAATATACTTGGTACATATACGAAACTACCTCCAATTGAGATGTAATTGAAATCGATTAAAATAAGAACTGAACTTTTTATTTGTCTATTTTTAGAATGATATAAACAGCTATGATCCACTAGAGACAAATATTATAATGAATTTTAAACACATTTATCAAAAAGATTAAATAATTCTTTTTTAATTCGAATGAAACTAGTTGAAAATATTACTGAAGAACTATCATGGCTTTTATTAAAAAGTTACGCCATTTTAAAATTATCAGTATTATATTGAAAATAATATATTATGAAAGAATTATATTAATATTTCATATAAACATATAATAATTTTTTCAATGAATACGTATTAAGATATGAAATGTTTTGAACCATGTTTTCAGAATGAAAATTTACTTAGTCCTACTAGGCTTTAATACGAAAGCCCATTGTTCACTAATCCTACAATTTATCCAGTGGATTACGGTTATCTTTACGAACTTTGTGCTAACATATGGTAAATGAAAGGGTTATATATTTGTACCTTACTACAGAGCTCTACGAACAGTAATTTTGTTATAAAAATAAACTCATATATGAGAGGAACATCTAATTTTTAAACTTACTGATATAGTTTTATATAGACAATCAGTGAAGTAAGTATTTTAATTTTTTACAATATTAAACGTACGAAATTTTTGAAACAAACTACTTATTTTATGTAAGATAGAGAAAATAGAATTAATATTTATACAGATTTTTTCCTTGCAGTATCTTTTTATAGAGATACTATAAAAAATTATATATGAATTATTATAAAATTGAAACCAAAACAAACTTTAGAATAATAAAAAAATTACTAAATGAAACAATAAAACATATTTAGAAGAAAATTAAAATCAGATTTCGCAACAAATGCAATTTAATTTCGCACAAACTACTTTAAAATACAAAAAACAGAACAAGTTTGTCATCTATTAAAAAAGTAAAAGAACAGTTTAAAATTAATTAATCCTTTACAAGTTGAGGGAATAATAAAAATTTTCTCCTATATATTCTTTTTTAAACATTCAAATATTAACATTTATAAAAGAATATTTAGAATTTTCTAAAAATTAAATTATAGAAGTTTTTTTAAAAAAAACAGTCCACTGAAAAACTAATAATAAATTCATAATTATTTAATTTCTGGGACATTTTTAATTAATTCACATTACAAAACTAAGATGAATAAATATTCCGGTATATATATGTATATATATATATATATATACAGCTTATAATACTTGAGATTTTATAGTAAAAAACGAGTAAATGGTATAATACAAACGTAAAATAAAGAGCTTACTTAAGGATAGAGAGATCCTTACTGAAATACTGTAATAATATGTGCAATCTTAATACTATTTCTAAAACTCCAGACATCGAGCAAATGCAGAGAAAAGTTACTCTTCAGTTTTAAATAGATATTAAAAGCTTGATAGCGTAAGTGAAATGGTAAGAACACGAGATCATTTCGGTTAAGTGAAAAGAAGATAAAAATACTTTATTGTCTTTTAAATCGTTTCGTTGATATTCAAACACCCGTACCAAAGATTACTTGTTCTATTCTTCGTATTTAATAACGATAGAAAAATATAATTACAGCCCGAAAATTATAGACATGATACAAGTTAATCTTGTTTTTTAGAAATTTCTCAGTAGAATCGTGGCAATTGGGAATGAATTACAATTTTGAATTCTGGAACCATTTTTTTTCTGTACTTGCCTTTTGTAAAAAAAAAGAAAGAGGAATATGTGATAGTGGATGTATGAGATGTAGATAATAAGTAAATAACATGTGTTTTGAAATACCTAATCATTTTTTTGTAAAAATGAGAACGAGATATGATAAACTATATAAATAATGTAATGGAAATAATAAAGATTTAAAACAAATATATAAAATTAAATACACACTACTTATATATATATATATATATATATATATATATATATATATTTATATATATACAAGTAAAAAAAGATTATTATGTGAATATTTAAATATCAATACCATCGCTTTGCCCAAAATAAACTATAAATGGATCTGAAATTCTATTAAAATAATTTACTAGTGCTTGAAGATCGCATAAATGAAGAAACTAGTCGTAGAAGATAAACAATCTAAGATTTAAAAGATCGACAACCGCCATCAGTAAATATCTGATATATGCCAATGTAAATCCTTAAAAGAACATATAGCACAGAATGGACTACAACAAATGTATTTCTCATTAATAGTTCTATTTAAGAAAAACATTTCTTCAAATTATTTGATTAGATATTTAAAATTAAATTAGAAGTTTATGAAAAACCATCAAGTGAATATTTAATTACACAAAATTGTTTGTGTATTAGTGAACATATATTTTTATTATGATTTATTTAATTACATGCTTATTCTTGGATATTAAAAATATTATAGTATCTTCTTCAATGAAACATTTCAGATTATACTGAAAAGGGATGCTATGAAAAATTGGAAACTTAGTTCTTTATATGAATTTCTGTAAACAGAATTGTGTTCAAAACTTTTTTTGAATAAAATAGAGCTCTTAATATTATTGTGACTGTCTATACGCAAAAAAAATCACATTGCACACACACACACACATATATATATATATATATAAAGTTGGTAGAAAAATAATTGCAGTTTGACTTTTAAATTCATATACATTTTTTTAATTTAAGTGGTTTTAAGTAGTAGAGAACTGTTGGATGACAAACGTCTAAATTTTGTGTAAGCTCTCGAATTGTTCTGATTCCACTAACGGATTCAGTTGGTCGTTATGCACTGAAAAACGACACTCATGACCTTCTTCATCCTCAAGACTCTCGTCCCCGGTACAAAATTTTCGGAACCACCATTGCACCGTATGTTCCTTAACAGTAGCTACACCGAAAGCATCGTTTAGTTTACAAATAGTTTCTGTTGCTTTACCAAACATTTGGAACTCGTACAAAAAATCCTTTTATTTGATTTTTTCAGCTTTAAGTCAATAGCCCAATTTAAGACAAAATTAATAATAAAATCAAAATTTATGTTACCAAAATACAGACCGAAAAAAGCACTTTAAAACTATATTAACATGAAGACGATAAAGTGTTACTCATTAAAAAAAATAAGGTTAGTGTTCAGAAAATAGTTATCTTTTATTCTATTTCCGCAATTATTTTCCCACCAACCTAATAAAATTACTATCCACATGAAAAAAGATTATTAAAATTCAACTTGTTAGAATTATAATTTTAAAATTATGCAAAATAGTATAGATGTAAACATTATTAAAACTAATTACATGTTCGAATTTGTCTGTTGGAAAAAATACTGTGCATGATTGAAATTAACACATTGAAAAAAAGTATACGGTTTTTTCACAAATCACAAACTCAACGTTCGTATCATTAATGGTTCGAACAAAAAAAAAGTCGCTCAGCGAGATATCCTATTGTCGAACAGAATAAGCTCTTTAACTATTTCAATGTCGGGGCCATCATTGACGATTACTGGTTTCACGGACAATAGAATAAGTAAATTACATTGTCAGGACCGTCATTAAATTGTTTGCATCGTTTAAACTATATAAATGTTAAGCGCACTTCGTTTTTGTTTAAGTGAGTGTTCAGTTTTTTAATTAATTTTTATGAATTTTTTCGACAGCTCACACCTTTACGCGATAACGTTGACAGTTATAGAACGAATGTATGATTCTGACATTTAATAAAACGTCGTCTTGAATTGTCCTGCTGCGCTATTAACGACGGAAATAATTATAAAGATGTTGAAGTGGATGTTATAGTGAAAAAAAGTATGTAACCAATTTTGGAATTCGTTTGGTATAAAATATTATTTTGTCGATTTTCTCTAATGAGTTTTCAGATCAGGTAAATGTATGAAAATCAAATATGGACAAATGCATCAATAGCTCATTAACCCTCTGACAGGCATGAAGAATATATCATTTTTAGCAACCCTTTGCGGTCGAATGTCGCCGCTAAAGCAGTGAAAAATAATTTCGTTATCTGTACCATCACTGGGTATATTTCCTTATTTATCAATAGTTTGTTATAAATACTACATCATAAATTGTGTTATTTTTTTTCTTCTCGTTTCACAATATTTTTTTTACTTAATATCACATATTTAACTCTTCAGCACATAATGTCACTTTATATAAAATATATATTCAACCCAGCAAGTAAAGCAGTTGAAAAAGTTCTCGTCTCAAAGGGTTAAAACATAAAATTGTATTTAATGAAGATTTTTTATATTCTAAAGACAAAATAAACTACTCTGTAGTAATATTTTTATATTAAAAACTTCCAAAAAGTTAAATATAAGCATTATAATCAATAAAAATTTTCAAATAACGCATCTTTAGAGTAATTATAAAGTTTTAATCATTTAAAACATAACTAGGAATTAATAAAATCTATTCAATAACCGTAAAGATGTGTTTTTTTGTATAGCAAAAAAATATATTGTATTTAATATAAGACAGAATATTATATATATATATATATATATATATATACACAACGATCTTATACTGGTTTTGCGTAGGTAGAAAAATAATTGCTGTTTTTGTGTATTGAATTCGAACCTTAATTTTTTTAATGAAAGTGTCAATTCATAGTGTTCCTGCTAATGTCATTTTAAAGTGCATTTTTCGGTCTGTATTTTAGTAACATTGACATTGGTTTTGTTATTAATTTTACTTCAAATTAGGTCATTGAATTAAAGATGGAAAGAAGCAACTAAAAGCAATTTTTTGTATGAATTCAAACGGGTAGTAAAGCATCAAAAACTGCTCGTAAACTAAACGATGCTTTTGGTGTAGGCACTGTTAATAATCGACAAAGCAATGGTTATTCCTAAAATTTCATGCTCGGGATGAGAGTCTTGAAGATGAAGAAAGTCGTAGGCGTCATTCTTCAGTTCATAACGACTAACTGAAGGCGTTAGTTGAATCAGGACCACGCACAACAATTCGAGAGCTTGCACAAAAATTAGGTGTTAGTCATGAAATAGTTCTGGACCACTTAAAACGACTAGGGAAATCAAAATAGAGAAAAATGTATATAATTTTGGAGGTCATAAACCGTAATTATTTTTCTAGAAACCTAATAGTAACTAGATGTGTTTGAATTTCATACTTACTGATTAATGAATAAAAAATACTTCCTTACCAAATTTACGTATTTATCAAGATTTTAATTAAAGTACATAAATATATATATATATATATATATATATATATGTGTGAGTGAGTGTGTGTCACTTATAGATAGATAGATATGAATAAACATACCTTTTTCGCACTAATAACCTAATCAATAATTATTAAATGACTAATTAAATGAAAATGAAAATAATATATTTTTAATTAGCCTGAAATTTATGAAACTGCACAAAAATATTAACATTAATGAAAAAAGTAATGAAAAATGTTTTTGAAACCAGTTTTATTACAAATTAGAATTTTTAATATTTTAAATATATTTTATGAAATGTTGTATATTACTTAAGAGAAATGTTACGATTCATCCATTAACTTTATATATATGTATATATATATATATATATATATGTATATATCATGAATAATGAAAAGCTACGTAGCTATATTATCATTCCCAGCGTACATCATACACTTAACTTAATTACCAAATAATCGTTTAGAAGTATTATGACATTTGTTTGCACAAATAAGAGTTGACATTTCTGGTATTCAAAGGAATATACTAATATCTTATATACGTCGCGTTTCATTATATAGGGTTTAATTTAACCATTTTCCGTATACAGCTCATATTTAGAAAATTGTATACTTCTTCGACAATAACACGCGTTGGTTTTAAAATATATGAATGTGTTTCGTTTGTAATTGCTCGGCAATTTTCACAAAACCAAATCCATAGGATGGAAACGTTGAATTGAAGTAAAACAATATAATAAAATTAATTTACATATATATATATATATATAAGGTTGGTAGAAAAATAATTAAAGATTTATGATCGTCAAATTCATATACATTTTTATAATTTAAGTGATTTTAAATGGTCCAAAACTATTGGATGCCTAACGCCTAGCTGTTGTGCAAGTTCTCGAATTGTTGTGCGTGGTTCTGATTCAACTAAGACCTTCAGCTGGTCGTTATGCACTGAAGGACACCCGCGACCCTCTTCACTTTTTGAAGACTCTTGTTCCTAGTATGAAATGTTTAGAATCACCATTCCAACGTACTTTCCTTAACAGTACCGACACCAAAAGCATCGTTTAGCTTACGAGCAGTTTCTGCTTCTTTACCACCCGTTTTCAACTCATACAATAAATTGCTCATATTTTCTCGTTTTTCATTTTTGATTTAATTGCCCAATTTCAAGCAAAATGAATAATAAAATCAAAGGCAATTTTATTAAAATACAGAAAGAAAAATGCACTTTAAAATGATATTAACATGAATATGATGAAGTGACACTTTCATTGAAAAAAATTAAGGTCAGAAGTCATAAAACAAAAACGGAAATTATTTTCCTACCAACCTAATTATATATATATATATATATATAATATATATATATATATATATATATAATATATATAATATATATATATATATATATAATATATATAAAGATAATATTTTCAAGTATGTGCCCCTGAATACTTAACATTCTAAATAACATTTTTAATATATATTCTCGATAAAAAATTTTTTTATTAGAAATTAAGTTATTCATATTTCATAGCAGTTGTAAAATATTAATAACATACTTTTCATTTGAAAACATTCAATTTCTCCATACATTTTTGCATACTTATTTACTGTATGTCTTGTTCCTTCTGTTTATTTGTATTCAATCTAAATAAAATTCCTTTTGTAGTCATTAGTTTTAGTATAATCTATTGTTTCTCTATATATTATAAATATATTGCGTTTTAGATACCTTATACCTTAATATTCGACATAGTAGAGAAATCAATTACCACATTTCAATCTGGTTCGTAACAATCCTTTACTCTCAAAACACCAATCTATCCTCGTAATTTTATTTTGGTACGTTCAAAGTAACAATCTTTTAATGCAATGACAGATTGTCTATTTGAATGGTTTCTAACAGGTACGAGTATCAAAGCAGTAAAGATTAGAAAATATACCATTACTTATATCTACATTTATTAGCATATTTGCTTGTAAATTTATCATTTACATGCATACTTTGAAAATATTTGAAAGCATAAAGGATGCATGTAGATTTTAACGGTTGAGCATGAAGAAACGTTATATACTCGTAAGTTAATTAAAAAACGTGAATCTGTAACACATCTCCAACCATCCTCATATACTATAAACAATGTGTTTTAAAAATTTTGATCTTACAAGTGTTTTAATTTTTTAAAAGTAAATGACATTCAGAATATTTTTATCGCATATAAAAAAATAAACGAGAAAACTATGTATATATATATATATATATAAAATTCAATACCAAATAGTTGACAGGAGCACAGCAATAATAACATTTTCTAAAAAAGAATATATTGCATAAACAGAAATATGAAACATAAGCAGAATGTAAATTAATATGAAACCTAGCAGAATAAATAACTATTTAAAATTAATATATCCCTAATTATATTTTAATTTTTATACAATATATGTTATAAATGAACAATCTGTTTATGCATATTTTAATATACATATAAAATTAAAATTGTATATATATATATATATATATATATATATATATATGTATATATATATATATGTATATATATATATATATATATATATATATATATATATATATATATATATATATACTTAATCTATTCTGTGTTTTAGCAATGCCTAAGGGAAGTATATTAGCATTTAATAATTGACTTGGAATCACGTGGGCATTCATGGGGTAACTCTCAAAGGAATAAGTAGTATACATCTGAGAAAACCGTCAATCACGTTTTATCTCTTCCTTATAAGTATTATCCTTTGATGCATACTATAGAAAACAAAAAGTTGAAAATAATTTCAAATTCATAGGTACTTAAATATAATTTATAAAGTCGAGAAACATATTTAAATCGTTTTATATAAACACTATATATATATATATATATATATATATATATATATATATATATATATGTATGTATATATATTGTGAAAAGTCTGATAATTCGTACCCTTTTTTGTAAAATCTGCAACTTAATAAATTTTAAATAAACAAAATTTTTACTACTTCATTTTAAAAAAATATTAACTAAAAATATTTAGTTGTTCTAGATGACATCTAAGATTAACATTTAAGAATTACGTTGCCAAAAAACGTAAATAAATTAAAATATATTGTAAGATGTTCCATTAAGATATTCTACTATTAAGAGATTCTATTAAAATATACTAGTGTTAGATATATTAAATAAAATGTAATAAGAGAATTTAACAAAAATTAAGTACAGATATGAACAGTCAAAAATAATTCAGAGAGATATCATTTTCAATGTACTATAACATCTAGGATAATCAAGTGTACATAGTTTTTAATATAAAAAATATATTTGAAAAGATATTCATTGTCAAACCAATAAGAAAAAAGTTAAAAAAACAAGATACAAGGAATAAATAACTCCTTTTATTAGTTCTTCATTTACGATGTAAATGAGAAAAGAATATTCGAACGTGATTCAATAATATTCAAAATTCATCTTTAGATTTTTCAAATCAACGAGTTTTTAGCAGTTGAAATATATTCATCTTTTTGGATTAGTCAAAAAAAATATTAACAAAACACCAGTCACAGTCATGAATGAAGAAAACTTGTAGCAAATTACTAAATATGATGATGACCAATAAATGATGCAAATAAAATCATTAGACATAAATAACGGGATTATGGATTAATTTCAGTATTTAAATATTTTTAAACATGTTTTTATGAAACTAATAAAAATTAAGTTTTGATACAAAAATTAGCAGTATAACGGTTCGAAATTTTCCAGACAGATTACGTTTGGTATTTTACTATACTGGTTCAGTCAGTTCAACGTTAATGTTGCTAAATGTTGAACTTTAAGTCTAAGTAGGGATTATAGAAGAGTTTTCAGGAGAACTGTAGATGAAAAATTATTTAAACCGAAACAATTTAACTGCTACATTCACAACCCCATACTAGCCCATAAATATGTATCCGTCAACCTCATTGAACCTCAAAATCGATAATCAATAACTTTGTACAGCACAGATTAATCAATGAACGGTTATTCTACAAGACACAAAAATATCTTCAAATACCTTTATAACCATGAGATTTAAACTCCATTAATTGAAAAATAAAATAAGTGTGGTTTTTCCAATAATTAGTTCATTTCTTAAAAAATAATGGATCAAAAATAATCTTCTACCACAACAAAATCAATTAACTAAATGCAAAATTAAGCTGTTAAAATCAAATAAATACACAAATGACTACTAAACTTTACAAATCACAGATTTAAGAAAAACATTTTTTTGTACAAATTTTTTTACCCATTTGTATACATTTTCTATCCATACATATAAAATAATATCCGTAAAATTTCGAAAAATGGATAAAAATTTTTTTAAAAAAAACGTGTAGAGATTTCGTATTAAGTTATTGTTAACGATGACATCCAAAGTTACACGAAATTTTCACGAAAAATATTGATATTGGTATCATAACAACTACAATTTTTTTTCCACGAATTTTAAGAAAATGTGAATCATGTTATAGTGTGTCTTCATTTTTGTGGTCATACCTCGGGGTTGGATGTCTCCCCGAAACCAACGTTCATCTTTTATTGTGTATTGTCTGTGTATGAATACGGAACCTGATTCGTGGAATATGTGGAAAAACTTTCAAAAACCCCACATAGCAATTATAAGAACTACAAAGAAATTTACAAATTTATAAAAAAAATACGTTAAATATAAGAGTGGTTATAGATACACTAATACAGATACAAACGTATAAATATTATATATATATATATATATATTTATTTGTATATATAAATACATATGTATACAATATAAAACAACTACGTTGCAATATATCTGCGGAAATGATTATATAGACATACTAACTATATATATATATATACATATACGAGTATATATATAACAATACTGAGCCAATATATGCCATACAGGAAAAATAAGCGGGAGAGGAGCCCCCGGGATTGGTCAAATGTAGTGAATAGAGAGCAGAGCCCCCTAGTGTTATAAAAAATAAAAAAAAATATTTTTATTTTTTTAAACAGTACTGACTTTTCTATTTGTGAAATATGAACTAATTATAGAAGTAATTTTAAAAGTAAATGTATATATATATACACACACACACACACACATGTATACTTTGGTTTTATATTTATAGACATTTTTATAACAAGCAAAACCCAAAAAAACTTGTTAATCAGTTCGAGTTTGGTAGATGATTTTATTCCGAAGAACAAAGCCCCCCTCGTAGTTCAATAACTGAACATGGAACGTTTTTGTTCATTCATTCAAGCCGTGCTTTTAAAAAAACATTAACGAGAACGTAATCGTGATTTAAATTTCAATGTGTCAGCCAACAATTTTCGCCAATTTCACTGATGAAACTCATTCACATAATTAAAATGTCAAACGTCAAATCGCACGTTAATTTTAAAGATTAATATGTACAATTATATAACATTTAACGTTATATGAACGCGGACGACTTAAATGAACAGGAATTGAGTGTCGTTCGAAACGTATGAAAAAATGTGTAATTTAAACGTATTTGTCGAGCATTAAATGTACGAGTAAAATCGATTTTTTCGAAATATTCGTAGAATTACTAATACGTTGTACAATAATTTACAATAATTGATATATTTTCCGTTCCTAATAATATTAATAAACTGAAAATAAAATTTCAATTTTTATGAATGTTTTACTCAAAGTACATTCATTCAAAGAAAACTTTCTTTCCGATCCAATAAAATGTAGTGCTTTTATGACAAATAACTAGAAATTATTTTAGTTGTATAAAATAAATGATACAAAAAATTGATTTAATTTTTTTTATTTCATTTTAATTATTCAAAACCAACTTACTTATCTATATATATATATACATATACATATATATATATATATATATATATATACATATATATATATATATATTACATATATATATATATATATTACATATATATATATATATATACACACATACATATACATATATATATATATATATATATATATATATATGTATATACATATATATATATATATATATACATATATACACACACACACACACATATATATATACATATATATGTATGTATATATATATATATATATGTATATACACCTTTTTTGTAAATGTTTTCTAAAGAGTATTATGTTTTTTTAGACTACTAGGTTTTTGAATTTTTTCCTATCAATGAAATGAATTTACTAAAGAAATGAGGTTAATAGATAAATAGATGTCAGATGTAGGTATTTAGGGCCTAAAACCCCCAGGAACTTCCGATACAAGAAGAGCTGTTATAGCATGAACATAAGATCAGATCAAAATTACTAAACTAGCCCAAAAAAAAAAATGTTTTCTTCCCATCAGTGGCTTTTTCTCTGGCCTGTAATTTCTCAAATCAGTCACAACCAAGCACGGAGGTCGCGGCATGATGGCTTAGACATGATTTTCAGTCTGTGATGTTGGTAATTTTTACGAAATTGAGAGGGTAATGGATCGTTTGTCATATAAAAACATTTTAGAAACACAGCATGATACCTAATGTTGAGTGGAATATGCCTCTTCGATGGGTGTTTCTACACGATAATGACCCGAAACATACATCTAAGTTGGTAAATGATTAGTTAAAAGACAATGAGGTTCCAGTTCTTGATTGACCGGCACAATCACCAAACTTAAACATGTCTGAGATTCTCAAACGAGCGCTTCGGAAACAAGCAGGAACTGTTTCTAGCATTAAAAAATGTTTTGGAAAAGATACCCGAAATTACCATTTTGAATTTAATTTCATCAATGCCAAGCAGATATGTTAAAGTTACTAAAAAAAGGAGCTCTTACACAAAATACTAGATTTGTAGCTTTAGTTTTACATACTCTCATATATTGCATTTACATGTTTTTGTTATCAATTTAACATTAGGAAATTATTATTATTTTTGAAAATGTGTCATTTTGTTTTTGTCTCATCAATGTACAAACATACATTATTAATCATTGCAAACTAATTGAAAGAAAAGATAAATACACTTAAATGTTTAAGTTGAATTTGTTGCTTCTGATTTGCACAATACCATATATATATATATATATATATATATATATATATATATATATATATATATGGAGGGAAATCAGAAGAAAGATTATTGTTTCAAATCAATAGTTATTCTTTTCAATTTTTAAATAGCTATATTATTAAAACTTATGATTAAATTTTGAAGTAGAATTAGTTACTTCTGTTTTTCACAATACTGTATATATATATATATATATATATATATATATATATATATATATGGAGAGAGAGAGAAATAGAAAGCTAGTTTATTTTTTAAATTCTGTAGTTATTCTTGTCAATTTTTACATAGTTATGTTATTATAACTCATGAAAAATGTTTACTTATGAATAATGATGTAAAAAAATAAATGTTTAAAATAAATTTAATCATTTTTGATATCTAGTAACATAGAAATTTACGTCTATTACAAAAATAATTGACGACAACACAAGAAAATAAGGCAAGTTCGATGTGTAAAAAATTGTAAGTTTGACTAAAAAAAATATTGACTATAAAAGTGTTTAAGATTGACTATAAACGGTAACACATTATCGAAGGTTCGAGATTACGCCATTCATCTTATCGTTTTTCAAATATATTCACTTATATATATATATATATATATATATATATATATGTTATGATATCATAGAGGAAGTATCGCGTTTTTTGCAAAAATCGTCATCATATCATAAAAAATAATCAATCAATTTTTCTTTGAACATGATAAATCGACAACCGACATTATATTCAATATCATGGATAACGTGTACTCAAGAAGCTAGAAAACATTATATAACCTTCATACATATTTTATGTACATTATAAATTTTTTTCGAGGACGTTTCAGTACCATACTTGTCATTAATAATATAATAAACAAATTACAAAAATTGTTTATTGATTATACGATCAGTTTTACTACTACCGACATGTTTTTTTTAAAAGAAATTTAATAGTTTGTGAATTTTATTTTATTTCTTCCGTAACAACATTTTAGTATACTACACTTGTTCATAGTTTTTTTTTTAATAAAAATTATTATTTTCCGAAGATTCAATTTTTCTATTTAAAAAATATATCTATGTATCAGTTACTTTTTATTTTATTAATTCTTTCAGCAAATTAAAATTTTGTTATAATTACATTCTTGTAAACTCATGTTTTTATTATCTACTATGATCAGTTTCGATGTATCTACGCTGTCGGCAAATCTTAATGTCTTGAGAGCATAACATTTTAAATTTTAATCAGTAGTTGGAATATTTCTATTAAAAGTAGTTGTCTCTGAAGAAATAAATCAAGAATACACAAAGGAAAAGAATAATATTTAGAATAAGTACGGTATTTTTTATAGCAATGATATGAAAGAAAATATATATAAATTAAAATTTTCACAAACATTAATGAATTGAATTCAGATTCTTTATGTATTTTCAGAAAACTTGTCCGTCAAAAAATATGCCTATTAATCTGGAAAAATTTTCATAAATGTAGGAGAAGTAAAAGATTTTGTAATAACTAAGAGACAAGTATTCAGAAATCATACAGTATATCATAGAAATATTTTTATAGATATTAACATATCGAAAAATGTGTAAAAAGATTCCATAGACATTTTTTGTGTAAAAAATTTTATATTAACCGTTTTAGTACCTTAGAGCCGATATATTGTCACTCAATATATCCTGAGAAATACATTGAGTCGATATATCGGTATTTTATTTTCAATACAATTTTAACTCATGTAAAGACGCTCTATTTTTATAAAATGAATTTTCATAGTAAAAAATATTTATACTGAACAGAAAAACACTTGTTTCACCAAGTTTCGTCTCAGATAAACACAAATACTTGAAGTTAACGGCACAGATTTTCACATGTTGACTTGTATTTCAGTGGGATCGTTATAGAGCTTTCTATTTATATAATTTTATTAAAAAGCGCATATACTTTTCTATTCCATTAAATACAACTGTTTTCATTTCCTCAAAAATATGAAAATGTTTGTCCAAAAGTGACATTTTTTCCATAAAATCTTTTTACCATCCTTAAAATTTATGGAAAATATTATTTTTCTTTCTCTTATGTAAAACTAAACAACTGTTACAATAAAATATAAAAAATCGACAAGTTATTTATTTTTGTAAGAAAAATATGTTAACTTTAATAAATGGTTTCAAGAATGCATATTTTCCGAGGTACATAAAAAACTAGTAAGATAGCAAAAAGGTTAAGAATAAAAAGATATTTATCTTTGTTTAAATAATCTTTTTATAAGTGTTCCAAAAAGTACAGCCTTTCAAATAATATTATTGAACATTTATTACTTAGAAGTATATTTTGTTAAAAGAACATCAGGCTTCAAATTTCCAAATTCAGTAAAAAATTACAAATCTAAACAATCAAAACTAGAATTATATAATAAGTTACTAGAACCAAAATTACATTTTACCTACTCCATATAAGTGAAAAGTTTATTTTAATATCCCAAGAACTTATTGTGACTTATTCCCTTTTAAAATTCGTTAATTTATTCATTTGTAAATATCTAGAAATTCTATCCTTCCTGTCAAAATATATATATATATATATATATATATATATATATAACTTTTGTTTTCATTTTAAATTGAAATTAAATTACTTTTAATTTACATTAAAACTAATTATTACTGATTCGTTTACTTTCATTGTAATTTAAAATATTTTCATATTTTTAAAATTATACAAACCGTCTAATAAAAATTATATATCCATTATATATAAATAACGATATTTAGATAATTAAAACTGACTTTTATTACAATTATAAATTCGTATTTAACATATAAAGTTTGTTATAAATATAACGAATTTCTATAAAATTTAATGACTGACGATCTTAATATTTACAATTAAAAGTGGTTTAATATACTGAAGTAAGTACATTTAATGGTTATAAAGTTTAATTAAATAAATATAATATAATAAATAATGAAAATAATCAAGCATTAAATTCAATGAGAATTTTGAAATGAGAATAAAGAACGATCAATAATTCGTGAAAAACAGAACAAAAACGTTTATAAGACAGTAAAAATTTATAAAATAGCAAATTTATTGTCATATTCAATACATAATACATATAAGAAAATATGTATCAAGTATAGAATATTAAAAAAATCGTAAAAGTCAATCGCATAAATTATACAAAAGCATAAATTCAACGTACGATTTTTTTTATATCCAGGCTATAAATATTTTATCATAACGAACTCATAGCAATGGATAAACAAACCAATGAAAATGTCCAATAAATAAACTCAACCATGTTGACCAACATTGAAATAAACTTCGGATGTCATCTGAAACGCAAACGTCGATTTTTCTACATCTCTCCCATTTAATAATTTAAACGAAAAACATAGTATAAATATTAATACAATATTCTCAAACGACATTGTTCAGTGAAGAGTGAAATTTAAATTAAATGATAGACACTGCAAGTTATAGGCCGATGCAATGTAAATGAGTTACAAATTAACGCCATGAAATGAAATTATTACAACATAAAACAGAAAGCGTCAGAGCTCATGTTGCTTAACTGAAAGTCGAGAAATATTAATAGGGGAATGAAAATTATAATTGAATGTAAGTTGAAATAATTGTACAGAAAGAAAAGATCGATTGTTCGAGGTAAATGTAAACGATGCTTAATGTCTCTACAAATTTGAGAAAACAAATACGTGGAAAACTTGTCTAATGTATTAATTACAATTTAATGTGCCAATATATCGGGTTGGCCAATAAGTAATATCGTTTTTTTCCTAAGAGATCATTTCTGCTATTTTTAAAAGAAAAGACAATTCGTAACCTATAAAACGCATGTACTGTC
>CM068319.1:15059921-15064921 GCA_034766995.1 Acanthacorydalis orientalis | reverse complement strand
CAAATGTGATAGTCGTTAATAAAGAGACTGTTTTGAATACAGCATCAGTGTATATAAAAATTATATATATATAAATTTTATATATATATAAATTATATATTATATATAATAATAACTTCTTAAATATAGATAAATTTATTTGCAAATATAACAATAAGGAAAAGTAACTTTCTCAAACATTTTAAATAATAATTCAAATAAATAAATAAAACAAATATACAAAACATGTAAACAATAATTCAGGATTAATTGACGATACACTGCTAGAGAAAGGCTTATTCTGATTTTTCTAGTTGGAATATTTCTATTTCATATGAACTTATTAGTTTCTTTTTAGACATTTTTATATTTATTACCCTTCTACTGCAACCAATTGGACAAAATGATGAGAATGCTGACGATTATGCAGCCAAGATTGGTCAATAGAGAAAGGCCAACAATTCTTTTGTAAGTCAACGCTCGATCACATGTCGCAGAGACAATGCTGCTCAAACTACAGGGGATGGACTTGGAAACTGTCTGTCATCCACCGTATTCACTAGACCTTGCACCAACTGATTATCACTTCTTTCAGGCTTTAGACCACTTCTTACAAAGAACAATATTCAATTGTCAACAAGCTGTGGAAAACGTTTTTCGCGATTTCATCGCCACTCGCTCCTCAGGCTTCTTCGTTGCTGGCATACACAAGTTACCTTTCAAATGGTAAAACTGTGTCGATAATTTAGGCCCAACTTAAATTAATTTTACTACTTCTTGTTTGAGATATTAAAATAAACTTTTGATTCGAAATCAGATATTTCAAATTTAATGACCTAATATATATATATATATATATATATATATATATATATATATATATATAATTAAAATGAAGAAAAAAAAAGAAATATAGTACTTTTGATTCGAAATCAGATATTTCAAATTTAATGACCTAGTATATATATATATATATATATATATATATATATATATATATAATTAAAATGAAAAAAGAAAAACAAATATAGTAATATGTTTCACATTAAATGTAATGCAAGTAAAAATTGCATAAAGATTTTGTCTAAAAATATCGCTTTTTCTATACACACAAAATAAAATAACCAAACATATAATTTATCATGTATTTTTTTCCTCGGTTCGTTTTCAAGTAATGTAATTGCATAACAATGCTGCTTTTTAAAAAAAAATTGTATACACAGAAATATTTTGAATAAATTATATTATAAAAATTACCTATGCTTTTAATGTCTCTCTTTGTCTCTCTCTCTCTCTCTCTATATATATATATATATATATATATAAATATATATATATATATATATTCATACACTTTCATAAATCTTATAAAATACTTAAAAATTATTCGCAAGTACTGTGCAGACAGATACGAAAGTAAATATTTTAACAGTCGTAATATTCGACAAAAAGTGTCATATTTTCTATATAATAATTATAAATATTTTTCATAGTTTATAAAAATACTATATACAAAATATAATTTTTTCTAATAATGTTGAAACTTTTAAAAACACAAAGTTATAACACAACCATTCCGCATATAAATAACCCCGAAATGGTACATAAAATGAATACCATTTTGAAAATAATGAATGCCCATGAAATATATATATATATATATATATATACTAGTATAAACAGGTTAATGTATCTGTGTAAAATTTGTATAATAAAACGAATTAAACAGCGCTCTACATATATAGAATCATTGTATTATATTTTAAAAATAAAATTAACTTAAAATAAAAATACGGAATTCAAGAAAAATGAACAGTGATCATCAATAAAATTACATGGATAATAAATTATATTAGATTAGTAGAAGCTTTATTAAAACTATAAAAACATGACTTGAAAGTCTTAAGTAGTTAAAATGCAAAAGAATCCATAAGAAAATATTAATCATTTTAATAACATATGTAGTTTAAGTTTAACTTTATTTAAAAAAATAAATCAAATATATTTCATTACCACTTTTTTAATCTAAAATGACTATTAGTATTACGAAAAGGTCAGTTATTTTTTTTATTTTAAATTTAGGTTTACTGTGATCATTATTTAGCATAATTCAATAGTCTTAGATTTAAATTTAACAGCATCTTTAAATTTCTTATAAGTAGTACACAAAACTGAAAACAAAGTAATTTTTCGTTTCAAATTTAACACAAAATACTACTCAGTTGAACAATACTAGATTTTAATTTTACTGCATTTCTTGAATAATTAAAATAAATTTTATTTACAAAAAATGGCAACATAAGAATATAATTTATATTTGAAAATGAATATGAATATTCAAAATGTAAAAAATATTACAATCTAGAAACTACATATTTACAATCGTAACGTTTACAGATATAAATGTATTTTTTAAATATTTCATACTGAAAATAAACACTACACAAATCAAATAATGACTGTTAAATATGAAAATATGTGGAAACTTTTCAAACACAAGAACATATTTTATAAATACAAAATGAAAAAAGTATACAAATTGCAAGTTTAACAGGAAAAAAAGAGGAACAGGAACAATAGAGACGTACAAAGCAAAAATATTATAAAGTTATCTCGATTCGCACACTTTTGTAGACTTGTTCTTTGTTTGAAGTTCTATTTTCTTTATCAAGTCAAAACACCGTATGTATTATATATATATATATATATATATATATATATATATATAATTCATACGTAATTTTAAAATAACTTTCAAAGATGTATATAAAAAGTCTATATTGTTTAGATTTAAAAGCTTCGTTCATCCATTTAATTTATAATAAAGAACACATATTTTGTATTTAAAAACCACCTGTAGTTATTTTTTAAGGTACAAATGTATAAAAATATTATACTGATACCTAATTTTCTTGTTATCAAATAATATTTATTCGCTTGATACACTTCTTATAAAAAGTTATATTGCAATTATAAATAATAATTAAATCTATATAATGAAGATGATTCAAGATGAGTTTCCATATGATTGAATATTTTTCAAATTTCAAAGTATTTGTCAATCACAAATCGGCTTTTGTAGAGAAGAAACGTGTACAAAATTAATCATGAGAATTATGGAGATCAATAGGCGACGGAATAACGCGTTGAAATAATCGCAGCTTATTATGAAAATGGGCGTTCGAGGAAAAGTGCACACCGCGCTCTACGTGAATATTTTGGTATACAAAACCGACCTTCTGAGCGCACAATTTGGAATTCGATAAAGGAATTTGAACAAAAAAGATCAGTAGCAAACATAAAAATACTTCAACGTGCTCGTGCAGGTGAAAATAATGTCATGGTTTGTAAAAGTGTGGGCGAGGAACCGGATACCATCGATACGTCAATTACAACAATTAAATCTTTTGTATTTCATTACGCAGCAAATCTTGATAAAGGATTTTTATTAACACACTTGCAAATTCCAAATAACACAAGATTTAAAGCAATAGAGACCATCAACAGCGTCGTGAGTTTGCCGAATGGATGCGTGAACAAGGAGTGGATTTTTCGAAGAAAATCGTCTTTAGCGATGAGACGCATTTTCACCCCAATGGATTTGTGAACAAGCAAAACTGCCGCATTTGAGGATTGTAAAATCTAACAGAGCTTTACAAGAAAAGCAAATGCATCCCCGGAAAGTAACGGTTTGACGTTGCTTGTGGTTTTAAGCGGTAATTGGCTTGTATTTTTTTGAAGATGATGATGAAAATTATTACAGCTAATGCCGTTCGCTATTGGAACATGATAACAAGTGAGACCAATTGGAAAATATAAACATTGAGGATCTATGGTTTCATTAGGACGGTGTCACCAGTTACATAGCAGTAGAAACAACCGCGCACAAAATTTCCAAGCCGCATGATCTCACGAAACGGCGAAATCAATTGGCCGCCGAGATCATGCGAGTTAACTCCTCTGTATTTCATTTTTGGGGATTATTTGAAGAGCAGAGTCTACGAGAACAAACTGAACTCTATTTCAGAGCAGAAACAGGTAATATGAGGTAAAATAGCTGACACAAATCCTGCGCTATGCTTCAATGTAATCGAAAATTTTGATAAGAGAGTTATATCATCACCACCCACTTAGAGAAGATAACAAACAACAGTGTACATGTTCATCACAACCTACTTAGAGACGATAACATAGACGACGGTCCAGTTGTTCATCACCACTCACTTAGAGATGAATCCATGAACAACTGTTCAGTGTTTATCACCACCCACTTAGAGAACAATTCAATTAACCACCGCCAACCGCTTAAATAAGATAGCATAGACATAAACAACCAAAACGAGTGATAAAGCCCAAATCAAGATCTATATAAACGACTTCATGTTTAGATTATGGCAGACACAGCTCATAATCAACAAAGTGACTGCAAGTGCTTCAAAACCGGTGTCTGTGCCTGATCACCGTCGCGCACCACCTGATGAGAAACACCACGCTGCACCGAGATCTCCGGCTCCCTACAATCGACGAGTTTGTCCGTGGACAGGCCAGTCGGCTATAGGGTCGAGCGGAGGAAAACGAAAACTAAGCTAGAGCGCTTGGGAAGAACAACCTTGTTACCGAACACTAGCGGTACAGACGGTCTAGTCTGCTGGTAACCGAGTGCGAAGACTAACGAGGCATCTGTGAGTCAGAATCACAGCCAATACACCCAAATTAATAAGAGGTCGCCTTCTCAAAATATCCTGGAGCTAGGCTGATTCTCCACCAAAAAGCGATCCCCCTGTGGGTCATGGAAAATGCTCCATAACTTAGCGAAGGATTCACCCTAAATATGCATCCGTTCCAGCGACATGCAAAATGCGAGCCATGAACGTTCAAGTAAAGCAACAGCCCTTCCGGCCCATGCCACAACAGTGATTTGACTAAATCAGATTTTATTCTAACTACTGTATGGAGTAACATCTATGTAATTTTACAATAAAACTCCACTTGTGTCTCTTTTCAAACAATTTTCTGTCAAA
>CM068319.1:15029921-15054921 GCA_034766995.1 Acanthacorydalis orientalis | reverse complement strand
TATTTATTATATTTGAATGTAAATATAATTGCTCTAAAAAGTTTTTGGTTTAAAAGAATCATTGAAAACTGTAACGATTTACCTTATGAATTGAGCTACCTATTACAAAATATATGATATGTTGTTACACAATTGGAACAGACAATATCCCTTAAGCAATATTAATAAAACTTATTTAAAAATCAGTTCGTAAAAAACAATTTCTTCATAAAAATTAACATAGATTCGATTTATTAAAGTTTATTATGTCACATGCTAAAAAAATAATATTGATATAATAAAAAAGTAATTGTCATCAGACAATTTGACATTCCACTCAACATCATGAAAACTTTATATTTATTACGAGGAAATATAAGTAATGATGGAACACTATTAACGTTCGTACCAAGAGCATATCCTATTGTTACCAGTTTTTATCTTTCATCTGATGTCACAGCTCCTATCAGTTTGAATCGCTTTTTAGCAACAATTTTTGATATCATTTGCAAAATGGTGCTTATTAGTCACATCTGCTTTATTGACTAAATGTTATGCGCAAGTAAAAATAAAAACATTTTAAAACGTTCCTATAAATAGAATAATTGAAATTTTACAAATGATTAAAAAAGAAGTAAAACGCATCTTTCGCCGCTAATACAATTGGTAGAAAATATGAAATGTCAAAGAAGTAAATTAGTCGTTGAAACATAATAATTGTTTTAATATCAAAAATATACTTCCAGGTTAAATAATTAAACTGGATTATTATTTTCATAATACAAATTAAATTCAAATGTCAACCATACTCTTCTAATTACTTCATGAAAATCACAAAAAATTTTAAAGAATTTTATATTGATATTTATTTCATAAAGAAGAAAAAATATGTTCATTTATAAATTAAAGTTTTCATAATTTTTTTCTCATATATATAATTCAAATATTTTTTTTAAAAATAAAAAAAAATCTATTTCAGTTTAAAAGTAATTTTCAGTTAATGTACGAACTTGACCTAACTTAAATATCGAACTTTTAAAAAGAAGACACATTGAACGGAAACAAGCAGAAACAATACAGAAAACATACAATAAACTTTGAAAATCCATTAGAGAAAGTAACATAAAAAAGTTGTTACAAGACATAAACACTATTTTTATTGCATTCAAAACAGATTATGTATATATATATATATATATATATATATATATATATATATATATATATTCAAAATAGCACGGTTGTAAACGATCCAGTTAGTGAAGATTATAATAAAATGTTTGGTGATAAGTATTTGAATATAATATATATATATATATATATATATATATATATATATATATATATATATATTACATATTCTTATTTTCTAATTTTACATTAATAAATTAAGAAAAATTGTTGAAATTAATTTAGTTAATAAAATGATACATGTCCCATTTGAATATTTATCCAGATTTGAGTTAATCTTTTTATTGTAGAAAAAACTAATTCAAATGTGGACACAATAATTCAGCAAATCAATCATAAATCAAGAATACACAATAAGAGAATATAATAACGATAATACAATTTTAATTAGCAATAATGACTAATTCTTTTTTTTTGTTGTGGTCATTAATGTGTCCCTTAATTATATGAAAAAATATTTTCGAATCATAATACTCAGATGTTTTGTTATGCTATCATAAAAGTATATAAAGAACACAAATTGCTAGAATATTATTTTAAGGATAAATAAAGATAAGTTGGAAACTGAAAAGTTTCAAAGAACAAAATTAATAATATTCAAATTTATACAATTCAGTTTTTATATTTAAAAATACATTTTCTAGTATCTTATAATCTTTTAGTATTCTATAGGGAGAGATAATTGTAAAAAAATCAGTAAATGAAAAGTATATTAAAAATTCAAATCTAATATTCTATTTCTTTTCATTTTTTAAAAAATATCACAAGAGGGTTGTTTGATAAGAATGGTAAAAAGTTAAACACAGTTTTTTGGAAAAAAATCGATTTTGTTTTTCAACATAGTCTCCAATATGAGTTATACACTTGGTCCAGCGGGTTTCCAATTTTTTCATTCCGTCGGAAACGTAGCTTTTCTCAAAGTCTGCCAAATATGCATTGACGGCGGTGATAACAATCTCATTTAACGAGAATTTCTTCCCACCGAGCCAAATTTTCAAGTTTGGGAAGTGGAAGTAGTTGCACGGGGTCAAGTCCAGAGAATAGACTGGATAAGGAATCAATTCGAAGCCTAATTCGTGTAATTTTGTCATTTCGACGGTCATTTTGTGGGACGGCGCGTTACTATGATTAATAACTACTAACTAAAAACTACTCTCTCACCAGGAGGTGAGAGAGTAGATCTTGTGCGCTAATCTTGGGCGTTTCTGTTCAAACGATTCAATAATGCTGCATAACAGGCTCGTATTATTTTTCCTTCATTAAGTAGTCGATGAGAATAATTCCTCAAGACTCACAAAACCCAGTGGTCATCACCTTTTCAGCCAACAAAACGTCTTCGTCTTCTTCGCCGCACTTTCGCCAGTCGTTATTCACTACTTTAACTGGTGTTTCAACTCATAGTGATAGGTCTATGTTTCATCCATGATGACGAATCGACGGAAAAATTCCTGCAGATTACGATTAAACATCGCCAAACACTACGTTAAAATGTCCTTTCGTGTCCATTTTTGATCGACAGTCAACAATCGCGGCACCCATCGCTCACACAGCTTTTTCATTTGCAATTTTTCTTGCAGGACATTGTGCACTTATTCAGGTGAGATGCCTACAGTTTCAGAAATCTCGCGCATTTTCACTCGACGGTCTTTCATAACGATACCACGGCTTTTTCCAACGATATCCGTCGTGATGACCTCAAGCGAGCGTCCAGAGCGCGCTTCATCTTCAGAGCATGTTCAGTCATGTTTTATACTCATTTATCCAGAAATAAAGTATTTAACACTGGTGCAGAGTTCATCCAAATGCGCTTTGATTTGGATGGCCGTCCACTTTTTCAAATAAAAATATTTTACCACTGAACCGAACTCGTTTTTTTTTCATTTTTACGACAACTGCAACAACGCCCGCTTCAAACATCTGTAGAACGTGAACAACGCGTCGCTTTTGGCTGAAATATTTCCTATACTAGTTTAAAAAGAGACACTTGATAGCAGTGACGTTACTAGATGTACGGCGATACCGTCTCATAGAAATTTACCAAATTTATCAAACGACCCTCGTACTAGCTTAAACGTATATACTTTATAATAACATCATATATTTAAAAAGATTAATATATAATAATTTCCATTCAGTTTCACACAGATGCAAGTATTTTTATATCATATTGAATAAATATTGAAACAATTAATATTATAATAAATTAATATTGTTATAAATTAATAACATAATAATATAATATAATGTTTATTTAACTATAAAATTGTTTGATCACAATGAATACTAATTATTAACACTATATAAACGTCTAAATTTACAAAGTGGATCTGAAAATAATCCATTCGATTTTGACCAAGAAAAGATAAATAGTTTATTTAAACATATATATATATAATGTGTGTGTTTGTATGAACGTGCATATTCGACATTTCCATCATTTCCGAAGGGCCAAGGTAACAGAAAGAATTTCCTATATTATATAAAAATCCCGTTACCAAACTTTTAAAAAGAAAGGTAGAACAGATTTAAGATCTCTAAGGAAATCAGTTCTGCACACATTTCACAAAGTAGATTACTATCATAAGATTGCTAACAAAACAAACTCAATATCACTAGTATATCGTTGAAATCTGTACTGGTTTGAGTGTACGGGAAAAAAAATTGGTGGAAATAAATGACAAGATAAAAAGAAAACGGTTTCTAAATAAGATTAATTGTTTACGCTCAAAAAAAGCGGTGAGTGATAGTGATAAACTCTGAGAGAAAATCGAATGAACGAAGAGTGTGCAATAAAACAGACCGTGTACGTTGTAAACACTGTATAATGAATGATATATGATTTTTTTCTTTGTCGGCACCTTCGTTATCTTTACTTCATTCATATTGTATTAAACGTAATTAATATTCATACACAAAGGCAAACAAACATACATTCATACATATATTCATACATAAATACATACATACCTATATATATATATATATATATATATATATATATATATATATAAATGATTATTTGTGTGTGTCTACACAGACTATATACACGTGTATGTACGTGTCAAATACTCTACAGTTGATGCAAATTAATTCAATTTATACAGATCTTGTTCAATTGTCTTGACAAGATTTTTTTGATGAAGTTTTACACTCCCAGTTTGTTTTTCATACACTAGTTTGTAGAGAATGTATAACAATACTGTAACTGTATCCAGAGACGAATCTAGATTAATCAATAACTATAAACAAAGATCTCATCACAATAATCTATCAACTTCATATATATTCACATGTACATAACTGAGACATTTGTCAAATAATTATAACTACAGTATTTTTTAACATTCTTACTTATTTTTAATAACATAACAATGTAGATATAAATCCATAAAACAAATACAGATGGTTTTGTGTTTCTTCTTCTGAAGAGAATAAATTGGGAAGACAAACGTGCTTTTTTATCACATCTTTGTAAACTTAATAGTTTTCTAACAACTCTATAATTCTGTGTTCGTTATTTATCGCTTTAGTGATTCATTGCTCAACATTTTAACTAGTACACTTACAAAAATATACACAAACGATTTACTGAATTCTAATTAAATTAATAAATTCTAAGAAAAAATTTAGTATTATTAACCCCTTGCCTTAAAATATCGAGTGAGACTTGTAATACGAATTTCGGGCCTAATATATATATATATATATATATATATATATATATATATACTTATAAATGTATATATATATATATAACCTCTGAGTTTAATAGCTATATTGTCCTGATGGGTTTCACTCTCATACGTATTTATCAGTCAAAACTATTTTTATCAGCTATCTTCAAGCAATTTTTAGATAAAATTATTTAAAAGCTACTTAGTAAAACCTTGAATGATTCACAAGAAACATAACTACCTGAAAAAAAAAACAATTATAACAACATCAATTATACGATAAGGGAAACGAATATATTAAAATGTTCATACTATTATATGTTTAACCCCTTGCCTTATGATTTATTTCTCTGTAGCGCGTGGCATAGTCAATCCAAAAGTCGCCGTATCACGAGTCTTACTCATGTTTGGCCCGAAATTCGTATCACAAGTCTCACTCCATATTATAAGGCAAGCGGTTAATAATACTAGATTTTTTCTTCATAATCAGTACGTTTCGATCAATAAATATTAATTAAAAAGTTAATTATCATCGTATTTCTATCATCATTTTCGAAATGAATTATTCTTTAGAATATTTCTTCTCTCTCTCTCTCTCTCTATATATATATATATAATGACATGAATATATGCTTATGTATATGTGTGCGTAGTCCGAAAAAATAAAAGCAATATATTTTATAAGAGAATAAAATTAATTCACCCGTAAAATGTTTTCCCACTTGATGACTATTTATATGCACACAAGATTGGACACGTTTAAAAGTTTTCCGTTTGTAGCTGTTTACACGTTTGTTGGGAAACGTTACATATGGCTACTGTAATTCCACCTTTCACATCTTGTATAGTTTTCGAGGCTTTGTTGAACAAACTTCTAACTCTAAATCATTCCCTTTAATCAGAAATCGTAACAACTGAGGATTGGAGATTTTGAAACTTAATAGAAGCGGTCGTATTTGAATCCTTTTATTACCATATATATACTTGCATAGTTGTTTTTATGTGTTTATATGTACATATAAAAACACACATACATACATATACATACATATATATATATATATATATATATATATATATATATATATATATACATGTACGTACATTTGTGTAATGTCACTCCTCTCCTATTGTTAAAATATCAGTGTCTCAAGAAAACATAGTTATACCATGACTATTTCGGATACATATTTGTAGGTATTTTTTAACTTATTTTTGATTCGTTTGAATGGTCTGAAAATGATTACAGTTGAATTTATTTATTTTTTCCATAGTTGAATAAGAAAAAACCCTTTTAAAAATATGTTTTATTCAGAAACAAAATTTTAAGTTAACAATTACATTAACTCAAGCGTATTAACTATAGAACGTCTCAACTTGATATACAACTTTTCCTTTTTCTCTCTCTATTCATATATATATATATATATATATACACATATATATATATATACACACACACATATATATATATATATATATATATATATATATATAAGGTTGGTTTTGGAATGCAAGATAGCTCTCGGCAGACTGGCTTTCCAGAACGAGGTTCACATTCTATGGGTGCCGGGTCATTCGGGCATACGGGGGAACGAAATAGCGGACAGACTGGCCTCATTAGGAGCCTAGTCCGCAGTGGAGGGGCCAGAGCCCTTCATAGGGCTAGCAAGATGCTGGGCCAAGGGCGCTATTCGGGAGTGGGTCGAGTCAGAATACTCAGAATGGTGGCTAAAGATTGACGGTTGTCGTCAATCCAGGGTACTCTTAAGCCAGGCCCCAAATAAGGACTGGACCAAGAGAATCTATACAAGTGGCAGATCCTTCTCCCGGCTCCTGGTCTGAATTGTCACAGGACACGGAAGACTAAGCTACCACGAACATATACAAGGCCGAAGAACAGACGGAAAGTGTAGATGGTGCGGGGGGGGGCAACGAGCCCCCCATTCATCTCCTTGAGGAATGTCCGGCATGGGTCAATTTAAGGCGACGATGGTTTGGGGAGTTTTTCCTCACCGCGGCCGAACTAGGGTCTATAAACTCGGGTAGGCTGATAGGCTTCTGGAAGGAAGCGAGACTTCCCGAGTAGTTTTGATCAACCGAGATAAGGCATAATGGACTTCGAGTCTAAGTGCCGGGAGGCAAGATAGCTTCCTCCCCCCTCAAACAAACTATATATATATATATATATATATATATATATATATATATATATATATATATATATGTATATAACCTCATTAAATGTCTATTCTTTACATTTGTCATAAAAAGTGAAAATGTCTACACGGAGAATTTATTTCACTGTGATTCGCCATCCAGTTTATGTAGCTGTACTGTTGAACCACTCGAAAGCTACTAATTATACAATAACCATTAGACTTTGTATGTAGATGAAGTATCTACTAAATATATTCGCTCATAACTCAATAACAGGGAAATGGAAACAAGTGAAAAGTGTGTATAAAGTAGAAATATTTTATATAACACTAGCTATTAAGACAAATCAGAAAAGGGAAGAATATTGGTTTTATAATTAGACTTTCGTTCTACGTTTCTCCAGTATTATCGTTTTTAAGCCAATGAAGCAATTAACTGCTGTAAACGACAAAGTTTTGTTGCAAATGGTGGCTATATCCATCATGTATAGTTTTTGCTAAAAAAAACATCAGCCTTACCAGGGGAAATTCCTGTACATTTTTTCGTTAGATAACGGTAACATACATAGCCAGGAGTTTTGTTCTTAGAAAAATGCGAGTAAGGGTAAAATGTATGACTGAGTTAGATGAAGATTTTATTTCCGACAATTAGAGAATAGATGGTGTAAATGGTTTTATGATCTTTTATTATGATTGAGGTGTTTGTTGAGACTCATCAACAACAATACCCCGCTCTGAGATCCTTAATCTTCATAGAATGTAATATGCAATATAATATCTTCAGATGCAGAATTTGAAGATGAATAATCAATTCAGAGGCACAGCCATGGCTTGACGTTTTCTTGAATTCAGTGAATCTAGTGTGAAATTTTCGAGGAAGTAAATTAAACTCCAAATATAGAAGATAGTAAAACACCATCTGATAGTGATGACAATTATTTGGATGTAGAGTTGTCAAATTCTGGCACGGTTAGTGACGATAGTGATTCTGATATTATCCAAACAAAACACCAGTCGAAAGTTCATGTTATAGGAACATCTGATGATGAATTTTTTGATGATAGTGAAAATGTTGGTAATTCGGAAGGTGAAGAGCATAATCCCGCAGGAGAATATAACGATTAATGGGATAAGGATACGGGTACAATAGAAAATTTCAAATTCGACCATAATAAATGTGGTGTTAAATTTAAGGCAGATTTCAATTCTATCCTAAGAGATATTTTTGACCAGTTGTTATGATTGTTATAGCCGTCATGTATCCACCAAATATTTTCTTTAATTCTGATAAAAAAAATGACTTATTACCCTTATGATTTTTTTTTGAAGCAACTAATAGAAATAGTATTAGTTACTCTTTATAAGCATTGCCTTTTCATCTAATTTCTTGCAGCTACAGAGGAACATTTAAAAAGTGTATTTCTAAGGCTGATCTAGAAAAAGTCTGCGTCAATGGGTTAACTCACTTTTACATACACAAAGAGATGCACGACTTTAATCTACATCTAAATATTAATGTTTTTTCTCGAATTGAGCTCGAGTTTCGAATACTGTATTATAGTTGTAATTTTAAATCTATTTATAGTTATAGTTGTGGTTTTAAATCTAATTGTAATTATATATGATTTATTTTCAAAGTGCTAATAAGTAAAAAAATCGCCATTAGAGACAATAAATATATCTGATAGAGGCTATTGTATTTTAAAGCCTATATCAACATTTTATTTATTTATTTGTAGCTTATTACTAAATTTACATATGTGAAGTTTAGATAAAAAAAACAACTGTACAAGACGGATACGTATATACTAATTAAACGGCTCGACCACAGAATTTATTACATGTAAAACAAATCCCTTGTTACAATTTAAATACTTTTTCATCATTGAAGGGGTGTGACCGTTTGTGTAATTCCCTGGAGTTGAGTTGATCGAAAATTCGAAACGACTAAATTGGAAGGATTTAAAAATGCCCCAATTTAAAAACTTATTTACCAACTTGCATTATATCCAGTGAAGTTAAAACAGCTAGACATTATAAAGTCATATTTTATATAAATTAATTATATATAGCGTCTAGAACAATTCAACACACTCTTAATATAAGAAAATAACTTTTTAACAAACTGATTAATAGTATTGTTTGCGGTTATAAAATATTCATGTGTAATTATAAATTTCATCCAAATTAATCCATTCGAAAATTACCCCAATCAATGTACACTTTGTACTGATACATAGCTGTAGCACAATGAGAGATAATTTTCGAGTTTCAGTCGGACGCTGTAGCTAGATTCACTTTCATGAATTATTTTTTATTCCACAAGTTATAAAAAAATCTGAGCAGAAATATTCAGTAAATGATTATTTTTTTTTTGATTGTTACTTATGAGCATTTTGATGACGTTTTCATCATCCTCATAGCGCTATTGTACAGATTTATATGTACCTGGACGCTCTAAGCAAGATGGAAATTCCATAGAAATTCCCATAAATAATAATCAAAAATGAACTATAACCACTTATTCGACATTTGGGATCAAAAAACAAGTTTTATTGTTTATAGAAAAAAAATAATTCATTTGTAAAAATTTTAAATATATTTTCAGCGCATTTTTTTACTATTTTTTTATTATAAATAAAAAGTAAAATAATTCTATCAGAAATCATTTTAAAGATTTTGGTGTAAAGTTTTCGCACTTCAAAAACAAACGTCGTAACCTAAATATTTATGGTTATAATGTAAAAAATCGCATTACCTATTATTTTTAAAGCATTGGCGATACAACTTTCAATATAAATATAGATACGCAACATACTGATCGGGTTAATACCAAATGTAATAACACTAACTAAGAAATCAGTCATCCTTACTAGCATCGCAATATCAAATATGCATAATCAATCAAATACGCACATAAAATATACTTTTTTATTGTTTTTTTTTTAAAAAATAAAAAAGTAAAATTTATTGATTTTGCTAATGAAATGAAAAAACTATATCAGATGGATAAAGTTATTATATAACCAATCATTATTTCCACTAAAAGCGTGATAGAAAAAAAACTATTCACAATAACTTAGAAATATCAGACCTTCATACAATACACACATACAAACATAAAAAAATTCAATTCATATACTTGTGTCCTAGCTAGAAATGTTCTCAGCAATACACATTAATTGCACTCAAAAAGAAAAAATAATGAAGAGTACACACCAAAATGACACTTAATTTTCAGGTCCATTCTGTGAAGACACATGCTCATATGCTTATATATATATATATATATATATATATATATATATATATATATATATATCCATGACGTCGATTGATTCATTCGGTTACATGACATGCTAATAATTTATAAGTGGGCGAGCGGAACGAGTAGGGGGCGAAGCACCCTAGTATATATATAAACTCAAAATTATCCACAAAAAACTCGATGACGTCGAATTATTTGTTTATGACGACGAGGGTTCTCTGGTACCCAAACATGTTTATTTCATATAAAATAACACGTTGCAACCTGTCTGCGATGGTGTAAAAATGGAACATACACAAACTTCCATTTTTACACCATACAACATCCAGATATATGCGAGTCAACACCCAGGCACCGCGACTTAACCTAAAATATTGTGCACTTTAGTATTAATGGTACTACTGTTCTAAAATGCATATCAATAAATTCTTTTTTCTTTCTTTCTTTCTGTCTGCGATAATGATTTTATAGATATAAATGAGTTTTAAAAAATATGTTTATTGTTCTATTCAGTTACATGACATGCTTATAACTGAAAAGTGGACTAGAGCGGTGAGCAAGGGGTGAAGACCCCTAATATATATATATATATATATATATATATATATATATATATATATATATATATATATATATAATCACAATTATTAACAAACAATTCGATGACGTCGTCTTATTTATTTGAGACAAAATTTCTATGACAACCAAATATGTTTATCTCTCTATTCTCTCTATCTCTCTCTCTGTATATATAAAATGAAAATTATCTACAAAAAATGAAAAAAAAATCATGACGTCGACATATTTATTTGGAACGAGGCTTCTTTGATACCCGAATATGTTTATTGTTTTATTTTGTTACATGTACAATACATGCTTATAATTGACAACTGGACGAGTGCGGGGGTTGACGAGCAAAGCGAGCAGGGCGGAGCCTCCTAGTATTATAACAATAATCTACTTGCTTTAAAGTAAATCAGTCCTATGGCAGAGTTTTTCCAATATTAAACTATCACCTGTAAGCATATTCTCCGTTTTAGTATCTTACAGTGTCTTTCGTATCTTTAGTAAATATAGAAAAAGGGAATGAGCCCAAAATATAGGATTGCAAATCATATATATATATATATATAGAGAGAGAGAGAGAGAGAGAGAGAGAAAGAAGGAGAGAAAACAGAATATTTATAATATTGAATCTTTTTTTAATCTTCTCATTAATTTTATAATTGTGTTTAGTTTTGCTTATCTAAAATAAATTAACTAATATTTTATACCATGCAAAAAATGAACTATTTAGAAATGAAATAACTAATATTATCCGAACGGTTCTAAGAGCTTTTGTAAGGAAAAACCAAATAAAATAGAAATAAGACCCAGAACTTCATCAGTTACAAACCGTTGCTATTTTGGTGTACCATTTAGCTAAAAAGATTATTAATAATCAATTTTCATATTATTTACGATACGTTTACAATACATAAAATAAGAAAATGACAACATAAATTCGGTACATAAAAGTTGAAAGTTTTTAGAAGTCATTAATAATAATTTGAAAGCGCGTAATTTGCCGAAACACATAATAAAAATGATTAAAAAAAATACGTCAGCGTAATAAAAAAAAGTATATAAATTAAGTTCATAAAACTTTTATAATGATATTACGAATGTATTTCGGTGTATGACAATAAAAAAGAGAAATCTAAGTGAGGAAAATAAAATGAAGTTGTACAGTTTTAAATGGCATACATTACAATCGCAACATACATACATTATTTCGAAATATCTGTAAGATATATGAGAAGAGTTCTTAATAAAATTCAACTATTTATTAAGGCGAACGTCCAATTTTTTTATTCTTTAATTAAGTTATGGGCATTTTTGTACAGTTAATTTTTATTACACAAATTACAAATATATCTAAAAATTTTATAATTAATAAATATATATATATATATATATATATATATACATATTAAATATACATTATATATATATATATATATACGAGTATATGTATATTTAATATGTATATATATATATATATATATATATATATATATATATATAAAATATTCATATATATATATATAAGATCAAAATTAACTTGAAAAGCTACATCTTAGTAAAGAAGTTTATTACATCAAAAAACAAACATTTAAAATAAATTAATTTACATTTAAAATGAATCCAAAAAGAAACATTAATACGTTGAATGTCATAGCGGTCACATGTGACCAGCACTCAACTAGCCTGCAGCACCGTACGGGTCATAGATGACCGCCGATGCCAAGATTAGTAAAAATACATAATTCAAGTAAATGGCAACACGTCTAAAATTTTCAATATTATTATTATTATTGCAATGATGTAAAGAAAACTAATGCACCATAAAACTTCGAAACACCATCGAAAAAATGCACTCCTGTTCCGATGACCCCCCTACTAAGTAAATACATAAAACATGATAATACAGTTCAGCTTAACTGTTGCATATTATATTTTAGCACGTGTATCGCACAACAAAAAAATTTTTACGACGCCTTGGGCAAGTCATAAAATTTGTCTGTTATTCAACATGTTAAACATTCAAAAAATTATTAATCGCCTATTATAAAAATATATCATTCATATCTCTGGTACACAAAATTAAAACTAAAAATGCTTTAAACATATACTTAAAAAAAAACTTCCGGATATTTCTCTCCAACAATATTTCCTAAAAAATTTAAATTGAACCTACTATATCGATGAATTGAAACAAATTACTCATAAATAAATTGCAATCATTAGTTCAAATAATAGAAATCATAAAACAAACTTATAATGTTGGAATATTGAATCAACAGCAATGAGAAAAAATAACATCATTTGTCATATTTGTTTGCTTTTCATTTCACTAATGAATTGTGTAAGACAAAGTACAGTGCAATATTTCAATTATAATCCATTCGAAATTTAATTATTATGAAAAAGTGCTTTTAAAAGAGACAGTTAACTATAATCAAACGAAATTAAAAACTCTAGGTTTTTATAATTGCATGAAAAGGTATCAAATTATTTGAATATCATACTTGATATTTGTATCAATTAAATATAATTTAATTAATACCATGAAAAGAACTATCGTTTCGTATCTGTATACATTTTACTATGAATATTAGTTAAATGATTACAAATTGTCTTTATAAAAAAAATATAAAGATTCTACACACGCATATATTGTATATTGACATATAGACAACTATAAATAAAAAATATCACTAATGTATCTTTTTTATTCTTCCGTACTATTTTCAATTTTATTTATTAGTAAAAATTGTTCCAATTTTTGGTACATGTATTTTAAACTGCCTTTATATATATATATATATATATATATATATATATATATATATATATATATATATATATATATATTTATATGTATAAATATATATATATATATATATATATATAACATATATATATATATATATATATATATAAATTTTAAAAACACAAACAAAATTTCTTATCAGTTTTCTATTAGATGATACAGCTTTTTTGTCTAATATTATTCAAATATATGATTGAGATGAAGTTTACTATAATATTAGGATGGTAGAAAAATAATTGCAGTATATGACTTTCAAATTCATATACAGTTTTTAATTTAAGTGGTCTTAAGTGGTCCAGAACTGTTTGATGACTAACGTCTAATTTTTTGTAAGCTCTCGAATTGATATCCGCGGTTCTGATTCAAATAACGCCTTCGGTTGATCGTTATGAACTGAAGAAATATTCCCGTGACATTTTTCATCTTCAAGGATTTCATCCCAAGCAGAAAATTTTTAAAAAACCACCATTGCACCAGATTTTCCTTAACAGTGCCCACACCGAAATCATTGTTTAATTTACGAGCAGTTTCTGCTGCTTTATCACCTGTTTTGAACTCTAAAATTATTATATATATCGTCATTTACTTCTTTGCCATCTTTAATTCAATAGCCCAATTTGAAGCAAAATTAATAATAAAACAAAAGTCGATGTTATCAAAATACAGGCCGAAAATACTTTTCAAAATGATATTTAACATGAACACGATGAAATGACACTTTCACTAAAAAAATAACGTTAGAATTCAGAAAACAAAAACCGCAATTATTTTCCTACCAACTTAATAGAATCATGTATCGCTCTATTTCTAATTATTTATTACTAATTTTTTTATCTATCTTATGATTTCATAACATCAACCCGGAATGGATTTGATATTATGGAGTGCGCTATATAAATCAATCATGTTTAATTTGAAAAGTAAATATAAAATATAATAAACAGAGATACATCCAGTGTGATTAACTGAATATTATTTAAAAACAATAAACAACGTGCATTTGTCTAGAACTATTGCGGATTTAGAGATTCCGTTCAACAATTGTGCTACGTTATGAAACTTTTATTATCTTTATATTTTATGAACAATCAAGTCTGTGTGCATATTTGAATTTTTATTCCAGTTTTCGTATTTTTACAACTCATCGTGAGTTTACGACTCGAACAAAGATCCATGTCTCTAGTTCTAAAACGTGTATTTTACGTTTTCTATTGAATGCATGTAAGAGATTTTACGTACAGATTCTGGAATGATGATGCAACATATTTTTATTATCATAAGAATGTTGTTTTCGGCGAATTATTTCAATAATATGCAATCAATGTCAGATTGTGAGAAGAAATGGTTTAAAACAGAATTGATATTTTCAATTTTGTGTGTCTCTCATACGTGATATTAGTCTTCTATTTTTACTGAATATTTTATCATTAGATTGAGTCATAAGTCATATAAGTGATTTGCGACACGACAACTTTTTGTCTAATTCCCTCAATTTCGAACAAATTCGATCAGAAAATTCACTTAATTGGAAAAATTATGCTCTGACACACATTTTCATTTTTTCATTTACATATTATCGACCCTTTAAGTATAAGTGCCGATTCTGATCATATATCACTCATTATTTTTTATATTAATTCTTGTTAATATAAAAAATATATAAATATATATATATATATATATATATATATATATATATATATTATATTATATAAATATATATAAATAAATAAATATGTGTATATATATATTTATATATATATAAATATATAAAGAAGAAAGATAAGAAAGAAGAAGAAAAAAAATCGAAAAAATATTTCTGTGGTATAGATGAATGAATTAATGACCATACAAACATGTTGTAGTAGTTCCAAAAATCATTAAGAGAGATTTTGATTTAAATCAAAAAAAAAACATTTTCGCCACATGAAAATGAATCAAAAGATGTCAAAAATGTCATTAAGTTGTCATGTAAATCAAAAGATGTCATTGAAAATAATATGCAATCCACACATGAGATATTAAGGAACGATACTTTTAATTCGTTATAAAAACTATATGATTGAAGGAAGAAACACGAAAAAACGACGAAAATCAGAAAGAAATGGCGTTCTGTTAGACACAGCATTAAGAAAAAACTAAGAATATATTCTCAGTTTTATTTTATAGTATTCTTAGTTCTATGAAAAAATCACACTTATAAAAGTATAACTGTATGTTTTTTATATCTGTAATTCCTTAGATGCGTTGTTCTGATTATCTTCGTCCTTTTAAATCATCTGAATGTCTGTCTTCCACTATTTGTTTCAACAAGTGTTTCATCTTCAGGTAAATATTAGAAACTAATTTCAAATCGGGATTATACCTGTTTATATATATTTTAGGTTAGATTTTATTTATTGCTCCTATAATATGTTATTTTTATTTTTCTATATTTCAAGATTTTCAAGAATATTTAACTTATTTCCTTTATTTTCGAGTTTTATTATTTACATTGTATTATTTATATCTTTTATTGTTCAATATATATTACAATGAGGACATAAAAGATACAAAAAAAAACACAATATATAATAAAAATTGAAAACATCGGAATATATTTAAGCATTCCCAAAATTCTTGGAATATATAAAAACAAAAGTAACATATTAAACATGGGAACACAAATGTTTTTTATATCTTGAAATTGTAAACTGCGCCCAATCTAAAATATACACAAACGAATATAAATAGAATTTAAATTCAGTGTCTAATATCTATATCCACTACTATCGAATTTTGTAGTGGAGAACAGGCACTCAGATAAATCCAAAAGGACAAAAACAATCAGAACAATGAAATATTCTTGTTATGTATTTAATCCGTATGAATATTTAAGGCGTTAATGGATTTATATGGCAAATGGATTAAAACTCTTCAATTTTATTCGGATAAAATTTATATTTGTATTTTCAATGTGCTTCGTGGCAGTGAATTACAATAAAGTAAATGAATTGTCATGGGTACATATATGTACATCCAGTCTCAAATATCAAAGAAATATTGTTTTAGTTGTGTGTGATTTTTAGTATACATCTAGAAATAAATGAACAAGCTTTTTTATTTCTTTAACCCTTTGAATCCCGGCATGGATCTAGGAATCCATTGATGTTTTCCAAAGAAACTATGATCTCGGAGCACTATATTTTGGATGATATATTTAAAGGTCACTAATCTCTTTCTAATAAGATTAAAATTATAACTATTTCTTTCATTAAAAAAAATACAGTCGTTCAAAAATCATAAAAATCGCGGTTTCTTCATTTAAAAACCATGTAAAAATTATGAGCTTGATTGGGTTTTTTAATATTTTTTTCCAATAGTTCATCATTGGAAGAAAGCGTAGAGAAAATTTCGAGACTACGTTCTTCACGTGCATCACAAGAAAAAATTAAAATTCTGTGTGAAGCGATATGTTCGGATTCATTGATAAGTTAGTTTTTTCCTGTTAAAAAATGATCCGCTCTCAGAAAAATTACAAGAAAAACAGTCAAATAGTACAAAAAACTTTTCTTCAATATTTTCAATCTTATAATCTACAACGCACACGTTATTTACTACCATGTGGATTGTAAAGAAATGAGTCTTGAAGATTACAAACTGATATTAGATTCACATATTGTTCAAAAATTTGCTCCAAATGCTTCTTTTGCGAAAAGTCCAATACCACAGCGATCGACTCCTCATTTTCCGGAGAAAATACAGTCAGTTCATGATAAACAAGCACAGTGTGTAGTTTGTAAAGCAAATGGAAGAGACCAACATCCAGATACAAGATGTGATAAATGTGAAACCATTCTGTGCACCCTTAATTGTTTCAAGATTTTTCACACTCAACAGTAATGTTATTTCTGTAAATTTTGAATTGTAATCAATTCTTCCGCTTCCAATTATATATTTCCAATCAAGAGATTTATGTTTCCTCGAATATTATCAACGATTTTCTACGATATATCAGATAGATGTGAAATTTCTAATGGCTAATCTGAATTAGCATATCTTTTCTTGTAACCGACAAATTTGCAAATCTTATTTTATTCACGATAAAAGAATGTCCAATTAATCGAAAAATAATCGTTAAAAAATTTTTAAAACTTTTTCCCTCTCCCTGCTCTAAAGTGTTACTCTTGTTAATAATACGAGAATGATTGAAATACCGAATAATGTTAATAAAATGTTATCCAAGACCAGCCACTTCAATGTGAAAAGTATCGTTCGATGTATTGACTTTATTGTCACTCAGGTATTTTGTATCGCTGCAAACTGAACAAATGTATCGCTGCTTTATTCGTTTCTTCGCTTGAATAAATGTTTGCTATGAAAGAAGGGTTCGTATGCGTTCATACATCCCGTTCTAGCTCATACGCATTCGTGTTCAAATGTGTATCCAGATTTATAAACTCAATCATTGTGACGCGCATGAGATGATGCATAACCGTAACACGACGTTCTTCACATTATAATCACAGATCTTTAGATTAAGATAGAAAATGTTATATCAAATACTTTAAAGCAATTTGGAATGATATTACTTATTTTGATTGTTACCTATAATTCTATAAAAAAAAAGTCAGTACTATCGAAAGAGTTAAAAGTAAAAGTTTCAACCCAAACAAATAGATCTATGGGAATGTACAAATAATTAGTAAGTATATTTCTGTTTCTTTATTCAATTAGTACGAAACACTCCATTGAATATCAATAAATAAATTTATAGAAACTTCAACTATAGTTCACATGACACACATTTACAACTAGTACTCTAAAATATAAATTATTGACAGAGAATAAATATCGTTTTAATACATTTTTAAATTTCAAAACAGATAATTAAAAATGAATATCGATAAATAAAACTCTGAAATTTTCAAAAAAATATTATTCACAAAACAGAAAAAATAATACTTGACATTAGTAATGAGAGAGAAAGAAAAATTGTTCAAATTTATTTTCTACGGAAATATTTTAGAACACAAAACTTTGATAACCGAATAGACTGCAGTACTCTCCTTTTTTACAAAACAATAATAAAATATTTATCTTTTTTATTTAGGTTATGTAAATAAGTTATTTTTAGGTAAAATTATGAAAAGAATAAAAATAACCGATGAGATGAGACATAAAAATATTTGAAAAATACAAGATTGAAAAATCACAATGTTAACATTAAATCATCGCGTTTAAATTAATTGAAAAAGCATTACTCGTTTTCACAAATGAATTATTCTCTCGCCCCACAAACCACAACACAATTTTCGTGCTCAAACATTTTCAATAAATGATTACTGATCATTGTTTATGCGTTATTCAATGGCGATGTCATCATACTTGGAGTTAACAATTTGTAAAAAAAAAACATCCTGCTATAAATTTTTTTAAAAAATTTTAAACTAATCTTGGCATGTGAATATATCCAAAAATGAAATAAACATATATAGAAAAGGTACAAACATTTTTATAATTCCTAATAATTCCTAAAATTCCTAATAAATAAATATTTAATTTTAAAAATTTAAATAGATTTCAACGTCATAATATACTATAATATAAAATGTTTTTTGATTTATCTATAATATTTTCTATCTATAACCCCTCTATATATCAAGTATCTATGTGGGTCGTTTGATAAATCTGGTAAATTTATATAATGTGGCGCCATCATTCATTTGGTAACGTCACGGCTATCAAGTGTCACTTTTCAAACTAGCATAGGCGAAATTTCAACCAGAAGTGATGCGTTTTTCACGTTCTACAGATGTTTGAAGCTAGCATTGTAGCAGTTACCGAAAAAATGGAAAAAAAAACAAACATTCCTTTTGCGTCGATCACCGTGGATGAAACGTAGATCCACCAGTACACATCTGAGTCGAAGTAGTAGTCAAAGCAGTGGATAACGAATGGTGAAAGTGTGCCGAAGAAGGCGAAGACCGTTTTGTCGGCTAGGAAGGTGATGGCCACTGTTTATTGGGATTGCCAAAGAATCATCCTGATCGACTACTTAACGAAGGGAGAAACGATAACAGGAGTCTATTAAGCAACACGATTGGACCGTTTGAAAGAAGAGATGAAACGAAAACGGTCAAGATTGGAGTGCAAAAAAGTGTTTTTTCAGCAGGGCAACGCGTCGTCCCAATTGCAATGTCAAAATTGCACGAATTAGGCTTAGAATTGATTCCTCGTCTACTCTATTCTCCAGAATTAGGCTCGTGTGACTTCTTTCTCTATCCAAACTTAAAAATTTGTCTCGGTGAGAAGAAATTCTCGTCGAATGAGGATGTCATTGCCGACGTCAATGCGTACTTTGCAGACTCGCTTGACCAAGTGTATAGCTCTCAATGGAGACTACGTTGAGAAATAAAACAGATCCAAAAAACGGTTTTTACCGTACTTATCAAACGACCCACGTATATATTTAAAGAAGAATATGTGAAAATATTCATTGCCGAATTTGAATAAACAATAAGACTGGTTTGTTGTTTACAAAAATATGATGGCTATTTTGAAACTAAATATAATATTAGATATATATTCACATACATACACACACACACACATATATATATATATACATACATATATGTATATATTTATATATATATATATATATAAATAGGACACAAACGTTATTTTTGGACTTCAACACTTAAACTTTCAAAACACTTTAAATATGGAACAAACAATAATAAAATATCAACGTTAAAAGTAAGTAAGTAAAATAGTCGTAAAAATGTAAAGTGTAATAAGATTATATATTCTTTCTGGTTCAAAAATATTTTTCTAACCTGAATAATACAACTATTATATATGTATATATATATATATATATATATGGACGTTTGTGTACTTATAAATGATTTTTTATTCCTAATATAAGAATAGCACTAGTACGGTTATGAAGACAATATAGAATACCAGAAATCCTACTGATATGAGATAATGTAGTCAATACAGTTTTTAACTTGTAAATTGTACTATTTTCATAATATTCCTATATAAAAATTCATTTTCTAGTTTATCTTGTATGTATATGTGTGTGTTTTTACCAGCTAGGCCGGAATAAAAGTTTTTACATCCCAGGAAACTAACATGAATTCGTATAAAGTTTTCAATAGCGAAAAGCAGAATTATTCATATGCATTTACATATATATGTTTGTTTTTACCTACATTTTCATTCATAATACATCAGAACTTTAACTGGATCAAAACCAACAAATAGTTTTCGACAATCGATTTATAATTGAAAACTAACATCCTGTTAATTACTGTAAGTTCATATATATATATATATATATATATATATATATATATAATACTTTGTGTGATATTAAAAGTATATATATATATATATATTTATATATATATATATATATATATGAGTTGTAGTTACATTTTAAATTAAATAGACATAAATCGTGGAAACATTTTAATTTGATGATGCATTTATGAATAATTAAACAGTTTTTAAATTCAATAGGGCAATATATCGTCGAACAATAAAGCTATTGAAAATTTAATAACAAATACTTATGTAGCAAGTATGATATAAATTAGCTAATATAATATAAATTGGCAGTATAATTAGTATGATATAAATTAGTGATTCTCGAAGGAGGTGGAACTGTTTCTCCGAGAACAATTTAAAAATATTAAGGGCCATTTAGTCTGTCATATCGTTTATGGATCGATATCATTTAAAGACCGTACATTACTATAATTCTGAAACAAGTTTAATTTTAACAAATTTAAATACAAATGTAATTAAATCGGAAGAATCTCATTAAATGTATTTATTTAAAACGCAAATGTCTAATAAAAAGTATTCAGATATTTTAGAAAAACTCCTTTCTGTAGTAAAAAGTAAAGTTTATAAATAAATATATTGTTAGTAGGAAAATAATTGCGGTTTTTCTTTTCTGAATTCTAACTTTGTGTTAACACTCGCTGATCATTTAGTAAAATATAACGGCAACTACACTCATAGCAACAAAGTCATTGTAGAGAAAATTGTTTCGAAACTACGATAGTGCTATTAGATTGGTAGGAAAATAATTGCGGTTTTGGTTTTCTGAATTCTAATCTTATTTTTTTCAATTAGAGTGTTATTTCGTCGTCTTTATGTTAATATCTTTTTAAAGTGTAATTTTAGGTTTACATTTTGGTAACATCGACTTTGGTTTTATTATTAATTTTGTTTCAAATTGGGTTATTGAATTAGAGATGGAAAAGAACCAAATAAAAGCATTTTTTGCATGAGTTCAAAATGGGTGGTCAAGCAGAAGAAACTGCTCGTAAATTAAACTATGCTTTTGATGTGGGTATTTTTGAGAAACATACGGTCCAATGGTGATTCCAAAAATTTCGTGCTGGGCACGGGATTCTTGAAGATGAAGAAGGTCGCGGGCATCCTTTTTCAATTCAAAGCGATCAACTGAAAACGTTATTTCAATAAGAACCACGCACAACTATTCGAGAGCTTACACAAAAATTAGGCATTAATCATCCAATAGTTCTGGACCACTTAAAACAGCTAATGCTATGGATTTGAGAAAAATGTACATGAATTCGCAAGTCATAAATTGCAATTATTTTTCTATCAACCTGAGAATATAATAAAGATCTGTGACTATCCGTACCTAAATTATAAATACATAACATTTTTTTTTAATTTTTTCTTAAAATGCGATATTGTTTCAATTAATTATTAATTCGAAATTAATTTAAAAAAAATGTTTTCTAAATATAAAAATATTGTTTTCTACATCTTCGAAGTAAGATACACTAATTTAATACTTATTAATTTATTATAGAATAAATTTGGATTAAAAAAAAGGAAATATATATACATATACATATATACATATATACATATATATATATATATATATATATATATATGTTTGTTTGTATGCATATGGATATATTGTGTGTATGAAATGACATGAACCCACTAATGCTACCTAACGGTGGTGCAATGATTCTAAATACTAAGTATCGCTCACAGGATCCCGTGACTTGCTTCACTAGATTGAGATTTCTGGTATTGAGGATATGAATCAAACTTGTGGAAAACTACTGAACCGGAAATTACCACGTAAGAGAATGCGACCTAGTACCAGTCCAGATATATCAGAAGGTGCATGGTATTTATTTTACTTTTGAGATGCGCAATCAAAGTTTGAAGAGTATTGCTCAACACATAAATAAATACAAAATATAATAGTGCACAGATTTATTTTTTTTGTAAGTAATTTATTGCAACCTTTCTCGGTAAATTTTATTTCATTCCTTTTTAAATCCAAAAACTTGTGTGTATATATATATATATATATATTCAATATTATTTTTCAGAAAATAATCAAAGAGTACATATTAATCAATCAAAAAATAACCGTAAAACTAATAATTTTCTTGCCGTCGATATTTAATAAATGTTTTCATTTTTTTATAAAAGCAGAAAATTAAAAATACTGAATGATGATAAATTTTAAATTCATCTGAATACTCAATGTATGAAAATATTCGATAACCTTTTATTTCTTCTTACATAACGCACAATCACTAAGTAAATGTGTATGTATAACTCCTAATAAACATTATATATATATATAAATACACGCATACAAATATGTGTGTGTACTTATTAAAAGTATTAAATGTTACATAAAAGACTTTCACCGTATTGACGAAAGCGTTATTATTTAATTCCTTTTAAAGTTCTCTTTATGTGTTATTCGTTCCTTTCTTAGCGTTATAACAAAAACATATAAGAAACACTAAATAAATATTTATTTATATTACTAGCAAAGTTAAAATTATACTGTCTATAAATGTTATTACTTATAACAAAAAATATACAAAATATTGATGTAATAAATTGTTTTTAACAGATATATATATATATATATATATATATACACACACATATATTACAATGTTTTTATGTAACACATTAATAAAATTATTTGTTATTTGTGCTACTATTTAAAATAAATATTGAAATAGCTAGTATTTGAAATAAATGCATTAGATTATAAAAAATTGTATGTATATATGTATATGTATGTATGTATGTATATGTATGTATATATATATATATGTATATATATATATATATATATATATATATATATATATATATATATATTTATTTATATATTTATATAAGAAGGCAATTTAAAATTTCAAGTTAGAAAAAGAAAACCATGTTAACCCAAACAATAAAAAAGATATTTATGTCAATGTTCAAAGGTATCATCAACATAAGGTACTAAAAAGTTCCAATTATCAACAGAAAATACACAAACTATTATATGTATTATCACTATATGGAATTTAAAAGTCATGTATAATAGAGATGAGAAGATAATGTTATTTTATTGAAAAAAAAACATTTAAGGATAATCTTTAAGGGTGAGGGTGTAAAAAATGAATAACATATAAAGAGTAACATTTTATTATATATATATATATATATATATATATAATAAAAAATTAAATTTGAGCATATTTCACCATAAAAATCAAATTTCTTACCAGTAAAAATTTCTTCAGTTCACTTACAAAAATAAAAGTTATAAACTTAAAAGTAAAAGAAAATAAAAAGTCAACGGTCAATTACTCAAGAGCGTATACCGAAACTTCGCGTAATACTTTAATTTTATTATTGCGAATGATACCCATTGTTGAATCTAAACATATAGATATATAGATATACGTAACATGACAAATTGTACGCGTAATTCGATACAAAGCACAACAATGTAACGCCAGCACAGAAAGCCCGCCAATACGCTACTGAATTTCTTTCGTCCCGCGTTATCCTGTGATGTCCTGTACCTATGGACCATACATTTCATTGCGCAGCATCACTGATCGTGTTACTTATTGATAACGTTAAAGAGAAAGATGGTTTTATTTGATTTCTATTATGCACGATATTGTGGTTGTGATTCTATCACATATTAATAGTTCACCAGAAATTAACAGAAATATTATGTTTGTCATAGAAATTTGAACTAAATTACTACAAACAAATAAATGGATTTCACGATTCAGTTATTATAATCCTAATAATATTACATTCTACACTAGTGTAAATAGTAATACAGAATCATTAATAAATACAGAAAGTACTTAATTAAATATTTACATGTGTAAGAGCGAGGATATCGACGTCATATCTGTATCTATATATCTACATATATATATATATATATGTATATATATATATATATATATATCTACATATAAATAAAAATTTATATATGTGTGTGTATATATATACGCACATAAATATATATATATATATATAT
>CM068319.1:14969921-15024921 GCA_034766995.1 Acanthacorydalis orientalis | reverse complement strand
AAATATATTTGGCGTAAATACAATACAAAAAATTGTAAGAATAGAATCTCTACGAAAGAAAATGTAATTATCAAAGAGATTATAGTGCAAATACTCGAAAATATATGAAAAAAACATTAATTTCACCATTACATATACCAAAAAAAAATAAAAATAAAAAATGTGTCAGATATTTTTCTAAGATTAATAATGCTATATATATATATTTTATTAATAATAAATATATTTTAATAATAATTAATAATTTTATAGATATTTTTCTATGTTTAATAATACTATCATATAATTAAATCTCCTCTTTTAACATTTCAATATATATTTACAATTTAGTTAAACTCTAAAGATTTTGTTATAACAATTAATATAATCAATATTGATATAAAATTTATTTTTTTCATAGTCTATTAACAAAATATAAATTATTTTTCGCTTCAAAAATGTAGTGTCTTTTGATTCCATTCTATAAAAATGAATAAAATAAATAATTTGATTACATACAAAACAATGGTTGTCAATCGATAATGTATATTAATCAATCAGAGTATATATTAATAAATCGAAGTATTAATTATGTATATTTAATCAAAATATTAATAATTACAAATAATTAGAATTCGAAATATCATTCGTTCTATGAATTTTAATTGTAAACAGTTCGGTTGAATGAAATTAATATGGAACATGAATATAAATTACAATAATTATCAAAATAATTAAAAACCATACAAAATATGCATATTGATCATTTGTACAGTTTTGAAAGATACATTTATTTGAAACAATGATAAGTTATATATTTTTTATTTGTTTTCTTTTTCGAAATAACGGTTATTATGCGAATACCGCATAGAATAAGATTGTTGTTATTTTTCTAGGTCAGACACAGCGGTTAATAACTGAAGTGCCATTGTGCACTCACGATTCGCCTCAGTCAGCAAGTCTATTGTACTATGGAAAGTCAGCATGGCACAAAGCTCACACTTCCGCCCTGTTGACGTGAGAGCTACCTTAAAAACTCTGCCTCGTTGAGTATCACTTCAACGATGGCACTGCTATCTTGGCCTATGGCTACTGTTGCATCTTAGATTCATTACATGTAATCAAAAATCGCGAATATATCGGTAAAAGATTCTACTTTAGATCGTCTATTTTATTCATGTACTTCTCATAATGCAGCAGTAAATTATATTTAAATATATATATATACACACATAAGTCTTAAGCTAATACAGAGAACTCCTATTTTTAGAGTACTCTACGATAGCTATTAATAAAATTATTTTTTCGTATAACAAATTTCAAATCGACTTATAATAATAAAAAAATATGAATATATTTTTTTTTAAAAAAAACAAGACATTCTATCAAAACTATAACCGTGATCACTCTATATTTATGAGCCAAATAATGTAATCTTGAATATACATCTACAAATATTGTACTCATCAGAGGAATGTCGAATACGCGTTTCGCAGTATATGAATCCAAAACGAAAAATATGAACTTTAAAAAATGTTAAACACCTATAGAATACTGCTGGTCTAGCCTTTCAAGTTTTTTTGATAGTTAAATTTCAAAGATATCCTTTTAATGATGTATATTGACAAAATAATAACTGCAAAATGATATAAATCCACAGAATAATGTAAATCCCGAATATAATTCTCAAAACCAAAAAATATATTTTTTAAAAAACTAATACGAAATTTTAAAATCATCATGTATCTTTATCATGTATCTTATCATGTATCTTTATTTTTTATAGTAGCTGAATTTTACAGCTCAGAAAAAATGTCAATTTAATACTTTATTGAGATATGAAGTAATTCCTCTTACACAATAAACAATTCTATTTTTCCAAGAAAGAAAAAATATGTTTGAAAAGATGTTTTGTCGAGCGCCATAGATATCATGCATTTATTTTAATAGTAGAAAAACTATGCAAACTTAAAAATATGTCCAATTAACATTGTATTTTTGTAAAAATAAGTTAATGATAAATCTCCTAAATTATAATTCATTAGAAGTAAAAAATATATACGGTTTACAAATCACTCTTCAAAGGTACCAAGCAACACACATTAACACTTGTATAAAATCTAGTTGTTCTATTTTATGGCTTGTATTCTGTATGTTACCATTGAATATCGTCTTTCTATAAGAAATAATGCAGGATATAGAATTTTAAAATTATAACTATTTTATTACATATTTATAATAACTGATCTAAAATATTTATAAAAAAATTCGCCGTAGCTATTTCAAATGCTGTAATAAACAATTTTTAAAATGAGAGTTTGTGGTAGAAATCTTAATCTCTAATTGTCAAGTTTAAATCGCTAAGTAATAATGACAAACTGATAATAAAATATGCTGATAATTGCAGTTATTTTAATTTCTAATTTTTTTCCAAAAACTCGAACTTGCCTTTTACTGTGTATTTTCTTTTTTTATAAAATAATATATATATATATATATATACCTTTTTGTTTTTTTTTTATTTTTTAATATACGGATATAAATGATTTTTTTCTCACCTATATAAAAATAGATACAACCTTTTTCTGAGCAAATGATCAACAATTCATTGTTCTTTTTGTGCATTTGGATGCCGATGTCATCTCCGTTTTTGTCTACCTTCGTTATAAAAATTATACTATATCCATTTAAATACATACAAGCAATTCTCAAAATAATCAATATTTAATTATTAAGCACAATACCAGATACACCCTTAAGATAAATAAGCTACAACTTAAGACCTCATATTAAATAGGTATCCACCCTTGTATAAACAAAATAATAAAAAAAGAAGTAATTTATAAATTATTCCTTTTTTACACTTTTGCTAGCTATTTTAGATTATTTCCTCGTTCACATTTTACCCCACTTTTTCTTAAATCAATCCTCGTTGAAATTGAATTGAAATAAATTTGAATCAATAAATTATTATTAGTAATAAAATTATGAATTAATTTAGCTATCACACAAAAACATTTTTATTTAATTTCTTAACAAATATTAACAAAAAAAGTTTTAATCTAAATTATTGTTTAATTGATATTACTAATAATATCAAGAACATCATTAGTTAATTGTTATTATTTTAATAATTAATAGAAAGTTACATATTTGATTATGTATATGGTATTTTATGTGCATCTTTTAATTAACATGAAAAGTAATTAGTCAAAAATTTACTTAGTAGAAGGGGTCAGCCTTAAACACTGATTTACTGACATTTTGATCTGAAAAAAAATATGTGTGGCTGGTGAAGAGTGGAAATTCATTTATATTATAAAATTGAATTTTCTCTCCTAACAGTGCCAAAAACTATATTTAAGGCGAATGATCCTTAAATATGATTTCATTACTTAATATTTTAGATATTAAATTAAAAAACAATTATTTTTCGTTTTTTAATGTACTTACTATATTACATATATATATATGTATACATATCTATATCTATCCATATATATATATATATATATATATATATATATATATATATATATATGTATATATGTATATTGATAGAGAAAATACAGATATTCTTAGACAGAAATACAAATAGAGAATAAGAAATGCTACAAACTAATTATTACTATTTTTATTTTTAAATAGAATATCCCAAATATGAATAGATAAGTTATAGTTTGATTTCTGGATCATTAAATAGTTATTGAATTCAAAGAATAAATATTGTTAATACTTTGTAACTAACAGGTGATGTCTATGTAAATTATAAATACTACAATAAGAACTTATATAGTAATTTAAAGTTTATAAAAATAAATAAACCAGGTAGGATACTTTTTAATGGACATTTTTGAAAATGATTTAATTTAAAACATAGAAAAGAAATTATTTGTTGTTGTACTTCCTCCAAAAACAAAAGCCATGTCATCAGAGTTTTTATTTATATCATTGTTTAAAGGATCAAAATTATTGGCAAATGATACAGACTGCTCTTGTCCATTATTATGAAAATTAAAATTATTCATAAATGATGTAGGTTGTTCTGGTTGGTCTGATTTGTAACTTTCCTCTGATGGTACATTCAAAGGCGATAAGACAAATGTATTATCTGAAATTTAAAGTATATTTGTTAAAACGTAATTATTTTCATAATCATCCTATGCATGTATGTGTGTGTGCATGTATACATATATATATATATATACATATATATATATATATATATATATATATATATATATATATATATATATATATATATATATATATATATATATGTGTGTGTGTGTGTGTGTCATGCAAGTCATGTTGTCTATATAAAAAAAAATTCTTATTCAAAAAATTGATAAAAAAATAAAATTCAGTCATTATTAAAAACCAATACCTTCCATTTTCTCTTCATACTTTTTTAAATGTTCGTCATATTGATCTAAATATTCTATACCTAATGCTGAATGCTGTTGGTTATTTGTAATTAAATTCAATTCATTATCATTTGTACAATTCACATCATCTAAAATCATATTTTCTTTAAATTTTACATTGGAATAATGATAAATATAAAAAAATATAACATTTTTCATCTTATAAATATATTCTTCAGTCTTATTTTATTAGCAATTGTAATAATTTATAAAATTACTTTAAATATTTAATTAAATAAAAATGAATATCAATCTAAATTATATCTATAACTAAATAAATACCATTGCTATTATAAATATTATTTTCAATAGATGAAACAGAAATTTGATTTTGAGTATTGTTGCTGACATTTGGAGAAACATCATGTTCATTTTCAGTTTGAACACTGAATGGCAGTTTTTTCACATCTTGAATTTTTGAAATAGTTTCTGATTTTTTATTTACATTTACTGCCAAATTATCTTTTTCTGTTTTATTTAAGGTAAAGAAAGGAGAAACAAGCTAAAAATTAGTATTAGTTAAGTACTTTATATACATATATATATATATATATGTATATATATATATATATATATATATATATATATATATATATATATATATATATATATATATATATATATATATATATATGTATATATATATTTCAATTGTACAAAGTGTAAAGTCATGGAAGAGGCCTTTTTTTATCCAACAGTGGATTGATAGAGACTGATGATAATATATATATATATATATATATATATATATAATATGTGTGTATGTATATATGTACAGTTAATATTTTTTTTTGAAGAAAACAACCAATATATATTTAACTATTCAAATATTGGATCTATTTTCTATTATACTTTTAATTTTTAGAAAATCCAAAATTTAATAAATAACAATTATTAAAAATATTTATCTCATAAAGACAATTTAAATTTTGTAGTTAGACCATTAGGTTTCTGATTCAAAAAATGAAAGTATATTAATATATGTGAATATATTTTCATAATTTAAATTATATTATAAAATAGTTCATAGTCGCCAATGAAACAGTAAATTTATTTATTTTCATTTCACTTTAAATAAAATAGATTTAAATAGAAAATAATTCTAGTGATATTATTTGTTACATGAACTAATTTTAAATTATTGTTATTAAGAATTCTTACATTATTGTGAAGTAAGTCAACATTTTCATTTTCAGTATTATTTGTATTTTGTACTTGTTCATTTTTACTGAATTTGGTTTTATTCACTAGCATATCGATATTAGACTCAACAGTATTACTCATATTAGCAATTTCAAGAGTTTGTTGTAGTTGTTCACTACCATTTTCATTATTATTTGAATTTTGAGAAATTAAATTTTCTATTTTATTAGTCGGTGTTAATTTATTTATAGATTCATTAGGTGTATCATATATTTCTACAGAATTTGTCTCTGATACAGCTTGCTCTTGATTTTCTACATTACACATTTGTATATTACGCAAAGCAATTACATTTTTATCATTATTTTTATTCAAATGAACTGAATTATTCATTGTATTAGGATGAATATCAACTGAAACATGATTATTTACAACTTCTTTGGATACATCATTTTTATATAACTTCATGTTTGGTTTGTCAGACTGTTGATTAATGAGTTGAATATCTTCCCAATTATTTATCTTAATATTCTGTACATTTAGAATTTGGACTTTTTGTGGAGGTTGAGTAACATCTTCCAATTTATTTTTATATGGCTGATTGTTACTTTTTGGCACAGGGAAATGAATATTTGTTTGATGAGATAAATTTGAAGACTCTGCATTATTTTCATCACAATTATTATTAAGATGTCTTTTTTTTGTAAACATATCATAAATATTTTTGGAAGCAGATGTTACATTTAATAGAACTTTACTCAAAATACTTTTTTCATTAAGTTCATTAACTGTATTAATATAAGAATGGATGTTATCATAAATAAATAATGAATTTAAAAATAATAACTATTTTTTAAAAAATATTAAAATAATTACCGTTTTTTTCAGTTTCATTATGATTATTAATAATGAGATTTTCTTCAAGAGATTTTGTTAAAGAAATATTTTTGTAGTTCAGCCAAAAATTTGAAATTGAATAATTACTAGCCAATTTTTCCTTCTGTACAAGCTGTGTATTTAAATTTTTCAATTGCTCATTTTTTTCAATTACTCTTATATTTAAATCATATGATTCATCATGAATTTTTTTTTCATTTTCTGTAGATATATTGAAAGCATAAGTATATACATAAATTTTTATTTATTTATATTTAAAATTCTCGATAAAAATTAAAAAGTACTCATAAATTTAAAATAGCATACCTTCATTTAATTTTAATTCATTTAACTTTAAATATAATTTCTTTGTTTGATCAATCAGATTTTGATTTTTCAGATTAAGATTTAAATAATCCTCTTTCCTGCAATTATTTTTTTGTATTTCTTCCACAAACTGTATAATTTTTATCTGACTTAAACGAACCTTAATATTTTTCAAACGATTTATTTTTTCATTCTCATCGATATTTTTTTTCTCGTACAATAATATTTTTATATTAAGTTTTTGCTTAGATATATTTAATTCTTTTCTAGTAATTGCTAAAGGATGGTTTTCATATTCTTGTAATTGTTCATTAATTTTATTTTTATAATCATTAATAATATTCTGTTCTGTGAGCAATTCATTTTGAATAACTTCTTCTTTTATTGACACATAATTTTCTAAATCCAATCGTATATTTCTTAACAACTGTGTAGTATTCTGTGCCTTTGCAAGATTATTCATAAGAAATTCATTTCTTTCAATATATATTGGTATTTTTGCCTTTAAAGCATCAAATTTCATTTTAATATCTTTAAAACTATCTTCTAAAGCTCCTTTTTTCTCTTTCAGCTCTATTTATAACAATAAAATTATATTAAAATTTATATATATATATATATATATATATATACATATACCATAATATAATTTAATCCATTATATAATTTTTTTATAATAAAACAAATAATAATAATATATATATTTTTTTAATGAAGATAATTTCTTTTGTTATACTTACTTATACAATATAGATTTTCTTCATATTGTTGACGTTCAGCAGTTAATACAACTGCTGTAATTTTATCAAAAGCTTCAAATTCTAAATTCAAATAATTAAATTTATCTTTTGATTTTGATAATAAATTGTCAGTGAGAGCCATTTTAATGAACAAAAATCGTAACAATGAAACGTTTGAACAACAAAATAATTACAGTGGAAGTAACTTTAAATAAAAATACTACACAGATACCAACTGCACATACTAAACATAAATAATGAAAAAAAATCATATTCCAGTCGTTATGCTCCAATATTGAAATCATTTTCAATATCACATTATTTGAAGCTACATTTTATAGTTGACAAATATCATTGCCTCATAAAGCAATTACTATTTGAATATAAAATTTTAAGTATGAGAGCATCTTGATGAAATCACTTATAACGCTTCTGATTGGCCCACTGCAGTAGCGGTTTATTTATATTAATTTATTTTTCAATTAATCACATGTTTTGGAACATGTTATTGTGTATTTACTTTTTATTCTTTTGCTTATTATGGTTTTCATTATTACTGTTAATTTTTACACATACAGAAATATATATATATATATATATATATATATATATATATATATATATATATATATGTGTGTGTGTGTGTGTGTGTGTGTGTTTGAAATGATGGAAATGTTATAGTATGAACATTGTTTAAAATAAAAAGATAGATTACTGATTTTTAAGAAATTAACTAACATAAGTACTACATATAAAATAAATTGGCACAATACTATAAGTTCATTTAACCTCTGCATCAGATTTGGTCCACCGATGGCAGGCACACGACTCAGCAATGTCTAAAAATCACATAATAGCTTCTTGATGTTATTCAGATTCCTTTTAATATTGATTACATTTAAGATTAGTTATAAAGCCATTGGGAATAAATATCAAAGTCTTTCTTGTAATAATTACTGAAAAAAATTTAAATCATTAAAACTGAGTTTATTTTCATTCATATCAACAAGTGGATGAAATAATGTATCAAGTTTTCATTAAAATAATTAAATTTTATTGACATAAATATTTATAATAAAATAATAAAAATATTTGAAAAAAATATTGCATTAATACAAACTTTCCATATTGGCATATTCATCATATGTACACTGCTCTCTAAAAATAATTACATAGCGTCAATGATTTAGTTTTTTTCTTCTCGAGAAATATTTCTAGATTTCATTTGATTTAAATGAATAATATAGTTAATGAATATAGTTAATAAATAAATGAAATATTCTAATTTTTTCTAAATTTTCACCATATTGTATTCGTTATATAACTGAATGTTTAAATCACAACTACTAAATGTGTGTTTAAAATATTCATGATGAAATAATTCTACTTAATTACCTTAAGATTGATTTAACTGAAACATGTTAGTATTTAAATGTATTATATATATATATATATATATATATATATATATATATATATAAAGGAATAAATAAAATTTTTATATAGAAAATTAATAGTGAAGTGAATCCTTATTGTTTTTGTACTTGTTCATGGTATGTGTATCTGTTCATTACTTTGTGTGAATTTTAAATTCTATGTGTGAGTTCAATTCTTCTAATGTTAAGTTCCACTTTCATTATCTTTACATAGATTTGAAGTCCGTTTACAGATTTTAAGTTGAAAATTTACTTAAAGGTCTAAATTCATCATAGAGTAATTGAACTCACATTGACCTCTTGGATTAGCACTGAGTAATTTATTTAGTAGCTTGATATAATTGTAGTAAATAAACATGATTAAAAAATTATACATCTCACTTAATTTCTAAAATTTTCTAGATTACTTAAAAAGAAAACTTTTAAATTTATTATTTTGTTAATAATTTACTTGTTACGCACATGCATATGCATAATTTTTGTTTATTAACATTAATTATTTATATATCTATATTGCTATGTTGTTTGTACATATTTTACTTTTAAGATTTAATCATTTATCTATTATAGTTGACAATATACCAGTTGCAGATTTTTTTATGTAATTAAAATTGATCTATTTAACATTATTTTCACTCATAATGTAATAAACACATTCATAAATCCATGTTCTTTAAAATATAATAAGACTCCTTTTAGAAACACCTAACTTTATAGAAATTATAACATCTTAGTTATATAGACAAATTATACGATTTTATAAAATACAGAAATATTTAAGAATGAATCACATAGTATACAGAAGTTGTCATTTATATGCTTTAAAAAAACGATTTAGGTAAAGAAATATAAAAAAAAAATCATTTATAAAAAGGAGTTGATATTAGGACGGAATATTAGAAAGAGCCTATATTATACTGGTTTGATACATGGTATAAAAATTTTGAATGAATGAAAATCATGCAAATAGATTGCTCTGTACTAATTTATGTAACCTTTTATGTTATTTTGTAATTTATATTTGAAATTAATAAAATATATGCTAATTATGAAATGTATAACTTTGTCAAGTCCAAAACTGAAATGACAAATTAATGATCAATCAACAAAAAACAGTATTTATGTATTAGTCAATGAATGAAAACTATGTATCACTTTATGTTAATCATTGAATGTTTTTACAGTACACGTTATAAAATATAAATAAAATAGATATTTTCAATTAATGCATTAGTTTTATATCATAAATAATAACAATTACAACAAAAATACAAGTAGTTAAAAAAATAAGATTTCATAGACAACAAAAATATAAATATTAATTATCAAGTACTTTACAACAAACAGTAGTGTTTGAATTTTACTACTGCATGTAAATAACTTTTTCATTAATTATACATTATAAATTATCACACAAAAAAATAGAGATAAAATATTTACGTTTCAATGTTTAAAGCAAAAAGTAATTAACGAATACATATTAGTGAAAAATAAGAAATATTAGTAGCCTACAGAAAAGTAACCATACAATTTGTTTAAACTAAACAATTTTGACAAAAATAATTATATACATATACATTTGCATATATATATATATATACACACCTGTGTGTGTGTGTACATGTGTATAAGTAAAATATTTACTACTAATTGAACTATATTTGAATTTATTCTTTTATTTATATGTAAATGCACACACATCTAACCACTAGATACATTTATCTATACAGACCACATAAAATCTTATAAATTTTATGACAAGAAAAACAATCCCGTTATCTAGTGAATTACATGAAAAAATTGTATAATTTAAACATTTATCTTTATTTTTTTATTCAATAATGACCAACTATTTATTATAATTTTAAAATGCATCAATCATTATTACTATTGTTTTATTGATGGTTTAATAAAATGTTTACGAATTAACCATTGATTTTATTTCAAACTTATCACTTTTCTGTACTGGTCATTACTTAAGCACATAAACTTAGTCAAAAAGTCTGTTAATCTACTACACTTTTGTAATGTACAATTGATATATTGAAATAAATTGTACATTTAATACTCATAAAAATTAATAAACTTCTTCATATCATATATAATATCATAGAATAAATACAGAAAAGTAAGAGGTAGAATGTAGGCAAAAAATGGGACTAGTTTAGTCTACTAAATAATAGATTAGCCACAAAAACAAAAATCTGTAATAAAAATCTCATATATATTGGTTATGACATGTGTATAAACTAAAATATAAACAATATAACTCATAAATAGTACATTGTATAATGTGATGATATGTAAGCATAATCACAATTACAATATACTATTGCTACAGAATGGTTTAGCACGAAATAGTTTTTCTATTAAGTTTCAATATGAAAATGCTCCCTCTGTAATATTCTTACCCTATGATATATGTAAAATAGTACATAAGTATACAAACACATACATACATATATATATATATATATATATATATATATATATATATATATATATATATATATATATATATATATGCAAACATAACAGAACTTCTATTAAAAAATTCTCAAAATCACAAAAAAATAAAATAATTTAAACAAAAATTTTTGAATTTGTTATATCCATATGTTGAAATATTATACTCATTTCAACAAAACTAACAAATATAATAAATATGAACAAATACACCATACACACAAAAAATACACTTATGACTTAGTTTTAAAACAATAAATACAAATATAGTTCATGACATAACTACCAACTTCAAATGAAATCTTTTTCAAAAATAAACTTATAGTGATAATTACTCAAAAAGATAACTTTTGTATGCACAGCATACAAAGAAGTAACTATACAATAAAATATATTCATTTTTTATTATTTATATATATATATATATATATATATATATATATATATATATATATATATATATATATATATATATAGCAAATACAAATTTTAATCAAAATCTTGTTTACTTCAAAATATGCTGGAAATATTAAAATTCAAATGTTGATATTGAGAGATGAATGAAGTTTGCAAATAAACTAAATATATTATAAATTTTCTGTTTACAAATTATAAACTGTTTCATTATTTACTTTTATATTTCTAAAAAAGTAGTGTCCTGTTATGAAATAATAATCTATAAGTTAATCAATTCACAATATCTCAAAACAATGCGTATTTTACATACTTTATCAAATATATTTCTGTATATTAGTTAAAATATTATGATTTATATATATATATATATATATATATATATATATATATATATATATATATATATATATATATACCTTTAGAAAATTGACACAGTTCTCCACATATACTACTGAAATCACATACAGAGATTTGATTAACCCAAAACTAAATAATTAAAAAAAATATAAGTTTATATAGACTGCAAATAGGAAAATTTTAAAAATACACTAAGAGCTAATTATCACGAGACGTTAATTTGGAAAAAAATGTGTAAACAATTTCTCATCGTATTTGATCACTGTAATTGACCCAGCTTTTAATCGTTAACTTATAACAATAAAAGTATTGTAATCAATAAATAATATTTTAATTACTACTTCAAATGCAAACAATTAATTTTATAGAAAAGAATGCACTTTTCAATGAATATATACACAATGTAAACCTTTTTAACAACTGTTGTATTTGTAACAAAATGGTAATAATAATGATACAATTTTATTTATATATTACACACACTATATATATATATATATATATATATATATATATATATATATATATATATATATATATATATATATAATGTTCATATGTATGGGAGATGTTTCAGAACACATAAAATGGATTATCTGTGTACCTTTTTTTCAATAAAATTATAAACTCGATTTCTGATACAATGTATGTTATGTAACTTTTTTCTGCAGTTCAGCATTTTTTGTTTAGCACTACACCAATGTATTTGTGTGTGTATGCATATATATACACATATATATATACGCACACATACATGTATGTATATATACATATTATATAACAATTATATTATACTTACAAATGTTCAATCATGTACTAAAAATCAATCATCATACAATTGCAAATCAACAAATTGATAAAACTTCGGTTTCATGAAATTTATAAGACATTTTCCCATTTTATTTATTTTTAAGTATTATGTTAGTAGCTAGTAGAAGAAAATATATTCAATTGGTAATTTTTTTTTTCAAATACGAGAAAACAAATAACAAGAAAATTTATTAATAAATCTAACTGAATATATATTACAGAGTGGAAAATGTCTATTAACTTCCTATTTACTTGTTATGTAAATATAAATTATTTAATGATATCAAAACAATATCTAACAATCAAATAAAGAATCTATCAATAAGGCTAGTCATGACTGATACTATGCAAATGCTGATTGGAACTGGTTCCTGGTTTACTGCCATGTAAAACCCATTCTACAAAGTCATCTATCAGTACAGGCCAAGCACCTTCTTCATCATAATTGCTCATATCATCAGAAATTTGAGTTGAAAAGTCAAGTAATAGGTTCCACGTATCTTTTGGAATTGATCTTTTATGATGTTCCTTAATAGTCAATTTTACAAAAGAAATGTTAATTTATTTTATATTTACATACATGTATATTTACTATACTTAAAAAGAATATAAATTACCTGTAAAAATGTACACCATAATTCTAAAAATTTGAAGCGATCCTTTAATACTATGTTCCAATATGCCAAGGCCATATCTAATTCTAAACTTTTTTGACCTGGATTCTTAGCATAATTGAATGTAAAATGATAAAATTCTTTAAATTTTTGTTGATCTTTTAATTCATTTTCTAAAGTCGGTAAACGATTTTTTAATTTTTCAATTGAATCGGTACCAAATTCCGTCATCCCAGTCATAAACTCTTCTTGTGTGAATTCGCACTGCGTTGCTGCTTTGAACTTCCATGCAATGATTAATACTAATTTTGAATCTGGAGACAGACTTAAATCGTCTAAAAATTTCATAATTCCATCTGCGGTAATTTTATCAGGTTCACTAGGATCTTTATAACGAGAAAATAAAGCTTCAAGCTTCTTGCGATCTACTGTAAGTCTAGGTTCTCTATAATATGCTTCTGGATTTTGAAAATAATTGTCACTGGCAAGATCCAATTTCCAATCATTTTGAGATAGACAGTATATAGCGGTACTTTCACCGGTTTGTGTAAAAGATATAAATTTTTTAACTTTATCTCTCTGTGAAGATTTTAATTTGTGCTGAAAAATGTACAACATTATTTAATAATATATACATATTTAAATTTTAGTTCATAATTGTCAGGTTATGTATTATCATAAATATTAAATATTATAATACTTGTTTTCAAATATCTGCCTGTCCGATTAAAATAAAAGATATGTGTTAAATTATTTACCATTTTTTGAAAAGTATCAAAAAAACCAATTAATACAGAAGTAATGACATTTATGAAGGTTTTGTGTTTCGGATCGAATAACCTTAAAATTTAACTAATACAGATTTGACAAACTATAGACACCATTGCTCACTGACAAATTTTTGAAACATGATGGTAGTTGATAAAAGGAATTAAAATAACTTCGAAAACGCATTTATTTCTTTTATATTTATTTAAGTTTGAATAAGAGATTATATTTAAATAAAATAGAGTAACTGAGAAAAACTGTTGCCATCTATACTTATAAACCACAACCCCAAATTTTTGAAATGTATATAAAAATATTTAAATTCTTACTGCAATATAATAAAAAAAATGTACAATATATTAAACAAATTAGATATTACTCTGATAATAACCAAGTAAGAGTTCGTTTTGCTCCAAGCCCTACTGGTAAATATTTCCAATTAATATTAAGTAAATATTATTTTTGAATATTTATATTTTTATTTTCTATTAGGATATCTTCATTTGGGCGGTCTGCGAACAGCTTTATACAATTACTTATTTGCAAAACGTAATAATGGTAAATTTATTTTAAGAATAGAAGATACTGATCAGACAAGATTAGTCGAAGGTGCTCAAGATCGATTAATTGAAGATTTAAATTGGGCAGGTATTGTAATAGATGAAGGTCCTGGTTTAAGAGGACATTTTGGTCCATATGTTCAATCATTAAGACTTGATATTTATAGGTAACCTATCATCTATAAATATTTAAACTTGTTATTTACCTTTCTTTCAATAATTTCTTCTCAGGAAACATATTGAGTATTTATTAAATAATAAGTCAGCGTATTATTGTTTCTGCGCTGATCGGAGACTTGAAATTTTAAAAAAAGAAGCATTACGAATTAGAGAAGTTCCAAAATATGATAATAAATGTAGAAATTTATCTGATAATGAAAGAGCAAAAAAACTCAGGCAAGGCGATAAATATTGTATAAGATTTAAAGTAAATAAAATTATAATGATTTTATATACTACATATTTTTTTACATAATCTAAATATAATTTATTTAACTAATAAAATTTAGCTAACATCTGATTGTAATGAATTTGAAGACATGATTTATGGAAAAATTCAGTATGATGTTTCATTAAACGAAGGGGATCCTATTATTATAAAATCAGATGGATATCCTACCTACCATTTTGCTAATGTAGTAGATGATCATTTAATGCAAATATCTCATGTGTTAAGAGGTGTTGAGTGGCAAATTTCAACTACAAAACATCTTTTATTATATAGGTATTGTAAGAATTAATATTTCTATGAAATATATAGATTTTTTTATTAGAATTATTTAAAATGGTTTCTCTCTCTCTCTCTCTCTCTATATATATATATAATACCTAGGCAATAAATATATGAACCCATTAGCATATTTTTTTCCATTCATTGCTGTAATTACAATTAAATAATATAAGTAAATTAAAAGTAATCATTGTGCATACGATTTATTAAAAATATTCAATATTTAATGATTTATGTATGATAAAGTAATTATAACTGAATATCAAATTATATGAATATAATGAATTATAGGGCATTTCAATGGAAACCCCCCAATTATGGACATTTACCTTTATTAATAAATGCTGATGGAACTAAATTAAGTAAGAGGCAGGGAGATATAACAATTTCTAGTTATCGAAATTCAGGAGTCTTACCTCAAGCATTAATTAATTTTATTACAAATTCAGGAGGTGGATTTGATAAAGAATTAAATGTGAAACAGAGAAGTTACACTATGAATGACTTAGTAACTATGGTATGTTGTACATAAATGTAGTGTAAATACTTATTTATTTTATTAATATTAATTTAGTATACTGTTCAATTAAAATGCAATGTAATATAGCATATTTTGTAATAATTGTAATAGAAAATGTACATAAATTAATTTTATTAGTATTAATTTTTTTTTATTTTTAGTTTAATGTCGATAAGATAAATAATCATTCTGGTAGACTAATGTTGGATCGATTATGGGAATTCAATCAATTAGAACTTGCAAGATTAATTGAAAATGACAATTCTCGTAAAATTTTAATTGAAGAAATAAAAAAATTAGTTCTTAAAACATATAGTGATAAGTAAATTTAAACAGATAATAAAATCTACGACTGTTGTATATAATAAACATTCAAATTTCTAGATATGAGCCTGAAACTTTACAGTTAAGTGATGAATATATTAATACAATAATAAAATGGTCTATTACACGAATCACAAAGTTATCAGATTTAGTTTCTCAACATTGGGCTTTTATCTGGGTGACACCAACCTTTGAGGAACCATTGAATGATGACAAAAATGTTGCAGTTATTGTTGACATTCTTCAATTTTTGAAAAATGATAATTTAGATTTAAATAAAAATTCTTTAAACAAGTTGTTCAAAGATTTTGCTATACACAATAAATTGGAATTTGGTAAATTGATGAGAACTTTACGAATGATTATAAGTGGACTTAAGGTATTTTTCTCAAATCTGTGTACAAAAATATATTATTAATAAATTATACTTATTTAAGGATGGTCCAGGTGTTGCAGAAATGATTGAAATATTAGGAAAAAATAATACAATATTACGACTTGAGAATTATTTACTGAAGCAAAGAAGATAATTATATATATTATATGTTGATAGAATTTACATTTTCATAATAATTAAATTGAACACAGCAGTTAAAAAAAATACTTTGTATAATATACTTATTTTAAATAAAATTATAAAAATTATGTAGATGTTTATTGGACCCAGTTACATGTATATTATTTATTTATTTTTGCAAAGCATTATGAAATTCCACTGGAAATAATAGTATTTAATATTTACTACAACTTTTAGAGATATAAAGTTGATAATTGATAATGTATAATGAATGACTTATATTTCAATATTAATTTATTTTTATAACAGTTCAATAAACTGAATAGCATTGTAAAATATGTTTAAACAAATGCGAGAAAACATTCATCAAAAATAGAAAATAAAGTACAGTGTGAAAGTGATTTATATGACTTCAATTTACCTGAATTAAAAGTTGGGAAGCGAATGTATAAAAAGATCACTGATACCGAGATAATTGTCTCATATAGATATCTCTGTCGCACGTGAATCCCAGTTTTTATACGCTCATCACGAGAGTCCATCTATGCTCATCACTATTTATTTGGACTTTCATGTTATATTCGCGTATATGTGCAGATTAATTGTTTAGTATAAAGTTTAACATTTGCTAAAAATATTTAATCTTTATTAGTAATGAAATCTAAAAGACGGCCAGGTAACATAACAAAGAAGACCAGAATGGCCAATACTTTAGCAGTTACTCTTGAAGTGGTGAAAAGGTATAAAGCTGTTTAGAATACTGCTATAATAGAACGTTCTTCGAACGTTAGTGAAAGTATGTGTATAACAATACGTGAAAATTCAGAAAAAATTAAATCAAGTCTGAAAGTTAGAACACCTTTTTCAAATCAAAAAAGTTGCATACTCCATCTCAATATAATGAATAGAATAAAAAGGATGTTGGCAATGTGGCTTGATGAACAGTATAAGAAAAATCCTGTTAACAAAGTCACTCTGTGTGCTAGGACCTCTAGTCTATATGAAGCTTTCAGGGTATATGAAAAAGCCAATCAAAAAGATTTCAATGCTAGTATTGGATGGTTTCACAAGTTTAAACACGTTTTAAAATGCGATGAAGCTGTGTTAAGGCTAGTGTACATTAGGACGGATTGTATCGTTGCGGATCGGTCAAAAATCCGCCTGGCAACCGATTCCGACGCGCTGTGGTTCGACCCGCCTCGGCAGTAGTGTGCGATGGCACATATAAAATGTATGAAAGCCATCCATGCAGATTTTTGCGAAACCATGCAATCCGTCCTAATGTGCGTTAGCCTTTAGGTAACGGAAAAGCAGAAGTTTTTCTACCAAACAAACAGATTATTGAAAGGGGGGATTGTTCAACAAAGCAACTTTTTAATGACCAGGAAGCTGGTTTATACTGAAAGAAAATGCCTGGTTGTACTTATATTTCGATGGAAGAAAAAACTGCGCCCGAATTGAAAGCGGTTAAAGATCGTTTAAAACGTTTCTTGTGAGTGAGTGCACACAGGTGACTGCAAATTGAAACCTCTCTTGATTTATTATTTTGTAGTTTTTAACGTTTTGCACCAGTATAAACGATCAGAGCGACCCGTTTACTGGTATGTTAGTAAAAAAGCTTTCATGGATACTGCAGTGTTCAACGAGTACTTTGGAAAAGACCTGCATTACGATTTGAAATAATTTCTATTCTATTGAAGAAAAATTTCATTCAAAACCTTATTAATTTTAAGCTATATCCCTAGCTATTCTAATACTTTTAAAGACTTCTGAAAATATTAAAGTCATATATATTTGCTGCCAAATATCCCATCTCTTTTGCAGTCAATGGATCAAGATATCATAAAAGTGTTCAAATCACATTACTTACTGGCCGTTTTGAACGATTTAGCGGAGCAAAGAATTGAACAATATCGTAGTAAAAAAATATTGAAAGGTACATGTGTAAAAATGTAATGACAGAGTTTTCTTCAAATTGCACGAATAGTGTTCGGAAAAAAACTATCTGCAGATTTATAATGTTTCTAACCTTTCTGATATAGAAGACAGCATTGGATTAACGAATGAGACCAATATGAAGACTGCTAACAAACTCAGATTGGCAGAAGAGGGGATACTAGACTGACTTGGAGTAACTTTTAGATAACCCAACCACGTTGAGGAATTAACAAATCAATAGTGTTAGATAATTATGGACCGCACTTGAAGAAAACGGAATTGCTAACACATATATCAACGCTGTAAAATTACTGTACAAAGAAGCAAAAAGTAAAATAAAAATCGGTCATACCTACTCCTCAGAATTCGAAGTTAGTAAAGGAGTAAGACAGGGCTGTCCTCTGTCCCCGATTCTGTTTAATATTTTCATGACATCTGTCCTAAGAAATTGGAGTAGGAAATGCAGTGCAATGGGTATCAATACTGGAGAAGGGATCATACACACATTACTCTTCGCCGACGACCAAGTGGTAATGGCAGAGGATACCCAGGATATAGAGTATATGATGAGAAAACTAATAGAGGAATTCGAAATCTGGGGGCTGCAAATTAACACCAAGAAAACACAATACATGGTCATTGGGGCAAACGGTCGGGACATCGAGACGGAAAAAGGTACCATCAAAACAACCTCCCAATATAACTATATTGGCATTACACTAACAACAGATGGATCAGATCAAAAGGACATACTGAATAAAATTGGGAAAAGGAGGGCCATTACTAGCAAGATGCATTCCGTAATATGGAGTATGGACATCTCGTTAAAAACCAAAAAAACAATTATTTCAATCATTCGTAGAGAGCTGTGCCACCTACGGGTCGGAAGTTTGGACTCTAAACGCGAACATGAAAAGAAGGATTGAAGCGATGGAGATGAACTTCTGGAGACGATGCTGCCAACACACGTTACTTGACCACGTTAGAAACGACGAAATTAGGAAGAAGAGCAACGCCAAAATCCCAATAACGTGGACTATAGAAAAGAAACAGCTGTTATGGTATGGATATATGAAGAGAATGGAAAGGCAGAGAATGCTAAATATAGCCTGGAGTTGGGTCCCCTCAAGAAGAAGAAAAAGAGGACGGCCAAGGAGACAATGGCACGAAGGCATAAGAGCTGCCATGAGGAGATGGAACGTAAAGGAGATTGACGTCCACGACAGAAGCACATGGCGAGCGAGATGCAGGAAATGGCCAGAGGCCGTATAAACACCGCTCATAGTAGTAATAGTGTTAGATTTGGAACTAGAGCATTTGAATGGAGATCGAAGAATATTTTCCAGGCAGAGAGAGGTTTGTGAGCAGTAGTATACTCGGACTTAACATTAAAAGTATTGTCTGACATCTTAACACATGTCACGGCTGCTTGCACTTTAATTGAAAATAATGATCCAGATAAGAATCGAAGTTGTTATTTGACCCAAAGTTGTAGAAGCTGTTGCTTGTTATGAAAGCGTTTTATATTTTATGTTTGATATTCGTGTTCCTATATTTTTTTTACGAAAGATTATATTTTGTTTTAATGTTTTTTTTTAAAAAAAAATAAAACATTCCTTTAAATATAATGTATAATTTTTTATATATGAAATGATCTTAAGTTACATGAATTTCGAATTCTGTGAATGTTTCAGGAACGTAATCCTGGTGCAAATCAAAATCGCACTGTACTTAGACACTTTTTTAATTAAACTATTATTTCCAAAAAAAATTTTAAAAATAAATGATTTTATTTTGTTCAATCAATATCATTTATTTTAATAATACTTTACCTTTATTTGCGACCTTTCATTTGATTATGAAAATATTATAACACATGAATGTAATAAAAAAATCTTAAAGTTTTGTATTTGTTGACAGTATAAATAAATTTACTGAAAACAGCAAATTTATTTTTAGTATTTTAATTACTTATATTTTTATATACAAATGAAATATTTGATTAAACATTTTTTTAAAAAAAAATCCAGGCCGTTACATACAACAATCAACATAATTTTTATAAAAAAAAATATAATTACATTTGTTCTACTTCACGTACATCAAAACACATTAAATATATTTAAAAAATATAACAAATCACAACTGTAATTTATGATTTATAAAATGTTTAATATAAAATTAATTCTATTATTAAAAAAAAATATTCAAGTAGTATAATAACAATAATTACATATTGCTGTTTAATAAGCGACTGCAAAAATATCACAGTTTTTTTACAGCAGTCTTGATTTTTCAAATAGAAATATTAACTTACATTTTTTTTAAATTTTATAATACAGAGTGTATAGTGTTCTCCTCAGTAATAATTTTAAAATGAAAGGAAACAATAAGGAGGTATTATTCATATTGAATGAAATTTTGTATTTAAATTTTCTGATAAGTATTTTTTGTAATTTTGTATGCTTTTCTTTAACATCAAAATTTGAATAATTAGTGTAATGCGTTTTGGGTAAGCACAACATTTGTAAATTAATATTTCTTTCTGGGTTGTAAAATTATAAATATAATAATGACACCATTGTAAGATATTTAAAATTATAATCAACAGGCAACATACAATTTGGTCCTTTTTATATCCTAACATTTTTTCATGTTTCAGATTTTTATAAATTCAAATGTGTTTTCAATTTTCGTATACTGTTTACTAATAAAGTGGAATGGTTGAAATAGAAGTAAATTTTATAGATTAAATTTAAAACAGTTAGAAATTATGATGTATAAAAAATAAATGTATCTAAAAGTGTTATTAATAAAGAAACAAAGATAGGCTTAGGTTTTGTTACATTGAAGTTCAATGTATTAATAACATTTGTCATATTTGTGCTTATTGTGCACATTCATTAATATTTCAATACCTAAATTACTTATATAGAAATTTGAAATACTAGAATTAATAATGTATTATAAACAATTTGTTTATTTTTCAGATAGAAATAAAAAAACTGAAAGGTTTTGGCTGCTGATGTGTTTAAATCAGTTTCATACACAGATATTATTTAACATATTTTTGTTGAATACAATCAAAGTATTTGTTTTTTTTACCAAAGTTTGATTTTTCTATTTTTTCTACTTGTGTAATAATGGATTAGTATTAAATGGTCATTTATAATTAATTTTATAGCTTTCAATTTAGTATCTCAAAATATATTCAGTAAAGTCTATTCTGAAACAATATAATTTATAAATTTTGAAGTCCTAAGACATGTCTAGAGTCTCGAGCGGACGCTGTAATATAAATTACTTCAAATGCTTATGGCCGATGTCAGAGTCCATATTAAATTTTTGAGATAATTTATAAACGCATTTTCTATGTTCTTAAATATAAAAACAAAGGAAAAGTCATACAATGTACATTCAAAACTATTCTTATCAGTACATTTTGAAGATATACAATTATTTTATTGTTAAATTCTAGTTCAATGCAATATTTCTCAACATGTACCCCACGGATTTATTTAATATAAAAGATAAAATTAAAGATTTTATTAGGAAACTCGAGTCATCGACGCGATTGATTTTTTTAAAAAATATAGATAATTTTGAATTATTTTCTTCAATGGAATCTTTTTTTGGACGAAAATCTTAATTCTTCATTTGAATATTTTGAAACATATCTATTATAATTTGTCTTCATAGAAACAAAAATAACATGATTACTATACTGAAAATATCTCGTATAATTGATTCCTCTTTTAAATGCTTATTTAATTCTAAAATAAAATATTTACGAATTGAATTACAAAGAGATACATAACTGATATTTATTCAGAAGGAATTCTTTGATAGTATTGTTATTTGAAAATATACTGACAAAATTATTTTAGATTTAAATTAAATAAGAGTATCTGAAATGATCAAACAACCTATTAAAAATCTTATTGAAATATTCATCTTTATATTTGTGTGCAACTAGGTTTTTGAATTTAAAACAGAAACTAAGTATAGGAATTAACTGGATGTAATATTTCGACATCTGACTGGAAAAATTTAAATCTGAATATAAATGAATTTTAAGAAATTTATATTTTAATATAAATACAATTTTTAAAAAGTTAAATCAAAAAGTAACGAAAACTGGTACAACTGTCATACTGAATACTTTTTTTGCCTTTTTATTTTTCAATGGAAATAAGTAAATACAAGATTTATTTTCTTTTAAAATTTTGTTTACCATTCATAAACTATTTGTCAGTAAAGCTGATAAAAAATTAAAAGTGCACAACAAATCCTCTCCCCTAACATAGTTTTTCAAAATAACTTCCAGGCATTGGTCCGCGGTTAACAAAATAATGCTTAAAGTGGTCCGTGATTAACATATGGTTGACAAATATTGCAATAACAATTTCAACAAAATTCTCGAATTGTTCTATGTTTTTTTTTTAAATAAAATTATATGACACCAAATCCATTTTTTGCTTCGAAACAGAACTTTGTAAAAATTTCTTAGTTTTGAGAATTTCTTATAATGAGACTCTAAGTGTTAATAATTAACAGTTTTACTTATTCAATTGGAAATGTAAATTGTCCCATTAATAATTTAAATAAAAATTGAAATTCTTGTTCTGATCTTCTTTATTACTAATCCATTGACATATTGTTTCGGATAATACTAATCTGAATTAGTAAATATTTATTTAAATTAAAAGTTTATAAGTTCAAAATATTTACAAATATTACTTTTCTACGTTTTGTATGCGTATGTGTATTATATGCATATATATATATACATATATACATATATATATATATATATATATATATATATATATATATATATATATATATATATATTATGTTCTTACATACAATGATAATGCCTTGTTCTTATATTACAAAAACACGTTTTATTCCAATATTAGATAAGATATATATATATATATATATATATATATATATATATATATATATTATTTCGATAAATATTTATAAGATAAAATATAATTGTTTATAGCTTTATAGATCACATTTTAATATAAAATTAATATTCATCACGTATATTAACTAATTAACACATAAATCGTTTAAAAATAGAAATATTAGAGAGAACATACCGTTCCCTAATAGTAACAATGTAATTATTTTTAAGTATTTATATATGTATATGTTTTTTTTTTGTATCTAATTAATTTTATTTTATGTATGTGTATAAACTTCATGTTTGACAGTAAGGTAAATACATACACTTTTTGCGGCTAGTTTTCCTTCAACAACACTAATTACTATAAATAATTGTATGCTTTATATCGCACGATTATAATATAATTATAATAGTGAAAAACATGCACTTAAAGGCAATATACAATGATTATCTCAGTTGATTTCTAGATCTAAATGGATTTTCAAATCAATTATAATCTAATACATGCAACGATTATAAATAATACTAATTTTTATTGTGTTGCTTTTTATTGAAGACACTGTGCAATTTATATATTTTACAGAAGCTCCTAAGAAGTTCTCAAAATGTATATAATATATTTTGAATTATTTATAATTAATTTCACATGCATAACTACTAAATGATTGTTTAAAAAGTATTGAAAATATTAATGGTATCGAAGAAAGCATGATCACTCTCGTTTTATACGAAATAAATTGGAGACGTGTAGGAATAGAATTGATATAATATCTATATAATTTCATAAATGTCTAAATATTCTTTTATATTATTTTATTTGAATTAGATGAATTAGTTATTAAATTTTAATAGAATGTTACACATATAAGCGGTACTTGAAAATGCGAATGTGTTGACACTTGTATATATATATATATACATATATATATATATATATATATATATATATATATATATATATATATATATACATATAAACATCGATGCTTTAGGTTATACATATTTTTAATAATTTTTTTAAAATTCGAAATAATATACCTGTGCGTTTCAGGTGTCATAATGAGTATAAACACAAGTATTATCATAAAAAAATAATATTTAAATTGTGAGTGTTACCTTAAAGACATAGCTAAGTGTAGAAAAATAATAAATGGAAAATATTCAGTCGAATGTAAATATTAAATTGTAAAGAAACATTTTCATTGAAGATGAATTAATTTTATCTGACGGTATTTTTTTCAATTTATCAAATAAAAAAATTCAAGACTAGAAAAACAATTAAATAAAAATTAATTCAAATAGCTGATCTATAATTTTCAATAGATATATTGTTGATGGTAATAATATTGATTTTGAATGAAATGACGTTTGATCAATATTTGTATTATTAACTTTTTTAGCGCCACGGAGCGCGATTGCGCTGTTCATAAGTTATACCGAAAAGTGCCACTATATCGAGTCGTTACATGGACAGGCGACATACCTATCATCACGCAAGAAAGGACACGCTGCCCTGGCCGCACTCTATCCTCTCATGGTCAGAGGAAATAGTCTGAGTATAGAAAATAAATTAATGATCTACAAAACGGCGATCAGACCAACGATGACGTACGCTTTCCCGATTTGATGGAATACCTGTAAAACTAACATCTCAAGACTACAGAGGGTTCGAAACAAGATCTTGAGGATGGCGATGAACAAACTATTTTGTTACCCAATGTCAGCACTAAATGAAGAGGCTGAAAGCTGTACGGTTGCGCAATGCATTGAAGATATTAGCTGGAAGTTTTTACTCCAGAAAACTGCTCGGAAGTCCTTTGCTCGAGCAGCTGGTTCAAGCGAAGATTATTCCTCTAAACAAGAGGATATGACGCAATAGACGACGCAAGAAATTTGAGCAAACGTACTATTTCACTTCACTATGAGTAATGCTGCCAATAACATCGCGGCGCCAGCGTAACCCATAACTCAAATTTACTGAGCAATGCCAACAAATGGACCAGAGTCCAGGGCGGAACTTTGCATTTTTAAAAATTGATATCTGGATGTTCTGAAACTTTTACTAGATTTTCACGAAAAAGAGAGGATAATCAAATGTATAAGAAGATATTAGACCATCACAATATACTGGCTGTTATCGGGGCACCATACCCCTATGGACGGCCAAAAACATCCATGGTAACAGGACCAGACCCTATCAAGACCAGAACATCCTAAAATTCGTCCAAAAAAAATTCGTACATCGAGTCACGATGCTCAATTCATGGTGCGCTCGGATTCTGTTGTAGCGCGTTGTCAATCAGAAGCGCAATCGCGCTGATTATCATTCGTCCAGATCATATTAAACAAGCGCTATCGCGCCGCATCGTGTTTTTCGACAATGAGATAAGGGAAGGCGACCTCACTGCTTGGAATTTTTCTAAATCATACTAAACGCGCCGCGTGACACTATTCGGTAAGATTTTTGTAATGACCCCTGGCACTCGAATGGTTAAGTCCAAGTAATATTTTTGAAAATTACTATTTAATTATTTCACACATGTGTGTACTAAAGCATCGATATTATATACATATATACATATATATATATATATATATATATATATATATATACACACACACATATATATATATATATATATATATATATATATATATATATATATATATATATATATATAGTTAAGTGTAAATAATGGCACATTTTAATTAAATAATTGATTTATTCTATAATGAACATTGATTTACGATTTTGTATGATAACTGATTGATAATTTATCATAAAAACTTTCTAACTGAAATGTACAAATTATTTCGTATTGATTCAAAAAACATTTTACAGAATAGAAATAAGTACATTATTGACGGAAAAGCGTTATTTTTTACATTATTAATTGTAGTTTTATTTTTTACTAACAGTGTATAATTTAGCCAATAGTTTGTTATTTTATTAAAGAATTTGAGTCTGAATACAAATTGAAAAAATAATCTAAAAGAAGTTTTTTCTATGACAATTTTAAATAATCGCTTATTATTTTATACTCTGAAGATAATTGCGCCCTTTTATAGTGCGCTTAAACTAGTTAAAATGAACAATAAGTAAACTAGTTGAATATTTTTGTAAAAAAATTTTTATAGTATGTTGGAAGTGATTTGTTAATGAACGCGAATTTCCGTAGCTATATTACCGAAAATATAATTGTCTAAAGTCAATTACTTGTAAAATAACAAGATAGTAACAAATAGTATTTAATTAAATATATATTCAATTTAATTAAACCAATATTATATGTTGGATTTATGAGGACACTTGTTCAAACAGCATTAAACTACTGATGAAATTTTATAAAAATACTTTAAATTTTTTATTATAATATTAAAGTATACTATATATATATATATATATATATATATATATATATATATATATATATATATATATATATATATGTATATATGTGTGTATATTGAACATTTTAGAAAAAAATAAACATTTAAATTATTATCGAAATCTTTTTCGTAAAAGAATATTTAATATCCATTATTTAAAAGTATTTACAAAAATAATATTCAAACGTTCAGAGTAACATGTTTATATAACTATTTTATTTACATGAACAGACACATTTTACCATGCGAAAGCGCGAAATTAAAATGAGATCTTATATATATATAAAACGAATTACAGATAGATTTTTATCTACATATAAATTTGTAATAGAAAAATATATTAAGGATATACACGTGAGAATTTTTTTCAACAAACTGAGATTGCTTTTTTTATTTAATGTATAAAAAACGAACCTAATGTACATTTACTAATAATATTTCTTTAATTTAGATACTTTTTTGTATTGTAAATTTTAATATTGTTTGGGTATACTGATTAAAGAATATAGAAAATAGTGTCTAATATACATTCCACATTAGTTTTGTACAATATGTATATTATTTATAATGAATGTTATGTTGATAGTTATATTGTTTGTTTTTTTTTTAGTTATAGGAAAAAAAATAAATTAAACCAAAAAAGAAATATTGTTTGTTTAAATTTATAAAATAAATGGAAGTGAATAAATAACAACGAATAAGTTTCACAAATATTTTTTTCACTTACTCCACAAACTGCAAACAATATTCTGATCAAAAATATTCAATAAATGATTATCGGTTATTGTATGCTTGTGCGTATTTCGATGACAAAATGTTATCATTCTCAAAGAGCTAAGGTGGAGGAAAATAAAAAAATCCGGCCCTAAGGTTATTTGTAGAAGGTACAACTATTATACGATATGGAAGATGAATACTTTTTATAGATGTATAAAAAAGTATTCTAGAGAAATAAACGATTAGATCTTAATTATAGATTTCTAAAATTTTCTAATATAGTTGTTGTAAGAACTGAATATTATATTTAACTTATAAATATAAAATAACATTTTATATAGATAGATATTTTCATATAATGCAGATACATTTGTGGCACATTTATAGTTATATATTGGGTTATGGGAGTAAAAAATGATAGTAGACGATAAAATAAGTATAAAATTCGCTGTATTAAAATATGATTAATAAATATAAATGAAAACAGTAATTGAAAATAAAATTTGTTCAAAGCATTTGTGGAATGTAAAATATTTCTATAAAAAAGTTTTGTTCTTTTGACACCCATGATTTAAATCAAAATATTTTATAATAAATTGTATTGTAACAACTTTTAATTCATTAATATACACAGATTTCAAATTTATAATTTTATGTTAAAAAATATTAATTAGTTTATACATGCATAGGCGTACTTGCACATACAATATATATATATATATATATATATATATATATATATATATATATATATATATATATATGTATATAATATTCATAAATGATAAATGATTTTAGTTTTAAATTAATATTGGAATCGTTATATATTGCTAGGGATTAATAATTGCTTCGAATTTAGAATTTATGTTGAGAGATTTTTGTGTTTCTTTAAAATTATGTGTATATATGATACGATATTATCATACTATCAACTTACATATTTATATAATATAAAGTTAGATTAATAGAAGAAAGTGTTCAAAAATAAAAAACATGATTTTATTCATAGTAAATATACAAATGTTATCAACATTTGTGATTGATCTTTGAAGTTTTCGACATGTAGATTTTTATAAGAGTTTGTTATATGATAAATGATATAACTTAAACTACTCTACAAAAAATTATAGAAACAAGATCGTTTAGTGTTTAAAATGTACGTCTAGTCGATTATATTGATTAAATATGAAGTGTTTGATCAAATGTTTCAAGAAACGCTATTGTTTCAATGAGATCGTAAGTAAATAATTAAATTCTTATTTCTAGAAACTGTGAATATCATGAAATAGGTTTATTAGCAGTATCAGTTTTCTATTAAATAGAAAAAATACTTGCTTTGAAAGTACACGTTATTAGTATTAGGAAAAGATGATACTTTATTAATTGCTAACAGTTCACGTTAATAAATAAGAAATATGACTGGTGTGTTGCTGCACTTGGGTTTGTTTGAAGATATTTATTTATATATATATATATATATATATATATATATATATATATATATATATATATATATATCAATCCTAAAATGAACATAAACACCATTAAGAATATGATACTAGTTCAGATGAATATTACTTTTTCTTATTGTAGCCATTGCTGAAAATGTTTATTATTGTATTTAATAGGAATGGTTCATCTAACTAAATTAATCGTTCAGTATCGATTTTCTTTCTTTTTGTAATTAAAGCGCAGGTTTATGCACTGAGAATTTGAAATAATTTTAAAAAGCATTAAAGTCATATTACGTGAACTGTTGATACAATTTTAATTCATTTACATTATTAGCTAATATTTAATTACAGTTCTATATATATATTTGTAAATAAACATCGATAACTGATGTATACTCATATTAGTTTATAAAGATCTGGTAAAAAAAATCCTTAAATGGACAATAACTAAAATTATAAAATGTTTATACTTTCAATCACTAATGATTTTTTATTATATTTTCTATGTTCTGAACAATCAAGTCTGAGTTTTATGTGTAAAAGTTCACCCGTTTTAAGATATATACCCGGTAAACGATTGTTTCTTTAATTAATACTTATTACTTATTAATGTTTACTTGATTTATTTCTAATAAGATATTATATATTAATATGAATAATTTATGATATTTGCAGAGTTAATTTAAAATGATATATATATATATATATATATATATATATATATATATATATATATATATATATATATGTAATATGACATGTTCTAATTGTTAGGTCCAGGAAACAATCATTTTTTAGTTCTGTAATTCAGTGGGTTTGTATATTATGCAAGAAAATAGGAGATACAAAATATATATGAAAGTAGTATACAGGATTGAAAGATAATATAAAGATATATATATATATATATATATATATATATATATATATATATATATGTTAATATCTACCTGTCTGTTCTTTATAAAATATTATGCTGAACTATCTAAACTGAATTTCTATGAAGTATTTTATATGATCTTGTGTGTATATAGGGTATCTAGGAACCTCACCAAATACACAACTTGAAAAATATCGAAATTTTTAGAGTAAAAAGATTCGGATTTATTAAATATACCAAATAATTAAACACATTAGGCTTCTTTAAAATATGAAAACACTATAGAAAAAACAAATATAGGAAATAAGTGATCTGTATTTATTTTAATCATCTGTTAAGAAACTTTGTATCGAAATTCTTTTCTTTGGGTAAATTTATACAATTTATTGCTGTATTGGTGTATTTAAAAGCAATAAATACAATTATATAAAATTCTCCATATGAATTATGGATATGCCAGTTAGTACTTAATGTAAATAACAGCTAACTTTTTTTAATATATTACCAACGATGGGTAAATTAATTAAGATTTTAAATAAATTGACAGCTTGAAGGCATAGAAGATTAACTTCGTTTTTCGATTTTTAAATAATATCTGATCTATAATAATAGTATTTTTTATTAATTCAATAAAAAAGAAGCACACCGTAATCAATTCATCATCCTATTGAAAATAGCAGTGTAAAGAAAGCATTCCCATAATATTGAATATATATATATATATATATATATATATATATATATATATATATATATATATATACACTTCTCCTCTTCACTTCCGCTTAATAATTATTGTATTTAAAATTTTGAACTGTTTTAAGGACCTCATATACTATCAGTTTGGCCGTCAGTTCAGATTGATCAGTTAAATTTGAACAGTTTTAACTGATCAGACTGTATGTACACACATCATCACATCTAAATGATATATTGTCTTTACTAAACAAATTTTTATCTGCTCGTTTCCGACGTGGGCGTTATAATATTCACATAAATATTTATATATATTTATTTTTCTTTTATAAAGGATGTCGCAAACAGTACTGAATTACTAAAATTAATTTACCATTATTTTGAATTGTATCATTTATGACAAAATAATAATTTTTAAAAACGTGTACCCACTAAGTTAAAATACACTTGCTACGCCACTGAAAATATATTTTTTTCTTTTAATTATGCTCTAGTTAGAAATTTATTTGATAAAAAAAATATTTTTTGGTCTAAAAATAATTTTTTAAAGTTATAATTATTTTTTTAATTTCTTTTAAATTTAATTTATTTTCAATTTAATTTAAGTTTAATTTAACTTTAGTTAACTAAAAAAATAGCTAACAAAAAATAACGTCAAACACTAAGCTTATTACAAGAAGAGACAAACAAGAACTGAACGATTTAATTGAAACTGCAACATCCACTCTCAAATTTTACTTCCGTTCAGTTGGTTGGACAGATAAATCGATGGAATTTTTCTCAGTTCTTCACACGGACTGATCAGTTCAAAACGGAAATATATATATACTAGACACCCTCAGTTTATCGTACCGTTCATATCTGATCAGTCGGAACTGACGGCCAAACTAATAATGTATGAGGCATTTTAATCATTCTTTTTCCAGTATTTCATTATCGGAATATGTAATATTTCTAGCTTCATCCGTATATTTTACACACTTATATGTACTCAGGCCTGTAATCAAGGGTGGGAGACGGGCCATTCCCCACTGATTGCTCTGTTTGCCCCCATAACAAAATCTCCGATTTTGAGAGATTTGGAAATCATGGAGAATCATTGGGAGAATCTTCCTAATGGGTTTACATTAATGATTAAAAACGTTTCTACTCATGAAAAAAAATTTTTACTAAGAGCTCCCTTCCACCGACAACACGGATATTACAATTATATTAAATTATTGCGTAAAATCGAGAAGAACTCTTTGTTTTTAAAACGTGTAATTTGTTTTAATAAATTATTGCGTTTTAATAACTTGACTAATTATATAATATAAATTATGTAACTTGTTTTTTAATAATAACATTTTCTAAAGTAGATGTTTTTTCTTATAGATTTGGTTCTAGGTATGAGGTTAAACAATTTTGAGATTAAAAAAGTTCGCTCCCTCAAAAATTATGTTTGTCCCCTCTAATATGACGGTTTAGCTACGGGCCTGTATGTACTGTCGATTCATATCAACGTACAAAAATTAAAAAATTAGCTTAGAAGTACTATTATCATTAAATATTGATAATATCAAGAACCGTATTGCAATTCGTTGCAAATATAATGTGAAGCACATTTCCCAATGGAATCGTATTAAAGTGCAAAAATGTACAGTTCATTTACTGTAAATTTAATTTAATAAGAAATTATTCGAATAAAAATATATAAATACACTTTTATCTGGACCCTTCAATTAGTTTCTTTTTATAGTAATCAATTGACTTATGCCTTATTAATTATATATCTTTTTAAACTAACATCATTAATGAATTAAGACCGTATCCCGAACTTATGTTCTTTAACTTTGACTAATTTAAATTTCATTTTAAAAATTTTCTCTTTAACTAAAATGAATAAATGCAACGTTGTAAAAACTTGACAGTCACAGTTGACAGACAAGGGTGACAGACAAGGGTGACAGGTTGGTGACAGACAAGGTTGTAAAAACGTGACATACATACATACATATATATATATATATATATATATATATATATATATATATATGTCATTTTCGAGTATATAGTTTGATTTTATGTTATTACTTTCATATAATTTATAAATAAAGGTGGTTTATTATTCGGAATCTTCATGTATGATTTTAATATCATTTTACGGGGTTCAGAGACAAAATTAAGCAACAAATTAAAGTTTCAGTGTGGTTCTAATAAAATTATAATTGAAAGCACTTCTCGTTTTTATAATGTACATTTCACAAATATATATATATATATATATATATATATATATATATATATATATATATATATATATAGAAATGAATAAATTTTTAATGAAAAAAATTTAATTTTGTGTATTGTTAAAATTAAGCAAAATATTATCAAAAATTTAAAATGATTTTTACTTTAGTAAACTTCTATTTTTTTATACTCACTTAAATATCTATATTCTCTAAATATTTACGTCGGAATTTTCTAGATTTTTCCTAGAATATAAGTCGAGAAACTACTGTACTCGAGTGATGAACTGATAATGGAAATGTTGTTGTGTCATGATTGTCATGAGTATATAATAATTGAATGAAAACATACTACACACTAACACTCAGAATATGCCAGATAGCAAATCATCAATAAGATACACTACGAACGCTAAATTTAATTTTCTAAGTTTCAAAGAAATATTTTTTGAACACTCTTTTGTGTGAATATACATATTTACACACAATTGCAATGCTTCTATAGAAAAAACAACTGTTTTTCTATAATATTCGTGTGAATATATAAGGCTTTATATTTGTTTTTCAATTAACTGCATATTATTATTTTCATCATATATATATATATATATATATATATATATATATATATATATATATATATATATATATATACATATATATATATATATATAACGAAGTTAAATTATTTACATGCAATAATATAATGATATATATAGTTAAATAAATTACTTGTGTTTTAAATATTAAGGTAGATTATGGAGAATTATATTTTTGAAATATACAGTATTCGAATTTATTTTATTTATATATTTTAGATAATACCCCTAAATATTTTACTTAATAATAATGATTATGATGATGTGCAGTGTTATATATTACTTGTAATTCATTGAAGATCGATTATATTTACTGTTTTTAAATTTACTTTAAAATATCATTTTTAGTATCATTGAAATATAACTAAGATCATAAAATAATATTTAAAGTGAAATGTCGAGAAAAAGTTTGTATAATTAACGATTTTTTTAATGTTATATATAAAAATGTGTACACTTGTCTACAATGTCTTTAAAAAGAAATTAAATTAATTGAAATTATAAGGAACGCTATCTTCAAGATAAATTGAAATATAAGAAATTAATATATAAGAAATGTTATTGAATTTTATATATTTTAAACATTTTTTTGACGAAATTGTTGAACTCTTTCTATATATATATATATATATATATATATATATATATATATATATATATATATATATATATATATTTCCTTTTCTTTTAAATGAAAAATAAGAGATGATCATATTAATATTTATATAACGTTAAAACGATAAAAATACCTCCAATAACGATTTACATTATTTTGATCTAATTATAAAGAATTAAAACTATAAAAATCGATTTGTAATTATCTCAATTAATCCAAATAAAGCACACTGCTCTTTCTGCACAACAAAAAGTTCATAATGGAATGGATAAGAAGACATTGTAGACTTATAAGGAAATCATTTACTTACTGTTTTCTGCAATAAAATTCTAGAGTAATTAATATATATTTCCGCCGAGGAATATTCTAATTAAACAAATAAAAATTAATTAAACCTTACTTATATATAAATATGTATAAATTATTCGAGTTACGTTATTTTATATAAGATTATTTGAAATGTTAATATATTCATATTTAATTATATATTTTTCTATATTATTTGGAAAATTAGATTAACTAAAATTATCACAACGTTACCCCTGGTTAAGATCCTTTATCGCTTGGAGAATCCTTTTCACGTGTCCTACCTTAGTGACGCCAAGATCTTTTAAATCACGACGCGCAAGCGTGAGTAGTTCTCTGCCTCTGATATCGTTCTTAGTAAAACTATCGATGTATTCAGACATTTGAAGCATGTCCAGCCATGTTGCAACTTCGTGTGTGCCCCAGGAGGCGACATCTTTCGCTTGGCCTTCTTTTGGTCCACTTACCGTTTTACCAGTACGGAATTTCAGCCAGAACAAGCCTTTGCGGTTCTTTCGTTCCGACTGAAAGAAGTAATTCAAAAACACTTTATTTAATTTAGGGTTGATATTTTTTTTTTGAAAAACTTTTAATTCAAGATATTTATTTGACTTTATGTAATTAAACAAATAAAATTTATTTTTTAAGTATTAAGTTGTATTATTAAGTATTACTATCATTTTTTTAATAATTTGCTTACAAACACGAGCTTTTATTTGCATTATGTAATCAAATTAATTTTTAAGTATTAGCACCGTAATGATTAAATTTTAATTGGGAATATTAGAAAACTGAAAATCAATAAAAACGACACGTTTCATATCTTTTTGAGCAGAAAAATTAAACGAAGTTTATGATAAAAGTATCACAGATATAAATGCTCAGCAAAAATTTGAAAGATTCAAAGATTGTAAGTTAATGTAGAAGACAATATTAATGCTTCATTGAATTCGACGATGTTCTAACTAGAATTAATAGCGATTACATGAAAAATCAGTTCACCTAATGGCAGCGTCGAATTTAGACAAAAGTAACATGTGTCACTGCTCATGGGAGCAAATATTGAAGGGCGGTAAATTTTGACAGAAAATGCAATCACTAAGCAAGGAGCAAGGGGTATTCGTTATCAATTGGAACGACTTGAAAGAGCGTTTATGCAAGTGCTATGGAATTTTTTGCTTTCCAGATTCAATGCTGTTAGTCAAAAATTTCAAGACGGAAATATTAGGCTCATGCAAAAATAATTGCGGTTTAATCATTTTAAGTTTGGCACCGATTTTTCTAGATAGCATTATCTTTCGTTGTAAACAATGAAATTAGCACTACTGATTTTAATTTATATCTATTGTTTTCATTCTCTGGCATTGTTGGATATAACTTCTTAAATTAGTCATGGTAAAAAAGCAAATTCGTGTGATTTTGTTATATGAGCTTAAATTGGAACATAAAACAACAGAAACTGGTCGAAATATCAAATTTGGTTTTGGTGAAGAGTCAATTAGTGAACATATAACTCAACACTGGTTCCTAAAATTTCGCAATGGAAACGGAACCCTTGATGATTAGGAGGGCCGAGTGTTCTACATGCCCATTTGATTTTTTTAATAAATTAAATGAATAGAAAATTTTACAAATTTTTTAGCGATCATTAATTTTTTTCTGTTGAAATGTTTTCAAAATTACTAACAGTCACGGATTTCTCTTAATTCATGTGGATAAAATTGGGGGGAAGGGCGGCACCTAGTGTAAATCGGGCTCTACCTAATGAAATTGTACTTTATCATCTACAGTTGATTAATAAGATATTCAAACTCAGAAAGTTATTGCTTCTGAAAGTCAATCGATAAAAATAAATAAATGTATGTAGTTTTTTTTTAATTCTCTAGGTATAAGAGTCGTTCTTTAACTGGATCACGACAGTTAATAAAAATAGATACATCATAATACCGCAATTAAAAGATAGTGAACAATAGGGATAAAAAACTCAAATCAATAGCAGAGTGGATTTATTTGCAAACTGATGATATATAAGAGGTTAAGAATACTTGTTTTAAATAATTAGAACAATTTTAAACGTTTTCATAACATCATTAAAAAACTATCTTATTTTTATTTAATTTTCATAAATCTACGATGTTAATTTTACAAATAGTTTAAATAGCAGAATTTATTTTAACTTTTTTGGGCATTAAATCTGTTTAATTAGTAATTTATTTGAATGTATTCACACGGAATTATATTTTTTTGTATATAAATATTATATATAATATTTATATTAAAATATATACAAAAAATAAAATGTTTACTTACATGCTCATCATGAATGGGTTGTAAATATATTAAGGAACCGTAAGATGTATCAACGATCATACATTTTCTCAATTCCATTTCCATATTTGCAAGCGAAACGCTAAGTTTACTTTCTAAATCTTCTCTCAGTTTCAGTAGGTGACCTTTGTCACGCAATAAACAACAACATTCTTCATATAAGTGTTTGATGACATTGACAAGTTTCGTAAACTCGATTCTCAAATCTTCTCCTTCTAAGATCTTTCCATTAGGGTGAATATTTTCTAAACACGTTTCTGTCTTCATTGCAACTGAATAAACATCCACGTCGATATTATGGCTTATTGCTAAAATTTTAACCCACTTGACCAACGTCGTCGAGCATTCAATGAAATTTAACAGTAGTTCACTCTCTTCCTCACTGAACTGTATTTCTAGTTCACCAGATTGTGAGAACATAATTGGAGATGGTTTCTCTATACTGATTAATGGTGTGATTTTTCCTGTTAGAGAATTTCTAGGTGACTTTTCTTGAATATTCGCTGTTAGAAATTGAGAACTTTGTCTTAAGAATGTGACATTCGGGCGAGCTAACTGCGAGCTAATTGAATTGCTTGTGGACGAGTTATGGTTCCGTTGTTTTTCTTCCCATGTTTTAAGTGAAGATTCGAGCGCTCTATTCCGACATAACATTTGCATTCTGTTTTTATGAATTATTCGTATCATTCCTGGTGGCTGAACCCATGCTTCACCATCAACTTGAACTGGAACTCCTTCATCGCCTGTTTCAAGATATAATTTTATTTAATTCCTATCAATGGCTTTTTTACGAAGTATTCTCTTCGATTATCAATTTTGTTTATTTCACTTTACAATATTAAACAACATACCTAAAATATTAATTTGTACTGTTTGACACTGAGCAATGCGATGATGCTGTAAGTTAATTAAACGAGATGCCGCCATTTGAACAGAACCAAATACAGCAACAACTTCAAGGATGCGATCATCAAACGACGGTGCAAGGAAACAATCGTTCTCTTTTCGACCTCCCCAAAAGTTTGTTCCTCCCATGAAACTAATATATAAATGCTTATGTTTATATCAAATTATTGTTTATTTTATAACGTAAAGGTCGAATAGAACATTACGTTTTATACAAATAAAACTATTTTAATAATAAAATAATATAACTTTTAACTTTTTGGTATTATAAGAAAAAAATTGCAGAAATGTTATTTACAATTATATTGGATCAGTGCAAAAGTTGGTATACGATTTAAAATTGAAACTCGATTATTTTTCGCAGAAAAGGCTTTTATTAATCAATTCGTTTTCTGTAATCATTTTCCAACGGTCAGGCAGCTGCTGGTTTCCTCGTTCTTAAAAGCTGCGCGGTTTTTCGACAAAAAAAGACGGTAAGGTGATTTTTGACGGTCTTCACAGTGTCAGATTTTTTATTGTTTCATCTGTTCTGCAGTGCCCGGAACAAATGATAATCCGAAGGTGCAATGTCTAGAGAATATAGTGGATACAATATGATTTTCCATTTCAACTGCTTGAGTTTTTACAGTCAGTTTTGTTGTACGTGGTTTTGCGTTGTCGTGGTGGAGGATGACATCCTTGCGATTGACCAAAATTGAATGTTTTTCTTTAATTGCCGCGTTCAGTTTAGTTAGTTGTTGACAGTACTTCTCCTTAGTAATCATTTCGCCCCACGGGAGCATCTCAAAATAAACAACACCATTGCAATCTCACCACACACACAGCAGCACCTTCATCGGATGCAAGCCAGCTTTGGTGACTGGTTTTGCTCCTTTATTCGCTTGTTTCCATGTTCGTCTGCATCGGATGTTGTTATGCAGGATCCATTTCTCATGACCAGTCAACAATTGATCTAAAAAAAAGACTCTCTGTTGAGGCATCCAAGCAAAAAAACCGCAGAAGAGATGCGATTAAACTTGTTTATTCAGACAACGAGAGCAGCATCCACGTATCGAGTTTCAAAGTGAACCCCAGCCTCTTTAAATTCCATAATGAAATCAATTTGTCAACGTTGAGTGTCTTGACAATTTATTCTGTCTAAATGCATGAGTTATTATCAACTAGAGACGGGTTTAGCCGTCCAAAGCGGTTGAACTTCAAGGTTAAAATCACCAAGTTGAAATTTAGCAATCCGTTTCTTCACAGTTGGAAGTGATGGTGCATGCTCCAAATAAATCTTCCGAATATTTTTTTTGCCGCGTCAACAGTTACTTTTTTTCTAAATTCATACAACAAAACGTAATGAAAGTGTATCTTCTATTCTGTCCATTTTCAAACATTTTTCTTGCACACAAATTGAATCGAAATAAATGTGTCTGATGCCCAAATGACAGCTGCGACTGTCACGCTTGAAACTATATATAACACGAATACATTTCAATCATGTGAGCCGCCATCCGGCACATCTAATCGTATACGAACTTTTGCACTGATCTGATATTTAAATATATATCATCTATTTAATCATTAGAATGAATAATATATTTTTATTATATTATCTTTATTTTTAAAAACAATTTTTCTAGAAAGAAAAATGATTAGGTGTACACTAACCTTGGAATGTTTAATATCACAATTCCTTGTAAAGATGGTAGAGGTATCCGCATTCCGTCGCATTCCAGTTGTACTCTTTGCTCCAAATTACGATACGTACGCTGCAACCATTGCTTACTTCCAAGTACACCGTACCACATATAATTCTTCGCTCGCGATCTGCACTTCTCTGGATGTTCTTCGCGTTTATTGTGAAAATCGAGTGAGATTTTCGCATCGATACCAATGCCTGAAATGTATATGAACGTGTACTTTGTGTTAGGCGTTTACAGTATTTACACTTACCAAAATAATTATTCATTACGCAACGTTCTATGTATCCTTCTAGTAACGTTTCATCTGGATCCATAAGAGGACTTACTGCAGCACACAAAGCATCTGCATTAGCTAATAAACATTTTTCTATGAATCCTGCTCCGCAGTTAACGTCTATAAAAATAAACATGAACAGTAAATAATAAATGTAAGTTATTAATTAATTAATATGCTTACTCGGCCACGTGGGTAATCTAACAAGAGGATTTATAATTGGTAATGTTTTCTTGATTTCTTTTCTCCTTTCTTCTTTATCATCCTTTTTATCTTTCTTATCGCTAAGACATTCTTTCGATCCACTATGCATACTACTCGCGGATGCAGCTAACGCAGCTACTTCACTTGCTTTCAACAAACTACCACTAGAAATTCTTCGAGTTGCCGCCGGCGAGCCTTTTAAGAAGTTTAATTGATCTAAATCGATTCCTAAGAGATTTGAATTTGAACTGTGTTGACTAGAAGTCAGACTATACGGCGATAGATAATTTCGTAGAAAATCATCTTTACCAAGATCATACTGAGATGAAGATTTGATACTAAGTTCGTTCATATTACTTGTACTTAAATTAAATTCACTGTTCATGTTAGATAATTGATTCAATTGTTCGGTGCAAATGTCTCCTGAATGAACAGGCGATGGTGGTTCGACGACTACGCTGACTGCAGGAAATGCAGACGCGCTATTTAAATCTTCGATAGGGTTTATTGGAGAAACGATTTCTATGTTATCTGTTACTTCAGCATCTTTCTTTTCTTTCGCGCTTTCTGGTTCGTAACTTGTTTGTTTTAATTCTAACTTTATATTATTTAATATTTCTGATTCTTCGGTTAATGTACTTTGCCTATTCATATTTATTTCAGTTTTGATAACCTGTAATGTAAAAAAATAAATCAAAATAGCGATTGTTTTTGAACTATGTAAACAATTTGTTCTTCAACATATTCTAGATGTAGTTTGTAGAAAAAAAAACCATTTTACATATTTTGATACTCAGCGATTTTCTTGTATTTAGCGTTTCAGTTTGTTCTTATAGAGTCAATTAGTTACAATTTTAATTTTAAATTATTTTTCTTAATAATAAAAACCCACATTTCTCGTCACTTTGTCTGCAACGTGGCCGTCTACCGACATCTAGCGAAAGTGGTGTATAAGGAAATTTTCACAATGGATAGGTTTCAAGTTTAATTCATTAAGTTTCGTTTTTAGGTATTTTTTTTCTTTAAATATATTATGTTATAAAAACTAATAAAGTTTTTCCTTTATGTTTTTTTCTATTTTCCCATCAATTTTGACGGGCTATATACTAGTACCATTATAAAATTATAGTAAAAGTGATATACTAAAATAACAAAATTCATTATTTATGTATATTTTGTTATTAAAAAATATAATGATATTTTATGTTTTATTTTGGTTGTTTTTTTTTTAAATATATTATTAAAACATTAGCTCAGAATTTTTTTTTAATAAATTGGAAAGTTTTTTATTAATTATTTATATATTTTGTATTCTTGTCGTTCGAAAAAAATTAAGATTCACTTCTTTGCATATATATTTTGTGTAAGCGTTTTTTTTAAAAATGTTTTGCTATATTTTCAACAAAATAGTTGTACTGTTACACTTTGTATTTTTAAGGTAAAATAAAATTTATGTTTAAGATACATTTTAAGCGTCACATTCTTTGACTAAATACAAAAACACTCTATTTAAAAATTGTAAATTATGAACAGTATTTTTAAAAATAAATTGAAAACATTTCTGTCACAAATAAACAAATAAAAAAATAAACCACATTAAAATTTAGTTAGACGTTGAAATATGTCTGTATATAGTTTGTAATGTTTCTAATACTTTTATATATTTTTTATATTTTAAAACAATATTTGAAGTGCATCTTTTAACTTTGCTTAAATGTTTCCAAATCATTCAACGTTGTATTTTCAGATTGTACTCTATACTTTTTTATTATATCTTTATTATTACTATTACATATATATATATATATATATATATATATATATATATATATGTACAATTTTATTGAGTAAATATTTAAAAAAAAAACATATTTAAGAAGAACATGTCATTCTATTTTAATCCTTTGACTAAGGCACACTCGAACTCAGAACCATCAGTATTGTGTGACGCGATATTAATGACAGCGCGGGGACCCTCTGGCACCGGCCGTTATACGAGGGTAGAGTGATAAGTGCCTGTGTTTTACAAGAAAAAACATTTTTTCAGCAAATTCTTTTTATTTTTCAAGGTAATCTCCCTTTAGCTCGATGCATTTAGTAAAATGCATTTCCAATTTTTTTATCCCTTCCGAATAATACGGTTTATCAAACTTCTCAAAATAGGCATTTACAGCAGCGTCAACTTCCGAATTTGATGCAAATCTTTTACTTCCGAGCCATTTCTTCAAGTTTGGAAACAGGAAAAAGTCACACAATGCCAAATCTGGAGAATATGGTGGATATGGAAGCAATCCGTAGTGCAATTCATGCAATTTTGGCATCGCGATTGTTGATTAGTATGCCGGTGAATTGTCGTGATGGAAGAGCATTTTTTCTGTGTTAAATGAGGACGTTTTTTCCTGATTTCATCATTCAGCTAGTCCCACAATGATGCATAGTAGGCTTCTATTATTGTTCTCTCTTTTCTAAGATAATCGATTAGCAACATTCCACGAGCATCCCAGAAAACAGTCGCAATAATCCTTCCAGCTGATGCAATAACTTTTTCCTTCTTTGGTGCACGTTCGCCAGGATAAGTCCATTGTTTTGACTGCTCTTTCATTTCACGTGTATGGTGATGGATCCATGTTTTATCAACAGTTTTGTACCGACGCAAAAATTCATGTCGATTACGTCTAAACATCGTTAAACACTCCTTTCAAATGTTCATTCAAATGCGTTTTTGATCGATTGTGAGAAAATGTGGCACCCATCTGGCGGATAGCTTTTCAAATGTTCGTGTAAGATATTCCACACACATTCATCTAAGATGCCTACTATCGCATGCACTTTGATTCTATGATCATATAAAACAATGTCATAAATTTTTCCAATCATCTCTTCAGTAGTCACCTCAATTGGATGACCTGGACGTTCTTCATCACAAACGCTTGTACGATCTCGTTTAAATTCACTGAACCAATATCTGACGGTTGTCATCGAAGCTGCAGAGTCCCCGTAGACAGCTTGTAATTTTTCTTTAATTTCTCCACACGTTCTCTCATCCAAAAACAGAAATCTAATCACTGACCGATCCTGATTTTTTCCATGGTTGAAAATGAGTAATAGTTATTTACTTTGAATGACCGTCGAACCTAAGCTAACTAACTTAATGTTCTCAACCTTTGTCATCAGTAGTTTGAAAGATAATGTTGTTAAAATATATTGCAGTTTGATATCAGTGGTGCAATCTCTTGTCAAACACGGATAATTATCACTCTGCCCTCGTATTATTTTAGATACAAGATACATTTAATGTACAAAGCATCGTAAGATGGATGTGTTTTTTACTGATAAGGGACGACTCGACAACTATTTGATTACATATTGATCATCCCTTTCGCCATGTGTCATCATATAAAATAAGTTTCGGCCATGTGTAGATGATTGATCTAAGGATCGGTTGTAACGTTGATAACAGATTGCTCGAAAGATTAATGAATATAGACTTGTAGGTAAAGGTAATTGAGCAGCTATATTTCAACTTACTTTCTTACTAACTTAATTTCAATTTACTTTGAATGACTGTTGAAACTAAGTTAATTAACGTATTGTGCTCAAACTCTGACAGCAGTAGTTTAAAAGATACTGCTGTTAAAAAAAATTATTAGTTTGATATCAGTGACATCATATTTTCAAACACGGATAATTATCACTCTACCCTCGTACTCATGGTCAGAAACGCGAATTATGAATGAAATTTAAAGATAATAAAATATAAGACAGTAAATTTGACACTATATATGCAGTATATATAAGCCTTTCGTATATATTAATAGATTTGTGAGAGCGTATATATACGCCTTTCTCAGCCAAAGGGTTAAATAAAAAAGAACAGAACCACAAATGTCATTTTTGCATAGAAGCGAATAAAAGCGGTGCTTACCTTAGTGCTCTTCTGACGCCCACGCTTGAACGATTTCCTGGCAATATCATTTCCTTCTACAAAATGTGCTAAACTACAATATTTAATAGGTTCAACAAGTTTCTGATCGTCGCATCTATTATCTTTTTCTAAGAATTTGTTTTGTGTCATGAACGCCCGATTTTCAAATCCGAACTGTGTTTCAATATCTTCGATATGTTTCTTTTTAAAGCTGCGGTTCCTCATGTCTCTATCTTTTTTATTATCGTACGCATCGCTCGCGAAGAGTGTTGTGTCGTCTGTGTAAGTTGTATCGATACTGTCCTGATCGAAACCGGTCATACTGAAGAACGCATCTTGACACAACATAGAACCAATATCGTCCATCAAGGATTCTCCCTGAAGCGCTTCAGAATTCAGATACGTTTCAGATATCTCCGGCGAATCGATATGATATATATGACCATTTATATCTTCGCCATCGGAATTCTTTCGAGGACAGAATGATTTCTGATCGAGAATCTCAGACGCTATACTGACCTCTTCGTTCGAAATCGCTGATAAAATACTCGAACACTCTTTATCGTCGAAATAATCGTTTTTAATATTCGAAATGTCTTGTTCTTCTGCTACAGAGTCCGGACTAACTACGTCGCCGCTTTCGATATTTTTTGTACTTTTATCGGGTTGAGTGATTGGATCGATTCGTTGTTCAGGGTTTAAGTTGTCTTCGTTGATTACGAATTCAGGTAAACCTAAAGTAGGTAATAATTTACTATCGGTATCGCCTTGCATTTCTGCTGCAACGCCCGACGATCTTCTACTATCTGCGAATTCCGTAGGTACCGGAAGTGTTAGTAAGCCGTTCGTTTCTTCGCAAATTGAATCTCTATGAAAATCTGGTAAGGGCGATATAGAAGTAAGACGAGCAGACACTAATGATTGACTTCTACTTCTTGGTAATGATGATGGTTCATTTATAGATGCTACTTCGATAGTTGGCACTACCTAAGAAAAATTTAATTACATATATAAATATATATATATATATATATAAACAGTTGAGTCTCTTTTTACACGGTGATGCGTACCGTGAAAAAAAATCGGCTAAAAAAGTCGTGCAAAAACTGATTTGCATCAAAGTATAAAACTTGTGTTCGCAAGTAACGCAAATTATACAAAAAAAAAAAAACAATTTAAAATATAGAAATGCATTCACCAAAAACATTTTATTTAATAAACACATAAAAGAAAAGCTAATGTGTTAAGGAAAATGAAAAAAAAACATTTTTTTAAAAAAAGTGATATTTTATTCATTCAGTTTCCTCGGTTTGAAGTATTGAAGGAACCCCAGTGGATCGATTGCTCTAACGGAATCTTTGTCCGTTTCCTCAATATAAAAGTGAATATAACGTGTTAAAAAATCGTGTAACTGAATAAATCGTGTTAAAAAACCGCGTAACTGGGTATCACATAAAAAAATGTCATGCAAAAAGTCAACCAAAAGTATATAATTATATATATATATATATATAACCCCCCTTATTTATATAGTCCCTTGATTTACCCGGTACTTTTTATTCGGGGTAAATAATCCCTCCGCTTACGCGGACTTCTTATACGCGGTATCAATTTACGCGGTTAGAAAATATATTTCTCTACAATCTTTAATTAATTTACTATACATCAATGAGACCCAAATTCTTACTTAACTGTACTAATGACATCATTCTGACCTTTTTTTGGTTTGTAGTGAGGATGTTACTACTTATTACTTTGTGATCACATTAGTCTTTTGTCGAATGTTCGAAGCGAAATACCACTAGTAATAAGGAAGTAAACACAAGTTACCAATATTATATTTTTTCTTTTAATATTTTTTTTTGTACTGGCGAACTCTATTTACGCGGTTTTCGTAAAAAACCGCACATAAATACATGCGCCATTAATACGGCATATAATCAGCGTAAATCGAGAGACGGGTATATATATATATATATATATATATATATATATATTTGATCAGTGTAAAAGTTCGTATATGATTCAATAAGCGGTATTAATAGTGCTTTATGGCGGCGCTCGAGATTAAAATGTATTCATGTTATATATCGTTTGAAAGGTGACAGTCACAGCTGTCATTTGAGCATCAGACGCATTTGTTTCGATTCGATTTGTGTGTAAGAAAAAAATTTGAAAATAGACAACGAAAAGATACACTTCCATCACGTTTTGTTGTATGAATTTAGGAAAGAAGTAACGGTTGACGCGGCAAAGAAAAATATTCGGAAGATTTATTTGGACCATGCACCATCACTTCCAACTGTCAAGAAGTGGATTGCTAAATTTCAACTTGGTGATTTTAACCTTGAAGTTCAACCCCGCTCTGGACGGCTAAACCCGTCTCTAGTTGATAGTAACTCATGCATTTCGACAGAATAAGTTGTCAAGACACTCAACGTTGACAAATCGATTGTATTATGGAATTTAAAGAGGCTGGGGTTCACTTTGCAGCTCGATAGGTGGGTGCCTCACTCGATGTCTGAAAAAACAAGTGTGATCGCATCTCTTCGGCAGTTTCTTTACTTGGACGCATCAACAGAGAGCCTCTTTTGAATCGGTTGGTGACTGGTGATGAGAAATAGATCCTGAACAACAACGTCCGATGTAGACGAACGTGAAAACAAGCGAATAAAGGGGTAGAACCAGTGGCCAAAGCTGGCTTGCATCCGATGAAGGTGCTGCTGTGTGTTTGGTGAGATTGCAAAGGTGTTGTAGATTTTGAGCTGCTCCCACGGGAAGAAACGATTATTAAGGAGAATTACTGTCCACAACTAACTAAACTGAACGCAGCAATCAAAGAAAAGCGTTCGATTTTGGTCAATCCCAAGGAGGTCATTCTCCAGCACGACAACGCAAAACCACATACAACAAAACTGACTGTAAAAACTCAAGCGGTTGAAATGGGAAATCATATCGCATCCACTATATTCTCTAGATATTGCACCTTCGGATTATTACTTGTTCCGGTCGCAGCAGAACGGTTTAAACAGTAAAAAAATTGAACACGGAAGACGTCAAAAACCACCTCACTGCCATTTTTGTCGAAAAAGCGCGCAGCTTTTAAGAACGAGGAAACCAGCAGCTGCCTGAGCGTTGGAAAATGATAGTGAATACATAACTGATTAATAAAACAGTTTTCTGCGAACTGAGTTTCAATTTCACATCGTATACTAACTTTTGCACTAACCTATATATATATATATATATATATATATATATATATATATATATATATATATATATATATATATATATATATATACATATGAGCATAAAATGAAAAGCATTATGTATATGAAAATGATTACTTTTAAGGTGTCCATTTCTTTTCCGTCATACGAAAAATTCTTCTTATCACTCGTCGTCTCTTGTATCGAGTCCATCAGTACGCTCTGTTTCTGAACAGCTTGTTCTGTCTGAGTAACAAGCTCATGTATTGCTTTCTTCAAACTATTTGCACGAGAGACCAGTTCCTCCCGCTGAATGAACACTTTCTGCGACCGTTTACTTTCCCTTATATTACTAATATCTTTCTCGAGTTTCTCAGAGCCCGATTCGGAATGATCGCTCTGTACTTTCGTCACAATATCTACAGTTTGATCCCGTTCATAATTGACAAATCCGATTTCTTCGCGAGTTAATGTTTCCAACAATGATTCCAGTTTCTGTTGTAGAACATCACAGTTTGTACTTAAGTGTTTGCAGTCTTTTGAGATAGGATTTTCGGATACTTGTACAACGAAATTTTTGACTGACGTACAAAGATATTTGACGGAATTTAAAACTACTGTTGGCTCGTCGGACTGTAAAATGTTATGTAGATAAGATATGAGTGATTCTTCGTATTGCATTATGGCAGTGGTCGTGAACGGTATTTCGATATCTATTTGTGAATTTGTAAGTGACAATTTTGGCATGGCGTACGTTCGTTCGAAAGTCATTATACTCCACCGATCGAGCATTTTTGTACTGGCGCGTTCGTACTTTTCAAGCAGTTGCGGAAGATGTGTGTCATCGTCACACGACGAGCCCCAACCGAGTACCCGTGATAAATCATTTCCTGTTCCTAATGGTAAGACTGCTATTTGACATTGCTTCTGAAATATATCAGTATTAACCACAAATGTAATAAAATAAAGACATTTATAAATATATTGCAATAATAGAAACACTATTGGAAATATTTCAGTATTAAATACGTTTCACATTTTTTTTTATGAAAAAAAGATATGCCGAATATAACACCTAACGACAGCTATTTTCTTACCTGCATATCGAGTTTGTCGATTTCGGATAAAACCCATCCTACAGAACCATCTCCACTGCAAATTAATATGCGAAATGGATCGAAGTGACGAAATAATCTTAAACCTATTCGTGGTCCTGAAGGTATCAAATCGAATACTTGGGCTGGATTTAATAATTGTTTGAAGCGTCTTAAGAATTTTAATCCCTGATTTTCACCTAAAAAATAAATTATTCTGATATTTTTGTTATGAATTACGTGCGAACCAAATAATTTTATTTAAATACTAAACTTATCTGAAATCTTCAATAAAATCCAAAAAAAATTTTAAATTATTCAGTATTTATTGTAGATTGTTTTTGTTATTGCTCTGATTGATAACTTTCGATTACAATTTCATTAATTAAATCAGATAGTAAATTAAAAAAGAGTTTCAATGTTAAACTAGTCAAAAAAACCCGTTAGATTTAAAGTAAAACTATATTTTTTTAAAAAGTCTTCACGTTCGTGTTCTATTCATCCGTGATGAATTATATTGCTCCACTTACCAGATTTCGAATTAACAAATACTAATAACGGAGAAGATGCTTGTGGCCGTATCACATCCCAAGCTTCATCTTGAATACAGTGTAGAGCTGTTGGAGGAACTACGGACACACGTGCTGGTCCTAGAGGACAAGCTGGATCTAATAAAGGACGACATGCTGTGTGAACAGTACCTCTACACCACAGACATCGCCAATCTTGAAGTCTAATAATAATTTATTATATTTAATAATAATAATATACACACATATATACACACAGACATATACATATATATATATATATATATATATATATATATATATATATACACATACACAAGCATATATATATATATATGTTGCCGGCAAAGCCCGACTTTATCCGGCCGTCGTCAGTCAGTCAGACTTTGACTAGTCAATATATATCCAGATTTATAAAATTAAAATTAGACCAACTTTCACCCCAGTCTTTTATCCATGACCCTCACGTTCATCCTCACCCTCACCTTCACCCTCGCCCTTTTTTGACCCGACAAGCGCAGGTATACAGCCCTAAGTAGAGGTTCTAGTTCGGGCTTTGACTGACGGAGGCCGGGCAAAGTCGGACTTTGCCGACAATATATATACACATATATAGGGGGATAAGAGTAACGCTGCTCAAATATTTTCAGTTTTAAAATTATAAATAAAAAGAGCTTTAAATGTAATCAAATCAGATCAGAATTAAATTAGATCAGAATATACTTTTATCATAATTAACTATACACATAATTATTATCCAGAAAAATCAATGAGTTTATTTAACGACCTTAAGGAAATGGCTGATGAAAACGATAAGAACTTCAATTTTAGCGTTAGTTTCGGATGGCTAGAAAGATTTAAAAAGAGAGAAGAACTTCACAATGTAAAAGTACACAAAAGTAAATGTTAAAAATACATAACTAAAAAATAGAGTTATTTATTCTCAACTATATATTTCAAAATAATGAAAGTATGCAAAAAAATGTGCGAGAAGTAGAGATATAACTTGTGAAGATGTCATCATCATTTTACAAAAATCAGAAACAGAGAAAATATTGTTTTTCTAAGTAAGTTTATTTTTTATTTATTAGAGTACCTGAGGTACAAGTATATTGACATATATATATATATATATATATATATATATATATATATATATAATAATGAATGACCAAAAAAATATTTATTGTATTAAATAAAAATATATTTTTAATATTAATCACCTCTTGCTCTATATTTTGATGTTTTAAAAAATATTTAATATTGTTCCTTCCATATTTTCCTTTTGAGCTCAGAGACTGATTAATTTTTCACAGTATTTTTTTCATTCTGAAGTATTAGTAATGTGTAGACTATTAAATGAATTCTCGGTTTATTTTTTCCGATGCTAGGGTTTGTAACTCATTTTTATACACAAATAGGCATGTATTTAATAACAAGTTATAATTTCATAATAAGTATTCGATGCAAAATATACTACAAAAAGATCAGAACTTAAATTTCAATTTTTTATAGGTTTCTTATAGTTGAGATCTCGACTCTTGTTTATTTACTTTTTTGCGTTAGTTTCGGATGACTAGAACGATTTAAAAACAGAGCAGAACTTCACAATGTAAAAGTACACAAAAGTAAATGATAAAAATACATAACTAAAAAATAAAGTTACTTATTCTTAACTATATATTTCGATTCTATAGCTTATATTTTTGTGCTACTCAATTTATGTTCTTTCGTTTTGCGTCGCCATTTTTTGGAACGCTTCTTGACTATAAAACGAGTAAACATAATGTGAATAAAATCAGTCAAATTAAATACTTCACTTAGACATTTCATTATATGATACTCATTACATTATAAGATTACAATTATTTTCTACAAATATTATATATTTAAAAAGTTGACTTACTAAACAAACTTTCCAAAAATATAATTAAATGAATCATTAGTAAAAAATTACAAATATCATTAAAATATATATTTCGTATACACGAGTTTTATATCAACACCGTTTTAAATAAATGTGAGGTCATTACGTACATTTTTATTCTTTCATATAAAAAATTCGTGCCATTATATTCTTTTCAAGATTTCAAGATCTTGAGATGTCAAATATACTTGAAACATAATTTACACCTTGCTACCTTTTTGTTTTTTATATAATGAACACTAAATTTAAAGTACAGAACAGTACACCGACATAAAAGAATAAAACTTGAGAGGAACTCTACTACTCTTATATATTATTACAATTTAATTCAAGTGTTTTAGAAAAGAATTTCGATGTAAGCTTCATTCATGTAAAAAGTATAATTTTTCATCCGATGAATTATACAAGGGATGTTAAAATTTTAAAAAGTTATTTATACTTGAAACAGAACACTTTTTCCTTATTTTTTAATTGTTTAATCTAACATAAAATATATACATTCACTTAAATAACATATTATTTTTCTTGAGGTTATTTTCTTTTTATTTTGTGTGCTGTTTTAATTATACTGAATTATATGTATACAAATATTCATATATATATATATATATATATATATATATGTGTGTGTGTGTGTGTAGAAGAGAGAGCACATATAAACATGTATCAACTTATCTTCAAAAAATAAATCATTTGTTGAGGAAACTAGAAACCAGGTCATAAAATAGCATTGTGTTGTTTTTTAATTTTTGGTTACAAGTATTTATATTTTATCTCCATTACTAAAGTGCTAAGTAACATGTGTTTTAATAGCAGACAGATTAGGTTAAATTAGATCAAATCATATCATAATACAACAAAAATCTTCTTGTTTGAAATCAAGTGGAAAATATTTTGTAGAAAATTAAATAGACAATGTTAAAATTCATACAACTGTCGACATTTATTATATTTTATACTAACTTCGTTTTCAATGTGTGTTTTAATTTTGAGCATTTCTATCTTTTGGCTTACATTTAAAGTAATCAATTTATGTTTTGACTTAAATAATGATATTAATAAGAAAAACTTTATTTTATATCTAATAAAAAAGACTTTTGCGAATAACGGCACAATGAAAATAAATCTAAGTTTGGATTCAACACAAAGTAACGATTTATTAATCACTGGAATAAGTCTGCTAAGAGATATATTTACAAGTGAAAAATATCTTGAACTCTTCAATAAACATTTTTTTGATTAATACATATATTAGTTTTAGTCACAAACAGTGTTTCCGTATTAATTTCTAAGAATTTTAAACCGAAGCAGGTAGTTTAAAATAAAACAATAATATATGATAGATTAAAATTTTATAGAATACAAAAATATATTTTTTTAAATATATGTATGAACATAAAAATAAAGAAAACTTACCGTAATACAGATCCACAAGTTTTTTCACATACAATACATTTGGATGAAACTGGAAGATTACCTTCGACCCATTGATGGGGCATTGTAATAGTCTAAAAGGAAAATTAATATAAATACAATGTTACAATATACAAGTGATCTAGTAAATATTAGATTAGTGCACATAAAATGATCTTTTTCTCTATTTTCATATCACTTTTACTATATTGTTCCCAAAAAATGTATGTTGTTTCGAAAGCAACTGATGAAAGTATTAATCGGCGTTAGTATTGAGTTATAATTACAATACATATCTCTAGCACTATGACTAAATACACTTTCACAATGTTTCATTCCGAAAATCACAAAAAACGTTTTTAATGATAAATATTCAATTGTAATTTTTAAATGATTAATCTTTAAGTTAACAATATTAGAAAATACATTTTTATATTATATATCAAATTTATTATAATAGTATTAATGACTAATATATATATATATATATATATATATATACACACTAAAAGCAAATGAAAATAACAAGATTATTCAATTACCACATATGGTGTGATATTAACAAGTATTACTAGAAAGATATGTCTTTCGTTCATTTGTTCAAACCGCTCGATACACGTTTCAATATTGAACACATAATAATCAATTTATATACTTACTCCATCCTGCTCTTCAATAATTTCTCTACCGACAGAGGCAAGTGTCGTCCACTTGCAATTATTAATGGCTTTAATGGAACAACGTTTGTGTACTTTACATTTACACACTTCGCAACTAAGACCATGACTGGTGACACCTGACAATGCTTCTCGACAAACATTGCAATAAGTTGGTCTTGCATGTGACGTTGCGTACCTAATCGCATAAAGGTCGATTAAGTTCTTATTTAATTAAATATGTAATCTAATTTATGAACTAATATGATACTTCGAATACAGTTCGATCGATGAAGTGTAAACGCGGTTAAAAAAATAATCAAGTTTTGATAAGTGAACTATATTATATTAATTGTAATTTTTTAAATTTTGTAATGTTAGTGCCAAATTTAAATATTACCTATGGAAATATTATTTGGAGTATGGGTAAAAAATTGTAGTGAGTGCAACTAATCGCTTTATTCCGTAAAAGTAACAAAAGATATAAACGAGGATGATTTGAAAAGTTCACGGCCTAACATATAAGTGGCGGTAACATTTTAAATATTTGTGGTGCATTATAAAACGATATTTATCTTATACATAACTTCAAAGTGTATAATCAATGTGTCAAGTTGTTTGCTGCAAACATCAATTCAAATAAAGCTCGTTTTGTGTCGTTGTTGACATGGATAAAGTTGAATTGATTATGCGGTGATAAAGTTTTTTTATCAAAAAAAGCTTAACGTCAATGGAAACCTTTAATGAGATGAAAAATGTACTGGGTGATAGTGCGCCTTTGTATACAACCGTAAAGAATGGGCAGCTGAATTTAAATGTGGTTGTGCAAGCTTAGAAGATAAACCGCGTGGCGGATGTCCGACAATTGCAACGACAGAAGAAATCATCCACACAGTGCACGACATTACAGGATCAGAGATTGAAGGTGTCCAAAATTGCTAAGATTGTGAGTGTCCCAGATGAAGTCGTGTATTAAATCCTAATTGAAGATTTAGGCATAAAAAAGCTATCGGCAATATGGGTGCTGCGTTTGCTAACAATTGAGCATAAACATATTCGAATACACTCTGACAAGGCTCTCTCACAAGACTGGATCGATTTAAGAGATATACGACTGACTATATGGAAATTTGTGACTACATATGAGACTTGGATTCAATATTACACTCCAGAGTCGAAACAACAATCAAAGCAATGGAAGAATAGTGATTCCCCATCACCAAAAAAAGCAAAATCAGTTTTATCCGCTGGAAAAGTTATGGTTCAAATCTGCACATAAACTAAACGATGCTTTTTGTGTGGGTACTGTTAAGGAATGTACGGTACAATAGTGGTTTCAAAAAATTTATACTAGAGACGAGAGCCTTGAAGACGAAGAAAGTCGCGGGCGTCCTTTAATTCATAACGACCAATTGAAGACGTTAGTTGAATCAGAATCACGCTTAACAATTCGAGAGCTTGCACAAAAATTAGGCTTAGTCATCCAACAGTCATGGATCACTTAAAATAGCTATGAAAATCAAAAGAGAAAAATGTATATGAATTTGAAAATCATAAGCCGTAATAATTTTCTACCAACCTAATAGAAGCAAACGGTATTAATTAATTAGTTCTTCGAATGAATGTCTCAAAATGTATATCATTTTTGGTGTCAACTCCTTTGCCGATTTCTAATAAAAATATCTATATATTCAAAACTCAAATCTCAACTATCAACAGAACTATAAATATTTGAAAATGATGTTTTTAACTTTCTTAATTTACCTTGAGAGCTTATTACTTACATCAAAACGAATAGATTAATGACATATGTTCCTTTGTGTATACAAAATATTTAAAAGACGTTATAAACCATAATACCAGAAAAAATAGAATCAAAGTTTATTTACAAATACAATACTATCTTTTTTTTAGATTTTTGTAAAAAAATGGCACTTTCATATACAATATCTCTACTTAATTTATAAGTATTATATATACCCATTATGTTTTTGAGTTGTGGTGGAAAATATAAAATTTTTCGTTCTCAGATAAAGTCTAATGTTTGACATCTAATGGATAGCTTCCTAGTGGTCCAGGAATGCATG
>CM068319.1:14917421-14964921 GCA_034766995.1 Acanthacorydalis orientalis | reverse complement strand
TTTTCCATTTTTCAACAACTGCTTTATAGCTGTTTTTATGTACGGTTCTCAAAGTAAAAATCCGTTGTTCGTTTGTGAATATTGTACAGTAAATAAACAATACATAAAAATAACACATTATTAAGGTACTAAAGAAAATGGTTTCAATAATGGGATTTAATATTGTTGTTTTAAAATGTTTACAAAAGAGAAAAGACGATAAAGATAACACGAGTATGCTTTGTTACGAAGAGTAAAAGGAACAATATGTACTGCTATTTTGTGAAAGGATGAAACAACATAAGAATGAATGGTTTGCATTCAAAATAAAACACTTTTATAAAAGATGATCAGGTACTTTGAATAGGGTAATTAACGTGTAATTATAATTATTCGAACCGTTTATTACAATAGCATGTACAAGGGTAGAGTGATAAGTACCCATGTTTGACAAGATAACACAATTTTTTGGAGTAAATTCTTTTTTATTTTTCAAGGTAATCTCCTTTTAGCACGATGTACTTAGTCCAACGCATTTCCATTTTTTTTTATTCCTTTCGAATAGTACGGTTTATTAAATTCCTCGAAATAGGCATTTACAGCAGCGATGACTTTCGATTTTGATGCAATTTTTTTTACCTCTGAGCAATTTTTTTCAAATCTGGAAACAGAAGAAAGTCACACGGTTCCAAATCTGGAGAATATGGTAGATGTGGAAGCAATTCGTAGTGCAATTCATGCAATTTTGCCATCGTGATTGTTGATTAGTGTGCCAGTGCATTGTCGTGTTGGAAGAGCCTTTTTTCTGTGTTAATGAGAACTTTTTTCTGGATTCCATAATACAGCTAGTCCAACAATGATGCATAGCAGACTTCTATTATTGTTCTCTCTTTTCTAAGATAGTCGGCTAGCAATATTCTATCAGCATCCCAGAAAGCAGTCTCCATAATCTTTCCACCTGATGCAATAACTTTTTTCTTCTTTGGCGCACGTTCGCCAGGATAAATCCATTATTTTGACTGCTCTTTCGTTTCAAGTGTATGATGATGGATCCATGTTTTATCAACAGTTTTGTATCGACGCAAAAAATCATGTCGATTACGTTTAAACATCGTTAAACACTTCTTTCAAATGTTCATTCAAATGCATTTTTGGTCGATTGTGAGCAAACGTGGCACCCATCTGGCGGATAGCTTTTCAAATGTTCGTGTAAGATATTCCATACACATTCATCTAAGATGCCTACTATCTCATGCACTTTGATTCTATGATCATATAAAACAATGTCATAAATTTTTCCAATCACCTCTTCAGTAGTCACCTCAATTGGATGACCTGGACGTTCTTCATCACAAACGCTTGTACGATCTCGTTTAAATTCACTGAACCAATATCTGACGGTTGTCATCGAAGCTGCAGAGTCCCCGTAGACAGCTTGTAATTTTTCTTTAATTTCTCCATACGTTTTCTCATCCAAAGACAGAAATCTAATCACTGACCGATCCTGATTTTTTCCATGGTTGAAAAAGAGTAATAGTTATTTACTTTGAATGACTGTCGAAACTAAGCTAACTAACTTAATGTGCTCAACCTTTGTCATCAGTAGTTTGAAAGATAATGTTGTTAAAATATATTGCAGTTTGATATCAGTGGTGCAATCTCTTGTCAAACACGGATAATTATCACTCTACCCTCGTATTATTTTAGAAACAAGATACATTTAATGTACAAAGCATCGTAAGATGGATGTGTTTTTTACGGATAAGGGACGACTCGACAACTATTTGATTACATATTAATCATCCCTTTCACCATGTGTCATCATATAAAATAAGTTTCGGCCATGTGTCGATGATTGATCTGTGGATCGGTTGTGACGTTGATAACAGATTGCTCGAAAGATTAATGAGCATAGACTTGCAAGTAAAGGTAATTGAGCAGCTATATTTCAAAAGTAAGAAAGGAAATAGAAAATAGCAATTGCACTACAAAATTAAATACATCGAACATATAAATTAAATTTAAAATATATTAGTAATATGTATTAAAGTATATCAGTTTAATTAATAAATAAATAAAAATACAATATATACAAATGACTAAATACATTTTTTTTGTGTGTGAAATGTATGACTATATATTTATTTATGTGCGTTTGCAACAATCGGTAGTGCATTTGCGCTATTTATATTTTCATTAACACACACAAAAAAATCCATATACCGTTTTACTTTTATTTTAATAATTTTTATAATACTAACAAACTATTTTCCCTATGTGGTTCAAAATTTTCTCTCACTGGCCATAATATTTTGTCACGAAATGTGTCTATATATGAAAACATTCATTTATTTATTTACTTTTTCGTATAAGTTGTAAACTACAACCTTTTTCCACGTGCGGTTCGTGTAAAAATAAAGTTAAGGAAAGACTATCAGGTATATACTTTTTTATGGAGGCAATGATACTCGCCCCATGAGAACATCGGGACGATGTAATAATTTTACTCCTGACAGTTGCTTCTTAATGTACATTGTTGATCAATGGTAATATGTCTTCTCAATTCTCAAGTGGAAACTATAAATACCTTACCATAGTGTTTATTTATTTATTTTTTATTATCGTATTCGGTTTCACATTGATTCTAACAGGGCAAGTTAACTTGCGTGTTGATCATTTGTCTGTAAGATTGAATGATATAAATGTTTTGTTATACATGGAAAAATTGATAGAATTCAAACAGGTTACTAATTGAAACAGAAATCAATAATAAACATTTCTCAAGTATTCTAAGAGTTAACTTTCGAGAAACTTTTACTTGGAAAATAAATTACAAAGTACTTTTGTATAATCCGTAAACGGATTATTTACTGACACACACACACACACACACACATATATATATATATATATATAGAGAGAGAGAGAGAGAGAGAGAGAGGTATCGAAAATCGTTTATTACTATATCAAAAATTCCGAACATTGTCCAGATTATGTTCAACAAATTAAAGAACTGAATTACTGAAATCGACACGATTAACCTTATCGCTCCGATCCATCGACTAATACAATTGAATTTCGTAGAAGAAAAGTTTTATACTTTCCCGATTGATGTATACTGTTCTGATTCATTTCGAGCTGCTGAGATAACTTTCTAATTAACTTTTCCGTGCTTTTTTCGCTGTCGTTCGGAAACGATCAACGTTTCGCAAAGTTCGTTGAGAACGTTTATGATATATATTTAATTGAGTTTATCAATTATACCTCCAATTAAACTTCAATTGAGTTTGTTTCAAGAAGGATTTTTTTTATAAAAGATTAGAGGAAATCTCGTTCTCGTTCTACGTTCTGGTTATAGAAGCAGTTAAAAATTAAATAAATGTAAATAAAATATAGGCGCATATATATATATATATATATATATATATATATATATATATATGTATATACACACATACGAAGTTTATTTTCTCCCTATTACAATGATGGATATTTATAGTGACCACCGATTTGTACAACTCAACCCTAGTAAGCCTTAATCTTATATGAACCGTATAAGGAACATATAAATTCACCTTACAGAAACCTTATACAAATCATAAATGGTTTATATAGCTGAGGTTGAAGGTCTTTATTATCCATACATGGTTAAGCCTATAAAACATGACCTTGTTTACCGTATAAGGATCATCCTCCCAGAATTTATCTTTTTCATCAAAAAATCTCAAAACATGCATTTACATGCCTCTAAGAAATCAAACTTTTCCCATTAAGAGAATTTTGCAAAGAACTAAATAAGTGGAAATCGAATGGTACTAAGTCCAGTGAATATGATTGATGAACAAGAACATCTCAATTCAACTCTCAATTTTTACCGAGTCTGTCGTATGGCATCGCGTTATTTTGGTGGAAAACTATTCCTTTCCTATTGGAAAATTCAGATCGTTTTCCTTTAATTTTCTTCCTGAGTCTATCCAATTTCGAACAGTACTTATCAGAGTTAATGATTTGATTAAGCGGCAGGAACTCATAAAACCGTACCCCTCTTTCCAGTAGCACAATACACATAATGATTTTCTTGGTGTGTAAACCGGCTTTGGGAGAAGTTAATGAGGTTGATTCTGGTTTACTTCAATGTATTTTTCGTGTCACATTATTGTATACAATCTATTTTTCATCCCCAATAATAATCCGTTTCAAAAACGATTTGTTTTTATTGCGTTTTAGTAATGAATCGCAAGCCGAAATTCTATCGAATTGATTTTTTTCTCTTAAATTGCGCAGAACTCAAACATCAAATCTGGAAACCATACCAAGTTGATGCAAATGTTTCTCAACGCTGGACTTCGATATGCCTGACATTTCAACAATTTCTCGTGTGGTATGACATGGATTATTTTCAATTAGACACGAGATTTGATCGTTATCAATCTCGATAGATATTCTAGAGCGTTTACAATTAGTAAGACTAAAATTTCCATCACGAAACTTTTTGAACCATATTTGCTCCATTCTTCAATTCTCAGCATCATCATCGTGCACATCAGAAGTCTTTTTTTGTTTGTTTGTACCGGATTTTTACCTTCGTGGAAATAAAAAAAGCACAATTGCACGAAAATATATCTGTTCATTGTTCATCTTCGAATCTAAAGAAATACTAAAAAAATGAATTAAATATAATGATTTTTTTAAAACTTACACATTAAAGTCTCAGCTTTTAGACTGTACATGCTTTTTATAGGTTACGAATTGTGTTTTGTTTTAAAAACAGCAGAAACGATATCTCACGAAAAATCCTACATTACTTATTGGCCAACCCAATAATATATATATATATATATATATATATATATATATATATAACAGGAAATAAATCGATTTCTCAATACTACAAGTTCTATTAATCAATCATTTATTATTATTTAGAAAAATATCGAAAGCTTACTTATGAATTATATTAAACAATACTGAACCACATATTTTATTTTAAAAGACTTTATTTCGATAGCAAAGTCGTGATGTCTCGGAATTTAGATAATTCAAAATATCAGATTAAAAAATTATTATAAAGAACGTGAAAAAAGTTGTACAATCTCATTCGAAAGTAGAGTAGAAGCTATTTCTTCATCTAGAATCAGAAATGATATCTGAGCACGGCACGACTTTATTTTATTAGCCAGAATGTAATGTGACTCGTCTGACACTGATAACACTGCCACCGAGAAAATAATCCGATTTTTCAAGAAACCTTTCAAATATCATAGGAAAATCTATTATTTTCATGATATACATTCGAAGTACGTATCTGAAAAATATTCAAATTAGCCAAAAAGTATAACAATTAAAATATCAGTATCATATGAAATACTTTTTCTAAAGAAGATATATATCACATAATAGGTAATCAGCTGAAAAATTAAGTACGATTATTTTTCTAAATTATTTGAAACCGGACGAATCGTCTTTTTAAAAGTGAATTTAATTGATCACACATACCCACACACTCACAATGTATGAGTAAACAATGGCGATTGCTTTTCAAAAATGAAACACCGCTTAACTAGGTTATGAATAATATTTATTCATATGCTTATTTCAGTATATGATGGTTATTTATAATTTTATAATATACGGGTTAACTTAAAGTGAATGACATTGCAGACATGATAAGATATTTAACCTACATACATACAGTTTTAATACTAAATGTTACTTATGATGTATTGTTTATACAAACTAGTAAATATGAAAATATATGTTCCTAGATAATAGTAAAAAGGTAGCTATTGTAGAATAGTGTGACCTTATTACATTATGACTAGCATTCGGGACACGCTAGCGCTATTTAACGCTATCGGTGCTAAACTATTGTGGTACACTGAATGCGAATGTTCCATAAAACCGAATACGAACGATGAAAACGTGTCAGCATTAAACGAAAAACAAGTAGTGAATGTTTACATGATTTTTGAGTTAAGAGACTTGATCCAGTTTGATATTCAGCGAGAGTCTTGTTAAAGGTGTTAAATTTATCTGGATGAAGCTTTAAAAAGCATTTATTTAATTGAAAGGGGTTTTATTTTTTACAAATGAATATAAAGAGAATAATGTATCGATGGAGGACTGCTAGCACCTCTTATCGATTTTGTTTATTTTCAGTTTTTATTGGATTTTTAAGTGGTGCAAGGCAAATAAAAAATATATAAATTACGTTAGACAATAAAAATAAAAAAAATCAATAATATATCAAACAAAGCTTGTTGTTTTATACAAAAAATAAATTTTAAATTCTCTCTTGGAAAAAACGATGACATCAGGATAGGAAGTAATAATAGTCCTACATCGGTTTTTAACTAATATATATATATATATATATATATATATATATATATATATACAAAAAGTATAATTACATATAAAAACATTTTTTCCGAATTAAGAGATATTTTAATGACAATTTTATTGAACCTAATCAGTTCATTGCTCATTTATATTTGTATTGAAAAATCATCCTCTCAATGCAACGATCATAATATGCCTTCAGTATAATGGATACAATGATTTATTTAATTTACAATCATAAATGTTTAGATTACTGTTTTTATTTTTCAAGCGGAAAATATATGAAATATAATTCCGTGAAAGGTTTCATCCGTGAAAGGTTTTTTGTGTCACTCAGTGAGTGAATAGCAGTCTGATCTTTTCGTACGATAACTGCAAAATTTCCAATTTATTTTGATTTGAATCTGTTAAATTTTTAAATACAACAATATTCAGTCGGTTTTGTTGACTTTTGAATAGTTGTTTACGTCAATTGTATTTTATTACTTTTTTTATTTCAGTTTAAATAGAAAACGATAAAACGTCTGGTTTTATTTAGAAAAAATATTTTTTCAACATTATTATTTTAATGTAATTTAATTTTCATTCCTACAAATTAGGCATGTAAATAATTATATAGTGATTCAATTTATATAAAAAATATTTAAAAATAATTTGAATTGAAACAATTTAGATATGATATCCTCATATCCTCGTATATATATATATATATATATATATATATATATATATATATATATATATATATATATATAATTGTACCAGTTAAAAAAATGGCTTAAAAATGAACAACGCCAAAACAAAAGTGTTTTTCAATGCTTTTGTCTGCCCGAAGAAAATTGAAATAAAAGGAACAGAAATAGAAGAAGTTATGAAATATGTCTATCTAGGCCAGCTCAACAACAATGATGGATCATTCATTGAGGTAGTAAACAGGAAAATAAAAACGCGATGGAGCTCATTTGAATGAAACGCCTTGATATTTAAATCAATAATCCTACTCTGTTTGAAGTAAAGTGTATTTGATCAATGTATACTACCAGTTTATCTACGGAAGCGAAACATAGGTGCTTAATGTAAAAATCATTCAGACTCCAAACAACACAGAGTAGTATGAAAAGATGCATGCTAGGAATAACAAAAAGTGATAAGAAAAGAATAGAATGGATATGAAAACGGATAGGAGTCACAGATGTAATAAGAAGAGTAAAGAGTCTGAAACGAAAACAGGCGGGGCATGTTGCAAGAAGATAATACAACCGATGGACAACAGAAATTATTAACTGCGAACCAAGGAATATAAAAGACCAAGAAAGATATCAATGAACAGGTGAGATAAAAAATTAAAAATTTTATAGGAAATCAGTGGAAAAGGAAAGCATTCAATCGTACAAAATGGAAAATCAAAGAAAAGGTCTTTATCCAGCATTAGTTTGACAGAGGCAGATGAGTACATATATAAATATATATATATATACACAATATTTTACTATTACATATAACCACCTATGTTTATTTTATTGGTCATATAATGATAAATGAGTATATAACAGCGCTAACATTAAACATAGCCTCTCGCCCAATATAAACAAACAACAACAAAATATTATGATTGATAGGTGTACCAAAATAAAGTTTTTGTTTATATTTTTATATTCGAATCACAGTATTCGATGATCAAATGATTGATGTTATATTCGTCGTGGGATATGAAATTCGAGAAGGTGCTATCTCTAGACCTTGTGTATATCTCCACAGTACCATAAATGTGCTTTATAAACATGTATTGAAGAGTATCTAAGGAAAGATCGAATGAATTCAAAACAAAAAAAATATATTGTGCAAGGTGAATCAGACAATTATTTTTAAATATCAGTTCGCAAAGAATTGTTTCAATTTTTATATTTTATTATATATATATATATATATATATATATATATATATATATATATATATATATATATATATATATATATATATATATATCGATATATATATATATATATATATATATATATATATCGATATATATATATATATAATTTTATAAATAAACTGCTACTGATCAAATGATTTAATAGGATGTAGTACTTTTTTCGGTAATTTAATCTCTTACTTCCATATGTTTAAACTAGTGGTTGGAGAACAAGAGCTTAAAGAACAAATCTAATAAAATCATTTATCCGGTTCCAAAAATTACTCAATAATATTTATTATCAATATATATATATTCATTATATAGTACGAATTTTTAACTAGAAATAATACAATGGCAAAACAAATAATAATAATGAAATGAAATATATGTGAATATTCAGAAATAAATAAAATAAATATTATTTTTATTCAATAATAACAATAATTATGCAATGATCTTATAATGCACATGTACAGTATTCGATTTGTTTATAATAAATAACAATTTGCGGAACTGCTATATGTCAGACAACTTTTTTAGATTTTTTTACTATGCAAATAAAATCTACATAGGTTTATACTGAATTTATTTTATTTATGCATTTGGATATCTTAGTTATCAATTGGGTAAGAATGTTCTATTTGAACAAATGTAGAAAAATTAATGTTGATGACATGGTGTAACCAGAGGACCCTCGAGTCCTAGCAGAACGAGTACCGATCATGTGGGCTCGCGAATTGTACATTTCGATTTTTTTATGATCTCATGAATCAGGACTTTCAGTAAATAGTGGAGTACTTTTCGTGATTTCTCGATAGAGCCCGATATCGCAGTTCAGTCAAAGAACCCACGAAGATTCCCTATTACTAGTTATAAAAATATTAATATCATTCATTGGATGTATTAGTTTTATTACCAATCTTTCACCATATAGTAAACCATAAAACTATCCAAAGAGATGGCCAAATAGCAGAAAGTGAGTATATTAATTTATTATACAAATAACTCAATATGATCAAGAACAATACCAATACAACCAAGAAACAGTTGAGAACATCAAAGGAAGAACTGATAACAGACGAATATAATTTAAATTATAAATATTATTTATGATTATTACATTAAGGCAGAACATATTATTTAATGTTGTTAACTAATACAATTACTTAAACTATTCTCATACTTTAAAAATCCTGGTTGGTATTGCTGTATACAAATTATTGCAATATATATATATACACAGTCAAACGTTAATAAATATGAATTTTAGCAAGATTAATTTGATAATTTCATGCAAATCTCGACCGCAATATTTCCCAGCCATTCATGACAAATATGTCGTACAGAATGGACAAAAGGTCGTCTCGAAATCTATCTTTTCGTTTAATGAACTAACGCGTTCGATTCAAATTGCGATCAATTAATTAGGGGCGTAACTGACGGGTCCGTAGTGGCGGCTGAACGGGAACGAGAACAGCATCAGAAACGATTCAGCAAGTGTTACCAATTATAGCTTTATTGGAAAATCACGTAGATTGCTACAAATTTTGTTTGTCATGACAAGCAATCAATTGAGACATTTCATTACTTTTACGTTGTGTAGCAGGAATTCCATTGGTGTTGAGAAACAGTAAGAAGTAATTAAAAACGGTGTCGAACAATACGACGATCCAAAATTGGAAATGACAACTTAATCGCATATTTTATAATGAAAAAAAGATTGTTTCATGAAAAATGTTTAATTGAATACTGGAATATTAATTCATTTCGAAAATGTTATTTCATTTTTGAAAATAATTTAATACAAATATAGTGAATTTTAATAACGTCAAAACTAATGATACATATACGTGGGTCGTTTGATAAGTTTGGTAATTTTATATTATATGGCTCCACCATTCATTTGGTAACGTCGCGGCTATCAAGTGTCACTTTACAAACTAACCTAGGCAAAATTTCAACCAGAATTGACGCGTTGTTCACGTTCTACAGATGTTTGAAGCGAGCATTGTAGTAGTTGCCACAAAAATAGGAAAAAATGAGCGGACATTTTTGCGTCGATTCGTCACCCTGGATGAAACATACCATCCACCACTACACACCTAAGTTGAAGCAGCAGTCAAAGCAGTAGAAAGCGAATGGTAAAAGTGCACCGAAGAAGATAAAGACAGTTTTATCGGCTAGGAAGGCGGGTGCCACTGTTTTTTAAGATTCACAAAGAATCTTCCTGATCGACTACTTAACGAAGGGAAAACGGTAACAGGAACCTTGTATGCAACATTATTAGACCATTTCTAAGAAAATCTGGAACAAAAACGGTCAAGATTGGAGCACAAAAAAGTATTCTTTCACCAGGACAACGTTGCCCTACAAATAGACCACTGACATGTCAAAATTTCACAAGTTAGGATTCAAATTGATTCCTCATTCACCCTATTCTCCGAACTTAACCCCATGCGACTTTTTCTTCTTCCAAAACTTGAAAATTTGGCTCGATGGGAAGAAATTCTCACCGAATAAGGGTGCCATCGCCGCCGTCAATGCGTATTTTGTAGACTCACTGGACTAAGTGTATAGCCTTCAGTGGAGACTATGTTGAGAAAAAAAACGATTTTTCCAAAAAAAACAGGGTTTAACTTACTTTTTTACCATACTTATCAAACAACCCATATATATATATATATATATATATATATACTGGTTTCAATTCTAATTTATAATTTATGCTTTACAATTTAAATCCAAAACAATTCCCCAATTTAAAAATATCATAGACTCTGAAATTCTATAATACTGAAAAGCATGCACTGACAGCTATGCCAGAAAAAATCGAGAGCTGTTAGCTTTCTATCTATATAAAATGATATATTTATCTTACAGCTATGTTTTATTAATGATATATTGTTTATAAATCATAATTAATGAAATAAATATGTAAATATTGGGTCACAGTAATAAAGCTTGGTATTGACACAACAATTTAAAGACATGGAATTATTAACATTGACCAAATTCTTATTTCCCTGCATTCAATACTCTAACATCAACGTAAAACAACACAAAAGAATAATTATAATTTTTCATGCCAACGAATGTACGAAACTGATTGTTATTCTGTATGTAACATTTTACTATCTATATTTATTTATGTATGTTTTCAATTTTTTTCAAATATTTGAAATTTACAATGAATACCAAAAATTTAATATCTATTCATAGGTAGCAAATATTTTCAAGAACATCATTTTCAAATTAGTAATAAGCATATTTTAATAGACATTTATAAGCATGCAATTAATTAATTATAATAGACACAAAAAACACACACACACACATATACATATACATATACATATACATATATATATATATATATATATATATATATATATATATATATATTAGGTTGATGCAAAAAAATTGGCGGTTTTTATAACTTGAAAACCATGTAAGAACTGCAATTATTTTTGCACCAACCTAATATATATATATATATATATATATATATATATATATATATCTTTTAATTGATATAAGACAGCGATTCCCGATATTTTGAATGCAAAGGGCCGCTATATAAATCTAAAAAATGCCGCGGACCCCTTTGGAGAGGATTGGGTTTCCATGTCTGTACAGTCCGTTGTAATTCGTCAAGGCTGTTCGTAATGTAAAACATTTGTTTGCAAAAATTAATTTCTTGCAGACCCCTCAGATGTTACTCACAAACCTCTGGTGGTGCGAAGACCACATATTGGGAACCACTGATATAAGATATATTGTTAAAAAGACTCAGAAATTATAAATCATATTTTATTGAACTAATAATTTTTGATTTATGGTACTTTCTCCACCTCTCAAAAATAGCATTCCTTGAAAAACATTTTTATCATATGCTGTTATTTATGATCTGACTTTCTGTGTGTATATATATATGTGAATGTGTGTGTGTTGAAAAAGTATATAAAAACATTTGTATTACATTAAAGCTCTTACATCAGTTATTTTGATCGTGTCAAGTTGGTTTTCGTTGTTCAACTAGAGACTACGCTTCAACAAGAAAACTTTCTTAGTTGTACAAACAATAAATGTCTCTCTATTTTAATGTGTGTTGTAAAAATACTGTTTATATTATGACGAAATATATAAAATATATATTTAAAAACTATATACCTTAAACGAGATTAGTCTATTTTTATTATGTACGTCGGATAAAAATACACTTGTTTTATTTATTTACACTGACATATTTTCTTAACAGACACTCAGTCTTATAGATGTCGAATTAGAGTCGTATTTTTTTCTATAAATATTTGTATTTATATGTATATTTACTTATATATATATATATATATATATATATATATACATATATATATATATATATATATATATATATATATATATATATATATATAAAGATGTTTACAGAAAAAGCAAATACAATAACCTTACATATAAATTTCGTTGTTGTTTTCATAATAATATTGTATTGAAATATAATAATTCCACTTACATTTTCCATCGTTAAATAACTTGTATAAATTTTCTCAGCACGTTTTCATTTAATAAGTGTTTTTAAAAACGTTTATTATCAATTATTATTTGTTTTGTATTCAGACTTCTGTACACACTTCACTTATAATTGAAACATTTTATACATTGTATATACATTTTTTTCGACAAACATTTATTTTTAGCTACAAGTAGTGTATCATTCAATTTGATGGAGGGAATGATCGAGTCTCCCCTCTTTGTTTATAGAAAATTTTATATATATATATATATATATATATATATATATGTTACAAGCAATCGACATGAAATTGTATCATTTTTCATTATATGGTATTTTATATAGCATTATAATTGTTTTTGTTAATTTTTTTTTCATTGTAAATGAGATGTGATAATTTCAAATTGAAAGCCGTAGTTCTTATCGAAAGGCAGAATTCATTTTGATATTGTTATCATCACCCACAGATATATATATATATATATATATATATATATATATATAGGAGTCATTTCAAAGTATAGTAAAAAAGCGAGTTAAATACCGTTTTTTTGGAAAAAAACGATATTATTTCTCAACATAATCTCCATTGAGGGCTATAAACTTGGTCCAGCGAGTCTACAAAATACGCATTGACGGCGGGAATGACATCCTCATTCGATGGGAATTTCTTCCCACTTAGCCAAATTTTCATGTTTGGGAAGAGAAAGAAATCTAACAGGGCCAATTCCGGATAACAGGGTGGATGAGGAATCAATTCGAAGCCTAATTTGTGCAATTTTGACATTGCGGAGGTCGATTTGTGGGACGGCGAGTTGTCCTAGTGAAAGCATTTTCCAAAGGAGCATATTATAAAAAATGCAACAATATTGTGAAGCAGTTTTGTTCTGAATTGTGAGTATTAGATTTTGAATTACTACAAATACATAAAAAACTATATAATTTTCAATGGCCTTTATATTAATTGGATGAAATGTCACTGAATATTATTTACGTATTTTATAGAATTATCTTACTACTAAATTTCTAATAACGATTATATTAATAACATAAAATCAAACAACTGTTTAAATGCAATGTTAGATTTAATTCGGTTTCATAGGTCAGACATTCAATATACTTGTTATAAAATTCGAATTGAAAGTGTAATTCTGGTGTAGTTCGAGTACTGTTTCCAAACAGTGAATTGTCAGTTGAAGAAAATCACAATCCGTTGTAATATAATTTTAACTTTGTGATTAATTTCTTATTAAAATTATTTCTTCGCTCATACCACAAATAACAAAAAATATTTTTGTTCGAAAATTTTTAATGACTGATTATTAATCTTTATTATTGATGTGTATGTCGATGGTGACATCATCCTCTTTAAATCACAAAAATACAAAAAAATCTTTGTTATTGAGTTGAGTGAAGAAGTTCTTGTGAAACACAATTCCTTAATTCTCTCAACCTAAATGTTGAATTTATAAATGTATATGCGGTATTGATTTTAGAATATCTGGAACAAACCTTAAGTGATGGACGTGCATAATCAGCATAGAAATGTAGTATATACAATTATAAAGTCATTTTTCCCCCACGAAACCGCTGCCGGTTAATTTCCTACTAACTTCCTCAATGAATAATAAATCCTTGTTAATAAGTTGCCCCAAGTAAGTAAACTTCATAACTGCTTCAATATGTATTCTTTGTTTGTCTGTGCATATATATACATATACATATACATATATATATATATATATATATATATATATATATATTTATATGTGAATATATTTTTGTATATTTGTATGTAGACTGTCAAGGAGAGAAGTACAGATTGACAAATAATAATTATAATATGTATATTAGAAACTTGATTAAATAAAATCCCTAAAAATGTCAATCTACTCTGATTAATTATGGTTACCCTATTTCTGGAAAAAGAATCGTAATTCATTTTCTCTTGTGTTTCGACTAAAATAAACATGCGGTAATCTGACAGAATAAAAAATATAACACCAGATAAATCATCATTTTTTACTACGCGAATAAGCTGTCAGATAATCCGAAAACTGAGTGTTATGTGTGTGTATGTATATATATATATAAATATATATGATATATATATATATATATATATAATGTTTGTACAAATTATTAGGGACGGAGTTTAAATTCGATAAAAAAATGACGTTGATTAGTCAAAGTGTATTCGGACTCGTATTACAACCAACTTTTGGATAATTATTTAAATTTACAAAGTTTTTTTTGTTCCCATATTCCGACATTTTAATGAAAATCGATGATGTGTATATACGTTGAGAAATGTACGTACATGAAAAATTTTGATAAATGAATTCAGTTTAATTGGAGACGTTTGATCAAAGCATGCACATTTTTTTCTGCTTCTCTTAATGTCTTTTTCTTATTATATACCATGAACTGTCATAGTATAATAATTTGTACTGTTTTAAAAAATATTTTTCTGTTTGTAAAAATCAATTAGCATTTAATATAAACATTATTTTTTGTATTCTAAAATAGAAATATGTTCATTATAGAAATCAATTTAAATTTATGCACAGGTTACTGTTTAATATATGATAATACTATTTATAACGGTCTTTTATAATGATTTTCTGACTTTGGCACAACAACTGAAATCACTTTCACACATAACTTCTCACTTTCTTAAAAACCACATTTTATTCTGATCAAAAATGTTCCATAATTCCTTTTTACCATTTTTCATTGTTGCTTATACGTAATTCGATAATAATGTAATCATCTTCGGTATATGCGAAGATAATTTGAAAAATTCTCGGCATAACATATAAATGTCGGTAATACTTTAAATATTTGTGGCGCATAACAAAGCCATATCTATCTCAGACATAAGCTCAATATCTATAATTAATGTGTCTAGCAATTTGTTGCAAACATCAATTTAAATAAAGTTCTTTTTGTGCCGTTGTTGAAATGGATAAAGTTGAACATCGTGCGGTGATAAACCTTTTTGTCAAAAAAGGCTTAACGCCAACATAAATCTTTAGTAAGATGAAAAATGCACTTGGTGACAGTACACTTTCGTATAAAACCGTAAAGAAGCAGACAGATGAATTTCAATGATGCCGTGCAAGCTTAGAAGATAACCCGTGTGGTGGACGTCCGAAAACTGCAACGACGGAAGAAATCATCCGCAAAGTATACGATACTGTCTTACAGGATCGATGATTGCAGGTCTCCGAAATTGATAAGGCTGTGGATATCGCAGATTAACTCGTGTATTGCATCTTATCTGAAGAGTTAGGTATGAAAAAGATATGGGCATGATAGGTGCCGTGTTTGCTAACAATTGATTATAAACGCATTCGAGTATAAATTACCCAATACTGTTTAGATCGATTTAAGAGGTAAACGACTGTCTTTATCCAGCAGTTTGTGACTGCAGATAAGATTTTAATTCGCCATTATAGTCCAGAATCAAAACAAAAATAAAAATAGTGGAAGAATGGTGACTCACCGCTCCTAAAAAAAAAGCACAATCAGTTTTATCCGCTGAAAAAGTTATGGCTTCATTTTTTTGGGATGCTAAAGGGATCCTGTTAATTGACTAACTTCAAAATGATCAAACGATAACGGGAGAGTATTATGCTAAACTTTTGAATCGATTCGATCAAAAAATTTGTGAGAAAAGACCAAGTTTATCAAAGAAAAAAAATTTTTTCATCAGGACAATACACATCTCCGTATAAGTGTCGTACCCACAGCAAAACTCACTAAATTGAAGTACGACTTGCTGTCCCATCCAGCCTATTGTTCAGACTTGACCCCCTCAGATTTCTATCTGTTCCCAAAATTTAAAAAATGCCTTAGTGGTAGGTGATTTTCGTCAAATGAAGAACTGATAGCAATAGCGAATCGCTATTTTGAGAACTTCCAAGAAAAGATTTTCGGGACGGTATAAAACCACTGGAGTATCGCTGGATGAAGTGGATTGAAGTTCGGGTAGACCATATTGAAAAACACAAGTAATTTAAAAATACAAATTATACTCTTTCACAGTTAGGCCGCGAACTTTTCAAATCGCCCTCGTATTAGTATTAAGGTGTAGAAAAAAAATCTTTTCCTTTACTTCAGTGCCTTGATAATGCCATCGCCAATCAATAATTATTACTGAACATTTTTAATTGAAAATATTTGTTTATTTGTACGAGATTTAAATACTCATTTATAAAATTAAAAAAAAATTGTTACAATTATTAGAACTCGCTTTTTTTAATAACACGTTAACTATTTTAAAAGCACCGTACATTATACTAATTGTGATTTATAGAGACAACAAGAATCTGTAAGTACAGTAAAATATGTTTATAATAATGAGTACAAAACAAAAAACGCCTTGCAAGTAATAAAAAATCCTAGTAAAAAAATAACATCTAATAGAAAAATAAATAAGTGTGATCAGCGAGAAATAATTCTGAAAGCACTGTTCTCTCTTTGAAAAATATTTTTGTACTTTAAAAAAATATTTTTTGTATTTTAAGTACTTTAAAACATTAAATCCGTAACTACAACTTACTAAAAATTAAAAATATTAACACAAGATTGACCAAATGAAAAACAATCTAAATCAAGCTGTTTTTTAAATAGGATAATACGTTTTCTTTTTGAAAACAAAGTTGAGAAAATTTGAATAACTTAATATTAATATACGTTGTTCCTTGAAAATACGTTCATAGAAGGTATAATTAGAACTATATTTATGAAAATGATAAAAATAGTTATTAAATTTAATATACCAGGACTTTTTTGTAATTATCTGATAAATTTATCTTAATAAAATTCTTGACTTGTATGACTTTTCATTAAACAGATAATAAGACAGGATAATATTTTTCCTCGGTTTTACACATTACCTTTAATTTTGTTCGAGAGCTATACGATTAAGAGCTACAGATTTATTAAAACTAAAAGTATTACTAAACGTCGATAATATAAAATTCTAATTATAGCATGCCGTAACATGTGTTCACGTTTACAGAACTCGTTTTTATGGACATAATTATGAGTTTTCGGATTGCGAAAGTGTTGAAATATAAGTCATCTTTATATATCTTTTTATTTTAATATAAAATTGCTATATGGTTTCCACATAACAAGGTAATTATTTATATATATATATATATATATATATATATATATATATATATATATATATATATATATATATATATATATTAGAAGAATCCGTTCCCTGCTCACTGCGCTTGCCAACCCCCGGAGAGGAAGCGGGCTTCGCCCATGCTCACTTCCTCTTAACAGATAACATAAATTAACAAATTATACACACAAATAATCTGCGTAAAATTTAATATCAGAAAAATTAATAAAAATTAACTAAAAAACACAATATTAAAATGTGTAACAATTGTTTCATTCTAAAGCGTCAGTGACTACAATATTTTGAATAAATGTCATCAGTTTTACACTGAAATCGTATACACTCTTTCGTTGTACACCGTGAAACAGAACACTGATCATCTACTTATATCAGCGAATCAGAGCACAGACCATGTAGCCAGTATCAACCAATCAAACAACGGATAAAAGTCATGAGAACGTCATAATTGTTTCATTTTTATAGCATAGAAATATACTATGTAAATTAATTAATTTCATTAAAAATCATGAAAATATATGATCGAGAAGTAAATCAGCACAAGCCAGTTTTATAAAAAAATACAATTTGTTTTTTAAAAAAAATACGTCGAGGGATTGAAAAGTTTTATGCAGAAGCTCATAACTCTTAAATGGTTTGAGACATTTGGATGGAATACAAAATAAAGAAGGTTGGAATTTACTTTCAAATAAAGTATGTGTTTTTCAACATAATTACACCCAACATCAATATATGTCTTCCAACGAATAAGTTTTTTTATTCTGTTAAATTAAACTAGCTTTGGTTTAGAAAAATTCCAAATTCCTTCTTGGGAAGTCACAATTTAGTGATGGGAATGAATGTAAGTTAAATTTGGAAAGGTCTAGGCAGCAAGAAGAGTGTAAATATCACACAAACACACACACACACACATATATATATATATATATATATATATATATATATATATATATATATATATATGCATGTATGTATTAATGGAGGGCATTTGGGTAGGTTGAGGGTGATTTAGTTGGTAGTCGGTTTGTCGTCGGTCGATCTCGATCGATTTCTCGACCATTAGTATTTGATGGAGAGAAAAAAAAGTATTGACCTTGAAACACACTTTAATTTTTCCCAGTTGAAGTTCAATTCAAACAATTTATAAGAAATAGTGATAAATGTAGAAATCTGAAATTATATATATATATATGTATATATATATATGTATATATATATATGTATATATATATGTATATATATATGTATATATATATATATGTATATATATATGTATATATATAAATATATATATATATATACATATATATATATATATACATATATATATATACATGTTTAAATTGTTTTAATAAAAAATAAATAAACTATTTCCATAAAAAGTCTCTATTTCAAAATCTTTACAAATATTTATATGCATGCTGATGATAAAGAATACTTTTGAAAGAATTAATATTAGTAATATTTTACCATACAAACATATAAAAATGATTTCTTACCAGCCTATATAACTATATATTGATTATATAATTTGTATTAATAAAAGATACTTTCGTAGATATGTTAGACTAACTTTAGCATAGAGACAATGTCAAACATTGTTATTGTAAAGCAAAAAATTTCGAATTTTGACATGAAGTAACAAAATCCAGTCTCCATGAAAGCAGTAAATAAAAAAATGGTTCCGTTCAGACAGTATATAGAAGCGATATTTAATATCATAAAAACTAAGTAAGAAAACCCAGTTAGTTTTTATGATATTAAGTATCGCTTCCATACACTGTCTGAACGGAACCATTTTTTTATTTACTGCTTTCATGGAGACACAGCCATAAATATTTTATTGAATCATTACCTATATACCATTTAAATCATGTATACATTCTTAAATCACATTTTTAAATTATATCTTTAAATAATGTACACATATGATATTATAACTTTAACAAATGTTAAAAAAACAACAACAATCTCAAAAGAATTGTATGCAATGTTTGGACAAAATTCTGTTGCAGAAAGCATACGTCAAAGATGATGTACAAAATGTAGTTTGGTTGTGGAGTATTCGATCAGCCATTATACTTTCCTGAGCTTATTCAAGTTTCTTAGGAACCTTACGAATAACAATAAGTATACTTATTTAGAGAAAACTAAAATAACGCACTTAAAATTTTAGCACTGAATGAGAAAAAATATTTATTCTGATTGAATTTAAAAATTAAATAAATTATAACTTATTTGTAGAATAATGACAGAATATTAGTTACAATTGTAGTGTTTTACAATGGAGGAAATAAAGGGCGTTCTCTGTTAGAATATATATATATATATATATATATATATATATATATATATATAATTTTCGCAAAAAAATAATTGCAGTTTTTGTTTTCTGAATTTTAACTTAAATATTTTTCAATGAAAGTGTCATTTCATCGTGTTAATATCAATTTAAAGTGCATTTTTTGGTCTGTATTTTGGTAACATCGACTTTGGTTTTATTATTAATTTTGTTTCAAGAGAGAATTAAGATGGAATAGAATCAAATAAGAGCAAAGTGTTTGTATGAGTACAAAACGGGTGGTAAAGTAGCAGAAACTGCTCGTAAATTAAACAATGCTTTTGGTGTGGATAGTGTTTAGGAACGTACGGTGCAATGGTGATTCCAAAAATTTCGTGTTGGTGACGAGAGCATTGAAGATCAACAAGGTCGAGGGCGTCCTTATTCAGTTCATAATGAACAACTTAGGGCGTTAGTTGAATCAGAACCACGCATAACAATTCGAGAGCCTGCACAAAAGTTATTTAAGTTAAAAAATGTATATGAATTTAAAAGTCATGAACAGAAATTATTTTTTTCCAACCTAATATTTTGTAAAATCAAATTACTGCTTCACTATCAGTTGACATAGATAAACACAGTGGATCATACAAAAATTAATATGATAATCAATAAAGACAGAACGTTTTATTTTTTTATTATAAGAACCCAACCCTTACAGTAAAATAATGAAATGTGGTTTATGACGAGAATGTCATTAGTATACGGGCGGCTTAAAAATATACAGGACAAGCCCATTCGTTGTACTATTGGGATCGATAACAATGTTCTGACTAGTCTTGCAAATGAAGAGCTAAATCTAACATTGATTCACATAGAAAAAAAGAATTAATTCTCCTCGTGGAGTTGTATTTTGTCGTATACAGGATCATAATAAAGTAAGAATTAGGTAAAGAATTTAACTTTGAATAGTGAACGATTAATTTTGCTTCAAATTGAGCTATTGAATCAAAGATGGAAAAGAAAAAAATTAGAGCAATTGTTTGTATTAGTTCAAAACGGGTGGTAAAACAACAGAAACTACTCGTAAACTAAACGATATTTTTGAGGTAGATACTGTTAAGGAACGTACGGCACAATGATAGCCCCAAAAATTTCATGCTAGGGACGAGAGCCTTGAAGATGAAGAAGGTTGCGAACGTCCTTCTTCAGTTCATAACGACTAACTGAAAGCGTGAGTTGAATCAGAACAACGAATAATAATTCTAGAGCTTGCATAAAAATTAGGCATTAGTCATCTAAGAGTTCTGGACGACTTAAAACAGCTAGAAAAATCAAAAAAGCTTTGACAAATGAGTACATAAACCGCAAATATTTTCTACCAACCTAATATAATGCAAGGATTGAACTACAAAAGTAAAATAATTTCATTTATTGATATTTATATTTTTTATACTTCTTGCAATATGATAAAACTATACTCTTAAATGATAAAACAATATTATATATCGTTACTTGTAGCCTAAATCAATAAAAATAAAGAAGAAAACATACTGAAAATGCAGTTTTCAATACAAAAAGATCACATTTAATGTATTTAAATTTGCCTGTTTTATATTGAAAGTTGTTCGATAAAGAATAAGAAAACGTCTGTCATTGTAATACCAACTTCAAAAACTAAATGAAAAATGAGAGAATAATTAAATGAATCATATGTCAAACTAAAAGAGTTTTCAAATTAAAAGAGACAACATCGAACTTTCTGGCAGATTGTCAATAGTTAGTATATAATGAAATCAATTTCATTCATTTCGAAGCCAGGTTTGATTATGTTTAGTAAAAATATTATTATACTATTTTCATTTTACCTGACTTTATATATATATATATATATAAAATTATAAATGAAAATTATTTTGATAAATGATGAAAGATAAATCACAAGTGATGTACGAAAAAGTAGGTCGAGAATAGACAGGTACGTATAACCTTGTGTTCGGATAATAAATAATATACAATTTCGTTCTGTTCGAGCAAAATAAATCGATAGGAAAAAAAATATGGTAAAAGAGAACATATCATCATTATAAAAACAGCGATGTTAATCATTACAATTATAATATACCACCATAATTTTAACATCACGCGAACTTATACAAGTTGAGAATGAAGAGGGATAAATGGTCGCATGTTCCGATATTTAGATTTTATGAAGGCTATATATACATGTGTATATATATATATATATATATGTATATGTGTATATATATATGTACATATATGTATGTGTGTGTATGTATGTTTGTATTGACTAGTCCATTACAAAATTGTCATTTGACTTTTGATGAAAGTTAAATGGACTGTTTTAAATTAAATTGCCTTTAATTAGGTTTATGTTGAGATAAAAGAATCTACTATTTTCAAAATGAAGTGATACGCTATTATAGAAAGCTGATAACATCAAAGGATATAAAGTGATTGAGTTAATTATTCGTTTAATAAAAGGTGATATAAATCATAAGTCGAGCCTTAAGATAACGATGCATTGGTTTAATTTCAGAGGAAAATAAAATTGACTAAGTACCCTTTATTCAAAAATGTGTATTAAAATATTACGAAACGAAGTAAAACAGGATAATAAGAAAATAAATGTCATATAAAATAAAAGTTATTTTACTTATTAGTTTGAACAGGAATGTATTGGGTTGATAGGAAAATAATTGTGGTTTTTCTGTTCTGAATTCTAACCTTGATTTTTTTCAATGAAAGTGTCATTTCATCGTGTTCATGTTAACATCATTTTAATGTGTATTTTTCGGTATGTATTTTGGTAACAAATACTTTGATTTTATAATTAATTTTACTTCAAATTGAACTATTAAATTAAAGATGGAAAAGAATCAAAAAATATTTTTTTGTATGAGTTCAAAATGGGTGATAAAGCAGTAAAAACTGCTCTTAAATTAAACGATACTTTTTGTGGGGGTACTGTTAAGGAACGAACGGTACAATGTTGGTTCCAAAAATTTCGTATTGGGGACGAGATCCTTGAAGATGAAGAAGGTTACGGGTGTCCTTCTTAAGTTCATAACGACCAACTGAAGGTGTTAGTTGAATCAGAATCACGCACAATAATTTGAGAGCTTGCACAAAAGTTAGGTGTTAGTCATTCAACAATTCTGGACTACTTAAAACAGTTAAGAAAATAAAAAAATATATATATGAATTTAAAGGTCATAAACAGCAATTATTTTTCTACCAACCTAATATATCGCAAAGAATACCTTAATTCATATCTTTAGTCGAGTTAATCGGGCTCCTGATGTACCTTGAAAAACAAAGCCACACCACGGTACTTCCTTTCTCGTGCTTGATTGTTTTCATTGCGTGCTATGTCGGGTATTCATTTTATTTTCGACATTTACATAAGATATGATCCGTCAGAATCAAAAGAATTTATATTACACTCATTGGTTCATAGCACATTTTTTCTATATCTCTTTCTAATATTCAGAGATATAAATAAAAAAATTCCTGACTTTAAAGCGTGCATTTTTGCTTATTATAATATTCGATGAATCGTAAAACTGTCGACATTGAATTGTATTCCTATCTTTCTTTGTCGATAAATGACAAATACATTATTTTTCTTAAATAATACTATATTTTTATCGTCGTCGTAAGTAATTTTTGTCAGCTTTTCATTATTCTCGGATTATTTCTTACATACCAAAGCGTTCGTTACTAACTTTTTCAAATTTACAACAAAATATATTCTATTTTTACCACTTTTAGTTTCATTTCATAACATTTTAATTACTTTTCTTTGTTCTCTGCGCAATATTTCTACTGGCCCATATTGCAAGTCACCTACTATACTATATTACATAAAATCACTATTTCTTAATGAAAACACCTTTCGTTCTTTTAATAATTGTTGAAATTTAAATGATTTTAAACTTACTTCGAGTACATATGAATTCATCAACTGTATGTCCCTTTGACACTGCACCACTGTTTACTTCACAATTCATATTTGTATGAACTGTGATAGGGGATTTGAAATAATTTGATGACTTTTATACAATTACAGGCTTATTTGTTATAAAAAAAAAATTACCATACCAGTATGAGATGTCAGTCACATTGTATCGAAATAATAATAATATAAGTACTCTAATATATTCCCAAAGAAAGCATGTACGTATTTCTAACACACCACTATATGTATGTATACATACACACACATATATATATATATATATATATATATATATATATATATATATTAGGTTGGTTGAAAAATAATGGCGATGTATGACTTTCAAAGTCATATACATTTTTTTAATTTATGTGGTTTTAAGTAGTCTAAAACTGTTGGATGACTAAGAATGATGCCTAACTTTTGTGGAAGCTCTCGAATTGTTGTGCGTGGTTTTGATTCAACTAACGCCTTCAGTTGGTCGTTATGGACTGAAGAATAATTCCCGCGACCTATTTCATCTGTAAGGATTTCGTCCCAATACGACATTTTTGGAACCACCATTGCACTGTACGTTTCTTAACAGTACCTCCACCAAAAGCATCGTTTACTTTACTAGCTGTTACTGCTGCTTCACCACCCGTTTTGAACGCATACAAACTTTCCCTTATTTGCTTTTTTCGATCTTTAATTCAATAGCCCAATTTAAATCAAAATTAATAATAAAACCAAAGTCGATATTACCAAAATATAGCCCGAAAAATGCACTTAAAATGATATTAACATGAACACAAAGAAATGACACTTTCATTGAAAAAATTAAGGTGAGAATTCAGGAAACAAAACCCGAAATTATTTTCCTACCACCTTAATACATACTTAAATTCTTTATTAGTAAAATTATACAGATTTTATCCACATAATGAAGGTTAAGAATATATATATATATATATATATATATATATATATATATATATATATATTCAGTTTTTAACTTAAAATACATCAATCATAAACGGTTTCATTAATCACTTGCAGTTTCCCTTGTTTAAAACTCTGAATGCTAAGAATTGTAATAAAGATTTATTAAACGTAAAACACCGATAATATAATACTCAATTTACAGAGTACCGTAACACGGGTTAAAATGTGCGAAACTCATTTTTGTGGGTGCAATTAAAAGTTTGCGTATTGCGGAAATGTCGATATATATATATATATATATATATATATATATATATATATAAAGTTTGGAGCCCACTGACTTAAATCATAATGAACAAAGCAGTCTCGAACGAACACTGCGGCGATTTCACTAATTTATAACAAAATTAAAACCCTTAAACCGCAAACAAAATTCTGTTAGTGGTTTAATGGTTCTAATTTTGTTACAAATTGCTCAATAAACACGTATAATGAAATAAGGAATGTATCGATTTTAAACACGTGCGGAAATGTAAAGGAAACATTGTGTAAAAGTATTGAGACGGACGGCGCTTTTTTTCTTTAGCGCGACTACGATTTACATAAATCAATGAATTCGGATGCAGAGATACTTTTTTATAGTTGTCATATACGTAGTTGTCATACATGCATACACATACATATATATATATATATATATATATATATATATCCATATGGCACAGAATTTCTCCAACATATGAACTTGATGTTTTTTGTTGTATTTTTTATAACAGATAAAAAAATTATAAAAAATAAAAAAGTTTATTTTTTTAGGAAATCAAATTGTTTATCTTTTAAAAGAACTTTTTATTAAGTTTCAGTATTAGTTTGCAGTACTTCTTTTTTACTTAACGTTTCTTTTTATTCTTTAACGTGATTTATTCCTTCTTAAAGTTTCCTTCAAATGCAAATCAAATACGATTATTGCCGGAATATAATTAAGTTAAAGTAGAAAGGTTACACGACCAGTCTGAAACTGACTTCACTAACACGTATGAAGATACTTAGGGGGATACACCTACCCAGAGACATGAAAAAAGAATTAAATTCGGAATTTGTTTTTTCTCTATGAATATAGGTGATAATGAAACGATTTTTTTTAAAAAAAATAAAAGATACGTCACCAAATGAAGTATCGCTAATCAACTTAATTTACTGATAAACAGTATTTGAGTTGAAGTTTCTTGGCGGGACTAAATATATTCCTCTTTATAATTCAGCACACAGGTGAAATTTATTTGTTTTTTATTATTTTGTGTAATTTTGTATTCCAAATAATTAAAATAAAACTATTTTGTTACACTTTAGAAAAATAAAATTTCTGTGCAACAGCGCATTTTTTTGTTATAAAATTGTGTCCCAAAAAATTGAACTGAAATTAAGAAACTTTCAGAACGCTAGTAGAAATAAGTTAAATTTTAACGAGATTATACTGAAACATGATGTAAGTGAAATTATACCTATTCAACAAATAAAATATTTTTATTAAATCCTGGTTCATATTCGAAGACTTCTCATATATTTATAATTATGTATATAACTGTCTTACAATTTCTTAATTGTTTTAGATATATATTATCCTCCTTTGTGTTTTAAATATTTTATTCAAGTACATGCATCATACTTAAATGAATAATAAACATTATCATGTGAATTATGTTTTTTTTGAAAATGTTAACTACATTAAATTATTTCCGATTGAAGTATAACAAATTGAAAACAAAAACGCATAGACTTTAATTCAATTTGAAGAGAAATTTAAAAACAGTTTTTATATAAACGATTTTCGTTGTTCTTAAAAAAATATTATTCTTTTTTTTAAAAAAAAGAAACAAATCGATTTTAGTAATATTTCAACTTAATTGGATGAAACTATCAAAAGAAAAAAAACTGTGTCAAGAATTAAAAAAGAACCATTCCGTTAAATAATCATTAGTGAGAATATATAGATTTTCCTGCTGAATAAGATTGTATGCGCTTGACAGTCGGCTACAAATTGTAAAGAATTCGTACGGCTGAACTTTGAACTTTGCGAAAAACTTCACGCAAGGATAAATTCTTGCGAAATTAGTGATATTTTGTTAGTTGTCATTATGTTATGAGAAATTTTTGGTTCGTTAATCCATTAGTATGAAAGAGATATCTTTACAGTTTTCTGTACGGAAACAACTTTAAATTATTATAGGATTTTGTTATGTACTTAATTTCTTTAAATTAAAAATGTGCTTATAAATTACAATATTTTTCATAAACTTGGAAATTAATTATGTATTCGTATGTATATATATATATATATATATATATATATATCAGGGATGGGCAACTTTTTCGATAATAAGACCCATATATAAAACTTTTCATACATATTTGAATGTTCAAGAGCCACAAAAAATATTATTTTAAAATTGTATTTATAAATAATAAAAAATACAATTATATAGTAGTCCTACTCACCAAAGCAGAATATGTTCAATCTCTACTCGTTGAATACTTTGAATGAGTCTTCATTTTTGCAGTTAATAGTTTAAAATCTGGCATGTAGGATCACAAAGCTGTTCTAAGAACCTCAGTAAGGTGAATGTTAGTGAAGTTAACACAATATTTTATCTTAACAAATTTCATTACAGAGAAGAAAGATTCACAACAGTAAGTTATTCCAAACACAGAAGTAGTCGGAAGCTAGTTTTCTGAAACTGGAATACTTTGCTTCTGAGATTTGTTTCCAAAAGTCAGTTAGAGATGAGTTTTTATGTACTAGCTTCGAACCCATATCATTCTGCAGATCAACAAGCTCTGTCTCTATTGAAGCAAGATCCGCGAAAAAAAGATTCAACAACAGGACGTCCATCGTTGATGACAGCAATCACCAAATGATTCACAAGAAATTTAAACCATGACTAACTTTTTTAGTTTCACGCACTAGTCTCAAAATAATTGTATATTGAATTTTTAGTTTTACATTTAGTAATGTTTAATTACACAAATTAATTGAACATAACTTTTACGGTGACAACATTAAACTAACTACTCGTACTGACAACTGACTACACATATCAACAACATATACACTTTTTCTATCTTGTTTTTAAATCACAGCCAACTATAAAATAACATTTCTTTTTATTTTATTTTGGCATTTTCTCTTGTTACTTTATTGTTAGGATATTTGAGAAAAAAAACTATCTCTTTATTTGTTCTACAACATTATAAAGCGTTCCTGAGTTTCCTTAGTATTGTCTCAATTTACTGTCTTTAATTTCAGCATTAGGAGAAGCAATTTTAAGGTAGCTCTACTGGCATTTATATAATCGTTGAATGTTTGAAAACAATTAATGCAACAGAACTTTGGATACAATGCACAGGGATGTTTGCAGAGATAATGTGAATTATCCGTTTATATTAAAATATTATAATATTGGTACATACTATACTTCTATAGATTATAAATATAACAGTTTAGGAAAAATGGCAATGAAACCCTATATTATCTCAGGAGCCGCACAGAGAAGCTTTGGGAGTCGCATACGGCTAGCGAGCCGCACCACCACTTGTCCACCGTTGGTGTGTATATATATATATATATATATATATATATATATATATATATATATATACATTATTTATGTAACTTTTTAACAAAATATTAAATATTAACGCCAAATACAGATTGATTTTTACAAATATTTACATCGTACATCTATTAATCATTATTTATTTAATTGCAATCATTATAAATAAGAAACATAAATAAAACATGAAAATATATATATATATATATATATATATATATATATATATATATAAAGAAAATTAAATTATTACTTATATTTTCTATTAAATTTACTACATAATCAAAGTTAAAACTAAATAAAAACTATATTTTTTAATATAATAACTATATCTAATAAACTAAATTTTTTTTACATATAAAATTATGATTCACTTATTATATTTAGATGATAGAAAAAAATGAATGTGTATTTGAATTCAGTTTAAATATACAATTTAAATTATATGTCAGAAAGGTATTCATTTGAGATTCGATTTTATAAATAAAAAAATGTTAAACATTTTTTATTGAACAGTTATTTCTTATTACAACGAACACAAGTGGTTAAATACGTTTTACCGAGAAAAAAAACATTTGTTGCGGAAATAACACAACATTTATAGAAATCAATAATTAATTCTCTAAACGTAAATATTTATTTAATAAAAATAGAACGGAAGTTAGTGAATATAAATAAAGAAAATATTTGTACAGTTTCGATGTAATCAACTTGATTGACTGATAAGTATTTATAACATTTTACGTTACATTTACCTACTTTAAATATTATTGTGTTGGTATAATGTTCTTGAAAATAACTTCCATTATTTATATGAAAAAACACACGTCAAAGGCACTGGAATAAAATGAAATTGCGAAAGGATCAAAGTGTAGTCCTAATTGCACGGTACTTACTGTACTGAAGAATACTTTACCTCCATTATTGTGTTAAGATGAACGCGTTTGGGCTCTTTACAAGACACTGTGAAAAATGTGAGAGCAAACTACATGTAATAACCGCTTTACATCAAGTGACGCAAGATGTATAGTGTTGTGTTATATACAAGAAGGAAATTTATGATATTTTGAATACACGGACGCTTCTTATTCTTAAAACACGAATACACTTCATTCCGAACGCAGCGCTTTTCATTTACAACGAAATCGTTATTTATTATTTCTGTATAGAATTCAAGAATATACATTTACATGATTTTTTTTTCTTGTGGCGAGATAACAGGCTCTGATTGTAATGCACGAGCTTCTAGAATATTTTATTTAAAAATACTTATTATTTTGAATATAAATATGTCTACAAAATGCTTTTTCTCTTCTTTAATTGAATCAATGTATCACTTTCACAGTACACATGTTTTTGTAAATGTCTATGGTATATATATATATATATATATATATATATATATATATATATATATATATATATACACACATATATATATATATGTATATATATGTATATATATATATATATATATATATATATATATATATATATATATACATACATACATATATAAATATACACATATAAATATACACACACACACATATATATATATATATATATATATATATTATATTGGATCAGTGCAAAAGTTCGTATACGATTCAATAGGCGGTGTTAAGAGTGCCGTATGGCGGTATTCGTGATTGAAATATATTCATGTTATATATCGTTTGAAAAGTGACAGTCCCAGCTGTCATTTGAGCATCAAACGCATTTGTTTCGATTCGATTTGTGTAAGAAAATTTTTGAAAATGAGCAAAGAAAAGATACACTTTCGTCACGTTACTTTGGACGAGTTCTGGAAAGGAGTGACCGTTGACAAGGCAACGAAAAATATTCAGGAGATTTATCTGGACTATGAACCATCACTCCAACTGTGAAAAAATGGTTTGCTAAATTACGACTTAATGATTTTAACCTCGAAGCTAAACCCCGCTCTCGAGATCAACGCCGATATTGTGCGCACTTTAGTTGACAATAAATCAAGAATTTCGACGAAAGAGGTTGGCGAGGCACTCATCGTTGACATATCGACTGCATTTCAGTATTTAAAGAAACTGGGGTTCACGCTGAAGCTCGATACGTGGGTGCCGCACTCGTTGTCTAAAAAAACGAGTTTGATCGCATCTCTTTGGCTGTTTCTTTGCTTGTACGCTTCAACAGAGAGCCTTTTTAGGATCGTTTGGTGATTGACGATGATAAATGAATCCTGCACAGCAACGTTCGACACAGACGAACGTGGAAACAAGTGAATGAAAGGGCAGAACCAATCGGTAAAGCTGGGTTGCATTCAATGAAGGTATTGCTGTGTGTTTGGTGGGATTACAAAGGAGTTATTTATTTTGAGCTATTTCCTTTGCTTGGACGCCTCAACAGAGAGCTTCTTTTGGATCGGTTGGTGACTGATGATGAGAAATGGATCCTGTGCAACAACTTACGACGCAAACGAATGTGGAAACAAACGAATGAACTAATCGCCAAAGCTGGCTTGTATCCGATAAAGGTGTTGCTATATGTTCGGTGGGATTGCAAAGTTGTTGTTTATTTTAAGTTGCTCCCAATGAACGAAACGATTAATAAGGGAAGTACTACCAATAACTAACCAAACTGAATGCAGCAATTAAAGAAAAGCGTCCGATTATAGCCAATCGCAAGAGGGTCATCTTCCACAACGACAACGCAAAACCACATACAGCAAAACTTACTCTGAAAAATCTGAAACAGTTGAAATGGGAAACCATACCGCATTCATTGTATTCTCCGGACATTGCACTTTTCGATTATCATTTGATCCGGTCGCTGCAGAACAGTTTGAATGGTAAAAAAATCTGACACCGTGAAAGCTGTCAAAAACCACCTCACCGGCTTTTTTTGCCGAAAACCCGCACAGTTTTTTACAATTGAGGAATCCAGCAGCTGCATGAGCGTTAAAAAATGGTAGCAGAAAACGATAGTAAATACATAATTGATTAATAAAAACTTTTTCTGCGAAAAATAATCGCCTGAGTTTCAACTTCTAATCGTATACGAACTTTTGCACAAACCTATATATATATATATATAAAGATATCCCACTTAACACTCGGTTTACACCTCTTCTTTTGACTAAACATAAAACTTGTTAATTGTGATCCCCCTTAATTTTTATGTAGAATTAGAATCTCTCGACCGAAATTTTTTTCGACGTAGTCGTTGCCGTCAACTTCTTTATATCAAATTAGAACCCTTATTTTTGATTTCATATTAATGAACTAGATTTTTCCCATGAAAAATGAGACCGAGAGAAGCAATCGGTTAAATAGCCGCGGAAATAAGAATTTTTTAAAATTGCAAAATCCACAAATTTTAAGAAATAGTGAAAAGCATGTTTTTTCTTTCTAGCACGAATTCCTCAAAAACGGTTACATAATGGATTCAAGTGAAAGTAGACCAATCAACAGCTCGTTAAATTTCCTAGTCATTGCCTATTTGATAGTGATTTTCTACCTTCTATCTGTCTCGAAAAATTCACAATTATGTCTCTACTACATCCTCAAAAACAATTGTCGCTGTCACAAGAACAGAGTTTCAAAGAAAGACGGCTTAATGTGTGACCCAGACAGGAATACACTTCGAACAGTATTTGAAACTTGAATTATTTGTAAATTGAACATATTTTGACATGTCTTGCTCACAGTTGTTATTAAATAGAATTATGAAGGGGTACAAGAATGTTTAATGAATTACTCGTCATAATTTCGGTAATAGAATTGTAGACAGAAATAATATTAATTTTAAAGGAATATCAGCGATAGAATTCATCAGTCGTTGAATATTCTTCAAAAATGAATACATTGTTTCGTTCATAAGAAATCGTTTATCATCACATCTAATAAATCATCAACGTCTGACGCACAATTTTCCACATGAAATATTATTCTGACATATTGGGAATCGCATTTATCGACAAACTAAAAAACGGTTTCAGTGTTATCAACTCGAGTATTAAATCAATTGTCGACGTATGTTCGAACATACATCATACAACAATCCGATAGAACTGAAACTTATTTCATTTTGAGTGACATAACATAATTTGAACTTTCACATAGAGTTCATACATACATACATACATATATATATATATATATATATATATATATATATATATATATATTCAATCTACTTTATCACAATCACAGCCAATGCGACTAATTTAATGTTGTTGTATGAATTATCCTAAACAAAAAAAAAACGTCAATCGAATATCACAACAATTAAAAATGATTACATTTTGTGTAATCACAGTAAACTTTATACAATCGTAATGTCGGTCTCACCTAAGACAGAACCTTAACACGTTAAGTTTCGGTTTGTCTCGAGAAACATAATATTGTTACTGTGTTCGTTTAAATCGGTTCAGTCGAAATGATGTTGATGTATGCATGTGAACAGGCAGACAAAGCAATGCTAATAGTTGCTTTTCATTGCTGAAAATGCCTTACGGGTCGTCGTCTTTACAGTATTAATGAAACGGTTTCTGCAAAACGATTTCCAATATTGTCAGACTTAGTAAAGGAGTACGAGATGTATTTAAGACGTCATACAAACAGAAACATTATGCAGACAATGACAGATATATATATATATATATAGAAATTGAACGTGTATGTATATATAAATAATCACTTCGACTAAGTGCAAAAAAGAAAAGGCGATATTATTTTTAAAAAATGTTAATTAAAACACTTCTACTGTAATTTGTACGTTGAACAAAAAAATAATTTACTACAGCCAAAAAACATTAATGCAAAGAGCATCGACTACAAATAAATTTGCAGCAAAACAAGTACACGAATATATAATATTCACTTCAATTGATTTTATTTTAAATTACTTATCGTTTTCTTAAAGAAAAATAAGTTGTTAATTTTCAAACAGATGTAAAATTGTGAACAAGATAAATGTTCCCATGCGATAATTTACTTTACTAATTGTTTTTTTCCGTTAACACATTTAGTTAATATAATATAATAACGCAATCAATATATTATGTCAGATATATATATATATATATATATATATATATATATATATATATATCTGTTTTGTTTTTTTTAATATTTTCGAATGTTTTTTCAACAAAATTATCTTAATAAATGTACCTCTCATTAGAAAAAAATCATTTCATTTTCACCTATATTTTCAGAGAAAAATAAAATTCCGAATTTGAATCTTTTTTTCATATCATATGTAGGTAGGTGTAGCCCCGTAAAGCCACTACCCTCATCAGTAAAAGTCTTCAAGTACAGATTGAAGAGTGGAATCAGTAAAAATAAACATTTGTTTCTTTCATGAAACCATGAAACCGGTTTTTGTTCTAATCAGATCTAATTACAATAATTATTATTATGTTGGTGCTAAAATAATAGCGATTTTTACATATCGAGTATAAAGACGCATATATCAGTTAAAAATTATATTTATTAATAGATATAAAGACCATTTCCCATTGCACAAATTTATCTCCAACAAACAAGTTTGGTTACCCCTAAAAGATAGGATTCTGGAGTCCTGGAATTAACGAATTCATCGAAAGCGCTTTAAGATGATGTTTGATCTTTGAAAACCTTCCCTCGTAGGGAATGACTCAAATGTTTAAAAAAATGATAATCTGTCCGGGACAGATCCAGAGAATAAGTTGACTGAGCTAAAGTTTCATAACCCAGTTCATTTAATTTTTTTAAAGTCATTTGTGAAACGTATGGACCGGCATTGACATGAAGAAAAATTGGTCCTGTTCGATGGACTAACACTGGACGTAAACGATGCAACTTCTCATGCATTTTTCCAGTTTCATGTCAATATTTTCTACTGCTATTTTGTCATCAGTATTTAAGAAGTTGTAGTGAATGATGCTACTTATCGACCATCAATCAGTGAACATAATCTATTTTCCGTGAAGCTTCGGCTTAGGAAACTATTTTGATGTTTCTCTTCGGTTTATCCACTGTGATGAACGTTTCCGATTGTTATAGAGAATCCACGTTACATCACATGTGACAATGCATTCAAGAAAGGGATCGTTTTTGTTACGCCAAAGAAGCGCAGATCAGACCTCATATCGCCGAATTGCTTGATGTTTGTTTAATTCAATCGGCACTCATTTATTCAGTTTTTTTTTCCAGTTAGGCTCAAATGTCGAACAACTGTTAAATGATCAATACTAAGTTCTTCTACCACATATCCAGTTGTTTTACGTGGGTCCGCTTCAATATTGATTTTTTATTGTCTAGTCTAAATCATTATTGTCTAGAGCTGAAAGACGTCCACGACCATCCTCATCATCAAAGCTTTCGTTTCCATCACGAATTTTTTGGAATCAGTGTTGAACTGTACGTTCACTAATTGACTCTTCGCCAAATATGTATATATATAAAGTATATATGTACATATATATGTACATATATATGTACATATATATATATATATATATATATATATATATATATATATATATATATATATATATATAAAGTACAATTTCATTAGGTAGAGTCGAATTTACACTAGGTGCCGCCCTTCCCCCCAATTTTATCCACATGAATTAAGAGAAATCTGTGACCTTTAGTAATTTTGAAAACATTTCAACAAAAAAAAATTAATTTATCACTAAAAAATTTGTAAAATTTTCTATTCATTTAATTTATTTAAAAAATTCAAATGGGCATGTAAAACATTCGACCCTCGTCATCGACAAGGCTTCCGTTTCCATTGCGAAATTTTTGGAACCAGTGTTGAGCTGTATGTTCAGTAATTGACTCTTCAGCAAAACCAAATTTGATATTTCGAGCAGTTTCTGTTGCTTTACGTCCCAATTTAAACTCATACAACAAAATTGCGAAGTTGCTTCTTTCCACGACTAATTTAAGAGGTTATATCCAACAATACTAAAGAATGAAAACAATAAACATAAGCTGAAATCAGTAGCGTTATTTTCATTGTTTACAATGATGTATCATATGACTATAACAAAAGATAACGGTAAAGAGAAAAGTCGAAACTTAAAATAATAAAAAACGCAATTATTTTTGCACCAACTTGATACACTGAAATTCTTCTACTGGTATGGGGCTCCGTAATATGTCCCAATTTAAACTTATATAACAAAATCGCGTGATTGTTTTTTTTTCATGACTAATTTAAAGTTATATCCAATAATACTAAAGAATGAAAACAATAGGCATAAACTGAAATCAGGAGTGCTAATTTCATTGTTTACAATGATATATCACATGACTATCATAAAAGATAACGGTAACTAGAAAAATCGGCACCAAATTTAAAATGATAAAACCCGCAATTACTTTTGCGCCAACATGATATTTAATGATTATCTAACTACCTACTTATTTTTTATATATTTTGAAAACATTAGAGATGGAATACAAATATCCATAATGGCTATGAATAGAATTTGTACATTTACTGCTCTTTTCATTGAAACTCCTAAAAAGGGGTATAATATATTCATTATTCAGATACTTTTGAAATATGTGTTCTATTTGATTTTTTTATTTTATAAAAAAAACATTCCTATACCGCTTATCTTCAATCGAAAAAGTGAAAAATTCTCAAAAAAAAAAATTGTTTCCGCACTTGCAACAGCGAACTTCCTAAACTATAATATTTTATCACTCGAAATATTAATAAAACGGTCTGGAACGAATTCATACATTTTAACACGGTGTATAAATAAGATCTTTCACACTTGAATGACTTCTCTGTCATACTTTATTAAATTCTTATCGGCTTTTAAACGACCGTATTTGCATTTCAATACATTTTACGATCCTCTGATACTGAAAAAATTATCCGTTCCGAATCAAAATAAGATATCGATACACATCCGATAGAAACATAATAAAAATAATTTAGTACGGAACTTTATCGACGATAAATATGATAATTTCGTACGGTCGGGTACATTCGTCGTGAGATTTAGAACACGAAGTCGTTAAAAAGGAATCACGTCAAATAAAAACGGAATTCATGTAAAATAACAATACTGTTCGACTATCAACATGTCGTTAAACAGTTAGCACTTGTTGATATATCATTGCAAATTAATGGAAAGATAATAACACTCGGTTACGCACAGAACTAATTTCGGTCTATTATACAACCATCAAGTGTACAATGAATATTAAACGACAGTTTTATACGGGGTTTTGATCCGAGCGACGTGTAAAACTCGTACTGTATATTAATTATGTGTGTTTATGTTCGGAACCTTTTTTTTTAATACAGAACGAACGGCGGCTCGAGGATGGGAGCGGGCAGAAGTTCCGTATAAAGCGGATTTACATACAACGGGTTACATGTTCAAGCTTAAATCCTTCAGACCGCACGTGTGTATTTATTTAAGGTACCTTTTCAGTTCTCGCCGCGTTGTAATTCTTTGAAAACTTTTTCATTACCAAATATAATATTTAATTTATCTGCGCATTAAGGATAAAGCGTTCGGATATCCATATTTTCGTAGGATTATCCTGACGTTATAAGAATAATTTCTTTGTAACGATATACATATATATATATATATATATATATATATATCAAAGGCTCAGTACTTTTTAAAAATATATTCTTAATCATGAAACTCTATTTAACACTATGTTTACGGTGATTTTTGTATACCTATCTCTACGGACACGCATCAATTTGACGCATGAACGAAATCATACATTTTCTTCAAAAAACAACTTAAAAAGCAACATAATTATACACTATTAACTTATAAATGAAACCATAAGATATATATATATATATATATATTTATCTTAAATTTATAATGAACATTATTTTAGTATTAACATTATTTTAACATCCGACATCGATTCCGAGCATCTTTTACACACACACATCTTTTTTAAAACACGACGTGCCTCTGCTTCGGTACAAAATTTTATAAATTCTATCATGTTTTTGATTATTATCTAAGTTTTGCTTATTATCACTGGTTCCCCAACTGTTATCACATTTCTTTTTGCGTAGCCAGTAAGAGCAGCAATTTCTTTGAATATTGTGTAGACAGGTGGTCTACCATTAAATCCGGCTACTTCAAATTTCTTCCAAATTGTTCCATCGACCGCAATTTCTGTATCGCAGAGTGCGTCCAAATTTTGGGATGATCTGGGAATATTTGGGTCATTCTCGGACTTAGAATCGGATGACATATGCATCCTTTCCTTGCTTTGACGAAAATTCTGGAAATTTTCCTCTTCAGTATCCGCCGAGTCCTGTTTTTCTACTTTCATCTGATTCGAGAATCTCAATTTCATCCTCGTTTTCAGTCACTTCGTTTTCTTTCTCTTCATAGCTTCTTCTAGAGTACTCCTCGCTTATACTCACTGTTTTTTATAATATGTCATCACCTCTTCTAGACATATTCGAATGAATCAAGAATGGCTATTTGTCAAAACAGCGTAAAATTGAATTTCACAATAATATTACTAATACACAAAATGCATTAGTACTTTCTTCCTGAATCCACAAACTAATAGTAACTGTAACTTCAAAAACGTCTTCACTCTATGACTGCAACTCACGTACTGAGTTTCGTTTTTTCTTCTGATGCTTATCCCTTTCTGCAATCAGAGTTTTCCAACGTAGGACATAAACAGTGACGCCATAACACCTACTTCAGATTTGAGATATCGGGTTCGAAGTATCGCCGCTGCATTGTTTATGTGTACGTTTGACGTTTACTTTCTTGAAAAACTAACTCTTTTATCACGTTCATGTTTATTACTGCAGTAACGCTTCCATGAGTGATGCCAATTTACTAACATTTATGCTTACATTACGACCGCGTCAAATTGACGCGTGCCGTAGAGATAGGTATACACATTTTTAATTTCAAAACTGGAAGTTTGCGAAAAAATAAACTTTGGATTTATATTCATACTACAATATTATTAAAAGTTAACAAAAAATTCCAGTGTTAAATAGTAACAGTTTCTTTAATTTTGCTCATGAAACCTGAATTGTGTCAAATTGACATCCCCTAAACGTAGTGTTAAATTCTAAATAGTTTCCTAATAGTTGTCATTTTCTTAAAATATATGTAGTTTAATTAGTCATGTATGGATAGTTTAAGATTTCAGAAAATGTATACACTGCAAAATTTGGTACTGAAACTTAAATAAATACTAAAAGAATGAGTATACGTTTTATCGTGAAATAATAAAATAAAATCATAATGTAAAGTAAATAAAAACCCTCTTCGCAGTATTAATGAACAAAAAATATTTACTTAATTGATACATAAATTTTTTCATGAAAATATTAATAGCATTATTAATTTATAATTAATCACCTAAAAATAAAAAAAAATAATTTAATTAATTACAACAAAACTATTTCTATGCCTTAAATTTTATTTATTGAAATTCTGACTATTTCTTAACATCTATATCTCATTTATGATGCTAAAATGCATAACTTTTTTTTAAAAAAAATAAAACTACTATAACTGATAAGTATTATGAAGAATGTAAATACATGAATATGATCAAAATGAAATCGAAAATTCACGATATTACTAAAACCAATGACTTTAAACAGTAAAAATAAATCGCTGGGAATCAAACAGTTAACCGTTTCGAAAAAAAATTAAAGTACACATTCCCAGAATATTATAAAGTACTACGTTGGTAGGAAAATAATTGCGGTTTTTGTTTTCTGAATTCTGACCTTAATTTTCTTTCAATGGAAGTATCATTTAATCGTCTTCATGTTAGAACCATTTTAAAGTGCCTTTTCCGGCCTGTGTTTCAGTCAAATCGACTTTGATTTTATTACTAATTTTGCTTCAAATTCAGTTATTGAATTGAAGATGAAAAAGAAGAAAATAAAAGCAATTTTTGTACGAGTTCAAAACGGATGGTAAAGCAACAAAAACTGCTTGTAAACTAAACGATGTTTTAGCGTGGGCACTGTTAAGGAACATACAGTGAAATGGTGGTCCCAAAAATTTCGTGCTGGGGACAAGAGTATTGAAGAGGAGAAAATCGCGGAGAGAGTCTTGAAGATCGCGGGCGTCATTCTTCAGTTTATAACGACCAGCTGAAGGCGTTAGTTGAATCAGAACAACGCACAATTCAAGAGCAAGTTAGTCACTAGACATCCAACAGTTCTGGACTACTTAAAACAGTTAGGAAAATCAAAAAAGATAAAAATGTATACGAATTTGAAAGTCATAAACGACAATTATTTTCCTACCAACATAATACAAACAATAATTTTCTGTAACATTTTTTTTCTGACAGGATTGCTATGTCATCAATTTTTAATTAAGTATTTGTTTCTTTGGAGAATTAGTATTTTCTGTTATAGATTCTTTTTTTATTCAAATCACTAGAAACAAAATTTCGTCATTCTTCAGTTCAAATAGATCAACTAAAAGGGTTAATTAAATCAGAACCACGTACAACAATTCGATGGCTTGCACAAAAGTTAAGCGTTAGTCATCCAACAGTTCTGAACCACTTAAAATAGCTACAAAAATCAAAAAAGAGAAAAACGTTTATGGATTGGAAGGTCATGCAACGTTATTATTTTTCTACCGGCCTAATATTTATGAAAAATTTCAGACATGTAAAATTGTCCTGGTTTTGAAGTAATAAATTCCACATAAAATTAAATCACCTGGTTATCCAACTGATTTTAGGAAAAATGCCAATATAATCATCATTATCGTATCATAATTTAAACAAAAATGAAAAAGAATAAAAATTTAGTCATACAGACACTTTAGTTGTGGAGATATGTATGCCACATAAAATTAAGTATCAATTAGGAACTAAAGTATGGATTATTTTAAAAAAAAATCTATCTAAATGTTTATTATTATCTAAATGTAAAATTATCTAAATGTATAATTATCTAAATGTTTTAAATTTTTACGAGTACCACAAACATATAGAGAGACATTATCATTTATGTATATTATAAATATATATATATATAGAGAGAGAGAGAGAGAGAACAAAAGAAGAAGAGTAACAGAATCTAATCTTCATTAATCTCTATAAATTTAAGCTGAAAATAAAGTTCCACACAGAGAAATCTAAATTTTCAAATTATAAATTTATAAACAAGTTCTTTGTAACATTTGCATAATGTACGAAATAAGATCAGAAACAAGTAATAATAATTAATGAACCTATATTAGCGGCGCACGATGAATATTCTGTTAATATAAGCGTTTCTTTCTAATCTTTTATAAAATCTCTTGTATGGGATCATCTGATGTTCATCTTCCAATATGAGAAATGTGTTTAAACAAAATGAAATTATAAAGAAAATCAATGAAAGAAACCTTTATATTATTCACGTATATTCTATATTTATCTTTCTCTTTATATATATATATATATATATATATATATATATATATATATATATATATATATATATATATATATACACGTTTGATATGTGTTTAAATAAAATGAAATTATAAACAGAAAATTAATGAAAGAAACCTTTATATTATTCGCGCATATTCTACATTTCTCTTCCCCTCTCTCTCTTTCTGTATATATATATATATATATATAGAGAGAGAGAGAGAGAGAGAATACATGTTTGATAGTATGTAATTTTTTTAATGATATTTAATACTTTAATATAAATTATGCAGACACTTACCTCAAAACTATGGATGATATTGATATTGCTTAGAGTCAATGTCAGATTAGCTCCATTAGAATCAGTAATCTAAAACAATAAAAAATTATCATTAAAATATTCAATTAGAAAGAGAATCATCTTGTTTGAAATATGAAATAATTTTAAAAAAAGTATGAAAGAATAATTTATATTGAATTGAACAATTTTATTTCATCAAAATATCTATTTTTGTTACAGCACACAGAGAAATAGTACAGTCAGTGTTGAGGGTCACTGATTGAAGTGATACCTGTATGTAACTGCTGAACGAGATAAATTTAATTTTAAGATGAAGTTTTTAACAATGCGGACGGCATCACTGAATTGATATATCAAATCGAAATCATGTTTCTGACATGCGTTTTATGTTTAAATTGAAATCTATCTTTAAAAATAAATATCTTTTTAAATTGAATTTTTTAGTTTCAATTCGTCGTGTATATATATATATATATATATATATATATATATATATATATTCACAGAAAATTTTTAATAAACATGGAATCGTATCATGTCAATCATATTTTTAATCTGTTTTATATTAAGAAATAATTTATATACCAACGTATAAATCATTATAAACCTCTAGTTTTCATTTGTGTATTATATATATATATATATATATGTACTTAATGTAAATACCTTGAAGTAAAGTTAAATTCATTTATGTCGTGAGGATATCATCTACTTAAAATTGTTAATAAAGCTCATAATGTTGTAATCAGAAAGATTTAACAGTTGTGGTTTAAAAGTAAAAAAAAGCAGCTTATGTAAGGTAATTGAAACCTTTATTGGACTACTGTTATAGTATATATGGTACGAATAGTACTATATATACACGTACTATATGTGGTACGAATAGTACTTTTAGTACTCAACATATTGAACACATAAAATATATTCGATCCGTTTTTGATAGATATTCTAAGTTTGATATCTTAACTGAAATGCTCAAAAAACTGTGATGGATGAATTTAATAAAAATATTAGGTTGGTAGGAAAATAATTGCGAGTTTTTTTTCTGAATACCAACTTTATTTTTTTCATTGAAATTGTGATTTCATCGTGTTCATGTTAATATAATTTTAAAGTGCGTCTTTCGGTCTGTACTTTGGTAATATCGACTTTCGTTTTATTATTAATTTTACTTCAAATTAGGCTACTGAATTAAAGATGGGAAAGAAACAAAGAAGACCATTTTTGTGTACAAATGTGAATTTTTGTGCAGCTGACATATGCAGACCTTCTGTAATGTCAAACTGCACGCACTTATTAATTTAATAATAAGTGTATTTTATTTTAAGTAATGAGCAGTGCAAATCCGATTCTGAATTTTGCTGTGTTCTATTGTGGATTGACTCGAATATCAAACTCAACTGCTTTTGTTGACAGCACGAAGAAGACTCTCCAAAACCCGTGTTTACAACACTAGCCTGCTATAACAATGCAAGATGCCTTCGTAGGCACTGACCAGGCTGTCTACTGCTTTTAATTGTTGAATACAAACTTCTGACGCCGATCACATACACTCGGGTCATGACATTTTGTATGAGTTCAAAACGAGTAGTTAAGTAATAGAAACTGCTTGTAAATTAAACGATGTTTTTAGTGTGGGTACTGTTAACCCATTCAGACCATGTGGATATAATCATACTTACTTATTTTGAAGTTTCATAATATCTAAATTAAATATTTGACACCAATACACTATCTGTGTCCTTAAAGACAAACTAATTATTATAAAGAAGAGTTCTTTAAGAAATCACTTTCACAACGCTTTAGAATCATTGTTCCCAATTATGTCTATGCTGGAAAAGTATGAAAACTTAATAAAAAAAAATATACAAAACATACTTTTATCTCAGTTAAACTCCTATCACCTACAATCAACAGAAAAATATCTTTTTCCGACAGAATTGATTCAGGTCTGAATGAGTTAATGAACGTACGATGAAATGATGATTCCAAAAATTGCATGCTGAGACGAGAGCATTGAAGATGAAAAAGGTCGCGGGCGTCATTCAGTTCATAACGACCAACTGAAAGTGTTAGTTGAATCAGAATAGTACAAAAGATACGCGTTAGTCATCAAACAGTTCTGAACCACTGAAAACAGCTAAGAAAATCAAAAAAGCTGTAAATGTTTAAGAAGTTGAAGGTCATAACCCGTAATAATTTTTCTACCAACCCAATAAAACCGTTTAAAATATTACCTTGTCTATTTAAGTTGTTTAATAGTTCCAAATCTATTAAACGATGATAACACAAATGTATTAATAGACCAATAAAATACCCACTGAATTGAAATATTTCGTTGTCTTTATTTTTATTTGATTCATAAAAAGAATTCTTTTATCTTGTACTTTATGTTTTTTGAATGCATAAAATAATGCACAGGCGCATGCATATATGCATATTATATATATATATATATATATATATATATATACATATATATATATATATATATATATATATATATATATATATAACCGTATACATATGTGTATATTCCCGGAAAATCTAGCACAATAAATTCATTTGTAGACGGCACCATCCTGTACATCAATCGCAACGTCCGTGGCATTTAATAGTATTTAAAAAATATATAAATTTATGTCCAGTACAATGTTTACATTTCGTTTCTAGTCTTTGATCTAAAAAAATTACGTTCTAGTAAATAAAGTACATGGCTTGATTGAACCAATATTGTCGGTACGAAGATCTACTTGCGGAGTAGGTTATCTAAATATTTAAAGTACTTGCTAAATCCAATATCGAACACGATGACTTCTATATATGCGGCAAAGAGTTTTTTCGACGTTTCCCTGTCATTTAGAAGTGTTGTTTAAACTGAAAATTCGATTCGAATGGAACAGTGTTTATTTAGAAAGCGCGACAATGAGTTCTAGTTTAGATTTAACCTTTTTCAAACTTATTTGTTTATTTAATTTGTTAAATATATATATATATATATATATATATATATATATCTGAGTTGTAGCTAATTTATTAACAAATTTATCTATTAATTGAGGATGGTTTTTGAATTTTTAATGTATATCATTTTTGGTAAGCAGTAATTTAATCAGACATTTAATAAATGCAGACCTTACTAATTAACTCATTTTATAACATAATTCAAATACAAAATAAATATTTGGTTGGTAGAAAAATAATTGCGGTTTATGACCTAATTCATAACAAAAACCGTAATTATTTTCCTAACGTCCTAATATATATTTCAAGCACTGATACAAAAATGTGTTTATAAAATCTATTATATTGTTTTTTATTATTTATGAATTTGTAACCTTGAAATAATCAATAATTTCTATTTAATTAATCTCTTCAGTTTCAAAAAAATATATTATTAAAACGTATTTGTGAGTGTATTATCAAAATGTGCGAATAATTATTTCATCTGAATTATTCTAAGAAGGCCTCAAAATGTAAGAGATTTATATACACATGGGTCTCTTTTTATGCGGTATTTTTTACACTATTCAAAGTTGCAGACTTTTTTTAATAAATTTATTCAGATTTACATGATTTTTAACACGTTATATCCACCTGTACACCTTTTTTGTACGACTTTTTTTTACATGATCCCACGATTTCAACTTTTTTTCCACATCATAAAAAAAGCACCAAGTGTATTGAAAATTACTTTTTTTATAAAAAATATTTTAAGGTATGTGTTATTGAACTCATTTTAGTAAAATTAATATTTATATTATTATATTACATGTTTGGATTCCTTTGAAACACTCACTTATATACCAATATTTGAATTAAATAGAAATGAAAATATTCTCTGAATGATCGTTAATAAATTTAAACATTTTGAAATATATGAGGATTAAGTATACAAAATACTAAATTAAATAATATTTCTACTTTATATATAATCTAAGAAGTTGTGTGTTATGTGATATCTATAACTAATCACAAAACTAATATTTATATCTGATTTATAATTTCTAAATTTAAATTTAGAGTAGCTCTAAATTTCATAGAAAACAATTCTTCGTATGCGAGCAAATAAAATACATGTGAAATTAAAAAAAAAATACAAAATTACAAATCGTTTACGTGTCCTACTAATTCCATGTTATTAAGATAGTAGAAAATGATACTTCATCAAACGTGAGTTTTAGGCAGCAATTGTATTGTCTTCTATTAATTTTACAAAAAAAACTCAAAGTTTCAATTAAGTTTAACGATTTTGGGTCGCATTCATTGCCGTTCTAGTTCGCATGCGGCCCGCAGACCACGGGTTAGACAAGCCTGCTATAGAGTAAAAAAATTGTTACACATTTTAACATTGTGTTTTGTTGTTAACTTTTATAAACGTTTCCAATAAAAATTTTACTAATTACATGTTATGCAGATTATTTGTGCATATAATTGATTAATTTATGTTATTTTTTTAGGGAAATCGAGGGACAGCGAGCGGGGAACAAAACGCTTGCGAGTGTAAAGAGTAGAGGGCAGAGCCCCCTGGCACTTAAACAAATAAAAATTGAACAATAATAAAATCAGAAAATATAACTTACTGTTTTATATTCTGTATTATATCCATAGAACTACATAGTAACAGATGTAAACGTTTGTTCATTTAGTAAATACAATGTCACAGATGAATGATATTAGAACAATATGTAACCTTACATATCATATATCTATATCTGTATATATATATATATATATATATATATATATATATATATATATAACAGTTTAACAAACACAAACTCGCTTCAGTATTTTACTGGAATGTGGTCAACAAAAAGGATTATTTTTTGTTTCGTTAACTTTTCCAACAGCCCGTAGTATAAAGTTGAATAGATATGAAGTGTAGTAGAAATGGAGTTGAAATTTTATAGAGATAATTTCAAACATACTCTTTTTTTGTATGTAAATATTTACATACATGCATGGATATATATATATATATATATATATATATATACATATACATATGCTATTCGAAAATATTTATTTATTTTGGAAGTATTGTACATAATGAACGAAAATTTCTGGTAATAAACATAATATTTTTATTTCGGTGACAGTTTCCTTCCGTAAGAATATCTAAAAAGTTTACATTAGTATAATTTATAACTTTTTTACAATTTGTTGAAGCGACGAACAGATTTATTGTAGTTTGAGTTCAATTAATTCGAATGTGTTTATCGACCAACGAGCTACTATATATAGGATGATTCAATTAAAGCTTCCACAAAGAAGTATTAAAAACGAGCTTAGAGGCTTACAAGTCATATTATTTTTTATTTGGTACTTCAGATAATTCAATACTAAAATACAATTGAACTAAAATATTAAATGGAGAATAACATGCATTTTTTAATTTTTTTATGTGGAAGCCTAAGTTGAATTATCATCTATGTGTTGCAACATTTTTTTAAAGCATTGATTACGAATTTTATCTTCATTTAACCGGTAGATATAACACAATTAACACGATACAGTTGATACTGTTGCTAAATTCATTTTCAAAAATTAATTCTTCTTTCAAAACAAAAACATAAAAAATGTGAAAAGATAAAAAGGTATAGATAAATCAGAGTATGTGTATTAGGACGGTATCACCATCGAAATGTGTATAAACAACAATTAAAAATGATCAATAATGATTTATTTAATATTTTTGACCAGAAAATATATTTCTGGTCTGCGGAATAAAAAAAAATTCATTTGCGACAGTGACTTTAGGCCACAGTGTAGGAACTGGTCTGTGATAATTGCGATGTACCAGTTATTAGGAGATAAATGCCGCAATGAATGCTACCATAAAATGTTATAACAGACCTAGTTGTTATTTTCGGCCTTCAAACTACATGTATATTCAAGTGTAATGATTTCCATTATTACACATCTTCTCAGAATAGTGTCACAGTTAATGCTAATGCTTCTAAGAAATTCATCAGCAAAGATTATCTTAAATCTACATACAATATATATATATATATACATATATATATATATATATATATTTATATATATATATATATATATATATATATATA